>JAAALK010000286.1:25525360-26725360 GCA_019279435.1 Zizania palustris
TGCCGAATCGAAGTTCTCTATCCTCGCCACAGCCTGGACAGGCTCCGAACGGACTTCAGCCGGAACTCGGTCAGTAGTGCCTCGACCCGAAGTTCTTTCCAGATACTCTCCTCTCAAAGCAAGTATAGCTTTGCACGCATCAGTTGCGTGACTCCGGTTTTCACCATGAATATAGCAGAAAAAGGTCTGGCCTTTGCCAGCCGGTTTCCTTGGCGGCCTCCAGCCGCTGGTCTTGCTTCCTGAGGGTTGCGGAGCTCTTTGGGAAAACTTCTGCGGGGGTGCAATGTTCAGAACTTCTGAACGAGGATGCTTTTGCCCCCTACGCCTGTCATGCTGAACTTCGAAGCTAGGCCCTTGTGGCTGTGCTAAAGTTTTTACTTCCAATTTGACTTCTTGCAGTATCGACGGGGTTGTAGCAGTTCTCCGAAGCCATCCATCTTCTGACCTTGCATACTCTTCGAAATAAGACATCAACTGAGAAACAGAAGATATGCTTTTCTGGTGAAGTTTATCAAGGAGGCCTGGATGAATAACTCCCTCTCGAGCTGCGTCAACTACTGAAGACATAGTTAACCCTCGAATTTGTGACTTCGTATGAGCGAAGCGCATGAAATACTGTCTTAAGGTCTCTCCAGGGAGCTGCTTCACCTGAAAAAGACTTCCTGTTGACATAGGGGGTACGAAGGTACCCTGAAAGTTACTCACGAACTTCTTCTTCAACTGCCCCCATGAACTGATTGATCCTGGCTTCAGGGACCAGAACCACCGCAATGCAACTCCTTGAAGAGCTAGGGGGAAACATTTTGCCATAGTGTCCCGCACTCCTCCACTGGCTTCAATTGCTAAAGCATAAGAACAGACGAAATCTCTAGGATCTTCATCTCCGGCATACTTGCAAAGCAATTGAAGTTTTGAACTTAGGGTCGAAGCGTACTTTCTGCAACTCAGGATGCAGTGGAGACTCGGTGTCGAAGGAAGCATTCTCCGAGGCTTCGGGATAAATAAGCTCGTCGTCTTCGGGCACTTCGGGAATGGTTGGGGTGGCTTGAGAACGAAGCCTATTCGCGGCTTCTTGCTGCCACCTTGCAACTTCATCTTGGAGACTGGCCATTTGAGTTGCCATATCACCAAGACCATCTTCATCTCCTCCGGAAGGATCTTCTGGGTCTTGAGAACTATAGGGATCGGTTCATAGTGGAATTTGAGGTGGAAGAGGGACTCCGGCTGGCCGAAGTATAGATGTAGTTGGCGGAGGAACTCCGTATGCTCGAGGAAGGGGAATCCCTTCCGGAGTTTGAGGTCGAGGAAACGTCGAAGGTCCTCCGACCTCAACTGTGTCTGGAGATCTTGCTCCGGAGGTCTGAGGGGACCTCCAAATGGGATTACTACCTGCACTCCGCTTAGGAGGCATGGTTTAAGAACTTGGTAGAGAACAAAGTTTTTTAGGACTAGGTTCCCCACGGACGGCACCAACTAATGGCGTAAAAGATTACGCTAACAGGTTTCTGAAGATTAGAAACTAACAAACGAAGTGTTTGCGAAGTAAACTATTCCAAGACTCCGAAAGGATAATAGCTTAAAATAGTTCGAAAGTGTGTATTGAATAACTTGTATTCGTTCCGTATTACAGAGTGAAACGGGGGGTATTTATAGGCCCAAACATTAAGGAAAAAACCCTTTTACCCCTCTGTTACAACCGACATAGTGGAAACTATTCGGTACCCTTAATAGGGCTAAAATGGTAAAAGACTAATCTAATGAGAAAGAAGATAAATCTTCCATCTTAGCTGGCAGAGAAGCTCTTGGAAGAGTCCAAGTTCGAAGATATACTCTGTTGGCGTAAAAGATTACGCTAACAGGTTTCTGTAGAATAGAAACTAACAAACGAAGTGTTTGCGAAGAGAATTGTTCTAAGCCTCCGAAAAGATAACAACTTAGAATAGTTCGAATGTGTGTATTGAATAACTTGTATTCGGTCCTTATTACAGGGTGAAACGGGGGGTATTTATAGGCCCAAATATTAAGGAAAAGACCTATTTACCCCTCTATTACAACCGACATAGTGGAAACTATTCGGTACCTTTGATAGGGCCAAAATGGTAAAAGACTAATCTAATGATATAAAAGATAAATCTTCCATCTTAGCTGGCAATAAAGATCTCGCAAAACCTTAGTTCGAAGATGTACTTCGAACTAATGCCTATCTTTGTACTTCGAGCTTGACTCAGGGTATCTTCGAAGATGGACGTCTGGAAACCTTCGAATCCACTATCTGTTGTCATGATGTTGCGGCAATAACCCCGTAGAGGAGATATTTTCCCCCAACAGTAGCCCCTCGAATACTCTTCTCCGTTTAACCTGTAATGTTAGGAGAGCAGTATACGGAAGGAAAATATAACTAGACATAGGGGTTATTAGATTTCAATTCATCTCCGAAATGTACGAAGATAGAAACTCCGAATCAGTCTTAAGATAATTACTTTTGAACTATCTTAGAACCGACTCAGGAAGTTCGAAAGTCTTTTAGACTTAGAGGAAATAGTCGTTAGCTTTCTGTTCCTAACGGAAAATGTAGAAAGCATTAATTTCGGAGAAAAGTAACGGGCAGGAATGCGAAACGGCATGGGCTAACGGTAAGAATGTAAAGTTTAAGCTATAAATAGATGGCGTAGAACTTACCCGGTTACCTTTTCACTGCTCTCTCGCAATCAAACATCTTTTGAGCCCCTTGAGTTCTTTGAGCCCTAGCCTCCATTTCCCCAAAGCAATCCAGCGACCGCAATGGTGAAGACCAAGGGATCTGGAGCTCCGTCGGCCTTGGCCCGGCAGCAGGCGGCTGTAGCAGCAGCGGCTGCAGCGTTGGCGGTGGCACCTCCGGCATCTACAGCGACATCCATGGCGGCAGGAGGGAGAAATCCCCAAAACGTCGATGATCAAAGTCTCTGCCCGCCATCAACGAAGTATCTGGACCAGTCTTTCCAACTGGGATCTTCTACCTGCAAGAGGGAATCGCTGGCAATTGCGGTAGAAGGAAAAATCAGTACTGGAGTGATGATTCGGAAGCCCGAGAAAGAACTCATTCCGTCACCAAGGCCCGAAGAAGTGGTTGTATTCGAAGCCTTCTTTGCAGCCGGCTTGGGCCTTCCTGCAGTAGACTTCCTGGCAGAGGTACTCGATCTATTCCATGTCACCCTCCCTCAATTATCTCCGAATGCAGTAGCTAGACTGGCTATCTTCGAATGGGCATTGAGAGCCGAAGGCTGTGAGGGGAGGGCAGAGATCTTCGCTGCACTGCATAGGGCTTCATGCCAGCCTAAAACCTTCGTAGGTCCCGGAGGTGAAAAGGTAGTGGTTGCCTTCGGAAGCATTAATTTTAGGCTTCGGGATGAATATGCCCTGCAATTCCCTGCTAAGGCCATCAATGCAAGATGGTACACTGACTGGGTTATGAGGTGGTTCTATGCCGAAGTTGGGGCGAGTAATCCTCTGGCCGGACCTCTGAAAGAAATTCAATTCCGGAAAGAAGCCTTAGTGCATCCCGGCAAAGGTCAGCTCGAAGCTCGCCTCAACCTACTTCAGCGGATCAGCCGGAGGTTGAGTATGCGAGACTTAGCCGAAGAGTTCCTCGGGTTACAAATTTCTCCACTGATGGCCAACTGGCCTATCATCTTCGAAGAGGATTCGGAAGGCGGTCTCCGGAAGATTACCTTGACTTCGAGCCCTGCAGGTAACTTCGAAGACAACATGTATTATGCATATTCACTTCGAAGAAAGAGTAACTTGATTTATTTATTTTTTTAGCTTCTTCAGCCCCTGTTACTTTAGAGCAAATCATAAGGGCTTCGGAGAAGATTTTGGGCGCCCCAACTCCGACTGAAAAAGAATGGAGAATTAAATTGGTCGGGAGTTGGGAGAGATTTAACAGAGTATGGGGAATGTTGGAAATCACTCCGCCCCCTCTGATGGACTGGGTGCCTTCGGAGAAAGGACCCAAGAAGAGAAAAGCCGAAGTTGGGACTTCGAGCTCTGCCAAGACTCCGGTGAAGAAGGTGGCTCAGAAGCCAAAAAATCTTGCACCTTCGAATCCTGCACCTTCGAGCTCAAGGGCTTCAGTTTCCGACTCCCAAGAAGAAACAGGGAGATTGCTTGTGCGTCTAATAGAAGAAGATGAAACTCAAGGGACTGCACAAGCCGAAGTACCTGCGAACGTGCCGGAGTCCCAAGATAATGTTGATCAACCAAGGACTTCGGTAGTTCAGGAAGATGTATCTCAGGACGAAGTTCCTGTGAATGAGAGTGGGGTTGAAGTTACTATAGCTTCGATCCCCGAAGAAGCAACGAGGACTGCTCAGGACGATGCTCCTGCAGTCCAAGACTTAACGGCTGATTCGGATGAAGAACTAGCCTTCGATCCACCGAACAGTCCGACGATGACTCCACTGCAAAATGTCGAAGGTAGACTTCGAATAACTTTTTCATGTTTATTTTGAGTATTTATACAATGTATAATACTTTTCATTATTTTTATAGAGTCCACTCCTATGGAAGAAGTCCGTCAAGAGGAAATAATTCCTGGACCTTCGACAACTTCGGAGCCAGCCCAGAGAGTTACTCAAATGGGACCTGGAAGAGGCAAAAGACATATAGAGCCCCTCCCTGCTGTGAGCTCCGGATCAACTCCGTCTGATTCAACAGACGAGAGCCAATCTTCTGGGGAGGGCCAGTCTCCAGTGGCTCCGATGACCACAGGCCAAAGCTCCGGTCCTTCGCTGAACGAAGATGACCAATAGGCAATAAGCATGCTCCCCTTGCTGGCTCCTTTCTTAGGGCAAACAACTGGTCTTCGGACATTGCTCGAACCTTTGGATCGAGCTAGCCGTGACATAGGGGAGACCAATTTAGTGGCCATCCTGAGCAAGGCTGACAGGACGGAGCTTAATGCCGCTATTGAACGTGCAGCCTACCAGGTACGAAGCAACTGCGAAATATCATAGAATTTATCTACGAATAAATATTTACCTTAGTTTTTTATTTTTGCAGCAAACTGTCTTGGCCCGAGCTGCGAATATAAGCAATGACGAAGAGATCGCTCATCTTCGGGAGGAAAATAGTGTCCTTCAAAGGAATTTTAACATCTCCGAGAGTCGAGTGGCTCAAATGGATAATATAATATCAACAGAGCGAAGGGCCAGGCAAAGTTTGGAGGCTGCGAAGAAAGAGCTCGAAGCAGAAAGGATTGTGCTTCGAGCAGAAGTTGAAAAGCTGCGGGCGGAGCACGCTACTGCGGGGTCCGAGCTCGTCCGACTCCAAGAGGAAGCTAGCCAACTGTTAAACCAGAAGAACATTTTGATCACTGAGAATGCTAGGCTTTCTGGGGTTTTGGGCGAAGTCACTTCGACGAAGGATGCGCTGAATGAAGACAAGTTGAAGTATGAGAAGGTGGCTGCGGAAGTTATGAGTCAGTTGTTAGATGTCCTGGAGTACTTCGGTACTACTGGGATACTTCCTTCTGATGATAACATCACTCTTATGCGCCGGTTAAAAAGGATCCAAGGAGTGGCGAAGCAGATGAAGACGGCGGGCATTAGATACGGAGAACTCTCCGGACAAGTGTCTGCTGTTGGCCTACTTCGCTACTACGAAGATCTGGGCCGATCGATAACTCCGGACGCGGGAGGGTGCCCAATCACCTTTGACGACGAGCGACTTCTAAAACCTTCCGAAGGTGTGGCTGCTGCCTGGCGAGCCTTCCAAACTTCATGGAGAGCCGAAGGTCATTCCGCGATCAAGGCTTGGATTGACGAAGGCCAACGCCAGAAGCAAGTTCGGACCCAAGCTTCGAGCAATCAGCCTCCTTCGACCCCGCAGGTTTAGAAACACCTTAGGATTTTTGACCATGTAAAGCTTTATGCTTGTAAACATTTATCAATGAAAATCTTGTTTGTCATGTTTTTAGGCTTTGCCTCTTATGGAGGATATCGAAGTGTTAGAGCTTAACGACGAAGTTCGCTCATTATGGACTACCTTCGATCTTCTTAAAGCTTATAAACGTCCTCGATTTCTAATTCCTCGAGATGACTCCGGCGTAATTGCGCCCGAAGTAATCAAAGATGTATTGTCTTATATTAAAGAGGAAGAAAAAGAGGTTAACGTAAATACTTCATCTTCTGAAGACGTTATTTGGTCTGAAGACGAGGATGAAGCTCAAAATAAAAAGCCTGAAGAACTTGGAAGCTGGTAAAGGAGCCCTAAACGACTTCAAACTTGGGCCGAACTTCAACAAGAACAGAAGGATTTTAGAGCTTCGAAGGGGAGCAAGAGAGTTAAATGCAAAGTTATTAGAACTCCCGGCGCTGGAACTAGTCATTCCACCCCTAGCTCTAGGGACCGAAGAGGTCTTCGATTCCTTCTTGGTATAGATACCGATTTTTCATAATGTAATCTGTAAACACATTTGTTTGAATAATGAATATCGATTTAAAATTGTCTCCATATTTACTAGCCCCTCTTTGGGTATAAGCAACTTCAAAATGTATTCAAAGATGGTTATGCGCAAAGAAAAAACTTCGGAGTACAATTTTTTGGGGGTTCGGAGCCCCTCTTTAATTTAAAGATCTTTTAAAATCTTATACAATGTCTTCGACTATTTTTAGTCGAAAAAATGGCAACTTAGTGCCTTTGTTTTTTTTGAAAGAAATCACTTGAGATAACTTTCAAGATACCTTAGTATCTTAAATAATTTGTCACTTTGGACAGTGTTAACAGACATTCGAAGCTCATGGCTCAAATTCTGTTTTGCTTTAGCCACCTTCGGCTCATTTTTGCGATCTCTGTCGAACCAATGGTTCGGAGTTTGCAATGGTCTCTTTGGACTCTTTTTACGGATGTCTGCTAGCCAATGGCTTGGACTCCGTATATTTTGGCCACCTTCGGCTCTTTTCGCGGAAGTCTACCAGCCAATGGCTTGGACTTCGCAGGTTTTGGCCACCTTCGGCTCTTTTTACGGAAGTCTACCAGCCAATGGCTTGGACTCCGTATGTTTTGGCCACCTTCGGCTCTTTTTACGGAAGTCTACCAGCCAATGGCTTGGACTCCGTATAATGTGGTTTTGGGCTCTTTTACGGATGCCTACAAGCCGGTGGCTTGGACTCCGGATTATGTCAGCCCCCACGTCGGAAGCTTCGAACTTGCAGGTTCGAAGTCCAAAAATACAACTCAGCTTCATGACACTTCCCTCTCGGTCGACCCCGCGGTTCCAGTGCGTCCACTCGGAAGCTGGAAGTCTATGAGGGGAAGGCACTATCAGGATCGTATGCTTTATTAATTTAGAAGATGATTACAAGCGAATTACAAGGAGCCCTTATGCGAAGTATCGCTTTAGGTGCTCCGCATGCCAAGTATGTGCTAACTCTTCACCTTCTAAATTAGCTAACTTAAAGGAGCCAGGGCGCCCTGAACGGACAATTAGGTATGGACCTTCCCATTTATTCTCTAACTTCCCTGGTGCTATAACGCTTCGTAGAACAAGATGACCCGGTCTTAGTTCATTGAGCTTAACCTTCGGGTCAAACCAAGCCTTCGTCTGCTGATGATACTTTGATAAATTTGCTACAGCTCAAAGTCTTGTTTCTTCTGATAAATCTAGCGAAGCTTGTCGTTCTTCTTCAATGTCCGGTTCGGTGCTGCGAAATGATCCTCCTTTGAGCTCCGTTGGAGTCATAGATTCATCTCTGAATAGTAGTCTGAATGGAGTAAAACCTGTGGACCTTGTTTGCGTAGTCCAAATGGACCACAAAATCTTCGGATCTCTTCGGTCCACAGTCCCTTTGCTAATCCTACTATTCTTCGATTTAGCCCTGATAAAATATTTCCATTGGCTCGCTCTACGGCTCCATTAGACTGAGGATGCCTCACTGCAGCAAAACATAACTGAATGCCTAGATCTTCGCAAAACTTCCTGAAGGGTTTTGCGTCGAACTGTGTTCCATTATCAATTGTGACGTATCTAGGCACTCTGAACCAGCAAATGATGTTCTTCCAGAAGAATTTTTGTACATTGTTCGAAGTGATAGCTGTTAAGGGTTCTGCTTCCACCCACTTAGAAAAATATTCAATAGCTACCACTGCGAACTTCAGATTTCCCTTGGCTACTGGAAAGGGACCAATTAAATCCATACCCCATCTGGCCATAGGCCATACCGAAGCAATGACTTGAAGAGCTGTTGGTGGGAGATGACTCCGTCGACCCATCCACTGGCATCCTTGACAAGTGCGGACTAAGCTCTCCGCATCAGCTGTTATTGTAGGCCAATAAAGCCCCTGGCGAAGTGTTTTTCCTGCCAAAGCTCTAGGGGCTAAATGGCTACCACAAAGGCCTTCATGAATTTCTCGATGAATTTCTTGGCCTTCGGCTTGAGATATACATCGGAGTAGAGGGGAACATACTCCGGCCTTGTATAAAATACCGTTGATTATTTGATAATTTCTGGCTCTAAGCTTTAATCTTGACAGCTGCGGCTCTTCGGGCAAATTTGTTCCTCCCTGTAAAAGTTCCATGATTGAATTTTTCCAATCTGCACTAGGAATGCAAAGAATCTCTGCAGAAGGAATTTGTGGCACCGAAGGTATATTGAGTTCCTCATAAAAAGCTTCTTCGGGCACATCCACAGCTCCGGCTGCAGCTTTTGCTAAGATGTCCGCTTGCACATTTTCTGCTCTTGGTATAGTCCGAATGGAAATACCCTTGAAGTGTGCTTTGATTTTACGGATTTCTTCTAAGTACTTTGCAAGCTGTGGATGCCGAACTTGGAAACTTTTATCTACGTGCCCTGCTACTATCTGAGAATCTGTCTTTATAATTATTCTTGTAGCCCCTAGAGCACGTGCTTTTCGGAGTCCCAATAAAATCCCTTCATACTCCGCTATATTATTGGTAGACTTAAAGTTGAGTCTTGCGGAGTACATTGCTCTTTGCCCTGAAGGTGAAATCAACATTGCCCCAATGCCTGCTCCGGATGCTTGGAAAGCCCCATCGGAGTAAAAAATCTAAACTCCGTCACTTGACTTCTCCGGAACCAAATTTGCAGGTGGAGTCCATTCTGCTACAAAATCTGCTAGGACTTGCGATTTGATTGCTGTCCTTGCCAAGAAAGATATGCCGAAGGGTGCTAGCTCAACTGCCCACTTCCCAATCCTTCCAGTGGAATCCTTACTTCGAAGCATATCTCCTAAAGGATACGAAGTTGGTACAATTACATTGTGTGCCAAAAAATAATGTCTTAACTTCCTCGAAGCCATTATCAGAGCATAAACGAACTTCTCAAGTTCGGAGTATCTTGTCTTCGCTCCTGATAATGCTTCAGATACAAAATAAATAGGATTTTGGACCAACTTCCCATTGAAATCCACTTCTCTGACAAGGACTGCGCTGACAGCAGAACCTGTAGCTGCAAGGTAAAGGAGTAGGGTTTCGTCCGCAGTAGGCACCGTGAGTGTAGCAAGATTACTGAGATACTCTTTAATATCTTCGAAGCTTTTCTGACACTCCGATGTCCATGCAAAATCTTCGGACCCTTTCAATGCTTTAAATATAGGAAAGCTTCTCTCCGCAGACCTTGATAAAAACCTGCTAAGTGCTGCCAGACGCCCAGTCAGCTTTTGCACTTGCTTTAAATTTTCCGGAGGAGCCATCTTTTGTAGCGCAGTTATTTGAGTAGGGCTAGCTTCAATTCCCCTGCTTGAAACTAAATACCCTAACAACTTTCCAGCCTTAGCTCCGAAGATACATTTTTCGGGGTTAAGACGGATCCCACATGCCCGAAGGCTATTGAATGTTTCTGCTAAGTCTAGGCTATGATGGTGCTTTAAAGCACTCTTTATTACAATATCATCCATATAGGCCTCCACATTGCGACCTAATTGATGACCTAGAGCCTTAGCAACTAACCTTGAAAAAGTAGCCCCGGCATTTCTTAAGCCGAAGGGCATTCTTACATAACAGAAGACTCCCGAAGGAGTTACGAAGCTTGTCTTGATTTCATCTTCGCGCTTCAACCATATTTGATGATAACCAGAATACGCGTCAAGGAAGCTTAATAACTCCGAACCGGCGGTGGAGTCAACCAATTGATCAATTCGGGGCATGGGGTAGGGGTCACGTGGGCATGCTTTATTCAAGGATGTGAAATCAATGCACATGCGCCACTTCCCGGAAGACTTCTTTTTGACGAAGACTGGGTTGGCTAACCATTATGTGTGAGCCACTTCTCTGATAATCCCAGCCTTCAACAATTTCTCAACTTCGTCCTTCGCTAGAGCAGCTCTTTCTACAGACATTTTCCGGAGTCCTTGCCGAATAGGCCGGGCCTTCGTGTTTACAAGTAAACTATGTTCAATGATATCCCGATCGACTCCGGTGATATCTTCGTCAGACCAAGCGAAGACATCCAAATTTTCATCTACCACCTTTTCCAAGGAGGTTGCAACTTCTGGGGGTAAATCTTTACCAAATTGAAATGTATACTCTTTATCATCTTTAACAATGACCTTCGTTGCAATTTCTCCCTCAGGACTTGGTCTCGGAAAGGACTTCTTCGAAGCTTCGGAGGAGGCTGAAAAAATTTCTTCATTATCTTGTACATTGTTTACTTGTCTTGGATCAAGAGGGGGACCATGACCATATTCCGCTCTCCGAGCAATAGCTTGATCTCCGAAGACAGTGAGGACTCCTGCTTGTGTGGGCATCTTCATGCACAAATAATTGTGATGCGCCACAGCTCCGAACTGGTTTAGCATGCCTCTTCCGAAGATGACGTTGTAAGCATACGGGGCATCTACAACATCGAAGATTACTTCCTCAGTCCGGGAACTTAATGCCAGATGCATCCTCCGCAGAAAAGGATATCGGCACATGAGACCACTCCGGCATTGCGGCTGCAAATGACGAAGTTCCAATATGGCCTACTTCTCTGACATAGTCTCTTCGCTGCCTCTTCGACATGCTTCCGAGGGTACCTCCTCCGGAAATGGGGAGAACTACTCTCTTCCCTCGATCTTGGCCTTCCTCTTGCTTCGGAGGTGGCATAACATTGGCCACTGGAGGGTGTCTTGCAGCATCAAAGTTTTCTATCCGCGCCACAGCCTGGACTGGCTCTGGGCGCGTTGCAGCTGGAACTCGGTCGGTAGTACCTCGACCCGAAGTTCTTTCTAGATACTCTCCCCTTAGGGTAAGTATAGCCTTGCAAGTATCACTTGCATGGCTTCGATTTTCTCCATGGATGCAGCAGAAAAGGGTCTGGCCCTTGCCAGCCGTTTTCCCTGGCGGCCTCTAGCCGCTGGTCTTGTTCCCCGAAGATTGTGGAGCTCTCTGTGTAAACTTCTGTGGGGGTGCAATATTCATGACTTCAGAACGAGGGTGCTTTTGCCCTCTTCTCCGATCATGTTGGACTTCGAAAACTGGTTCTTGCGGCTGCGCCAAAGTTTTCACTTCTACTTTAACTTCTTGCAATATGGGCGAAGTAGCGACAGTTCTTCGGAGCCAACCCTCTTCTGACCTTGCATACTCCTCGAAGTAGGACATCAGCTGAGAGACTGAGGAGATGCTTTTCCGATGAAGCTTATCCAAGAGGCCTTGATGACTGACGCCTTCCCGAGCTGCATCAACTACCGAAGATGCAGACAACCCCCGAATTTGCGACTTCGTATGAGCGAAGCGCTTAAAATATTGTCTCAATGTCTCTCCGGGGAGCTGTTTCACCTGGAAAAGGCTTCCTGTTGACATGGGAGGCACGAAGGTGCCTTGAAAATGGCTTATAAACTTCTTCTTCAACTGCGACCATGAATTAATTGATCCTGGCTTCAAGGACCAGAACCACCTTAATGCCACTCCTTGAAGAGCTAAGGGGAAACACTTCGCCATGGTGTCTCGAACTCCACCGCTAGCTTCAATTGCTAGGGCATAAGAACGAACGAACTCTCCGGGATCTTCATCTCCGGCATACTTACAGAGCTTCGAAGTTTTGAACTTTGGATCAAAGCGAACTTTCTGCAGCTCAGGATGCAGCGGAGATTCATTATCGAAGGAGGCGTTCTCCAGGGCTTCGGGATAATCGAGATCGTCGTCTTCGGGCACTTCTGGGATAGTTGGGATGGCTTGAGAGCGAAGCCTGTTCGCAGCTTCTTGTCGCCACCTTGCTACTTCAGCTTGAAGGTTGGCCATTTGAGTGGCCATATCTCCAAGATTGTCTTCATCTCCTCCGGAAGGATCTTCTGGGTCTTGAGAACTAGTAGGATCAGTTCGAATTGGGATGGAAGGTGGAGGAGGGACTCCGAGTGGTCGAAGTATGGAAGGGGTTGGCGGAGAAGCTTCGTATGTTCGAGGGATGGAAGCCCCTTCCGGAGTTTGCGGAGGGAATGTCGAAGGCCCTCCGACTTCAACCGTGTCGAATGGTATCTCTCCGGAGATCCGAGAAGACCTCCGAGTGGGATTGCGGGGTGCGCTCCGCTTAGGAGGCATGATGTAAGAAGTTGGTAGAGAACGAAGTTTTTCGGACTAAGTTCCCCACGGACGGCGCCAACTGTTGGCGTAAAAGATTACGCTAACAGGTTTCTGTAGAATAGAAACTAACAAACGAAGTGTTTGCGAAGAGAACTGTTCTAAGCCTCCGAAAAGATAACAACTTAGAATAGTTCGAATGTGTGTATTGAATAACTTGTATTCGGTCCTTATTACAGGGTGAAACGGGGGGTATTTATAGGCCCAAATATTAAGGAAAAGACCTATTTACCCCTCTATTACAACCGACATAGTGGAAACTATTCGGTACCTTTGATAGGGCTAAAATGGTAAAAGACTAATCTAATGATATAAAAGATAAATCTTCCATCTTAGCTGGCAATAAAGATCTCGCAGAACCTTAGTTCGAAGATGTACTTCGAACTAATGCCTATCTTCGTACTTCGAGCTTGACTCAGGGTATCTTCGAAGATGGACATCTGGAAACCTTCGAATCCACTATCTGTTGTCATGCTGTTGCGGCAATAACCCCGCAGAGGAGATATTTTCCCCCAACATACTCCGAACTAGAGTCCGTCATCATACTTCGAACTTGATTCAATGTATCTCCGGAGTTATATGCTGGAAATCTTGGACTTGATCACCAGCCTTTGTCTTGTTACTGCAATAACCCTGAAGATGGAATATTTTCCCCCAACAGTACTATTACACCAAATTAGGATGATCTAACATGTTAATGAACCTTTTTTTTCCGGATGCAAACTTTTGATTCTCACACATTACGGGTGGCAACATTTTTGCAGCATTCGTGTCATGAACAGAAACCCCAAAAACACGTCCTTCGGTACTATTACACCATATTAGGATGATTGGGCATGTTAATGAACCTTATTCTGGTTGCGAACTTTTTATTCTTGCACATTATGAGTGGCGACATTTTCCCAACTTTTGTGTCCTGAACGGAAACTCCATGCACAACTCCTTCAGTACTACTACACCAAATTTGGATGAATTGACATGTTTATGAACCTTTTTAATTTTGGAAGAGAACTTTTGATTCTTCCACATTACGGGTGGTGGTGTTTTCCCAACTTTTGTGTCCTGAACGAAACTCCATGTACAACTCCCTTGGTACTATTACACCAAATTAGGACGATTTGACATGTTAATGAACCTTTTTGTTTTGGAAGAGAACTTTTGATTCCTGCACATAGGTGGCGATTGATGGAGGAGGGGGTGCCTGATCTTCCGTCAGGTGGGGATAAACAACGATTTGTGGAGAACCCAACGTTGATGATCCGGTTTCCGATTGGTTGGTTGAATGAGAGTTACCTAATCTAACCTAAGGGATACATATTTATAGTCTAGATACTTTCTGTCCAAGTAATTTATCTAGCCGATTCCGGATGAACCTATAACCATCTTCTTCTCTTATGTCCATAGGCTCCCCTATTCAATCAATAATATGTTGCGAATGGACTCTTCTGACTTTCCTTGACCAGATCCTCTTTGACCTTTTGTTGATCGTGCGCCTTCCTTGGTGGGTCTTGAGTTTTACCAAATCTTGGCGTCAACACACCTGAAAACAACCATTATTACTACCCTATCATAGAATAGCGTTAGGAAGCATCTAAGTGTGTCACTACGCATTCTGGAATCAAATGATGATTTTAGGTCTGAGTGCTCTGTAGTTACAACATTTGATATGACAACTAATTGATGGAGGAGGGGGTGCCCGATCTTCCGTGAGGTGGGGGATAAACAACGATTTGTGGAGAACTCGACGTTGATGATCCGGCTTCCGATCAATGAGATCGGCCCTTGCAATCACTACACCACTGCTCCGTTGGTTATCAACCAAGCACAGCCTGATTGACCTCGCCAAGAAGGCTAATCCTAGCCTGCGAATCGAAGAACACAAGCAAGAACGCAGAAAACACAATCGAATTGAAAATTCTATTAGAATCTGCGAATTGGGGTTCACTCACAAATCCGACGAAGCGGCGACTATCAAAGCAACGTGTAAACTAAACCCAAAAACCCTAGATGGCTGTAGAAACACCTTATATAGTAGTTTGGGACGCACCCCTAATGGGCTCAACTGGATACACGGCCCAAAGGCCCAATAACGCAGAAAACAGCATTGTGACAGATTGTGGACTCTATCTTGTTTTGACGATTTCCGTTGATCTATTTTTCAATGTTGCGATAAAACTGCCGGCATTGGAAAGGTTATTAAGCTATCATTCTGTGGCTGGGTGGAACGTCAAAAACGGAGCCCGTATGCGACCTGGGCGATGATTTTAGTGCACGCTGCTCCTGGAATCTGAGTTGGACACGAATTGTAGTTAGATTGGACTCTCAAATTGGCTTGGACGTCCTTCATGGTTCTTCTCCAACTCTTTGTTTATCTCCAAGAGATTTTCATCATCTCCATGGTTCCTAATAATAATAATAATATTAGGTAGTAATTTATTCCCAAGATAATATACTAAGATACTTAGAAACGAGTTGACCTGGAGATTTAATCATCATGCTCGAACTCGAATAATTGGATCTTGGTATTCATTTATGGTTGTATCATTGGTAGGGATGTCATCGTCACTGATGGCACATTACAATAACAATCCCTATAGTATCTCAAGTGGGTCTATCCAACACCATGTTCTCCGGCATGTGTCCACATCACTGATTTGATCTCTCTATGTCTATGATCTATGAAATGAAATGATCAATCAGTCAGATGTGCTAATTTATGTGTCATCATTATCCCACATGTTGACAAGATCAGGGATCCATTTTGAACAATATCATTATAAAACAAACGGTTTCACATAGCAAGTCATCAACTCATTATTAACTAAATGTAAATGACATTTATTCAAGGAACAAGATAACAATTATCCTCTTACATTAGCATAGACACTACTAACATCTTCCACATACACATGACTCACTCACACAAGTATCTAATATCCATTGAGCTCAGTTGTGCCTTATGCTTGAGTTGTGGAAGAGGTTTTGTCAATGGATCTACTATGTTTAAATCTGTGTGCACCTTGCAAATCTTCACATCACCTCTCTCAATGATCTCGCGAATCAAGTGATATCACCGAAGTATATGTTTGGATTTCTGGTGTAACCTTGGCACCTTGGCTTGCACAATGGCACCACTATTATCACAAGAGAGGTCCATTGGACTAGATGCACTAGGGACAACACCTATCTCAAAAACAAACTTTTTGATCCAAACGACCTTCTTTGTAGCTTCTGAAGCGGCAATATACTCAACTTCTATTATAGAATCGGCCACTACCTCTTGCTTGGAACTCTTCCAACTCAATGCGCCTCCATTGAGACAGAACACAAAACCAGATTGTGATCAATAATCATCATTATCGATTTGAAAGCTAGCATCGGTGTAACCATTTACAACGTGCTCCTCTTCACCACCACACACTAAGAACATTTCTTCAGTCCTTCTCAAGTACTTGAGGATACTTTATACTACAGCCCAGTGACTTTCATCCAGGTTCGATTGGTACCTGCTCATAACACTTAGAGCATATGAAACATCCGGACGTGTACACAACATGGCATACATGATGGATCCGATTGCGGAGGCATACGGGATTGCACTCATCTTATCTAGCTCATCAGGTGTCGCATCACACCGAGTCTTACTAAGAGAAATACCATGTGACATTTGTAGAAATCTCTTCTTGGAGTTCACCATTTTGAACCGTTTGAAAACCTTATCAATGTACATGCTTTGGCTTAATCCAATTAGTCGTTTTGTTCTATCTCTATAGATCTTTATGCCCAAAATGTATGTGCATCTCCAAGATATTTCATCGAAAAACTATTTTTCAGTGAAGTCTTGATAGCATTCAGCAAAGGAATGTCATTTCCAATCAATAATATGTCATCCACATATAATACCAGAAATACAAGTGAGCTCCCACTAGCCTTCTTGCAAACACAAGGCTCTTCTTCATTCTAGATCAAGCCAAACCCTTTGAATACCTCATCAAAACGAAGATTCCAACTCCGAGAAGCTTGCTTCAGTCCATAAATGGACTTCTACAACTTACAAACTTTCCTAGCATTCTCCGGATCATCAAGACCTTCAGGCTATGTCATGTACACATCCCCACTTAGGTTTCCATTCAGGAAAGTTATCTTGACATCCAGTTGCCATATCTCATAATCATAAAATGTGGCAATTGCTAGGATTATTTGAATAGACTTGAGCATAGTGATAGGCAACATTTTTGCAGCATTCATGTCGTGAACAGAAACCCCAAAAACACCTCCTACTGTACTATTACACCTTATTAAGATGATTGGGCATGTTAGTGAACCTTTTTGTTCTGGAAGCGAACATTTGATTCTTGCACATTACGGTTGGCGACGTTTTCGCAACATTTGTGTCATGAACAGAAACTCCAGAAACACCTCCTTTGGAACTATTACACCATATTTGGATGATTTGGCATGTTAATGAACATTTTTGTTGTGGAAGCGAACTTTGATTCTTGCACATTACGGGTGGCAACGTTTTTTCAACATTCGTGTCGTGAACGGAAACCCAAAAACACCTCCTTTGGTACTATTACACCATATTAGGATGATTGGGCATGTTAATGAACCTCATCAAAACGAAGATTTCAACTCTGAGAAGCTTGCTTCAGTCCATAAATGAACTTCTACAACTTACAAACTTTCCCAACATTCTCTGGATCATCAAGACCTTCAAGCTATGTCATGTACACATCCTCACTTAGGTTTCCATTGAGGAAAGTGTTGACATGAAAATGTGCCCCCACACTTGGGTCAGTCCAGCGATCCAAAAGTGCACGGATACTTAGGGACAGGCATAAGCGTAACGTAGCACCGACGCTGGGTTCCGACTACCCTTAATAGTGATAAGGGGGGTGGAGTCGCCAGGCAACCAGATCACTCAAAATAATCCAATTAGCCGAAAGAAATAGATTAAACAGGCTGAAATCAGCAAATCAGTCAGAGCCCGTCTGGTTCGAAGTCTGATGCGAAGGGTGCGCTGAAGGGTACCTTCGGCGTCTAGAGCGAAGTGCTCCGCCGAAGGGTACTTCGGCGTTCGGACTGATCCGGCCGAAGGTGGACTCCGAACGGATCTGGACGCGATGATCACCTCCGAATAGCGGGGTTCGGTGTGCGATCTCTGAAACAGCAAACTACAGAGTAGTGACTCGAGGGCCACGCGCGAGTGCAACTTCGTCCGGTGTAGAGTATGGTCGTGGCGAAGCCTATAGCGACGAAGTATGCTGGCGAAGCCTGTGGTTGAAGCCTGTGGTCCTATCGAAGGGTGTCTTGGGGACCTCCAGAACTGACCTCTCAGCTCCGGGCACATCCGGCAAAGGGGCTCCGAACGTGCGAACCTACAACAGAGATGATGCGAAGTACCAATTCGGCCTTAGGACCGAATTTTGCTAAGTGTTGCACGGGTGGCGAAGGTAGCAATCTATTACACAGATTAGCGGATACTTCACAGGCGAAGTAACAAGGCGATAACAATATATTACGTAGATTAACAAGTACTTCACAGGCAAAGTACCAAGGCTTACCACTGTTCCATAGTGGCAGATGGAGGGCTTCCAAGCAAACCCACGAAGAGGTACAGGAAAGTAAAGGTAAAAGTAAAGGTACGATCAAAGCATAGCTTTGGTTTGGTTTGAGTTGGGGGGCTCTCCACGCCGGCCATGCCTCTCTATTTATAGGGGTCAACTCCTAATCTAATCTGCTATTAATCCGGCCAAATAGAGATAGAGATTGAGCTGGCAACGTGTGCAACTCTATCTTTGCCGAGGTGGGCTTCGGCCAGGCCCGTCGAGGCCTGCTCCTCGGGCCAAAGCTTCGGTAGCGTGGGCTTCGGCCAGGCCCGTCGGGGCTTGCTCTTCGGGCCGAAGCTTTGGCAGCGTGGGCCTCCGAAGGCTTCTGAAGCTTCGGCAGTGTGGGCCTCCGAAGGCTTCCTGGCCGAAGCCCATGGGCTGGCTAGAGGCTTTTGGAGCCCATAGCTTGGTGGACTTCGGCCCTGTAGGGCTTCGGACAAACCCTCGACACGTGTACATTCGGCCCAAATCACCAAAAATTGATATTTTGATAATCTAGCCATTAATGTCGTTTTTTGCTATCAACACATGCCCCTGCCTTTTAGTGAACTAGTGAACTAAAAGCACAGCGAGCTGAAGACAATACCATTCGTATCGGCTTTTTGACACTTTCATGATGTTTGCCACACACTTGGGAAATACCTTTTCAAGTACCTACCATTTAAAGCTCTTCGAAACCGCTCTCCCTGCAGGGATTCCAACATGTAGGCGTTGCCGGGAGCGATTTCGGCTATCTTGAAAGGACCTTCCCAACTAGATGACCATTTGCCAAATTTGGGACTCTTCGTGCCTAAAGGCAAAATCGTCTTCCACACCAAGTCTCCTATTTGAAACGATTTTGGTTTAACCTTCTTATTGTAGGCTTTAGCTACTCTCTTCTTGTCTACTTCTATGGCCTCTAAAGCCCTTAGTCTCTTATCGGTCACTTCCTCCATATTATCTTTCAGAAGAGCCTCATACTCATCGACCGATAATCCGTCTTTCTTTAACACTCTTAAGGAGCCAAGATCTACATGTATAGGCAGAACGGCCTCTTGTCCATATACCAACTCATATGGACTGACCTTGGTGGCACCGTGCTTTGCAATCCTACAAGCCCATAATGCCTCGGAAAGCACTTCATGCCACCTTCTGGGAAACTCTTCAATTTTCTTCTTAATAAGCTTAATCACGGTTTTATTACTAGACTCGGCCTGACCATCGGCCTGAGCATAGTAAGGTGAAGAGTTTATCAACTTAATGCCATAGTATTCGGCGAAGTCCCTTACCTCTCCAGAAACAAATGAACTTCCTTGATCCGTAGTAAGAGTTTGGGGAATGTCAAATCTATGTATGATGTGCTTTAAAATAAAATCACGTACCTCGTTGTGAGTCATGTTCTTGAGAGGTACGGCCTCAGTCCACTTAGTGAAGTAATCGGTCGCCATCAACACGAACCGATGCCCTTTTGAGGAAGGAGGGTAGATCTGGCCGATGAAGTCTAAACCCCAATCTTGTAACGGCCATGGCTTGACAATAGGATTGAGCAATGAGGCAGGAGCCAACTAGATGTTGCCAAACTTTTGACATGCCTCAAATCCTCTGTAGTACTTGAAACAATCTTCAGTCATAGTCAACCAATAAAAACCCGCTCTTTTGAGCATCCAACTCATCTTTTGGGCCGACTGATGAGTGTCGCAAAGCCCCTCATGGACTTCTCCTGTATCCACTTGGGACTGCTCATGGTCTAAACATTTCAATAGCACTCCGTCGATGGTTCAGCGGTACAATGTGTCGTCTACCAACACGAATTTGAACGCTTGTCGCCGAACATTCCGATCAACCCTTCGGCTACGGTCTCTCAAATATTGGACGATTGGGACTCTCCAATCGCCCTTACAGATTTCAGAGGGCCTCGCTGGTCCACCTTCTGCAAAAACCTCTAAGATATTGACCTCGGGGTGCCCCCCGAGCCATTCCAGCTCCTGCCGAAGCCTGGCCGAGGTGGCCGTTCGGAGTGTGCTGGGCCAAAGCCCTTCGGAGGGTTCGGACCCTGGGGGCCCTTCTCCGTCCGAGAGGCTCCGGACTATGCACTCTGGCGTGTCGGATCCCCAGGTAGGCGGAGCACTCCGATCTAGGGGCTCCGGCGTGTGGTGGCCTTCGGTGACCCGAGGGGTTCGACCCGAAGGGTGCGCCTGTCCAGCATCACTGGCTTCGGCAGTGAGACCAAACATCGTCTTTTCCAATACAGAAAATTTCCCTCTCTTGACTTGGTAGCCAGATGCTTGCTGAGCCAAATCATTGTCAACTGAATTGGCTTCTCTTGACATGTGAGATATTTTGAAATCATCGAAAGTAGCAATTATGTCGAGACATTTGTCCAAGTAACTATTCAGCAAACCATTAAAACATTGAGCATTCTTAGCTACTTGTTGTACTACTAATAATGAATCACTGTATGTGTGAACATGTTTACCGTCTACGGACTCTAGTAGTTCAAGACCTAGCAATAAGGCTTCGTATTCAGCTTGGTTATTAGTAGAAGAAAACTCTAGTCGGGCCGAGGTTTCAAAGCGCACAACTGTAGGACCGAAAGTAGCGACCAGAGGGGGGGTGAATGGGAGCCTAAAAATTCTTTCGAATCAAGGGCCTGCTCCCAACACCCAACGCACCTCAAAAGATTAAGCAGCAGAATGTGAACAGATTGCCTAAGTCTAAAGGTATCTAGCCTAGAAGCAACTGATGTTTAAACAACAGAGTCACACAAAAATAGTGCTAATAGACATATTAACAGAATACACAAGACGTGGCAATAAAAACATCTCACTACAACAATCTAAGTGCACAAAGAGTGGGAAAAGAAGTTACTATTCCAAATTTGTCTCCTGTTTGAAACTTGGCGAAGCCTGCTTCGGAATTGCTTGCCGAAGTCGAGCGAAGGTTATTGTTGTCGTGCCAAAGGTTTGTTTGGTCTAGCCTAGTTCGTGTGTGGCAAAGAGCGAAGTATGATTCGAAGCGAAGTATAAGAGTATCGAAGCTTGCTTCGAATCAGAGTACTCCGAAGCCAAGACTTCGATCAGAAAGGTTCAAACAAGCTCATAGAAAATCAACCTCCGAAAGAGAGGCGAAGCCAGACACGCGGCAGCAAGATCAACTCGAAGCCTACACGACTACCTTCGAAGCTAGCAATATCGAGGTATTACCTTCGATCCACAGGACAGCTTTGAATCGAAGTCTGCAAGTGTTGACACACGAAGTCGAAGATCACAAACACACTTCGAATGACAAGCTTTGAACTCACAAGTTGTGACCCTCGAAAATGACAGCAAGAAGGAACTTTAGTCGAGCGAAGTCTACCAGAAAGACACGCTTCGGAGCCAACTTCGAAGCATGTCGAAGTATGGACTTCGAAGAGCTCAAGTCGAAGTAATTCGCACAGATGTTTGAAGTATGTCACGCTGACAGCTCAAAAAAGTACTTCGAAGCTAGAAACACAGGACACAAGGTAAAGTTGAAGTTCAAGCGAAACCCTTAGGGAAGTCAGATCGAAGCCCGCCTCACGAAGCAGAGGGACTTCGAATAGGGAGAAGGGGCTTCGACAGGAACACCCAGAAAAGGGACTTTGGCCCTGTCAACACGATCAAAAAGCTATGCAGTAAAAAGTAAGCCTAGAGTACTAGTGTACTGTTGCTACAGAGAAGTAGTACTACTTGCAACAGCAAGAACTAGTACTACTTGTGTGAAGAACAAACGCAACAGAGACACATTCTCTGGAATAAAAACAACAGCACACACCGAACTGAAGCTTCTGATTCAGAGAAATCAATGCACGCACCTCAACATGAACAGGAGATAGAGTCTCACTGGAACAAATAGAACAGAGGGAATGCAGTAAAGAACAAAGCTGAAACAGGAACCTGGCGGTGCACAAACAGAAGTAGGAGAGAGACAAAACAGGGAACACAAAATGACCCAATAGATTGAAAAGTGGATTCTGGAAGGGGTAGCACAACCCTAGGGATTGGGGCCCTATTTATAGGCTGCCCAACACTTAGGAATATTCTGCCAGCCCCTTAGGGTTTTTACAGACGCTAAAATAAAGGAAATGACTCAACTGCCCTTAGGAATTTTTACAGACACGACTGACTGACTGTGGGCCTAGAGATACAGATGACTTATCCGGAAGCTAAGATTTCATAGCGACTACGGCTTCTCTTATGGACAGTCCGATACAGAATCAACGGTTATCAGTTTTGTTCCGAAACTGACAAAGCCTCCACCGACTTTGCACCAGGTACCCGGATTGGGCCGGCCCGATTCCGCAGCTCTCTCAGCCCGGCAATCACTCACCGCCCGTGTACCTGAGTCAATCCTGGTCAACAGCCTAGTGGATCTTTTGCTGCTCCTAGCCCATGTACCTGGATTGGGCCAGCCCGACTTCGCGGCCCCTCTGCCTGACAGTCGCTCGCTGCCCGTGTACCTGAGTAACACGCGGCCCATGAAACAGCAGATCTCCTTTCTTCTTCTGTCCTCTTTGACTATCGTTGACAATGACTCATCACTTCTTGGAGCCATGAGGCCCACGCTGTTCAGCATGGCTCCTCAACACCATTAGGTGATATGAGAACCACTCCGATACCCTGGCCATTCTTGCAAGCCGAACCATCAAAATAGATTTTCCATGGTACTATCTCAACTAGAGCAATAGCATCACTCCAGCTAGCATCTATGTGATGATCAACTATAAAGTTGGCTACGACTTGGCCTTTCATCGCTCTTAGGGGCTCGTAGGCCAAATCATACTCAATCAATGCGTAAGCCCATTTTCCAATTCTTCCACTTAGAATCGGCTTCTGTAACATGTGCTTTATAACATCGGTTTGGCAAACGACAACACATGTGGTAGGGAGAAGATAATGGCGTAACTTGGTGCACGCGTAATAAAGTGATAAACATAATCGCTCCACAAACACGTACCTAGTTTCGGCGTCTAGCAGGCGGCGTCTCAAGAATGTGATGATGTACTCCTTCCCTTCCACCTCCTGGGTTAGCACTGCTCCAATTACGCTATCTTCAGCGGCGATGTATAGCCGAAACGGAATCCCGGCCTTGGGTGCTCTCACCACGGGTGGTGATGACAAGCACTCCTTGATCTTCTCGAAAGCGCTTTGCTGACTTGCCCCCCAAGTGAACTCGGCTTCATTTTTCAGCCGGAGTATGGGGACAAAGGCATCAATCTTGCTGGACAAGTTGGATATGAAACGACACAAATAGTTCAACTTGCCTAGCAACTTTTGCACATCCTTCTTGCATGTCGGCGCTGCAACGTTTCTAATCTTTTCAAGTCTCTTAGGATCAATTTATATGCCTCTCTCGTGAATCATGAAACCTAAGAACTTACCCGCCGACACACCAAAAGCACACTTGAGTGGGTTCATCTTCAACCTGTATTGTTGCATCCTATCGAAAGCAACCTTCAAATCGGCTAGATGGTTTCCCATAGCATCCGATTTGACCATGGCGTCATCGATGTAAACTTCTAACATGACTCCTAACAAGTCATGAAAGATAAAGTTCATAGCGTGCTGATACGTGGCGCCAGCATTTTTCAAACCGAAAGTCATGATGACCCACTCGAACAAACCGACAAAACCAGGGCATCGAAAGGCAGTCTTGTAGATGTCCTCTTCGGCCATAAAGATTTGATTATAACCGGCATTGCCATCAAGAAAACTTAGTACCTTGTGTCCTGAAGCATCGTTGATTAGCATGTCGTCTATTGGCATTGGATACTCGTCTTTTGGAGTGGCTTTGTTCAGATCCCTGAAATCAATGCATACTCGTATATTTCCACTCCCTTTCTTTTCTACAGGCAAAATGTTAGCAACCCACTCCGTGTACCTGCATGGCCTATTAAATTCAGCCTTAAGTAGTCGTTCCACTTCCTCCTTAACTCGGTCATAGACGGCCAAATTAAAGTGGCGGGGAGGCTGTTTATAAGGCCTAAACCTAGGCTTGATGGGCAGCCGATGCTCCACGAGCTCACGGCTTAGCCCTGGCATTTCGCTATACTCCCATGCAAAACTTCATCGGGCTATAAATGTTGGTTTACAAAAGTCGGCCTCGGGATGCTACCATTACCTATATAAACTTCCTCCAAGGGATCGGCCAACGCAAAACCTTGCCCTAATTTTTCTACTTCGCTAAAGTCCTCGATGGCTTCGGCAATACTGTCTTTATTAGACCGATACTGCTCCACTCGAGACTTTAGCCAATCTAGATTATTCTTGCTAGACATGACCGCTAATACAAAAATAGCCATGCTACTCCAGCTGGCTTTATAGACACTGGTACAAACCGTCCTCCGGATACACTAACAAAGTCGTAATCCGAAAGACCTCTACCTGATAGACACTCTACTTTGTCATGGACGGCGTCAACCGACACATCGGCCAACGCTACTTGGGCCGAAGTATCCGCGGGGATGACTGCCACCTCATCGTCGTCCCACTGTATCAAGCACTGGTGTGGGGTAGAGGGGATGCAACAGTTCGCATGGATCCAGTCGCGTCCGAGTAACACACTATAGTTACCTTGTACGTCGATGACGAAGAATGTTGTCAGCAACGTCTTGTTGCCCACCGTCAATTTCATAGAGAGTACTCCCTTGGCCTTGGAGCTTTCGCCATTAAAGCCATTGAGCATCAAGTTAGTCTTCTTCAGGTCATCTTCGTCCCTGCCAAGTCTCTTCAACAATGAATAAGGCATTATGTTAACCGTGGCGCCACTGTCGACGAGCATTTGGGAAATTGGCTTCCCATCGATGTGACCCTAACATAGAGGGGCTTCAGATGGCGAGCCGAGTCCTCGGGCTTCTCGAAGATGGCATTGCGTGGGCCGAGGTTCAATTGAGCGACCTTGGCCTCGTCCTGTGGTAGGGCGAACTCGGCAGGTAATGTGACGATGTTGATGTCCATTTCCTGAGGTGTGGGCCCCTTAGAGACGGGTGAGTAATCGTTGTCGAGCATGTCGTCATCGTCGTCGCTCAGGCTAGGAGCCGTGTTGGTTATCTCAACCGGCTTCTCTCTCCATACCTGCCTCGTGGCTGGCCAAGGGCGGATCTCTTCGAAGATGGCGTCGCGCTCGGCCTCAGCTTTCCTCTCGCGCATCTCCTGTGCCCGCAGCCTTTGTAGGCGTCTCTTTTGTGATTTGGACATGTCCGGAGGAGCCCAAGATGGCTGCGGCTTGGTGCCCGGAGCTACTGTTCGACTTCTGTTAATTCTGGCCGAAGTGGTATTGTGTCCTTCGGCCTCAGACACCCAGCGTTCGAAGGGGGCTTCGCTGCGAACCCCGTCGAACGGACTGGTCTCGTTCGGCCGATCGGGCCAAGCTTCAGCGTAGAGCTTGGCCGAAGCATGAGGCTTACCTCCGTCGGACCTCGACGACAAAGTCTTCGGGATTGGGACTTCCTGAGACCCAACTCTGATGGTTATGGCTTCGGACTCCCTGACTTCGGCCTCTGTGTGCTCGCACTCTTCGGCTTCACTCTGCATGGTTTGGTTTGGAGTCACCACGGATAGTCTGTGGACGATGCCCCCCTCTGCTGCATCTATTCGCCCCTGCCATCCATAATACTCCGAAGGAAAACAAGGCATAGTGTTAGTCTGCGGAGGGTAGCCCGACCCGGACACGTACGGAGCCCACTGGGTCCCCACCCAGTCATACGGCGAAGGCATCGGAGGCTCTAGCGGCCTCGCCCACTGTGAGCCGAACCCGTCACCCAGAGGGGGGTAAAGCCAAGTCGAAGGTGTTTCGGACCACACCAGCGAAGGGTCCTGCCAGGCCAGAGGTATGTTCGGCCAGTGCGGGCCAAAGCCTCCCATCGGAGAAGTCCAATGCGGTGCGGGGTTTGGCCATTGGGGGCCAAAGTTGTTGTATAGGGGACCCGACCACTGGGGCTCAAAGCTGTTGTACGGGGGGTTCGGCCATTGTGGCTCGGAACCACCATGCGGAGCATCAGAACACCATGGCCCGAAGCCTTCGTGCGGAGGGCTCGCCGGGTTCGGCCCGAAGCCACCTTTCGAAGGTCTTGGCCCCTTCGGCTGTTTTGGCCTAGCGCGCGGACCTGTTTCCTTGGGCCTTCTCTGATGCTTGTTCAACAGCATATCATATGTCACCTTCGGCCTCTTGCGAGCCTTAGCCGAAGGGGTATTAACGTTCTACTTCCACACTCCTACCTCGAGGTTCTTCGGCACGAGCATGTGAGTGCGCGGTTCTCCGACAATTACATCTTTCCCTTTAGCAGACTCGGCCTCTTCTGGCCGAATCAACACCTTCTTCTCGTCGAGGTCCACGACGTTGACTAGAAAGGGATCTTTATCCATCTTCATCTTTGGATCATGGTCTATCTTCAATCGTCCTTCTTCTATGGCCGATTGTATCTGCCGTCGAAAAACATTGCAATCATTAGTATTATGAGAATGTGAATCATGCCACTTATAGTATGTATGCTTCTTTAACTCATCTGTAGATGGAATGACCTGACCCTTAGGTAACCTGAGAAGCTGGCTTTTTAAGAGAAAATCAAATATTTTATCACATTTAGTTATATCAAACGAGTACTTGACCTCATTAAGTCTATTCTTTGTGGGTGATGGTCGCAACTCGGAGCAAGTGATAGGTTTATTTTTAGTGTTCCAAACCCATTCGGCCGCGTACATGTCGGCTGAATCCTCCTCCTCTGACTCCTCCTCATCAGAGCATTCCATGATGTGGATTTCGGCCCTAGGCTTGCTAAATGTTTTAACAAACTTCTTATCTTTGGCTCAGCCTTCTTGGACCAGAGCCTGCTGTAGAACTTGGATAACTTCTAAAAATTTTTGGTTATCTAACCTTTCTTTAAGTTCAGAACGCAACCCGTTAAAAGCAAATTCCGCCAAGTCCCTTTCTGAAATATTAAGACTAAAACATCGGTTTCTAGTATCCCTGAAACGCTTGATATACTCAGAGGCACTCTCACTAGATTTTTGCTTAACCGATGTCAAATGTGAAAGCCTAAGTTTTGTTTCACCTGTGTAGAAATAATCATGGAATTTCTTCTCTAAATCGTCCCACGTGTGGATGGAGTTCGGCGGGAGCACCGAAAACCAAGTGAATGTTGTGCCGGATAGCGAGAGAGAAAATAGTCTAACCTTTAGGGCATCTATCCCGCTAACCTCTCCACACTGCGCCAAAAATTAACTAACGTGTTCTAGTGTGGTCTTGCTACCCTCGCCATCGAACTTAGTGAATTCAGGGATCCTATAGCCGCGGGGGTAGGGTACCATATCAAGATGGTTGGGGTAGGGCTTACGGTAAACCCTAACCCGTCCCTTGGGCACGAAGCCGGCACACTCTCTAAATAGTGCGCGGACCCGCTCCTCTATATCATCTTGGTATGTTGCTTGTGCGCGCCTTTGTAGGACCGAAAGTAGCGACCAGAGGGGGGGTGAATGGGCGCCTTAAAAAATTCTTTCGAATCAATGGCCTGCTCCCAGTACCCAACGCACCTCACAAGACTACGCAGCAGAAAATAAACAGAAGGCCTAAGTCTAAAGGTTTCTAACCTAGAAGCAACTGATGATAAACAGTGTAAAACTAAAGTAGTGCAACTAGGCAGATGAACAAGGTATAACAAGCCTAAACTTCTCAATGAAATGATCTAAGAATGTGTAAGATGAAAAGAGAAGTTACTGTCCAAATTTGTCTCTTGTTCGGAACTTGGCGAAGCCCCCTTCGCACGTCGAGGTCTGCTTCGGAGGTTGGTGACGGAGCCTGTCCGAGATGCCGAAGGTGTCACGGTCTAGCCTAGTTCGAAGTGGCAAGTTGCGAAGTGTACTTCGGAACGAAGTATGAAAATGCCGGAGCCTGGTTCGAAGTATGCACTTCGAAGACAAAACTTCGAACACAACTTTGAACCGAAAGCTTCGAAGCAAAACCTTCGAACAGAAAGCTTCGAACACAACACTCAAAAGGACAACCTTCGAACAAAGAAGTGAAGTCTGTCACACGACAGAAAATCAACTCCGAAGCCTACACTCTATCTTCGAACAGGGAAAGCTTCGGAAGGAGAACCGAAGGTTGACACGCCACAAGGAAATCAAATCGAAGTCTATCAAAAATGACAAGCTTCGAACCCAACTTCGAAGCCTACCGAAGTGTGGACTTCGAATAGCTAGATTCGGAGTATGTTGTTTGAAGTATGCGATGCTGTCCGTTCAGAAAAATACTTCGAAGCTTATCAACACAGACCGCATACCGAAGATCGAAGATTGAGCGAAGCCTTCGAAGATGTTAAGTCAAAGCCTGTCTCACGGAGCTGAGGAGCTTCGAACAGAGGAAGACTTCGCCAGAGACACAGCCAGGAAAGGTAATAGACCTTGTCAGCTTCGATCAAAAAGTTGTGCAGTAGAAGGTGAAAAGCTGCACAGAACACTGTAGTTGCAGGGAAGTAGTACTACTTGCAACAACAAGAACTAGTACTACTAGAATGAAGAACACACCCAGCCGAAGCCTCCAAAGCCTCAAAAATCACGGGAAAACTTGCTATGCTAATGAAATGCAGCCATTTAAAACCTGTGCAGATGCAGCACACAATGAAATAGGGCATTTACTGCAACATTAAAAGCAAAGCATTAAACACAGGGGCACAACTTCCTGGCGGCGCAAACAGGGAACCAGAGAAGAGAGAGACAAGCCAAAAGACAAAAAGTGACCCAATAGAGAGGATTTGATTTCAGCCAAAAGGGTAGTCCAAACCCTAGGGATTGGGGTCCTATTTATAGGCTCCCAACACTAGGAATATTCTACCAGCCCCTTAGGGTTTTTACAGACTCAAAAATAAAGGAAAAGACTCTACTGCCCTTAGGAATTTTTACAGACACGACTGACTGACTGTGGGCCTAGAGTTACAGATGACTTATCCGGAAGCTAAGTTTTCGTAGCGACTACGGCTTCTCTTCTGGACAGTCGGATACAGAATCAACGGTTGTCAGTTTTGCGCCGAAACTGACAAAGCCTCCACCGGCTTTGCACCAGGTACCCGGATTGGGCCGGCCCGACTCCGCAGCTCACTCAGCCCGGCAATCGCTCACCGCCCGTGTACCTGAGTCAGTCCTGGTCAACAGCCCAGTGGGTCTTCTACTGCTTCTGGCCCATGCACCCGGATTGGGCCAGCCCGACTTCGCAGCCTCCTCTGCCCGACAGTCGCTCGCTGCCCGTGTACCTGAGTCACACGCGGCCCATGAAACAGCAGATCTCCTTTCTTCTTCAGTCCTCTTTGACTATCGTTGACAATGACTCATCACTTCTGGAGCCATGAGGCCCACGCTATTCAGCATGGCTCCTCAGCCTTTCATGCGGGAGCGCGACACGCGGTGGGATATCGGCGTGTCGGCCGTATGCTTCTTCCCTACGCGCTATCTATATAACGTTCTCGTGTCCGAGTGTCTACGCGTGCGGTGCGGGCAGCGTGGGTATTGGCGCAAGTGGTGTGTGGTATGCAGCATTAGTTTTATCGTAGGCATAATGATTGGTCTCGGCCATAAGTGATGAGGCCGGAGACATGTTTGTCGGAGGTGCACTAGCTATAGGAATCAGAGGTACAACCTCAGTGAAGCCGAACCTTCTAAGAGTTGCCTCTACTTGGGAGCTGACTGCCGAATCTAAACGGTTGGCTAGCGAAGCGCTAACGGCCTGATCTACTGATGCGGCTATTTTTTGCTCAATTTCTAAAGAAGATAAACAAGGCGATACCGGTGTTACCTGGACCTGAGCGAGGTCGGGGGTGACGATGTCGCGCTTGACGAAGCCTGCGCGCGTCTTGATGTAGCCCCCAAGCATCATGTTTTGCAGCGCCTTTAACTTTGCCTCGATCTCTGCTCGGTCTTCTGCGGGGATATCTTCGAGTGTAGGTGATAATATGTTGCGGTTGTCGATATTCGCGCCTCCTATTGCATCCATCGGCGGTGTAGACATAGTAGTCAAAGTAGATGTACCGGTGGCCGATGTAGACGTACTCATCATGTTAGCGTAGCTCTTCCCCAGTGGAGTCGCCAACAAGTGTGTTGACACGAAAACGTGCCCCGCACTTGGGTCAGTCCGGCGATCCAAAAGTGCACGGATACTTAGGGACAGGCCTAAGCGTAACGTAGCACCGACGCCACGTTCCGACTACCCTTAATAGTGATAAGGGGGTGGAGTCGCCAGGCAACCAGATCACACAAAATAATCCAATTAGCCGAAAGAAATAGATTAAACAGGCTGAAATCAGAAAACCAGTCGAAGCCCATCTGGTTCGAAGTCTGATGCGAAGGGTGCGCTGAAGGGTACCTTCGGCGTCTAGTGTGAAGTGCTCCGCCAAAGGGTACTTCGGCGTTCGGACTGATCCGGCTGATGGTGGACTCCGAACGGATCTGGACGCGATGATCACCTCCGAACAGCGGGGTTCGGTGTGCGATCTCCAATACAGCGAACTACAGAGTAGTGACTCGAGGGCCACGCGCGAGTGCAACTTCGTCTGGTGCGGACTATGGTCGTGGCGAAGCCTGTAGCGACGAAGTATGCTGGCGAAGCCTGTGGTCGAAGCCTGCGGTCCTGTTGAAGGGTGTCCTGGGGACCTTCGGAACTGACCTCTCAGCTCCAGGCACCTCCGGCAAAGGGGCTCCGAACGTGCGAACCTGCAACAGAGATGATGCGAAGTACTAATTTGGCCTTAGGACCGAATTTTGCTAAGTTTTGCACGGGTGGCGAAGGTAGCAATCTATTACGCAAATTAGCGGATACTTCACAGGCAAAGTAACAAGGTGATAACAATCTATTACGTAGATTAACGGGTACTTCACAAGCGAAGTACCAAGGCTTACCACTGTTCCGTAGTGGTGGACAAGGGCTTCCAGGCAAACCCACGAAGAGGTACAGGAAAGTAAAGGTAAAAGTAAAGGTACGATCAAAGCATGGCTTTTGTTTGGTTTGAGTTGGGGGGCTCTCCACGCCGGCCATGCCTCTCTATTTATAGGGGGTCAACTCCTAATCAAATCTAATATTAATCTGGCCAGATAGAGATAGAGATTGAGCTGGCAACGCGTGCAACTCTATCTCTGCCGAGGTGGGCTTCGGCCAGGCCCGTCGAGGCCTGCTCCTCGGGCCGAAGCTTCGGTAGCGTGGGCTTCGGCCAGGCCCGTCGGGGCTTGCTCCTCGGGCCGAAGCTTCGGCAGTGTGGGCCTCCGAAGGCTTCTGAAGCTTCGGCAGCATGGGCCTCTGAAGGCTTCCGAAGCTTCAGCAGCGTGGGCCTCCGAAGGCTTCCTGGCCGAAGCCCATGGGCTGGCTAGAGGCTTTCGGAGCCCATTGCTCGGTGGACTTCGGCCCTATAGGGCTTCGGACAGACCCTGGACACGTGTACTTTCGGCCCAAATCACCAAAAATTGATATTTTGATAATCTAGCCATTAATGCCATTTTTTGCTATCAACAGAAAGTTGTCTTGACAGCCAGTTGCCATATCTCATAATCATAAAATGTGGCAATCGCTAGGATTATTCGAATAGACTTGAGCATAGCGATAGGCAAAAATGTTTCATCATAATCAACACCTTGAATCTGTCTGAAACCTTTTGCCACCAATCATGCCTTATATATGTGAACATTTCCATCAATGTTTATCTTTTTCTTGAATATCCATTTCCACTCAATAGTTTTTACACCATCGGGTGGATCAACCAAGTTCCAAACTTGGTTTTCTCGAATGGACTCCAACTCAGATCCAATGGCCCCAAGCCATTTCTTAGAGTCTGGTCCCATCACTGCTTCCGCATAGGTCTTTGGCTCGTCGTTGTCAAACAACAACATGTCACGCTGCCCCGTGGTAAAAAACATGTACCACTCTGGCGCATGACTCACCCTCCCGAACCTTCGTGGGGCTGGTGTCTCTAAAATGGGCTGTGAAACATCTTGCAAATCTTGTTGTGGTTCAGTGGAATCTGGAACACCTTCTAGTGGCTCTCGAACCTCTTCGAGATGCACCGTTATCACACTAACTCCTTTTGAGAGAAACTCTTTCTCAAGGAATACACCATTTCGAGCGACAAATACTTTGCCATCTTCTCTATTATAGAAATAGTATCCTTTGGTTTCCCTAGGATACCCCACAAAGAAGCATTTGTCAGATTTTGGAGTGACCTTGTTAGACATCAAACATTTGACATATGCCTCTGTGGACCGGAAACGGCGACCAGAGGGGGTGAATGGGAGCTTTTAAAATTTCAGACTAAAAATAGCCTTCTGTTTTAATTCTGTCTTCTGCGGAACAGGCTTCGAACACACCCTTCGAAGTTCTGGTTCGGAGGTATTTCACAGCTCCGAAAACAGGCTTCGTAAGGAGTAAAAGTTCGAAGCCAAGAAGACTTCGCTCCACACACAAACCCAAAATTCAGCTTCTGCTCAGTCAGTACAGCCTTTGCACACAAGGTGACTTCGTGCAGGCTTCGCACTTCACCGTTCGCAAGAGCGGACTTCCCTCTGCGGGCTTCGACCAAATACTCAGTGACAGCAACTAGTGCTGGGCTTCGTACTTCGAAGGTCTAAACGCACACTTCACGGACTTCGCTAAGGGCTTCAACACAGGAAGAAAAAAGGGCTTCGATCAGTGCTTTGGTAGTAATCAGCGAGGTCTAGCCTCCAGTTTACACAAAGCGAACACACACTGAAAAACACACTTCGCTCAAAACACACTTCGCCCAAACAGGCTTCGGTGCACTTCTTCAAGTCAATCAAAGTGACACACAAGAGATCGAAGCATGCAGCGAGGTATGCAAACAAGCTCAAGAAGAAAATGAACACAGAATCAAGACTTCGATGCTTGAACAGGGAACACAATAATTGAACTCACAGGATGAATACAGAGAGTGTGGTGGCTAGCACAGGAGTTCTACAATGAATGCTCAAAGTGTTAATGCGACCTACCCAGCCTCCACTATTTATAGGCACTATTCACCCATGTGAATTGACTACTTTACCCCTAGGGTTTACATTGGTTTTGTCTCATCAGAACAGAGGGGTACAAAAGGTAGTCTACTTTATTTGGAGGCTTCTTTTGTCAGCTTTGCAGAGGGGACAGCGTAAGCTTTTTGAAGAGCAGACACTGTCAGCCTTTACAGTCTTGGACCCTTCTGAAGCCCCCCTTCGCACGCGAGGGGTGCGGTAGCTTCGGTGAGAAGCCTTGAGCCTGACGGCCTTCGCTTCACCGAAGTCAGCCTTCGATACAGTGATGGTTTTGAGCCTAAGCCGTCAAAGCCCTTGGGATTTCGCACCAACACCTTCGGAATAGACCACCACGGCTTCGCAGCTTCTCCCAGCTCGAACTCCGTCAGTCCGTGTACCAAAGCCATGCATGGCCGAAGTACCTCAAGTCAACCTCACTCCGGAGCCATCCTCGCTCTGAAGCCCCACCTTCGGAGTACCACCCTTCGAAGTCCCTCCTTCGTCCAAGGCCTCCACATGAAGCATTCCATGAGCACTTCGTCGTAGTGTCTCTTCCCGAGCACACTCCTCAACGAGCCTCACCCGGACCATGCCTTCGATGCACCTCGACTTATGAGACCTTCGTCGGGTATACCTTCGAGTGTCTCCGTCCGGAGCACACGTCGAACACCTTGCCTCTGCTGAGGACTTGATCCACCATACTCCGAAGTCACTCCATTCGGAGTACCCTTCGAAGTGCCTCGCCTCCGAGGACTTCGTCTCGGGGTACCTTCACCCAGAGTCACACTCCGCACTTACTGCCTTCTCCTGGCGCACCTCGACCCCTTCGCAGCCTTCATGACGGAGCTCCTTGCTCCCCTGGCATCAAGCCTCCCGCTTGACCCAGGTTCACTTGCTACGAACCGTCTGTCGCCTCCGAAGTCCCCTGCGCACCACAGACAAACAGACAAGTGTATCCAGTACCCCGGAGACCTCTCCGAGTGAACAACCTCCGATACACACTCCGGTGTACCGCCCAAAGTACCGAACCCTTCGGTACAACCAATCATCGTGTATTGTCGGACCCCTCCGACAGTCACACTCTGCTGCAACAGCTGCAGCAACCAGACCCACCGAACCCTTCGGTGAAATAGCCTCCGAACACCTTCGGAGGGACAACCTCCGAACACCTTCGGAGAAACAACCTCCGAACACCTTCGGAGAACCAACCTTCGAACCCCTTCGGAGGGACCCCTTCGAAACAGAGGATAAAATCTGTCAATCACTCATCACAGACTCCGAAACCAACCCTTGGTTTCTCAATCTCCCCCTTGATGAGTGTATTGACAACCAAATTCAAGTTCAAGAAAATTTGAAAAATTTCAGCACACAAGTGACCATAAAAACTCAGAACCGAGCCAAATCATGTCACTTGACAAAAGAATTTTCCTCCCCCTTTCCAAAAGAGTAAAAGCCCCTTCGGCAAAAAGAATTTTCCCCCTTTGCTGTAGAGACTCAACAATTTCTCCCCCTTTGGCAATGCAAGCATCAAGGAGCATGTAAAAGATGCTTAGCTTCGAAATGGGCAGAATTGCAAAGACATATAAAGAAAAAATATGCCAATATTAATACCAATTATCATGTGCTCAGCTCAATTTAACATTCTCTAAAAACATGATGACAGCATGTGATTTTATCATTTTGAAATAAAAGCATCACCACTCAATCAAGAAAACTAGACAAGTAAAAGCAGGGACTGCGCAAAGCTAGTCAATTTCTACTCTAGACAAACAAGTCCAGTTCAAGTGGAGCATTAAAAGCAAACTTGATGATCAATGAATTTTGTTGTTCTTTTCATAATGCCATGGGTTATTTGTTTGTCCACCTTATATTATCCAATCAGGCCAAGCCTAGGCATGAAAGCCATCAGAAGCTTAAGGCAGTGATTTTGGCATACACTACATTATCCTAGTTTAGACCAATGTGCATTGGTAAGCAGTCTAGAATAGAGTAGTGCGACAAACAAACCCACCTAGATCTTTTCACTTGGAGCATGCAAATCATGGATTTTTTGGAATTTTGATTAAGTGAACAAATTGTTTAGCACTTGATGAATATCCATGAGTATGTAGAACAATTTTTTCAAGTTGCAATGTTTAGCATCCAGAGAAAAAAGTGTCTTGCTATCAAGCAGATAAAAGATAGCTAAAGCAGTCCGGCCTAAACATGCTAGATTCAAGACTTAAGCAGTGAGCATGATTTGATTTTGGAAAGAAAAATCATGCACATAATGTTTCAGATATATTAAATAGAGCTGAGTTGTCATGATTACATGAATAATAATCAGGCATATAAGTGCAAGAGATGTAAATGCAATTTCACACATGATGAGCATATGCAAGACAATTAAAATCTGCTCCCCCTCACAAAATGCCGTAAGGGTGACAAATACCAAGTTCCCCACGCAAGTAGGCAAATCGAGAAGCATCGAGGGGTTTTGTGAAAATATCGGCTAGCTGGTGTTGGGTATCAACATATTGAAGTTCAATATCACCCTTCTCATTATGATCTCTGAGAAAATGATATCGCACATCAATGTGTTTAGTTCTGGAGTGCTGAACCGGGTTGTTTGCAATACAAATAGCACTAGTGTTATCACAGAAAAGTGGAACACTCTTATAATCTAACCTGAAATCCCACAAAGTGGAAACCATCCACAAAATCTGAGAGCAACAGCTAGCTGCAGCAACATATTTGGCCTCAGCCGTTGATTGTGCAACACTAGACTGTTTGCGGGAAGACCAGCAAACCAGAGAAGTACCCAGAAAATGACAAGTACCAGAGGTACTTTTCCTATCAATCCTACACCCAGCAAAATCCGCATCGGAATAACCTCGAAGACACAAAGAGGAAGACGCCGAATACGAAATGCCAAATTCGAGGGTATGTTTGAGATACCTAAGAATGTGCTTTACCGCTTGGCGATGCGAAGCTCGTGGTGAAGCCTGAAAATGACCGCACAGACACACTACGAAGTGTATGTCTGGCCTCGTAGCAGTAAAGTAGAGGAGGGAGTCGATCATGCTTCGGAACTCCTTCTGATCTACGGCTTCTCTATCTTCGTCAGGATCCAATGCTACAGATGTAGCCATTGGAGTGGCGAGTGGCTTCGCATCATCCATGTCGAACTTCTTGAGCAGGTCCTTGGTGTACTTCGTCTAGTGGACGAAAGTACCTTGTTTTCTTTGCTTGATTTGCAAACCAAGGAAAAATGTGAGTTCGCCCATCATGGACATCTCGAACTCCCTGCCCATGGCATCTGCAAATTCGGCAACCAAAGCATGAGAAGAGCCACCAAAGATGATATCATCCACATAAATCTGAACTAGGAGGAAATCTTTGCCATGCTTGAGAGTGAACAGGGTTTTATCAACAGATCCCATCAAATTCCCCCGCTCAAGCAGAAAAGACTTAAGCCTGTCATACCATGCCCGAGGGACCTGCTTGAGTCCATAAAGAGCCTTATGAAGTTTAAGGACTTTATGTGGGTATTTGGGGTTTTCAAAACCAGGAGGTTGTTTTACATAAACATCTTCGCCTATGAAACCATTAAGAAAAGCACTTTTGACATCCATTTGATAGAGTTTGAATCCCCGGGATGTCACAAAGGCAAGCAAAATCCTAATGGCCTCAAGACGAGCAACAGGTGCAAAAGTTTCAATAAAATCAATCCCTTCTAATTGAGAATAACCCTGAGCTACAAGTCTAGCCTTGTTTCTAACTATAGTCCCATCCTCCCCTTGTTTGTTTTTGAAAATCCATTTTGTTCCAATGAAATGAACATTTGGTGGAGGATCAACTAAAGTCCAGACTTAGTTTCTCTCAAAATTTTCAAGTTCTTCATGCATGGCATTGATCCAACTAGAATCAAAAAGTGCATGACTAACATCTAAAGGCTCAAAAGAAGCAACAAAAGCAGAATCAATGAAATGAGCATGAGAACGTGTTACCCTTTGATCAAGCTCACCAATGATCTGCTCGGGAGGATGCATCCTTTGAACATGATGTGGAGCCTCGTGGAGAGATGCAGTCTCCCCCTCAACTTGTGCGTTGGAGTGGTCCACGATGACCGATGTTGATGTAGTTGCTTCGGGACCTTGTGCCGAAGTGGTTGAAGCGGGGTCGGCTTCGCGGGTTGATGTCGAGGGTAGTAGGGGTTCATCCTCGAAATCTCCGGGATCTTCTTCTTCAAAGATAGTCTGTTCCATATCGTGTTCATTTGCCTGTTCAAGAGCAGAACTAACAGAGGGGGTTGATTCATCAAAAGTCACATCACATGACTCAATGACAGTGTTAGTCTCCAAATTATAAACACGATAAGAATGACCATGTGTAGTGTAACCCAAAAAGATCACGTCAGAAGAACGCGACTCAAATTTGTCCAAATTTCCACGTTTTAGGATAAAGCAACGACAGCCAAAAACTCGAAGATGAGTAACCTTGGGCTGTCTCCCAAAACGTAGCTCATAAGATGTCAAGTTCAAAATTGAGCGCAAGAATATTCGGTTTGAGATGTAACATGTCGTGTTCATGGCCTCAGCCCAGAATTTTCTAGGAGTCCTATGCTCATCGAGCATCGTCCTAGCCATCTCAACCAAAGTGCGGTTTTTCCTCTCAACGACACCGTTCTGTTGAGGAACCCGCGGAGCAGAGAATTGATGTTCTATGTCATTCTCCATGCAAAAGTCAACAAAGAGACTGTTCTTGAACTCAGTGCCATTATCACTTCGAATGAATTTCAATGCACCAGGGAGTTCAGTGAAAAGTCTCAAAGCCAAGCTCCGAAAGTGTGAGAACACTTCATCCTTGCTGGCAAGAAAGAAGACCCAAGAGTAGCGAGAGAAATCGTCGACAATGACTAGCACATACCACTTGCCGCCTAAAGAACTGACCCGAGAAGGACCTACAGTGTCCATGTGGAGAAGTTCTTCGGGTTGTTCAGTCATCACTGTGGTGACTGGCGAGTGCGAAGCGGCAATCATTTTTCCATGTCGACAAGGAGCGCAAACTAAATTTTTCTCAAACTTGAGCTTGGGCAATCCTCGGATCAGACCTAGGGCACTCAGACGAGCGATCAACTCAAAGCTCATATGCCCTAGTCTCCTATGCCACTTCCAAAGCTCAGAAGTAGAATGTGCAACAAGACAATGAGAAGAACCAGATGACTCAGAAAAATCAGCTCCAAAAACTCTCCCAACTCTAAAGATCTTGCAGACAACAACGCCATCAGAATTGAGTACTTGCGAAGTATCGCGATGGAATCGCACTTCGAAGCCCTCATCAAGCAATTGAGATACAGAAAGCAAATTGTATCCCAAATTCTCAACCAAAGCAACATCTTTGAGAGTGAAATTCGAGTTTATTCTTACCACACCTTTACCTTTCACTCTACTCCTTCGATTGTTCCCGAAGGTGATATGTTCCCTTTTCTTGGTTGTGGTGAGGCTGGAGAACCATGCTGCATCTCCGGTCATATGGCGCGAACAACCGGAGTCCATGATCCACGTGCCCTCCAAGCCTCAATCTGCCGCCTACACATGATAAGAAAATCTCGATCGCTTCGTGCTGGGGTGAGTGAAAATATGACGAGGCATCCAGCACTAAGTGATACGAGTAGTAGGCACAGTAAAAATAGACTGTCTACGCACAGGATAATCAGAATGATGCAAAGTGTGAGGTCTACCTACATGCTGTGATCTAACAATATGACGAGGTCTCCTACTCTGATGAGGTACAAAGCTACTCGCCCGGGGTCTACCACCATATGGAACATGGTGAACACCTCGAGGAGCAAAACCTCTCCGAGAAGCACGAGAAGCCTCGAAAGCAGGACGAGAGTAAAACTCAGACTCATGCATACCTAAAGATGGGTAGTGCACGTTCTGGAACCTCATCGTCTGAAAGCGTCGCTCATCCTTGATGCGACGAAAACAGAACCCAACCAGATGACCTACCCGCTAACAATAGGAACAATGAAAAATTCTCCTAGGGGCACTCTCATGGGTCATAGGATCAACTCTCACAGGCTCCTTGGGCTTCTACTGAGTGGTTTTCTTTGGAGGAACTCTTTTTGTGGGAGGAGTGGTTTTCTTTTGAGTTCGGGTAGGCTTTTTGGCTGATGGAGTGTGTAACAGAGCTCTCTCTTTCTCTAGGGTAGTGGGTGAGGTAAAAACAGTTTTGTTCTCACTATCTGAAGGAATCCTCTCAAAACCCAAACCTAGAGCTAACCCTGCTCTGTCAGCACACATCTTGGTCTTGGCCAAGAGCAAATCCATCCTACCCTTTCCCTCAATGCATTTGTTAACCACAGAAAGAAGGTATTCATTTTCAGTCATGAGGTTTTCAGCTCGCTCTCTAACAGTGCCTAGCTGGTCCTTAAGGGTCATGCAAGTGTCACACACAGGCTGCACATCCTTAGAACTACCGGCCCTCTCCAATCTAGCCTCTAAATCATGAACATGCTTATCACGTAAATCAATGCTCTCACGTAATAAAGGGCAGTTCATACATTCAGTTATATCATGACTAGAATCCACCATCAAAAGCTGCTTCTGTGTAGCCTCAAGCTCAGATAGAGTTTGAGCACGTACAGAGCGCAACTGAGCAAGCTCACCCATGACAACAGTACAAGATTCACATTCAGCATCATTAAATCTAGACTTAAGCATGGCATAATCGGTAGAAATAGATTCTAGCCTAAGTCTAAGGTCTTTTCTTTCTCTAGCGGTTGCACAAGTAATCTATCCTGACCAAGAACTACTTCATTCAGTTCATCTAGTTTAATTGAAAGCTGGTCATAGGATAGTGGTACCTCAGATGAGTCAAGCTCATCGCCGCTGTTATCGGTGTCGGCCATGAAGCAAAGGCCGGTGAAATCTCGTCCCTTCTTGTCCTTCTTCTCCTCCTTCCTTGGAGACTCCTCCTCCTCAGAGCTCGACTCCTCAGTTGAGGAAGTGTCGATGTCGCTGAGAGTAGCAACAAATGCTCTGGAAGCGGCTTTGGCTACTCTCTTAGCCACCTTGCCACGCTTGCCCTTCACAAAGGGTTTCCTCTCCTTCTTGTGGTATTTGGGGCGCTCACTCTCATCTCTCTTCTTGAGTTTAGGGAAATTGGCCTTGATATGAGAAGTGGCGCCACACTCAAAGCAACCACTAAAACCACTTCTCCTCTGATACCATCTCTCATGGTGAAAACGGGTGAACCTTCTGGCAATGAGAGCAAGCTCATCATCATCCAGAGTATCCACCTGCTCCTTAGTGACGGAGACCAAGGAGGACAAAGCAAAACAATCTGCTAGAACACAAGTGCCATATGTGCTTGGTTCTACAGTGGTGCCACGGCTAGTGCTAGAAACCAATGCCAATGGCTGTGGCAAAGAGTTTCTGTGCACTGCAAGAGATATCTTGACAATCTCTGTGGACTTCAACTTGCTGAAGAGCTCATCACAGGTCAATGTGTCATAACCTGCGGACTCCTCAATGCTGGATATCTTCACTTCCCATATGCTACGATCTAGAGCATAGAGAAGCTTGATAGCCCTATCATGATCATTGTAAGCAAGCGTCCCGTTGGACCGCAAATTACTCACTATCGCATCAAAACGTGAAAACATGGCATCTATAGATTCACCGGGTGCCTGCACAAACAGTTGATACTGTTGATTGTATGTGCTTTGGTGCCTGGCCTTAATCTGTGTAGAGCCCTCATGAAAAATAGTGAGAGTGGTCCAAATTTCCCTAGCTGTCCTAAGGTGTTGCACCCTATCAAACTCACTCCGGCTCAAACCAATGAACAGTATGTTTCTAGCCTTTGAGTTGGCATTATACTGATCCTTCTCTGTTTGAGAGGTGCGAGTTTCACGGATGGAGTATTGTGAGTCCACAATCTCCCAAATTGCATTTCCTTGGCTTAGAAAGTAAGCCTCCATGCGCACCTTCCAGTATGCAAAATTAGTCCCATCGAACAGAGGTATTTTACTAACTCTGTCCATGTCGCCAACAGATCACAAAACCGGTTAAGGTCAACTGGTGATCTTAACTTGCTCTGATACCAATTGTTGGACCGGAAACGGCGACCAGACGGGGGGTGAATGGGAGCTTTTAAAATTTCAGACAAAAAATAGCCTTCTGTTTTAATTCTATCTTCTGCGGAACAGGCTTCGAACACACCCTTCGAAGTTCTGGTTCAGAGGTATTTCACAGCTCCGAAAACAGGCTTCGCAAGGAGTAAAAGTTCGAAGCCAAGAAGACTTCGCTCCACACACAAACCCAAAATTCAGCTTCTGCTCAGTCAGTGCAGCCTTCGCACACAAGGTGACTTCGTGCAGGCTTCGCACTTCACCCTTCGCAAGAGCGGACTTCCCTCTACGGGCTTCGACCAAATACTCAGCGACAGCAACTGGTGCTGGGCTTCGTACTTCGAAGGTCTAAATGCACACTTCATGGACTTCGCTAAGGGCTTCGACACAGGAAGAAAAACTGGCTTCGATCAGTGCTTCGCTAGTAATCAACGAGGTCTAGCCTCCAGTTTACACAAAGTGAACACACACTAAAAAACACACTTCGCTCAAAACACACTTCGCCCAAACAGGCTTCGGTGCACTACTTCAAGTCAATCGAAGTGACACACAAGAGATCGAAGCATGCAGCGAGGTATGCAAACAAGCTCAAGCAGAAAATGAACATAGAATCAAGACTTCGATGCTTGAACAGGGAACACAAAAATTGAACTAATAGGATGAATACAGAGAGTGTGGTGGCTAGCATAGGAGTTCTACAATGAATGCTCAAAGTGTTAATGTGACCTACCCAGCCTCCACTATTTATAGGCACTATTCACCCTTGTGAATTGACTACTTTACCCCTAGGGTTTACATTGGTTTTGTCTCATCAGAACAGAGGGGTACAAAAGGTAGTCTACTTTATTTGGAGGCTTCTTTTGTCAGCTTTGCAGAGGGGACAGCGTCAGCTTTTTGTAGAGCAGACACTGTCAGCCTTTACAGTCTTGGACCCTTCTGAAGCCCCCCTTCACACGCGAGGGGTGCGGTAGCTTCGATGAGAAGCCTTGAGCCTGACGGCCTTCGCTTCACCGAAGTCAGCCTTCGATACAGTGACGGTTTTGAGCCGAAGCCGTCAAAGCCCTTGGGCCTTCGCACCAACACCTTCGGAATGGACCACCACGACTTCGCAGCTTCTCCCAGCTCGAACTCCGTCAATCTGTGTACCAAAGCCATGCATGGCCGAAGTACCTCAAGTCAACCTCACTCCGGAGCCATCCTCGCTCTGAAGCCTGCTTCACTCTGAAGCCCCACCTTCGGAGTACCACCCTTCGAAGTCCCTCCTTCGTCCAAGGCCTCCGCATGAAGCATTCCATGAGCACTTCGTCGTAGTGTCTCTTCCCGAGCACACTCCTCGACGAGCCTCACCCGGACCATGCCTTCGATGCACCTCGACTTCTAAGACCTTCGTCGGGTATACCTTCAAGTGTCTCCCTCCGGAGCACACCTCGAACACCTTGCCTCTGCTGAGGACTTGATCCACCATACTCCGAAGTCACTCCATTCGGAGTACCCTTCGAAGTGCCTCGCCTCCGAGGACTTCGTCTTGGGGTACCTTCACCCGGAGTCACACTCCGCACTTACTTCCTTCTCCTGGCGCACCTCGACCCGAGGACCGACCTCGACCCCTTCGCAACCTTCATGATGGAGCTCCTTGCTCCCCTGGCATCAAGCCTCCCGCTTGACCCAGATTCACTTGCTACGAACCATCCGTCGCCTCCGAAGTCTCCTGCGCACCACATACAAACAAACAAGTGTATCCAGTACCCCAGAGACCTCTCCGAGTGAACAACCTCCGATACACACTCCGGTGTACCGCCCAAAGTACCGAACCCTTCGGTACAACCAATCATAGTGTATTGTCGCACCCCTCCGACAGTCACACTCCGCTGCAACAGCTGCAGCAACCAGACCCACCGAACCCTTCGGTGAAACAGCCTCCGAACACCTTCGGAGGGACAACCTCCGAACACCTTCGGAGAACCAACCTCCGAACACCTTTGGAGAACCAACCTTCGAACCCCTTCGGAGGGACCCCTTCAAAATAGAGGATAAAATCTGTCAATCACTCATCACAAACTCTGAAACCAACCCTTGGTTTCTCAGCATCACAACCCCAAATCTTTAGAAAATAAAAATTGGGATGCCTCCCATACCACATCTCATATGACGTATTCTCTACTGACTTAGATGGAACTCTATTTATCATGAAAGCAGCAATTTCTAAAGCGAGCCCCTAAAAGGATAATGAAAGATCAGCATGACTCATCATCGACCGAACCATGTCCAACAAGGTATGGTTTCTCTGCTCGGACACTCCATTCCACTAGGGCATGCAGGGTGGAGTTAGCTGTGGAACAATTCCACATTGCTTAAGATGATCACTAAACTCATGGCTCAAATATTCACCTCCACAATCAGATCGTAGAAATTTAATTGTCTTGCCCGTCTGATTTTGTACCTCATTTTGGAAGTCCTTCAACTTTTCGAAGGACTCCCACTTATGCCTCATCAAGTATACATAACCATATCTACTAAAGTCATCGGTAAAAGTGATGAAGTACTGATAACCACCTCTTGCGACATGGCTCATTGGTCCACACACATCAGTATGAACTATGGCCAATAGCTCACTCGCCATCTCACTCTGTCCAGTGAAAGGTGCCTTTGTCATTTTGACAAGTAAGAAAGACTCGCATGTGTCATATGTTTCAAAATCAAATAACTCTAAAAGTCAATCACTATGGAGCTTCTGCACGCGCTTCTCATTTATGTGACCCAAACGACAATGCCAGATATAAATAGGATTCAAATCATTGAGTCGTTGTTTGTTAGTACTAATGTTATAAACGTGTGCATCTTCAAGACTCGGAATATATAATCCATTCACTAATGGACAAACACCATAGAGCATGCCATTCGAAAATATTGAACAACACTTGTTCTTTATTACGAATTCAAAACCATCTTCTTCTAAACATGAAGAAGATATAATGTTTTTGCCTAAGGCATGAATGAAATAACAATTATTCAACTCCAAAAATAGTCCTGAAGGTAGTGACAGTGAAAAAATGTTGACGACCAATGTTGTAATTTTTGCACCATTCCCGACGCGAAATCCAACTCACCACTAGCACACTTTCTTACTCTATTCAGCCCCTGCAACGATTTGCAAGTATGAATCATCGAACCGGTATCAAATACCCATGAATCATTTGGACGAGTAGCAAGATTAATTTCGATAACATTAATACCTGAAGCGGAAGTCGCACTTCCCTTCTTATTCTTCTATTCTTCTAGATACAGCTTGCTATTGTGTTTCCAATGCCTCTTAAGTCCAGGTACACAGAGAGAGTAGATGAGAGAGACGCATTGGCCACTAAGCTTGAGAGCGCTCAGCGGGAGCTGAAAAATGCTCATGCCACTGTCATCGTACCTTGTGTAGACTGCCCATCTCATTTAGCTAGTATAGCTGAGATGAGAGCCAAGAGGGATGAGCAGTTGAGCGAGTTAGCTGGAGTGAGAGCTGAGTTGGAGCAGACTAAGCTAGAGCTTGAGACCTTGTCAGTTCCACCCACTGTTTGTGAGAACTGCCTGTCCATTAGAATGGAGTTGATCAAGCTAAAAGCTGAGAAGTCTATCGAAGTTGATAAAGAGTGTGAGATCTTCTTATCTCAGGTGGAGGTGTTAGCTTCCTTGAGAGAGGAGCTAGATGATGTTCAGAACGAGAACTTTTACCTCCATCAGATCCTACGATGGATTAGTGCCAGAGAGCCACAGCTCGGCATGATGATCCAGCAGTTCAAGAGACAGGATGGGTTTAGGGTAGGTTACACCTATACCAAGGCTGATTTTGAGAGTGTTATTAGCCGTGTAGTGGAGTGGAGTAAGATGACTCCCGAACAGAGATATCCCAAGACTCACTCCACTGAGTCCTTTAAGGATAGTCCGCCTAAGGATGGAGTGATCCAAGAACAACCTAAAGCTCCACCTAAGAAGCAGTTTTGGGTTCCAAAGCCTAAAACTCTCCATACTTCTCTTGATTCTTTACCTGGACCCTCTCACACCAAAGATGCTACACCCAACACCACCAAGCCTAAGAATCCTAAGCCACAACAACATCACGAGAAGCCTACCTATCACTATGAGTTCTGCTAGAGAGACAAGCATCTTGAGGAGTTTTGCTTCAGGAGGAAGCGGGTTGAGCGAGCAGAGAGAGCTCGAGGTGGGCAGGAGCAGTTCTACCAGCAGGGTGGTAGATAGAGAGTTACTCGATGTAGGGAGAGGCTAGAGGCCAGGCCACATCGTGTAGGTGGTGGTAGAGGAGAAGGTGCTTATGATCGTGCTCCGGAGGGTGGTTTCCGTTCCGACAGAGTTCCAGATCGTTATGGATACGGTTTTGGACCTCGTGGTCGTGATTTTAGGCAGAACAGAGGACCGCGCTTTGAGCCGCGTTTTGGTCTAGACTCATATGATTCCTTCTGCTTTCCTACATACGAGCAGATGGCTCGACACTGGTTTAGTACTTTTGCTAGAACTAGTGGTCGACCAATGCTCCCACTCATGACCATTGATCTTGTAGGATTGAGGACTGGAGGACGTATGGATCATGGATTCAGGATTTTCTCGCCATATGACGGGACACCGCAGATGGTTCTCCAGCCTCACTCCCCTGAGCACCAAGGAATACATCACTTTCAGGAACAGTGGTCAAGGGAAGGTACAAGGTATTGGGTCGATTCGTATTTCTGATTATTTCTCTTTGAAGAATGTTGCTTTAGTTGGAAATCTGAACTTTAATCTAATTTCTATTTCGCAAATACTTGAGGATGGTTTAGAAGTGCGCTTTAAGAAGGGCATGTCTTCTGTTGTCGATTCTAGAGGATCTTTAGTTTGCCGAATCTTACCTTTTGGTAAGGTTTTTCGTATTGATTTCTCTAGTTCTTCTGGCCCTTCTCGCTGTCTGATGGTCGGATCCTCCTCTGAGCTATGGAAGTGGCATAGCAGGTTAGGTCATTTGAGCTTTGATCTGCTTGTCAGATTGAGTTCTATGGATCTTATCCGAGGATTGCCTAAGCTTAAGATGGAGAAGGATCTATTGTGTCATCCCTGTCGTCATGGGAAAATGGTTGCCACATCTCACGCACCTGTGACTCAGGTGATGACTTCGTACCCAGGAGAGCTGTTGCATATGGACACAGTAGGTCCAGCTCGAGTACGCTCAGTCGGTGGGAAGTGGTACACCCTTGTGATAGTTGACGATTTTTCTCGATTTTCATGGGTTTATTTTCTAGAGTCTAAGGATGAGACTTTTCAGTATGTTCATGACCTGATTTTGAAGTTGAAGAACGAGAATAATGGTCTGATGCGAGCAATTTGTTCAGACAACGGCTCTAAGTTTAAGAACTCTTAGGTCGTCAGGTTTGTAGTGATCAGGGTCTTGATCATCAGTTCTCTGCTCCTTACACTCCCCCACAGAACGGCGTTGTGGAAGAAAAGAACCGCACGCTTGTCGAGATGGCCAGGACGATGCTTGATGAGCATAGGACTCCTAGGCATTTTTGGGCTGAAGCAATGAACACAGCATGCTATCTTGCCAACCGCATTTTTCTTAGAGCTTACTTAGGTAAGACGTCATATGAGTTGCGTTTTGGTAGACAGCCCAAGGTGAGTCACTTGCGAGCTTTTGGATGCAAGTGCTTTGTGCTTAAGAAGGAAGGGCATTTGGACAAGTTTGAGTCTCGTTGCTGGGATGGAGTCTTTCTTGGTTATGCTTTGCATTCACGAGGCTTTCGTGTTTGGAACCTAGACTCTCATATGCTTGTCGAGACTTGTGAGGTTTCTTTTGATGAGTCTTTGCCCTCGCCGACTCCTTCTTTTGAACTTTTTGGAGATGATGAGCTTGGAGAGTCCATCTTCGAGGAAGATGATGACCCCCCTGCTGATGATGAGGGTGGGCCCTCTGCACCGCCTGTAGACCCCACACCTTCTGAGACATCGACTGAGGATGGGGACGGACCTCTAATTACTCCTTCTACTTCGATCGAGCCTCCTCAGCCGAGTCCAGAGGTGCCAGGTGTTGACTCCGGTGAGATGACTTCTCAGTTGAGTCCAGAGGAGCCAGTTGTTGATTCTGGTGAGGTGACTTCAGATCACCTAGGATCCCGATCAGTTCAGCGTGATCACCCTTCAGAGCTCATCATCGGTGACCTTACTAAGAGATCCTTACGTTCCTCAGCTGGTTCTCTTGCTATGTTTGCCTAGTCTGCTTTTGTTGCTAGTTTTGAGCCCCGAGACGTTTCTCATGCTCTTTCCGATTCAAATTGGATAAATGCCATGCAAGAAGAGCTTGAAAACTTTGTTCACAATTGGGTTTGGACACTAGTTGAACTACCACCTGGATGCAACACCATAGGCACTAAGTGGGTGTTTAAAAACAAAAAAGGAGAAGATGGTGTTGTGGTGCGCAACAAAGCGCGATTAGTGGCACATGGTTTTTGTCAAAAGGAAGGCATTGATTTTTAAGAGACCTTCGCCCATGTTGCTCGCCTTGAGTCCATTCGTATTCTTTTGGCATTTGCTGCTTCAAAAGTTTTTAAGCTTCATCAAATGGATGTCAAGAGTGCTTTTCTAAATGGGTATATAGAGGAGGAGCTCTATGTTAAGCAACCCCCCGGTTTTGAGAACCCTAAATTTCCACGACATGTTTACAAGTTGCAGAAGGCTTTATACGGTCTGAAGCAGGCCCCCAGGGCTTGGTATGATCGCCTGAAGCAGTTCTTGTTGCAGAAAGGTTTTGTGATGGGTTCTGTGGACAAGACTCTTTTCTTGCTTAGAGATGGCGCAGACTTATTGGTCGCTCAGATTTATGTTGATGATATTATTTTTGGTGGTTCTACTAATGAGCTTGTATCCAAGTTTTTTGAGAAGATGCATAGTGAGTTTGAGATGAGTCTTATGGGAGAACTTAAGTACTTTTTTGGGCTCCAGATCAAGCAGACCAAGGACGGCATTTTCATCCACCAGGGTAAGTATACACGAGACATGCTAAAAAAATTTGATTTGTTTGGAGAACTAAAGCCACAGATGACCCCAATGGGTACATCTGGAGGTCTGGACAAGGACGAGGATGGCGTCAAGGTAAACAAGAGAGAGAGTATCGAGGGATGATCGTATCATTGTTGTACTTGACTACGACTAGACCGGATATTCAGTTTGCCGTAGGTGTGTGCGCGCGTTTTCAGTCTTCGCCATGCGCATCTCACCGGCAGGCTGTGAAGCGTATTTTCAGGTATCTTACTTATGCTCCTGATTTAGGTCTTTATTATTCTGCATCATCGTCTCTTGATTTAGCTGGTTTTTCGAACGATGATTTTGGTGGGTGCCGGCTGGATCGCAAGTCGACTTCCGGTACTTGCCAGCTTCTTTGTTCTGCACTTGTTTCATGGTCTTCTAGAAAACAATCTGGAGTTGCACTTTCTACTACTGAGGCTGAGTATGTAGCTGCTGTTCTCAGTTGGTTTGGATGATTTCTACTTTATGGGATTTTGGGTTGTTCTTCCCTTCGAGAGTTCCTTTGTTTTGTGATAGCACCAGTGCAATTAGTGTAGGGAAAAACCCATGTCTTCATTCAAAAACCAAACATATTGATGTGTGTTTTCACTTTCTGAGGGATCAATATGAGAAAGGAGTCATAGATCTTATACATGTTGATACCCATCAGCAGTTGGCTGATATTTTTACTAAACCCCTAGATCAATCTACTTTTGAGCGTTTACGAGGGGATTTGGGAGTTGTGTATCCTTTCTAGGATACTTTGAGTCAGTTTTTTCTTTTCTTCTTTATTTTTTATTGAGTCTTTTTGTGTGTGTTCATATCATGCATAATCATCAATCACATTTTGAGCTTACTTCTGTTATATGATTAATCTGCTTTACTTTCTCTAGCTAGTATATGTTTTTGATTACTTGTCGATGATCATGTTCTGCTTCAGCTCACATGATATATCTAATATTTGTCATATGCATGGCTTTTATGTTTTAAAATTGAAAAATGATCACCATTGCTTCTGGTAACTAGCATGTGTAGGTTGAATGCTTTCGCTATCTTTTACATGCCTTGTAGCTAGATCCTTACTTAGATGCAGATATGCAACTTGGTCATCTATATGCTTTAAATATGAAAAATGTGCTATAAAAATGATAAACATTCTGAAAAATGAAAAGTTTATGCATTTTTATGATTATCAAACAAGATCCAGGTGGGTTTGCTTTGTCGCATTGCATTGTTCTAGACTGCTTACCATAGAACTTTGGTATGAACTAGGATGGTGTAATGTATGCCAAGACCAATGTCTTAAGCTTCTGATGGTCCAGTTCTGGCCTAGGCTTGACTTGGTCGGTTAGCATAAGGTTTGACATGCAAATAACCCCTAGCAGAAATGAAAAATAAAAAGAAAAAGAAATAGTCTGAAAAATTTAAAAAGATGACAAGTTTGCTGAAGCACTTTATTTTGGAAAATGCTTATCTTGGTAGATATCAGTTAGCTTTTGCATCTCATGCTTTACTTTGCTTGTCAAACTAGAAAATGTGGTGATGCTTTTATTTGCAAAAATCAAAAAATGTGTGCTAATGACTCCCTTTAGATATCATCTATTGCACTGATCATGTCATGTATCAGAGATAGTATATCTTTTGCTATACCTGTTAGATGTTGTAATTGCAGTTAATCATATCTAAGAAGCATGCTTTTTACACTCCACCTGCACCCCACCTGCATTCATGGCATATTTTGAGGGGAGCTGCATTTCAGGGGGAGTTTGTGTCTATGTCTTGTTAGAGTGCATTTAGTCCCACTTGATGAGTCCAATTGTCAACAAGGGGGAGAAATTTGGGAGTATTTTTATTTTTTTAGCTTTCTCTGGGATTTATTTCAGGGGGAGTTCCTTGTTGGTAATTCTGAGATTGCACTTGTTTTTGAGTCTTTATTTTTGGTTAACCATAATGACCGTTTTTTTATTGCTTCTGTTTGGCTTTTGGTCATTAGGGTTAAACTTTTATTTTCTTTCTTCTATTTTCTTTTGTCTTTGTTTACCTGTTTCCACATGTTTTGCAGGTTCTGGAGATGAGCTGAAGACGGTGTTGACAATGCACTCGTCAAGGGGGAGATTGAGAAACCATGTTGAAGAATATGGTTTTGATACTCCAGATGTGATGAGTGATTGTCAATGGAAGTCAAAGGAAGAGAAATGAAGACCTGCCGAGTCTGAGCCGCGTGTGACTCAGGTACACGGGCAGCGAGCGACAGCCGGGCAGAGGAGCCGCGGAGTTGGGCTGGCCCAATCTGGGTACATGGCTACGAGCGGTAGATGATCCACTGGTCTGTTGACTGGGTTTGACTCAGGTACACGGGCGGCGAGCGATTGCCGAGCTGAGGAAGCTGCGTGGTTGGGTCGGCCCAATCTGGATACCCGGTGTGAAGACGGTGGACGCTTTGTCAGTTTCGTCGCAAAACTGACAACCTATGATTAATTCATTTTAGGATATTAATATTTAGTTTTTAAGTTTAGAATATTTTTATTTGAGTCAGGAGATTTTTCTAAGAATATTTTAGTAATTTTCGGAATTTATTTTAGAGTCAGTGTTAATTTACCCTAGAGGTAAATTAGTCTTTTCATGTATTAAGAGTCGCCTATAAATAGGCCCCTATCCCCTTGGGGATAGATGACTGTTTTCTAATAGATCAATCTACAGTCCACGCTGAAATCGCCTTGTTTTCTCTCCGGCATAGTTTTCGTTTTCCCCCGGCCAAATCACATCTGCACGCGTTTTTTTGTTTTCCCCCGGCCAAATCACATCTGCACGGAAGCTGAAGCTGAGTGTCTTGAGCGGGATAACACATCACGACTTTTGGTGCAACACAGCCGGTGCGGCAGTCTGCCTGCATTGGGCGGCGGCAGCCACGAGATTTTTCTCTCTGCCAGGTGGTCAAGTCGCGTGCGCTGAGGCCAAGCTACTCACGGCGGTGTGTGTTTTTCCACGGAGGGCCCCACGGAGTCACGTTCTTCTCTCGGCGGAAGGGTTGTGCACAGGGCCACGCGGTGGTGTTCATTCCCCTCGAGCAGCAGCAGAATAGGGCGCGGACCCCACGGCGGCTGACGGCGGAAATCGCTGGCTGCTTCTGGTCATGCAGGTAAGTTTTTTTATCCCCTATGTTTAGCAGTTTAGATAAACCAATAGTTATCTAGGTTTAATTAGCATAAAAATTAAACTCGTAGTTAATTTTTATTCTGTTATATGTTTATCTCGTATTAATTTTTATCTGTTTAATCTGCTCATATAAAAATAAACCGAAATTTTTAATCTGTTATATGTTTATCTCATATTATTATTTATCTGTTTAATGTGCTCATATAACAACAAACCGAAAAAATTTATTAGTCGCAGTAATATTTTTATTCTAGTTTTTACGTGCAATATTTCGGTTTAATTCTGAATTAATTTTTAGTGATTTATGTTCTATTCATTTGATTAGTATTTTATTTCTAGACTGAAATATAAATATTTCGTGATTGTTTTCTATGTGTTTTTATTTACTGCGGTATTTTTATTTAGATTATTTTTAATATCATTTTAATTAGGACACTGGTCATTTTTAAGCTAGACAACTTTAATTCCTGAAATTTGCTTTGCAAATATTATTTGTCTAGTTAAGTTCATTTGGGTGTTGAGATTAAAATATAGTTTAGCAAGAAATTTTTAAGCGCCCATTCATCCCCCTTTGTTCGCTACTTTCGGTCCTACACCAGTCTATCTAGAGTCTCAATGAAACCAATCATACAAATCACATGAGGACTCACCGGGCTCCCTTCAGCCAGCCTAGTCCTAAACAAGAATTTAGACACATTGTATCTCTCAGCCCTTGCCTTGTTCTGAAATATGCCCTTGAGACCTACGGTCATATCGTAAGCATCACGTTCCTCATATTGTTTCTAAAACTTAGAGAACATACAAGCAACAAGTATCAGACACCTGACATCCACAGAATCACTAGCATGCTTCTCATAAGCATGCTTGTCTGCTGTAGAAGCATCCTCTCCTGGCTCATCGGGGTGAGTTTCTCTAGAACATAATCCTTTTTCTCTTGCTTAAAAACAATTCTCAAGTTTCGGTACCAATCCGTAAAATTCGTTCTAGACAATTTTTCTCGTTCAAGAATAGATCACAAATTAAAAACTAGAGTGCTCTTAACAGTAGTAGTAGGTGTCATGATCTACAAAATATTTAATCAATCACTTTCCCTCTAATGACTAATAATGACGCAAGATCCATATTCATTCTAACTTGTAGTGAGCTTTATTTGGCATCACTACTAGAAGCTAGGTGACATAGATAAGCAACACTTTGCTAATCACATCGTATGTGACTCTTGTTGTTGGAGAAGTATCCAATGCTCTACGCCAACTCTATGCCCCAAGACCCAAAATTGTTTTGATAGTTTCGTTAAGCAAACCAATACTATGCGTGCGGAAGTCCAACTTCCACCCCAACTGGTCAAGATAAAAGATAGCATCCTACTTTGGCAGACCCACTATCGATGATCGAGGTCCTTCTTGGTGGGTGCAGCTAGTGGAAAGAGCATCAATACTTAATTTTCTGAGGGAAAACTATTCTAGCAAGGTTACGTCACTAGCGCTCATGAAACATGCAAGAATAGTATAACAGGAATATAAGAAAGCATCATAGACAATCATATTACCTATGACATAGCATGGCCCTCTTAACATGGCAATCTCCATCTTCATGGCTCCCGTCATTGAGTGTGTGCTTCTAGCCTCTAAGAACTGTACTAGTCTATCACTATAGCACCTATACTATACTAGTTACATGTGTCGAAGCAACAATTCTTGACTCGCAAGTTGCAAATGTACACCAGCCTTGGCTATAAATATTAATGACACACAGGTCATATTTAATTTACATTCATTGCATGCATCTCATACATCACATTTATCAAGTTCATGCTAGTCACATCATTCTCTGCAAAACAAAGTTAGGAGATGAATCTAAAAGTGACTAAACTAGATCAGAACTTTCAATTCTAAATCAGAACTTACGACTGCAATATTGCTCTTTGTATTGATTAAAAACTGATGTCAGAACTTCTGGTCCATATCGGAATTCCTAACAATAAAATTGCTCTCTGTATTGAATAGTATTCAATATCGGAACTTTCGATCTAGCATCAGAACTATCGATTTTCTGTGGACAAAAAAGATCTAATTTGTTTTTCCACCAAGTACCACCATACATGAGAGATCTAGATCGAACACTATGCACATAGGCTCTAATACCACTGTTGGGGAATGGGGAAGCTACGCTAGCCAACAATTTCAAAAATTTCGCCCCAAGCCTAAGAACCATGCATATCCGAGATCATAGATCGATACCTTCTAGCACAAGATGCGCTAGGTGCAACGGAAGAAGATGTCGGGGAAGTGCGACCTCGTGGATCCTCGCCTCGCTCCGGCCGTTCCCCAGTGATCCAATCGACGAAGACGATGAAGGTGTTCACGTGAAGAAGTCCACGAGCATCGCTATTGGAGCAACACCTCCACGGTATCCACACGTCCATTATGTATGCTCTCGAAGTTTGGTTTTTGATTTTATACTTCAAGTTGGTTTGAAGTTCTTGATCCTATTCGTATTTCAATGTTTTGGATTCTTATTCTATTAAAGTAATTCAAACGCCATGTCTAGCCATGAGTATTATTTGCTTTTTCATTTAGGATCCTATGATTAAGCGCTAGTACCATTTGCTCAGCATACCGGTAATGCTAAAAGGATATTCATATGTGCTCGAGATGGGATGGAAATAGTGGTTTTTAATTCATGCTTTCTTGAGATGGGAGCTACAAAATTTGTACCTCTGATTTTCCAAAACATGAAGATTCTTTTACTAGTTTCTTAATTCATTTACACTGTGTCTTTCCTAGTTCCATATTATACTTGTTGAGTATTCTTTACTTACTCATGTGTTTTATTTGATTTTTAGGTACTCGCTAACAAGAATATCTTAGGTCAGGGTGTAGCACCTTTATTACACATCACTTTGCATGACATATACAGCTTAACTTAGTTTTAATGAGTAATGTAGCTTAATTTGTGCTTTTAGACCCTTGAATTCATGTTATGGTTTGTGTGGTTATATTTTGAAGTTGTTGTTGATTGCATATGATAAAATCTTATAAATTATCTGTCATGGATGTCCATGTTATACGAGAAACTCTGTCAAAATTTTGAATAAAACTTTAGACTTAGATAATTTTTAGTGTTTGGTAATATCTCGGATAGCCGATACCCAGATGTTAGAGTTCACGTGAAATCTTGTATAATTTTTTAGTTGATCTCGTATCTCATTCATTACTTCATGTTATTCCATTCCACACAAAAAGAACTACCCTCTGCTCTTTATAAGTCAAATTTCTCTTAGGTGGGCTAATTTTATAAAAAATATACTAATAACTATAATCTCAAATTAGTTTCACCATAGAATATATCTTAATAATAATATTTATTTGATATTGTAATGTTAATATACTTTTCTTTAAACACACTAAAAAATAGAAAAGTTTGAATTAAAAAGGTCAAACGATTATAAAGTGAAAACTGTTTATTATTCTGTTCCAAACACCAAAACAACTAATTTTTAAGAAAATGGATCATCGGTCCATGTTAATCCATTCCACACAAAAAGAACTACCGTCCGTTCTTTGTAAGTTAAATTTCTCTTACTTTGACTAATTTTATAATAAATATACCAACAACTATAATCTCAAATTAGTTTCACTAAATCTACCATTAAATATATGATAATAATAGTGTATTTATTTGATATTATAAATATTAAAATATTTTTCTTTAAACTTGATTAATATTAGATAAATTTGAATTAAAAAAGTCAAGCAATTTATAATATGAAAACAGATTATTAGTTCGTGTTATTGGATACCTGCGGCATGCTCTGCTTCAAATAGAGTACAAGTATATATCAAATTGGAGGTAATTCAGCTTGGATGTCATGATGGAAAGAGTCAGATGAATGAAATGGTTATTCATGTACTTTGTCAGCATGCATGATACTAATACCAACAAGGTTTTTCCAGTTGACAGCTTGAAATCAAGAAGCAGTACATATTCATATAAGTAAACACAGAATCTGTTTCCACTCTCAGTAACTTTATATGTAAACTTTACAGGAGTAATAATCTGAGCTACACCACCAACAATGTGACAAATGTATCACTCATCAAACCAATACCAACCCAAACACATACCTGTACCTGGTCGTCAAAAGGTAGAAACATCTACAGCTACAAATCTATGGCGGCATGTACTGATGGAACTGGTACAAGCAACTGATGCCAGGCAGATTCAGTGGAGCTCATGGAGGGTGCAAACAAAACAACCTGACCCTCCAGTGAGAGGAATGAATCATTGGTTCATTGATGATTCCATGCAAAAACACCCTTTTCAGAATTTAAGCCAATGTTAGGGGAGACCCTTCTGGTCTTCTGGATCATTGGATGACACAAACGCATGCTGGGATGTCATCTTCATCATCCAGGGAATCTCCTGATTCGCTGTATGGTGTCAAAAGTGTGCACAATGTGAGGCCAACAAAAAAACAAGGGAACAAGCCACTCCAAATGTGAAAATGTCATGTGATGAATCGTTTCTAGAAGGTAGAAAAGTCCTTGAGAATTTATGTCTTTATGCCACAGTGCCATCCCTATGAAGATAAAGAATGAGATGGTGCTCCAATTGTTCAATTATTGCTTGGTTCAAGATAATCATAAAAGTGGTACTCTCTTCATTTCATATTATAAGTCGTTTTTTTTTCAAAATCAAATTTTTATAACTTTAACCAAGGTTAAAGAAAAAATATAGCATCTACAATATCAAATTAATACATTATTAAGATGTTTTAATTGTTGGTATATTTTTGTACAAAATTGGTTAAAGCCAGAGAAATTTGACCTATCAAAAAGTCAAACGACTTTAACAGGGTGGGTAACTGAGAACAGAGCAAATAATAACACCACAAGTCCACAACAAAGAATGTCACATATCATAGGTGACAGCAAAATAGCATTGTGATAAGGAATTTTCTTATTAGAAAGCAATGATCAGCAGTAATTTCATGGTTTGATTGGTGTCTCCTTGTTCAGTTTGTGTACATATATGGTGACTACAGAGTACTGACTGGGAGTCTACGATAAGGTTATGCTCAGATTTTTCTGCAAAGACCTGTGAGGCTATGAATTCTCTCAAAATATTTTAAAATAGAAATATCACAGGTAAAATATTGTAGCCCTAAAAATCGTATTGACTGACTGAAAACTGCTGATAAACTTGGGGATTCCCCAAGATCATTGGTAAGGTTGAAAACATGAACTCAAGAGTCAGGACAGCTTCCTTAAAGTTCAGCTGGAATCTCAAGATATAACATTGATAGAATATTACTGATGCAAATGCGATAAACAAAATTTTGTGGCAAAGTTTACACAAACCATTAATTTCCTACTACATGAAGTCTCACATTCATGAATAGAATTGATCCGACGAACAATCACAAATTTGCACAACACAAAAGCCATGCATAAACAGAGATGTGAATGAGGAGAATAACTAGTACGCCTGAAGTAAGCAATCTGACCAAGTAACTATTTCAAGTTGTATAAGACGGCATCTTGACCACTTCTATCAAGAAGTTGATTTTATGGAAGAGTCATTATTCTAGGGGCTAATCAAATGGAGAACATATCTGGCATTGGAGGATGGCTTCACTTATGTCAAACACAACTGAAGCAGATTGGTCTAATATCCATGATGATCATGCCTAGTTGACAATAATTAGCACGCAAACCATTTGCCTAACTGATCTAAACAGATGGGCATACACATCATAAAGTTATAGTTTACTACAGATTGGTGACAGCACTAATCCACTTACCAAGATTCCAGACTCATCTACATTTTCAGCAAGTTCATCAAGTAGTAGAGGGAGACAAGGTGTACCTTGGCTCGAATTCCTTGACCTCAGTGAGATCCTTGCCTAACAAATCTAGCCACTTCACATTGCCTTTCACGACACAGTTGCTGTCAGTGCAATCGGCCTTCTTCAAGTTACTCTTCAGTGGAGCCGGCGGCAGCGCCGCCACTGCCACTGCCGTCTTCTCGCCACCCCCACCGTCCTCCTCCTCTTCGCTATCGTCATCGTCATTCTCGGCTACCACCTCCTCCTCAATCTTCTGAACCAGGGGTGGTTTGCCCTCGTCGGCGGCCGGGCACGGCACCGCCGAGACAACGTTGTTGCCTGCATCTTTGGATTTGGGGAAACAGGGGATGTAGCACAGGGGAGGGCCGCAGTAGCTCTGACAGTGCGAGAGCCTCATCAAAGTTGGGGATTGCTGCACCGGGAGTGGCCAAATCGGAACCAAGAACACACCACATCAATCAAACCCTCCCCTCTCAAGCTCCACAAACAGTTGAAGAATGCAACCAAGAAACGGTTCTACCAGGCTGCAATCTGCCTCGACACAAGAGAACCAGATCAGAACTGCCAGCAAGAATCCATCCAGCCACAAAAAAGGAAAATCTCTGCGCAAAAACGCGACAGCAGCCGGAACAGCAGCTGCAGCCGATTGAATCTTGCAAAAAAAAACTGCCTTTACCGGGACCTGTGGAGGAGGAGGAGGACAAAGAAGGAGAAGGTGAAGTTGGTCTCTCTCTCTCGAACAAGCCAAAAAGAAGCGAGAGGAGGAGGAATCCAACCGATAAAAGACAGCACCGCTTTAGCCGCCGCCTCCTTCTCCTTCCCCTTCCCCTCGCCGCAGAGCAGAGCCGACCCCCACAGCCACAGAAATCAACTGCCACTACCTAGCATAACGGCAACGCAGACGACGCGGAAGGAGATAACCCTGTGGATAAAATCTTCAGCCGACGAGTGAATCCATTGGAGCCAGTGGATATTGATTAGTCCATTGAAATCCTCCGCATGCTAAAATTTTCGTCAAGATATATATGTTGCCATTACATTGACGTCCCCGTCAAAATTACTTGTGGATCTTGTTTGATCTCTTCAGAAACTTCTGTGTGCTTTAAGCTGGAGTGAAGACTATATTTCCAATCTGTAACGATATTCTGTAGCTTTCAGAATGGCTGTCTCCTGTTTTTGCCACTCCGTAGAGGCTTAATTGATTGCTGATCTACCTTTCGTCAGATCTGGATTGGATTAGCACGATAATCATTGAACCCGTCGTAGATAAGCTCCAGTTAAGTTTGATAGAACTAATCATGGTTAGAATCGCCTAGGGTTAGACCAGTAGGGTAAACTCATAAGGGATGGCATACCTCTTTGTTCTGCCGGGGAAGAAGAGGAGACGCCGCCATGGCCATGGTGGCCGTGGTGCTGTAGAAGTCGACGTCCGGCGAGACGGCGGTGTGGAGGCGAGGGAGGCTTCCCACCGCTGCAGTGCCTTAGCAGATCGGATAGTTAGTTGGGTTGGAAGAGGTTTTCTATCGCGCAAGCATTAGCCCTGGCGTTGAGAACCTCTCCCATATTTATCTGGCACTGCGCGGCAGGGGCCCCTCAACCAGATGGGTCGGGGCGCCCCCGATTAGGGCGCCTGAAGAATAGGGAGTAGTTAGGTTTTTAGCCCGAGTCAAAAGGGGGGAGGAGAGGGACTCGGTTTCCCTCTCCTCCCATGAGATCTTAATTAACTAACATTCTCTTCCTAGATCTCAACTTAGTTCTTAACTTAACTTAACATTACACCTATTCCATTATAGATCAATGCATAGAGCATGCTGCATCATAATAGTCAGTTACGTACTATATGACTCAACAACTACAATGCACATTTCCATTTTGAAATAATTTCTCAACTTATTTTGGGCCCTTATAAATCCATAGATCATAGTTTTACCTTAAACCCATGTCGACTAAGTGTTCTCTGAACACATTGGGAGGTAAACCTTTTGTGGGTGGATCCGCAAGCGTTCGCTTGGTACTTATATGCTCTACTTATCATTTGATCTTGGATTCTCTCCTCAACAATATAACACTTAACTTAGATGTGTTTGGCAGCAACACACTTCTTGTTGTTATAGGAGAAATATAATGTTGACTCATCGTTACAATATAACTTAAGTGGTTTTAAAATGTTGTCGGCCACTCTTAAAACCGGAATAAATTTATTAAAAACATAGTGCCTGTCCGACGACCTCACAACTTACTACAAACTTGGCACACATCGTGGTAGATGCCATCATAGTTTTGTTTGGAGCTTTTCCACGACACAACTCCCTTTGCGAGTGTGAATACACATCTTAATGTGGACTATTTAGCATTCACTCATCTCGCAAGGTCTTAATTTGAATAACCCGCAATCGCTAGGTTACTTAATCTTTCATACATTAGCATGAGGTCGTTGTGCCTTATATAAATCTCAAGGCTTTCTTAATTTAATCCAGCAATCTATTTCTGGATTTTCTGATATCTGCCAAGCATTCCGGCGGTATAAACTTAGTCAGGGCGAATACATAATTGAGCATACATTGGCTTCCGACAGCAGAAGCATATGGAACCAATCTAATTTGATCGATCTCATATTGGTTCCTGGGATACTTAAAGTTCCCAACTTTTCACCCTTGACTATCGGATCAGGCGATAGCTCATACGCGTGCATTACTATATACTTTCTCAGTATATCTTCTAGTATGTCGTATGCGACAATCTTAATACCCCCTTAATGGTAATCTTAGAGAAACTCTAGTCCTAACATATAGGAAAATTTCTCCAAAGTTCTTAATGTCAAAATGAGAGAACAATATTTCTTAGTTTCTAATAGTAGATGGACATTACCACTTGAGAGCAGAATGTCATCCATATGCTAAACTGGGAAAATAAATCCCCCATTCTTAAACTTAGCACAAACAGAATTGTCCTCTTCATTATTCTTAAACCCAAAATTTTCTAATAGTCTAATTAAATTTCAGATACCCTTACTTAAAACTTATTTAAGTCCATTGGACTTAGATAAAACGGTATCATAAAATTTCCTTTCATTTCTATGACAAAACACTTAGTTGTGTCATATAGACATTCTCACTTAAAACTTATTGAAAATGTCGTCTTTTACATCAAATTGATGCAGTTCTAAGTCATAATATGCCTTAACGATACTTAAAGAATCCTTAAATAAGATATACAAAATGTCTCATTTAATCTGCTTCTTATCTGAGTTGGAACATTATTTTACTAAGTTGGAGACTTGTTCCTTTACTTCTTCGTTAGCATCATCTAGAAATGCAGATTCCTGAAATAACAGGAGCCTCATGAACAATAGATGCCGCTAATGAAGGTCCAAACTTAAGTGTTGGACAAAAGGACACTACCACAGGTACATGGAAAATTGCTCTTGAATCATAGGAGTGGATTCACTAAACCACTTCTCTTCAAGATTATTTTTTCTAAGTACCGTGCTCCCCCTGATTAAAAGCATCTTCTATAAAATGCATATCTCGTTTCTACAAACTTAACATGTCTGTTAGGACATTACAAAATGAGATCACTTAGACTTATCTTTGCAGTCAATAAAATTGACAACTTACTGTCTTAGGACTTTAATTTATTAATATTTGGGTTAAAATATATCCTTAGCAGGACGACATGCCCTTAATCTAAAATAGTTTAGAAAATGGTTATCGTCTTGTCCATAATTCTTATGGTGCTTTTAGGCACAGACTTATTAAGGATCCAATTAAAATTATGAATGGTGGTTTGAATGCCTCCATCCACAAATTAATCGGTAGAGTGGAATAACTTACCATACTACTTACTATGTCCACTGAAGTGCGAGTGCACCTTATAGCCACTCTATTTTGCTAAGGTACACCCGGTATAAAATACCGGGCTATTTTGCCATTTTCTATAGAACCTTGCAAAAGAGTTCAAGAAATCGGCCATACGGGGTATATTGACCGTAACACGGTCAGATCTTACTCTTTTTAAACTTTAGATCATGCTGATATTAGAATCAGCCTTAAAAACATCTTAAATTTATCCAAAGCAACTGATGATCTGATCACTATGATCTGATCGCTCTTAGATTGGATAAATGTTAATCAATTAATTTTAAATCACCGTTGGGCAGAATTAGAATCAAATGAGCTTAAATATAATAATATTATCACCAACGTTGGTCAGGAGATAAAAATTACTACAATCATTAAACTTAATTTCGCGTCTTTCTTAATTTATTTGACATATTTATCTTAATGCAATATATGCTTGAAACTCAGTCTAAAGGAACTAAAGCGGAAGAATTGACTAAATGTTCAATCCTCCCCCTCGAAATATGGTCCATTAGATAGTGCCATAATTTCGAAAATACGTCATCAATTCTTTTGGTCTTATCATTATTCTCAGATGATGAAATCATCTTGAGAAAATAAATAAAGTTTGTCATGCTCAAAAGCAAGACTAAAGACTTTATTTCTAAGTGCGAAAATTCATCTATTATCATTCTCGTTCATCCATTTTGGGAACTCCACATATTCCTTCATGTGGTGTTCCTCCTTACATGTCTGTACATGCCTTTCAGGACATCATGTTCCTTTATGTGAGCTTATAAGAGGAGTCCTTAGCATCATTAGAACAAGTCTTATAATGCTTCTTCCCCTTTATTCATGTTGCACATTATGACCTAAATCATTGTCTGCTTTCTTAATTCTTATACATAGTTTGAAATCAGCATCTACAAACTCCAACACTCTCGTTGTAAGTTGTAGTTGATCACAAAATGATCAGAAAACTTAGTGTGACGTCATAATAAAAATTTGGACGATAACATCCTCATCGAGCTCTTTATTCATGGGTTTCAGCTTTGAAAACCATGTCGCAAAAACTTAATAAACTTTTCTTAATAAGCGTGCTAGCATACGCCTTAGAAAAGTCACCTTCAGATACTCTTTGCAGTACCATGACGTGGGATAGAACCCCTAATTGGCTCCATAATGGAGCTCTTAATCATAATACATTTTGTGTTTCCACTGATTTCTTTTAGTACGATATGTCTTATTTTATTCTTATTTCGGCGAAATCACGTAATCTTACGACAAAAGCCTCTTGGCTTTCATCCTCTCAGATCACGGGCTTCGCACGCTTAGCTATACAATCAAGCATTAAAGCAAGATCTATATCCTATAGCACAATCGCTATTTTAATATCTCATCTCCAGGAACCGTAGTTCTTACCATTGAGAGACTCAATGCCGGAGATATGACTTAGCAAATTTCTAATAAGGAACATTATCAAAGTATATTATAACACATGCAAATTTAACGTTGGTCAAAATCAACATGTGATATACTTAAAAGGCGGATTAATTCTACATCACCGTTGGGCAGAAATAGAATCAATTCAACTAAAACACAGTAATTTCATCACCAACGTTGGTCAGGAGATAAAATCACTATGTTAACAAAACACAACATTTATAATTCCAAATTAAATTATCTCGTTGGTTCAAATCTAATTGACAGAATAAATGCTACTTAATTGATAGGATGAACATGGTACTAATCTTAAAACAGTGTATTCGCCGCGGAAGAGTTAAAACTAATTAATACACTGCTTAATCAGTAATAAAATTCTAAATTTTACAGCATGGTACTAATTTTAAACAGTGTAATGAAAGACTTAATCTAAACATGCACAACAAAAGACTTAATTTTAATTAACACACTTCTTAAAACAGTAATAAAAATTCTGAACTTAAACTTAAACAAAATTCCTAATAGATATTCTTCAATTAAATGTAGTCCTTAGACTAAATTTAATAAATAAATATCACAAAAATACAAAAAATGCTTTAAAATTCAGAACACAAAATTACTGAGTAATTTTAAATAGTGTATGCACAGCGGAAGACTTAATCTTAATTAATACACTAATTAAAACAGTAATAAAATTCTAAAATTTAAACTTAAACATAAATTCTAAAATAATATTCCTTAATTAAATATAGTCCTTAGACTAAATTTAATAAAGAAAATATCATAAAAGTACTTAAAATTGCTGCAAATTTTATAATAAAATTACCAAGTCTGAACAAAATTATACAAAATTTTCCCCGCAGATAACTTATCTTTTCTTAATTTTGGGAATTTTTCTTAATTTTTAGAGAATAAATAAAACAGAAAATAATTTCTTAATTCTGGATGAAATAAAACAAAAAAAATCAGCCCACATTGAAGAATTGGCCCGGCCCAACAAAGCCTTTCGGCAGGCTAAACAAAACCTGGGCCTGGGCCAGATTTCCTCCCCGAGCGCGCTCGACCAACCTGGGCCTGGGCCAGAATTGTGCTCCCCCGCCTGGGCTTAATCATGCCCGATCAATGCTGGCCGTCGGATCTGATCCGACGGCCGAACGCGATCGTAGCCCGCTTAAAAAGACCCCAGCCGACCGAAACCCTAACACTAACTCATTTTTCCCCTCCCCCCACCCGACCGAGAGCACCGGCGGCACAAGCAGAGCGGCGGCGAACCGGCGGCCACGCAAGCGGCGGAGCGAGACGGCCGACCGCGCGGCGCGGGGAGGGTGGCTGAGCGAGAGGCGGCGGCCGGAGGCGCGGGCGCGATGGCGGCGGCCGGAGGCGCGAGCGCGCGGCGGCCGCGCGAGGCGCGGCGCGCGACGGCATCCGAGGCGCGGCGTGCGGCGGCAGCCCGAGGCGCGGCGTGCTGCGGCGGCCCCCCTCCTTTCCTCTTAGCTAGGGTTAGGGTTAGGGTTTAAACCCTAACCCTAACTCCCGGATCTGAAGACACTCTTCTGTTTTTTTTTGTTTCTTTTGTGTTCTTAGCCGAAAGGCTACAATAGGGATCTGTGTGTTCTTTGCGGGTACTTACAGGGGATGCTTAGGGGATTTAGGGGTACTTAGGGGTGTTAACCGAAGGTTAACGGGGAATCTTAGGGTTCTAAGGTGTGGCGGTGGCACGGGTCAAGGGGATCCGATGCCACCCTTACCCCTAACTAGCCTACCCTAGAACAAACCACGCTCTGATACCATTGATAGACTAATCATGGTTAGGATCGCCTAGGGTTAGACCAGTAGGGTAAACTCATAAGGGATGGCATACTTCTTTGTTCTGCCGGGGAAGAAGAGGAGACGCCGCCATGGCCATGGTGGCCGTGGTGCTGTAGAAGTCCACACCCGGCGATACGGCGGTGTGGAGGCGAGGGAGGCTTCCCACCGCTGCAGTGCCTTAGCAGATCGGATAGTTAGTTGGGTCGGAAGAGGTTTTCTATCGCGCAAGCATTAGCCCTGGCGTTAAGAACCTCTCCCCTATTTATCTGGCACTGCGCGGCAGGGGCCCCTCAACCAGATGGGTCGGGGCGCCCCCGATCAGGGCGCCTGAAGAATAGGGAGTAGTTAGGTTTTTAGCCCGAGTCAAAAGGGGGAGGAGAGGGACTCGGTTTCCCTCTCCTCCCATGAGATCTTAATTAACTAACAAAGTTCAGCTGCAGCCGTCGCGTCATCTCGGCCCGTTGCCATAATGCCATCCACGCTGCCCAGCTCTGTACTGGCATCACCTTATCAGTGCCTCAGTCGCAAGTTGAGTCAAACAAGATCGTAGCTAGCTTGTCAGTTTCATGGAACTGTGAGCGGTCACATCATGTTATAATAATCTATATGACTACTATATCCGTAGTATTCCCTCTTGTTTATTCTACTAGGTGGAGTCTCCCTTTGGGCATCCATCAATTACTCACGATTGACTATACTAAATGTAAGGGAGATAAATTGTATTCTTTTTTCATGTTTGGACTGTTACAATGCAATTTATGCATAAGAAAGTAAATTGCAACTATAAGCACACAACTTAACATGTGACCAAACAAGGGTACACACATAAATACGTAATTCATATCATCCGATAGAAAGCAATCAGAAAATCAGTTGCAGTGGTTTGACATAGATTACCAATTCATCGGGTAGTATGTGCCATAAGTACAATGTGCGACCTACAGAAGGCTACTGATCTATCATGTGATTTCTGAAAAAAGTTACTCTTGCTTTTCAAGGAAATAATGTCCAGCCAGAAAACACAATTTTACATATCAAAATACACACCTAATGAAAAAGAAAAGGTCGATGAACTTATGTCTAGTCAAAACAAACGGACAACGAGTAAATCAGAATTAGCTTATTTCAGTGATTCCCTAAAGTTTGCTGATGCAATTCATTATATGAGTAGCATGAGGGTAGAAGAAGAAAGCAATACTGAGCCAACTCAGTTAACATCACCAGTAGAGCCTTCACATCAAACAGAGTGTTCCTTTTCAGATGCCTGTGACAATTAGTGTACACCTGAAGTAATAAACAAGTATACAGACTCACATTCCTGTTCGTATGAGCTTGGAAATCGTTCTCTTGCGCTTGAGGATGATGTGACATCTAATGAAGTTTTGTGCCCAGATGTGAATTCTGATCCTTCCTTCCTCAAAGAGTTTTCTGGTGTTAATGAATCCTGACTTGAAGATGAAGACCAGCTGCAAACAGCCTTGGATTGTTCCCATTGTTCAAAAAAAACTTTGGATTGTTCACTGTGTGCTTAGCAGGTGATTATTTCTGATAAAAGGTACTACAATCATGATCCATACACGTTGTGTGCCTCATCTGTAAGTTAATATCATATGTATTTCAAAGTAAATTACTTGTTTAGAAAGATATATGAAATAGAAGCAGAAATGAAAATATTGAGATTATGCCATAGCTCAAGTACAGGGGAGAAGGGAGATCACACTTAATTACCACGCTCTATACATTTCGTCCAAATTTGTTGCTTAAAAATTAAAAACTAAGCAGATATCTAAAGGCACTCTAATTAGGCAATCACAAATATGATATTTGGCTTCCTACGTGGAATGCTAACTCTAAACTTTACATGAATAACAGAAGTCTCGATATTAAGCAATTATTGAACCCAAATTTTCAGGTAATGAAAGAAAATAAGACATACATATTTATCAATTGATCTGAAAAGAAATCTGATTTGAACTGTACAACAATAATACCCAAATAAAAAAGATGAACAACAAACAATTAGTAAAGCATCGGCCAAACACAAGTTCACCACATGGTTCAGAACCTATGAGCATCAAGAAAACCTTATAGCGATTGTTTTGGAAACCATCTATGATCACAACTTATTAGCTTTATCTAAGAAAAAATGATTCACAAGGTAGTCAACATATAATGTGATTTAGCTATTCAGCAAGGACTTGTCTATTCATACCAAAGGTGGCTACTTTGATGTTTAGGAAACTTTATTGACAAGTAAGAAATAGCACCGTTGACATTTGAGTTGTACTATTGTAGGGACATCTAATCTATAAGGCACATAAAACTTTTATCAAATTATATATCAGAATCAGTTAATTTCCATGGACATGCAGTAGAAATGCATCATTTCATAACCATCAAAACTACATGCAAAAACTCTGATCAGCTGAATTCTAGGCACAATCTCAAAACAACACACAATAAGGCAGCCTAAAATTTAAATATAAGGGCACGATATATAAATGAAATGTAATGCTCACCAATGGTGGGGATTGTGGTGACAATCTCACCGAACTTGAGCTTGTAGAGGATGGTGGTCTCTCCGATGGTGTCAAGACCGACCATGAAGATCTGCATCTCCTTCTTGGCGAAGAGCCTGCTGAATACCTCATCTTCCCCTCACTCTCACAAAATCCTATGATATGGAAGAATGGGTTTCCCCAGAGTTAAATAATACTATTGCGGGTATGAAATTTGTTGTGAACATACCGAGCACGACTTTGGGGCCTCCTGGGCTTCTTCGGCATTGATATGGTTGACTCGGGCACGAACCGTCTGGTTGGGCGCAACGCCTTGTGGTTGCTTGGGGTGAGGGAACTGGTGGGAGTAGTGTCCTTCCTTTTGGCAGTTGAAGCAGATGACCGGTTTGCCATTCTGGTCTCTCAGCAAGGGGGCCTTCGCGGCTGGTGTTGGTGGGGCAGTCAGAGCTGGTGGAGCGTGGCGAGGGTTCCCGGCACTTGAGCCACTGGCAGTGTGCGGCGGCCTGTAGACGGATTGAGGATGGTAGGTGGGTACTTGAGGTGGAGGGACGAAGCGGGGCCTATGGATATTCCCTTGGTGATGCTTGAAGGCGATCATCTTCCTCTTCTTGATATCCAGCTTGTTCTATTCGGTATTTTGAAGGATAGCTTTGTTTACCAACCGTTGGAAGTCGGCATAGTCCACGACGACGAGCTATATGGAGAGCTCATCCTTCAGTCCCATACGGAACTTGGCCTGACGAGTGGCGTCCATTCGAACTTCCTCGGGCACGTACCGGCCTAGCCAATTGAACTCATGGAGGTACTCCATGATGGTCCGGTTTCCTTATTGCAGGTCCCAGAACTCCTGTTGCTTCACAGAGATGACTCCAGCGGGGACGTGAGCGGCCCGGAAGGCAATGGTGAATTCCGCCCACGATACCTCGTGATCCTCAGGTTGAGATTCACGATAGTTATCCCACCATTCTACGGAGGGTCCCTGAAGCTGGTGAGCGATGAATGCCACTCGCTCTCAGTCCGAACACGAGAGGAGATCCAACTTATTCCTAATGGTCCTAAGCCAATCGTCGGCTTCCATAGGATTGGTAGTGCTCGAGAAGACGGAGAGTCTCACGCGCAAGAACTCGAAGAGTTGAGGCATGGGGCGGGCGCGAGGGTTGTTGGCGAGGGGCTGTCTCCATGTTCTGCTGCTGCAGATGGTCCAACTAAGCTTGCTGATGCTGCATCTGTGTTAGGAGGGTGGTGATCAGTTGGTTCTGGTTAGCCATCATCTCTGCCAATGTGGGATGATTGGCAGACGGTAGCCCTAATTGGCGCTGGCCCGTTGCACCCTAGTTGGGCACAACGCTCCCGGGCAAGCCGTTGGCTGCTCCCTCCTCGTTGTTGGAACCCGATTTCTGGTTGTCAGCCATCTCTGAAGACAATAATAACCCCAAGTATAAGAAAAAGGACTTGGAAGATTCTTCCCAAAATAACTCATGATTTATTATAGGTGGCACTAGATTGTTCATTACATTGGAGCTCTTATTTTTTATCCCATCTATGGCACAAACCGCCATAGATGGTATCCCAATCATCAAAAAAAATAAAGCGATCAATTGAGGACTATCGCCTGATGTAATCTACTCATTGCCCGAGGTAGTCTCAGTGCTCTCGGAACCACGAGTATCCTGGGGGATGCTAGGCTCGGTGAAGTTCTCGATCATAGGGTTAGAGACGATGGTGAGCCTCGAAGCAGCGGCGCTGGAGCTAGATGGTCCTACAGGTGCTAGCGGCGGGGTGATTCTCTTGGGATGAGGGGCAGGCTCTCGGATTGGCTTCTTCCTCCTCGGGATGAGGGGAAGCATCTCTGTGATGTCCTTCTATAGTTGGATGATCTTGCGCTGCAGCTCGCCGTTCTGCTAGATCAAGTTATTTGTCTCATGATGAAGGAACTCAACTGCCTTGTGGTGCTCCTCGGTGTCGAGCACGGCCTCGGTGTGGAGGTCGTCCATGGCCTGGAGGAGACGGGTGTGCCTGGCCATGACCAGATCGCGGTCGGAGAGGAAGCCGACGTAGATGCTGCGGTGGGTGCTAGAGGTACGCATCGGCACAAGACGGAAGGATGAGTCTTGAAGACGATCATCATAGATCATCCTCAGCTCCATTAGGGGCTGGAGGGCGGCACGCTAGCAAGCGACATCGAAGGTCGTACCCCCGAGTGCCGCCGTGAAGAAGGGAAAGTGCTCGCCGGATGCGTGGATTGTGATGGAAATGTCACAAGGGCCCGCGAACTCCTCCATGTACACTCTATGGAACTCTAGCTCGAAGGTGAACCCGAGGAAGGTCACCATCATCTGGAGCACCCGGATGAATCCCTCGTGGTCCTGACAGAAGCTGTGGACGTGGTGGATAGGCATCTACAAATAAAACAAGTTTAAAGAGTAAGGGAGAGGAAAAAATTATGAAGTAGGTTTTTATGAAATAAATTTTGCAAAGCTAAGTGTTAGGCTGGTCTATTTGGCTTCCTACAGTCAAGTCGGCTCTAATACCATCTTGTAATGCTCAGATTTATTAATATCCATACTTTATTGAATTTCCTCAAAAAAACAATAATAACAAGATGTCCATCATGCGACAATGTACATATCGTCAATCATCCGTGGTTCGCAGACCACATTATTACATAAGTAAAAAAATAAAAGAAATTATGAAAATAAAACTACATGATGAACATCTCTGCCAGTCTCACGTCTGAGGAGCCATGCTGAATAGCGTGGGCCTCATGGCTCCAGATGTGATGAGTCATTGTCAACGATAGTCAAAGAGGACTAAAAAGAGAGAGAAGATCTGTTGCGTCTAGGCCGCGTGTGACTCAGGTACACAGGCAGCGAGCGACTGTCGGGCAGAGGAGGTCGTGAAGTCGGGCTGGCCCAATCCGGGTACATGGGCTAGGAGCAGTAGAGGATCCACTGGGCTGTTGACCGGGATTGACTCAGGTACACGGGCGGTGAGCGATTGCCGGGCTGAGGGAGCTGCGGAATCGGGCCGGCCCATTCCGGGTACTCGGTGCGAAGACGGTGGACGCTTTGTCAGTTTCAGCGCAAAACTGATGACCGTTGATTTCGGATCTGACCGTTCTGAGGCGAAGCCGTAGCTGCTACGAAAGCTCCGCATCAGGACAAGTTACCTTTATTTAGGTTTTTACTATTTTGCCTTTAGCCCACAGTCTGTCAGTCGAGTCTGTAAAAAAACCCTAAGGGCATTTCGGTCTTTTCCATTTTTATTCAGCGTCTGTAAAAACCCTAGGGGTATTTCTGCATTTTTCCATTTAATGGGCTGCCTATAAATAGGCCCCAATATCTTAGGGTTAGGGCACCCAGTTTTCAAAAAAATACTTTACCAAATATTGGGTCACTTTTGGCATTTGTTCTCCCGGAGTTTTCATCTTCTCCGCCGCCGGCGTGTTCTTTTTCTCTGAAATCGCCACCGCCGCCATTATTTTCCACCCTCCGCTGTTGCCTCTCTCCACGCGTCTCATCCGTGCTGCAAGCCATCGTGGCCGCTTGGCCATCAAGTCCCTGGCTGGCGTGCGGACAGCACTCAAGTGTTGCTCCTTCGTGCTGCGTGCGGTTGCAAGCCGTAGCGGCAGGGCCTAGCCACAGCTAGCAGCGCTACTACACACGCACGAATCTTCTGTGGGCACAAGCTGCAGCATGAACGCCCAGTGATTGGTGCACGGCTGGATCGCGTGGAAGCCAGGAGAGAAGAAACAACACGGCATCAAAGGCTTCAGCATTTTGATAGAAAAACAACGGATCAAACAAAATCATGGTTAGTACTAATTGCATTTCTCGATTTGCGTGCTATTGAAATATTCATGTTTTGCCTTGTTTCACGTACTGTTAGTACTATTCCAATTCCTTCCATAATATCCGATTGCATGTGATGGCATACTGCTAAGAAGTTTTTTTTATGAATATATTTCATCTGATTTAATCTTTGTGCTGTCATTATATCTGTTGGTTCATCTGTTGTTCTGATAAAATGGATGATATTGAATCTGGTGTTTTAATTTGTGCACTGATCTATTTCGGTTAGAACATCATAGTTTATCATCTTCATGTGTGTTGGTCTGATTTAATGCCTGTGAGTTAAATAATCTTTTAATCTGCCTTTAAGCACTGTGTTGGTGTCTTTTCAATTAGGACACCGGTCGTTTTTTAGGCTAGATTATTTTTAGCTCTGTCGATTTGTTTGCTTCGGAGGTTTTTGTTTGTCGAGGTGCGTTGGGTATTGGGAGCAGGCCATTGATTCGCAAGAATTTTTTAGGAGCCCATTCACCCCCCCTCTGGTCGCTACTTTCGGTCCTACAAGTGGTATCAGAGCTTGGTTAGGGTTTTTCCATACCTTAACCAGTTCTAAACCCCAGTAGTGATCATGACTTCTCCTGGCAAGGTCCCGTCCTTGGAAGCTTATGGCTATAATTATTGGAAGACTCGCATGCGAGCCTATCTCATGAGCCAAAGCTCGGACATTTGGGACATTTGCGTTCACTCTACGTTTGTCATATTGCCAGTTGCTGAGCGTGATTCTCCTGGTATCATCGCTCAGCATGTGAACAATAGCAAAGCTGTGAACATCCTGTTTTCTGGTTTAGGTCCCACTGAATTTGAGTGTGTGAGCCATCTCTCCACTGCGAGAGAGATCTGGGCTACCCTCCAGGCACACCATGAGGGGACAGCCCAGGTCAAGGCTCGGCTCTATCAGACCTACCGGCGTGAATATGAGAACTTCACACAAAAGCCGGGTGAATCTGTTGAAGCGTTGTTTGGTCGTTTTCAGTCGATCATAAACAAGCTTCGGAACAACAAGGCTGAGGGTGTTCAGTTAGTCTCAGATCACGAACATGCGCTCAAGGTTCTCCATACCTTGGACCCAAAGATCTGGGAGATCAAGGTATCCTCTATCATTGAGAGCACTTCTTATGATACCTTGACCATTTTTGATTTGTTTAGCAAGCTGAAGGCCACCGAGGTTGATACCCAGTTGAGATCAAATCTCACTGGCTCTGGTTCAAAGTCTCTGGCCCTTGCTACACCTTCTGTTGATCCCTCTTCTGTGAGCTGTGCTGGGTTCTCTTTGATGTCTATCACTGAGGACCAGCTTGAGTCCTTGGGAGATGATGATTTGTGTCTGTTTAACAACCGGGTGCGTCGTGTTTATGACAAAAGGATGTTCAAAAGACACGGCACAAAGGCCGGATGCTTTGAGTGTGGTGATCCAGGACACTTCATCGCCGACTGTCCCAAGCGCAATGGCCACAAGAAGGGCACCAGTGGTGGCTTCCACGACTCCGGCAGGCACGACAGCTCCTCCTTCAACAAGGGCAAGCCAAAGACCAGATTCTTCAGAAAGGCCCTGAAGGACTACCAGCGAGAGAACAAGAAGCGCGACAAGGCCTTCTTCGCTGAGATGGAGAAGAGCTACTCCAAGCGGTCCACATCTTCTTCCTCTTCATCGAGCTCAAGCGATGAGGAGATCATCATCAGGAAGGGGAAGGACAAGGACGATCCAGCGGGCCTTTGCTTCATGGCCTTCGGGGACAGACCGAAGAGCCGCTCACATCAGCGCCGAAGATCCCGTAAGAGCTTCTGCTCAATGGCTCTTGGGGGTAAGGAAGAAAAGAGCTCCTCCGATGACTCCGACGACGACGACAACAAGGTATCATCCTATGAACGTGAAATTGTTGATTTACTTGAGAGCAATCGTCAGGAGTTAAAATATCGGGAAAAACTGCTTAGGGGGGCAAAAAAGAGGACAAATGAGTTAGAGAGTGAGCTTGCCGTGGCCAACGGCAGAATTGAGAGTCTATCTTCTTCCCCTTGCTTGGGTGATAGCAGTGAGTGCCCGAAGTGTGAGGTGCTTCTGTGTGACCTGTCGACTCTGAAGTCTAGGTACACAGAAAGGGTTGATGAGAGGGACGCTTTGGCCACTGAGCTTGAAAGCGCTCAGCTGGAGCTGAAAGATGCTCAAGCCACTGTCGTCGTACCCTGTGCTGATTGCCCATCTCATCTTGCTAGTTTAGCTGAGCTGAAAGCCAAGGGCGATGAGCATCTGGGTGATTTGGAGAGAGTGAGAGCTGAGCTAGCGCAGACTAGGCTAGAGCTTGAGACATTGTCAGTTCCACCCACTGTCTGTGAGAACTGTCTGTCTCTTAGACTTGAGTTGATTAAGCTGAAAGCCGAGAAGTCTGTCCAGGTAGATAGCGAGTGTGAGACCTGCTTGTCTCTGGTGGAGGTACTAGCTTCCTTGAGAGAGGAGCTAGCTGATTCTCAGAATGAGAACTTTTACCTCCGTTCTATCCTGAGTTGGATCAGTGCCAGAGAGCCACAGCTTGGCATGATGATCCAGCAGTTCAAGAGGCAGGATGGGTTTGGGGTAGGTTACACCTACACCAAGGCTGACTTTGAGAGTGCCATTAGCCGAGTAGTGGAGTGGAGTAAAATGACTCCTGAGCAGAGATATCCCAAGACCCATTCCACTGAGTCTTCCCAGGCTTGTCAGCCCAAGGATGGAGTGATCCATGAACCACCCAAAGCTCCACCCAAGAAACCCATCTGGGTTCCAAAGCCCAAACTCCTCCACACTTCTCTAGACTCTCTTCCTGGACCCTCCCAACGCAAGAAGACTACACCGAACACCACTAAGCCCAAGAACCCCAAGCCTCAACCACATCCCAAGAAGCCCACCTATCATTGTGAGTATTGTCAGAGAGACGGACATCTTGCGGAGTTTTGCTTCAGGAGGAAGCGGGTTGAGAGAGCAGAGAGAGCTCGTGGTGGTCAGGAGCAGTTCTACCAGCAGGGTGGTAGACTGCGTGTTCCTCGACACAGGGAGAGGCTGGAGGCCAGGCCGCGTCGTGTAGGTGGTGGTAGAGGAGACGACTTTCTTGCTCGTACTCTAGTTGGTGGTGGTCATTCCGGCAGAGCTCCAGGCCGTTTTGGCTACGGTCCTGGACCTCGTGGCCGAGGCTTTAGGCAGAACCGAGGACCACGCTTTGAGCCGCGTTTTGGTCCAAACTTTTCGGATGATTTCTGCTTTCCGTCTTTTGAGCAGATGGCTCGACACTGGTTTAGCTCTTTTGCTAAACCTGGTGCCGGACCATTTGCTCCCACTTACAGCCACTGATTGTGCAGGATCGGGGACTGGAGGACATTTGGATCATGGACTCAGGGTGTTCTCGCCACATGACGGGACATCGCAGATGGTTCTCCAGTCTCACTCCCCCGAGCTCCAAAGAGTACATCACCTTCGGGAACAATAGTCAAGGGAAAGTAAGTGGCATTGGCTCAATTCGCATTTCAGACCATTTTTCTTTGAAGAACGTTGCTTTGGTTGGAAACTTGAACTTCAATTTGATTTCTGTTTCGCAACTTCTTGAGGATGGTTTGGAGGTGCGTTTTAAGAAGGGCAATTCTTCTATGTTTGATTCTAGAGGGTCTTTGATTTTCCAGATCTTACCTTTTGGTAAAGTTTTTCGAATTGACTTCTCTAGTTCTTTTGGCCCTTCTCGTTGTTTGATTGCTGGATCCTCCTCTGAGCTCTGGAAGTGGCATAGGAGGTTAGGCCATTTGAGTTTTGACCTGCTAGTCAGGTTGAGCTCTATGGACCTCATCCGAGGATTGCCCGAGCTTAAGATGGAGAAGGATCTGGTTTGTCATCCCTATCGTCATGGGAAAATGGTTACCGCTTCTCACTCACCTGTGACTCAGGTGATGACTTCGTATCCGGGCGAGCTATTACACATGGACACTGTCGGTCCAGCTCGGGTACGCTCAGTCGGTGGGAAGTGGTACGCACTTGTGATTGTTGACGATTTTTCTCGATTCTCGTGGGTTTTCTTTTTGGAGTCTAAGGATGAAACTTTTCATTTTGTTCATGACTTGATTTTGAAGCTAAAGAAAGAGAACAATGGTCGTATGCGAGCAATTTGCTCCGACAATGGCTCTGAGTTCAAGAACTCTCAGTTCGTCAGCTTCTGCAGTGATCAGGGTCTTGACCATCAGTTTTCTGCTCCTTACACTCCCCCACAGAATGGCGTTGTGGAACGAAAGAACTGCACGCTAGTCGAGATGGCCAGGACGATGCTCGATGAGCACAGGACTCCTAGGCGCTTTTGGGCTGAAGCCATGAACACGGCTTGCTATCTGGCCAACCGCATTTTTCTTAGAGCTTACCTAGGTAAGACCTCATACGAGTTGCGGTTTGGCAGACAACCCAAAGTGAGCCACTTGCGAGCGTTTGGTTGCAAGTGCTTTGTGCTCAAGAAGGGAGGGCATTTGGACAAGTTTGAGTCTCGTTGCTGGGACGGAGTTTTTCTTGGTTATGCATTGCATTCTCGAGGTTTCCGTGTTTGGAACCTCGAATCCCAGCAGCTTGTCGAGACTTGCGAGGTTTCTTTTGATGAGTCCTTGCCTTCTTTAACTCCTTCTTTTGAGCTTTCTGGTGATGGTGAGCTCGGAGAGTCCATCTTCGAGGAAGATTAGGATACTCCAGCTGCTGATGAGGGTGGGCCTTCTGCACCTCCTGCAGAGCCCACACCTTCTGAGACTTCGACTAAGGACGAGGGCGGACCTCTGATCACTTCTTCCACTTCAATCGAGCCCCCTCAGTCAAGTCCAGAGGTGCCAGCTGCTGACTCCGGTGAGGTGACTTCAGATCACCAGGGATCCCGAGCAGTTCAGCGTGATCACCCCTCAAAGCTCATCATCGGTGATGTGTCTACAAGAACTTTGTGTTCATCTGTTGACTCTCTTGCTGTGTTTGCTGAATCTGCTTTTGTTGCATCTTTTGAGCCCAGAGACGTTTCTCATGCTCTTTCTGATTCTAATTGGATTAATGCCATGCAAGAAGAACTTGAGAATTTTGTCCGCAATCGGGTTTGGACACTAGTTGAGCTGCCACCCGGATGCAACCCCATAGGCACCAAGTGGGTGTTCAAGAACAAGCAAGGTGAAGATGGGGTTGTGGTGCGCAACAAAGCTCGACTAGTTGCCCAGGGTTTTTGCTAGAAGGAAGGTATTGATTTTGAAGAAACCTTCGCTCCTGTTGCCCGTCTTGAGTCCATTCGCATTCTTTTAGCTTTTGCCACTTCGAAGGGTTTTAAGCTTTTTCAAATGGACGTCAAGAGTGCTTTTCTTAACGGATACATAGAGGAGGAGGTTTATGTTAGGCAGCCCCCTGGCTTTGAGAACCCTAAGTTTCCTCGACATGTTTTTAAATTGCAAAAAGCTTTATACGTGTTGAAGCAAGCCCCAAGGGCTTGGTATGACCAATTAAAGCAGTTTTTGTTGGGGAAGGGCTTTGTAATGGGTTCTGTGGATAAAACTCTCTTCTTGCTCAGAGATGCTTCAGATTTTGTAGTCGCTCAGATATACGTGGACGATATTATCTTTGGCGGTACTACTAATGACCTTGTGTCCAAGTTTTCTGAGCAGATGCACAGCGAGTTTGAGATGAGCCTCATGGGTGAGCTCAAGTATTTTCTAGGGCTCTAGATCAAGCAGACCAAGGACGACACCTTCATCCACCAAGGTAAGTACACTCGTGATATGTTGAAGAAATTCGACTTTGGTGGAGAGCTGAAGCCTCAGATGACCCCAATGGGCACATCTGGGGGCTTGGACAAGGACGAGAGCGGCGTCAAGGTCAACGAGAGAGAATTTCGAGGGATGATCGGTTCGCTGCTGTACTTGACGGCAACGAGGCCAGATATACAGTTCGCCGTGGGACTGTGCGCGCGCTTCCAGTCTTCACCACGCGCGTCTCATCAGCAGGCTGTCAAGCGCATCTTCAGGTATCTCACTTATGCGCCTGATCTTGGTCTTTATTATTCAGCATCATCATCTCTTGATTTATCTGGCTTTTCGGACGCTGACTTTGGTGGGTGCCGGTTGGATCGCAAGTCGACTTCCGGTACTTGCCAGTTTCTTGGTTCTTCTCTTGTCTCTTGGTCTTCCCGAAAGCAATCTGGAGTTGCTCTTTCGACCACAGAGGCTGAGTATGTAGCTGCTGCTAGCTGCTGCTCACAGTTGGTTTGGATGATTTCCACTCTGCGAGATTTTGGGTTGTTCTTTCCTACCAGAGTTCCCTTGTTTTGTGACAGCACTAGTGCAATTAGTGTAGGGAAAAACCCATGTCTCCATTCAAAAACCAAACACATTGATGTGCGCTTTCACTTTTTGCGGGATCAATATGAGAAAGGTGTCATTGACCTTGTTCATGTTGATACCCATCATCAGTTGGCTGACATTTTCAGCAAACCCCTAGATCAGTCTACTTTTGAGCGTTTACGAGGGGATTTGGATGTTGTGTATCCTTTTTAGGATATTTTGAGTCAATTCATTTCTTTCTTCTTTACTCTTTTCTTGAGTCTTTTTGTGTGTGTTCATTTCATACATATTCACATATCACACTTTTGAGCCTGCTTCTGTTATATGATTGAACTGCTTTACATATTCTAGCTGGTACACGCTTTTGAATACTTGTCAATGATCATGCTTTGGTTCAGTTCACTTGATATGTCTGATATCTGTCATATCCATGGCTTTTATGCTTTAAACATGAAAAATGATCACCATTGCTTCTGGTAACTAGCATGTGTAGGCTGAGTGCTTTTGCTATCTGTTACATGCCTTGTAGCTAGTTCATCACATAGATGCAGATATGCAACTTGGACATCTTTATGCTTTAACATAGAAAATGTGCTATAAAAATGATAAAAATCAAAAATGAATGAAAATTCCATGCCTTTTTATGCTTGAGTTGAAAAGATCCAAGTGGGTTTGCCTTGTCGCATTGCATTGTTCTGGACTGCTTACCATAGCACTTTGGTATGAACTAGGACAGTGTAGTGTATGCCAAGACCAATGTCTTAAGCTTCTGATGGTCCAGTTCTGGCCTAGGCTTGACTTGGTCGGTTAGCATAAGGTTTGACATGCAAATAACCCTTGGCAAAAATGAAAAAGGAAAATGCAAAAAGCCTGAAAATTAAATAGACAACAAGTTTGCTGATGCACTTTGTTTTGGACAATGCTTATCTTGGTAGATATCAGTTAGCTTCTGCATCTCATGCCTTCCCTTGCTTGTTAACTGGAAAATATGGTGATGCTTTTATTTTCAAAAATTGAAAAAAATGCGTGCTAATGACTTTCTTTAGATATCATTTGTTGCACTGATCAAGCCATGTGTCTTAGACAGTATGTCTTTTGCTATACTTGCTAGATGTTGTAATTACAGTCAATCATATCTGAGAAGCATGCTTTCTACACTCCACCTGCACCCCAGTTGCATTCATTGCATATTTTGAGGGAGAGTTGCATTTCAGGGGGAGTCAGTGTTGTTTTAGAATGCTTGATGAGTTCGCTTGTCAACAAGGGGGAGAAATTTTAGTATAAGAGTTTAAGGGGGAGTTTTGGCTTTCTCTGGGATTTGTTTCATGGGGAGTTTTTGTCCCGTTTGTCCTTACTCTTTTGATATCCTTGTTGATGTTTCTGAGACTGCACTCGTTTTGAGCTTTTACCTTTGGTTAACCATAATGACCGTTTCTTGCTTTTGTTCGGTTTTTGGTCATTAGGGTTAAACTTTTACTTTATTTTCTTCTTCTCTGTTTTCTTGTGTTTTGTTTTCGTGTTTCCACAGTTGTTCGCAGGTACTGAAGAGCAAATGAAGTGAAGTGTTGACAATGCACTCATCAAGGGGGAGATTGAGGAGCCATGCTGAATAGCGTGGGCCTCATGGCTCCAGATGTGATGAATCATTGTCAATGATAGTCAAAGAGGACTGAAAAGAGAGAGAAGATCTGTTGCATCTGGGCCGCGTGTGACTCAGGTACACGGGCAGCGAGCGACTGTCGGGCAGAGGAGGCCGTGAAGTCGGGTTGGCCCAATCCGGGTACATGGACTAGGAGCAGTAGAGGATCCACTGGGCTGTTGATCGGGATTGACTTAGGTACACGGGCTGCGAGCGATTGCCGGGCTGAGGGAGCTGCGGAATCGGGCCGGCCCATTCCGGGTACCCGGTGCGAAGACGGTGGACGCTTTGTCAGTTTCGGCGCAAAACTGACGACCGTTGATTTCGGATCTGACCGTTCTGAGGCAAAGCCGTAGCTGCTACGAAAGCTCCACATCAGGACAAGTTACCTTTATTTAGGTTTTTACTATTTTGCCTTTAGCCCACAGTCTGTCAGTCGAGTCTGTAAAAAAACCCTAAGGGCATTTCGGTCTTTTCCATTTTTATTCAGCGTCTGTAAAAACCCTAGGGGTATTTCTGCATTTTTCCATTTAATGGGCTGCCTATAAATAGGCCCCAATATCCTAGGGTTAGGGCACCCAGTTTTCAAAAAAACACTTTACCAAATATTGGGTCACTTTTGGCATTTGTTCTCCCGGAGTTTTCATCTTCTCCGCCGCCGGCGTGTTCTTTTTCTCTGAAATCGCCATCGCCGCCATTATTTTCCACCCTCCGCTGTTGCCTCTCTCCACGCGTCTCATCCGTGCTGCAAGCCATCGTGGCCGCTTGGCCATCAAGTCCCTGGCTGGCGTGCGGACAGCACTCAAGTGCTGCTCCTTCGTGCTGCATGCGGTTGCAAGCCGTAGCGGCAGGGCCTAGCCACAGCTAGCAGCGCTACTACACACGCACGGATCTTCTGTGGGCACAAGCTGCAGCATGAACGCCAGTGATTGGTGCACGGCTGGATCGCGTGGAAGCCAAGAGAGAAGAAACAACACGACATCAAAGGCTTCAGCATTTTGATAGAAAAACAACGGATCAAACAAAATCATAGTTAGTACTAATTGCATTTCTCGATTTGCGTGCTATTGAAATATTCATGTTTTGCCTTGTTTCACGTACTGTTAGTACTATTCCAATTCCTTCCGTAATATCCGATTGCATGTGATGGCATACTGCTAAGAAGTTTTTTTATGAATATATTTCATCTGATTTAATCTTTGTGCTGTCATTATATCTGTTGGTTCATCTGTTGTTCTGATAAAATGGATGATATTGAATCTGGTGTTTTAATTTGTGCACTGATCTATTTCGGTTAGAACATCATAGTTTATCATCTTCATGTGTGTTGGTCTGATTTAATGCCTGTGAGTTAAATAATCTTTTAATCTGCCTTTAAGCACTGTGTTGGTGTCTTTTCAATTAGGACACCGGTCGTTTTTTAGGCTAGATTATTTTTAGCTCTGTCGATTTGTTTGCTTCAGAGGTTTTTGTTTGTCGAGGTGCGTTGGGTATTGGGAGCAGGCCATTGATTCGTAAGAATTTTTTAGGCGCCCATTCACCTCCCCTCTGGTCGCTACTTTCGGTCCTACAACGTCCTTGACTGGGTCGCTACTCCAGACCATACTCCTCATAGTACGCAGCCTCTGAAGTGTTTTTCCAACGGGTATGAGTACAAGAGTACTTAACAAGCCAGCGAGAATGCAATAATAATGCAGGATAATAACAAGGGAATGATAAGGGTTTAAAGTGCGGAAAAGTACATTTTAGTTGCAGCAATTAATGTGGTCAAATTTAATTGTATGGAATAATAAACATGAACAATGCATCATCGTCTAACTCGAGGAGTACGTTTTCCCTCCTCGCTCAACAGTCCTTACATGCCAAGTCCTCGTGCAACACTCTAAAGTATAAACTAACTGCGAGATGTCATGCAACCCACCCTTGACTGTGGGCTCGGCTTTTCGAAAAGTTTTAAACTCTGATCAGAGATGTACTACTGTACCCAAAAGGCACACACTCATCCCCCACACCAAAGTGTAACAAGATGACCCATACCATGGGAACTCATGCCAAAACCTTAGCATGAGATGCTCCAATCCGATAATACCCGCTCTAGGTTTCGCCGGCACGCCAGCGCACTGGACAACATCGCACCCCCTTTTGTGCCATGTCGGTACAAGCCACCCGCAGGTGCTGCTTGACCCATCTCCAAGTGGTGCCTCGAGTTGGAACACCCCATACCTTAGTTAGGACTTTTTCACTAGACGTGTGGTTAGTACGGAAATGTATTGCAACAGATCCCAAGACCAATCCTTATAGTGCCCTGAGTGCTACCGACCAATGCCCTAGCTTGCACACGAAACCCACCATGCTAACATACTAAACCATAACTCCAAGACCGATAGAATTCTAGGGGTGAGAGAATAACAGAGATCATATAATAGAATCCAAGTATCTGCGACTCATTTTTATCTTATAGCGGTTGTGTCAATACATTGGACACTATCTAATAATACTATTATTATGGTGACAAGGAGTTTAGGATCAATAGCATGACTTGGGTTTGCACTTCAAGGTCGGGGATCTAAATAAATATAATGTAAGACTATAAATTGGACTAATGCATTTATAACCTATGGGTTTTAGCGATATTTAAATAAAATTGGGTTCAATATGCTCAAAAATTTAGTGTGGTGACTTTCCTTGGTCGGCAAATAGTGATGGGGGAACTTCTGGGTAGTACTCCGGCTCTTCGACGGCGTCATAGTCTTCACGGCACACAAAATGAGAACAACAAACAATTTAAGAACAATAAATAAACAGTGCAATCGTTTCACTTAAATTGGCCTAAGTTATAGAAAAAAGAAGGGAATCTTTCTAAAATTAAAATGATAAATTTTGGAGTTAAAAGGGGTAATTATGAATTTTTAAAGATTAAAACATTACTCTTGTTTTTATTTTTGGATAATAATCAGTATAAACATGTCATGTAAATTGGTCCAGAATGTAGAGAATAAAATGGTGAATTTTCTAAAATTTAAATGGTGAAATTTGGAGTTAATTTGAAGAAGTTATGAATTTTTGGAAGTTTAAATCAATTTCTAGAATTTAATTTAAATCCTAAACAGTCGCCGGTCCACGGTGAGCTGAGTCCACCATGAACTCGCGCGGTGTGCGCATGAGCCAGATCCAGATCGAGATTTGGCGGCCGCCGAACGCGCGAGCGCTTTAAATGGATTTCAGCGGCTGAGATTAAAACGTTGAATAGGTATGCGATAGACGGCCCAGATTAACAGCGGGTTTTAAATAAAATTCGACGGCCGAGATGCGCTGATCCCCCTTCGATCCAGACGGACGACTGAGATTAAATCTCATGTGTGAATTAATCTCCGTCACCCGATTGAGATCGCGTAGTCGCGATTGAATCCGACACGGCATATGTATTTTACCCATGCCGGTCGTCTTCTCTGGCGACGACCGAAGGATGGCGATGGGCTAGTGGCGACGTCGATGGCTGGTGGTCCTATTCGAGCGCAGAAATGGAAATAGGAGAATGAGAGGAGCATGATGGTACCGTTGCGGGGGCCTGAGGTCGTCGGGTGGTGGCCAGCGACGTGCGGGCGCGGTGGAGAGGTCTTGGGTCGACGGTAGGACGGAGCTCCGGTGGGTTTCATCAGCGAAGGAGGGGTGGGCGGGGTCGGGGACGTGCTGGTGATCACAACGGTGCGGTCGTCGGTGGCGGAGGAGGGCTCCGGCGACGACGAGCAATGGCTGGAGTCCGAGCAGAGGGGCGGTGCTAAAAATGGGGTTGTGTGCGTTCTTTTCGAGCGGGGCACAATTGCACATGAGGGCCGAATGCGGTGGTGACCGGAGTCTTTATAGGGGGGCAAGGCAGTAAAGATGGCAGGCGCATACATGGAAACCCGAGGAGCAGTTTCCAAACTCCGGTGAGCTCTTTCCATGCCTGCGCACGGCGATTCCGGGGTGATTATCCGTCGGCGTTAAGGGGGGAAACAGTCAGCGAATCACGGGGAGCAATAATCCCGCGTCGATTTTATGGAAGGGGGCTGACAGCGTGGTAATGGCGGTGCTAGGGTTTTGGCCTGGCGTGATTTGGGTGCGGGGCGACGCGTGGAAGACGAAGCTGACAGTGTGGCAACGGTCGGGTCTGACAAGTGGGGTCGGGCTCAGGCGGGAGGTTTGGCACCGATAGGTGGGGTCAGGGGCTCGGGCGCTCGCGCGGAGAGAGGGGGGTTGACAGGTGGGCTCCACCTGTCAGAGAGAGGCACGAAGCTTAAGCGAGCTGGGCCGGGCTGCGGAGAGAGAAAGGGAGGGTACGGCCCAAGACTGTTTAAAAAGAATTTCTGAATAAAAATAATTACTGAAATCGATTTAAAATATTAGGGTTGCTTGCAAATGTGATAAAAATTTGTAAAAATTCTCAAAAATAGGTCTTTGTCCTAAGATCATAACATAATTTTCTCAGGCCCTCGTTTGGATTGTTTCTCTATATTCCTTTTTATTTGGGCATTTTTAGCTTTATAGGAATTTCAAAAATAATTCATTTTTCAGAAAAGTCTAATTAATTATATTTTACCTTCTATAAATTTGGGGTGTTACATTCACCATCGCTGTTCTTGAGGTATCGACTGTCGATGTTGTTGTCACCCTCCAGGTATCTTTATTATTTGTTTTCCCATCCTCTACTATTTTCCATGTAACCAACATCAGACTTAGCGGTAGCCGATGTTCGGTGTCGTGGGTCTATCTCCCCCTAGTGCAGCCTTGAAGGGGAGGACTCACACATCTCTCTAGTGACCGAAGCAGAAGATGGTGCTCCACAATGAGCCATTCCTGCCAAGTCTGCTGATGTGAGTATTCTTGTATTTGTTAGGGCGTCATGACCCCTTTTTGCTCGACTTCATTTCCTTTCCTTCAGTCCTTCGTGCAGAAGTTCCCCTTCGATGTTGGTCCTTATCTTGAGGCCGGTGAGGAAGTTATGCGCATTCCAACACCGCCCGTCGTTCAACTTTCTTCGGAGGTGACGGAGGTTCTATCGGATGTGTTGCGTCACCTTGAGGGTCCGGTAGAGGTCTTGGTCAATGACTCGGGGTCGATAAGGGGGTGCCCCAACGACATCCTGATCCTTCTTTCCTTGGAGTTGGTCGACGTCCTCACACCGGCCATGTACTTAGAATTCCATCGACCAAGCGTGCAGCGGGCGCTGAGGTAGATGGTCAACCACGCAAGCTATGCATTATAGCGGGAGGTGATCGAAGTCCATGTCGCAGCAGCGGTGGCTAAAAGCACACTTTTGGATCGGCTTCAGGGCGAGTCATCGGTCACGTCGCAGGAATTAGACCAGCTTCGGGCGGAAGAAGCCGACCTGGCCTCGAAGTTGGACGGTGTGTGGGTGAAGATTGTCGTGAAGGAAGCTGCCCTGGCCTCCCTCCCGGACCGGATGAAAGCTCAAAACACCGACTGACTAGTGTCATCCACCTCACACAACGCCAAAGCCATGCCCTTCGAGATGTCCCCAGCTCGGATGTCGATGACCGCGCTGTCCTCCGGAGCATCGATGAGATCTCGTTGTGTGTGATTGAAGGCATCCGTCGTGCTCTGCTTTGACATCTTCCTGTTTTGATGTCTGATGTAAAACATTATATTCTTGCAACATATCATCATCGATTCCCTATCTTGACATTGGGCTTCAGGTCCTCCACCATAGTCGCCCAAAAGTAACTTGACCTTCGTAGCAACTATTTTATTTTCTAGGCCGACTGGTGTGTTCCGTATATGCCATCATGTACCTCGCACATCACAACTTTAGCTTCCTTGATGGCTATGCATTTAAGGAGTACTCCATCGGTCGTCCGATGGTACAAATCTTCTTCGAGCAGAATGTGTCTTATTGCTTGATATCTAAGTTTTCTCGGTGCTAATATCGAAGGGTTCTTCAAATACTGAATGATATCGTACCTCTAATCGTTAGTCTCTAGCTTCGTGACCTCCACATCGATCGACCTGGCCATTGGCTTGTATCCTGATGCCATTTGGGCCGAATCATTTGCTTCTGAGTTCTGCTCTCTCGGGATATGAGTAAGGCTTACGTTTCATAAGCTTGACATTATGTCTTGGCATCGATCATGATATTCTTTAAGAACGTCGTCCCTGCATTCGTATTCGGCCTGGTTATTGCTGGAGAAGGATTTGATAGTGTGTGCAAACTAAAATGGTGCTCCCTCAGGGGAGATGATTTGTAACGCCCTAATTTTCGTCAGGCGTTAAAAATAAAATAAAGTAATTAATAGATGAATTTCAAAAAAATATTAAATGTAAATCATAAATAAGAGAGCTAAAATACGGACCTAAAAATTTCATTTAAAAATAAATCGTAGCTCGAGTATTTTCCTAAAATTTCCGTTGCTCTAACTTGCGTCCCAAAAATCTTTCTAGAATTTTTGGCGCAAAAGAAATTAAATAAGATATAATCAATAACATTTCATCGCAAAACTATAACACTAAATAATAAAATATATTTCAACATGAATGTTGTGATAAAGCATTTCAATTAAAAATAATATAAGACAAAATAAAATTATGCTAGAGAAATTACTGGTAAATTTCTCCTGCCTAAAATCAATTAATGTTTTTATTAAAGATTTAACAACTAGAATAGTAACCCATAATATTTTAGTAAATAACTTTAAATCAAAAATAAATTAAATTCCTATTTCTTTCCCGGTTAAGTTTTAAATCTTCATCCTCGATCATATCTCCTTTCCCGTCAAAAATATGGAGAAATAATATTCTCTTTTCGTTTGCAAAAATTAAAAATACATTTTTCAGTCGAATAGTTTAAACCCCGTGGAAAGATACCTTTTTAAATCTTTATTATATTTTAAATACCAAAATGAGTTTAAAACCTTAATTTTGCGTTCAAGTTCATAATATTTAATTTAGACGTGAATACAAGTATTCTCAATCACCGATTATTCTTTAAAATATTAATGAGTGATTTCTTTGAAATCTAAAATTTCTAAATTTATTTTAGATTCCAAACTTTCCAAAAGCTTTTCACTTTTTATCATAAAATTCTAATTTTAATTTTAAGTAGTAAATAAATTGGAGAAAACAAATATATTAAACGAAGAAATTGAGTTTGACTAATTAAATGACTGAAATAATAAATAATTAAAATACCATTTCAGAAATTAAGTAATTAATTCCTTAATTAAATTCCTTAATCACCGGCCATTTTTTTGTGCAGCATTAACCGTGTGCATGCTATCAACGTGTGGGCCCCGCCTAGATTTATTATCCCGTTTTCCTGTTCCGTGCGCAAGGACCCTGACGTGGCCGTTTTTCCGCGCGTGGCCCCGCTTGCATGCTTCAGCAACAGCCCACCCGTTTTTCACCATGCGTCCGCCATGCATGCACACGATAGTCGCCTGCAATTGCGCTGTGCACATGGCCCACCGCTTGACTGTTTTTAAATCATTTTTTATTTATTTTGAATTCCTAAACATGAATAAATAAAAGTAGCGATAAATAATTCAAGATTTGAATTTATGTTAAATTTCTCAACAACAAGCTAAATTTTAGGAATTTTTATAAATTTTTAGGACCTCTGTAACCTTCATAGAAAATTGAAATGAACTTCAACAAATATTTTAAATTGGACAATTAAAATTTTTGAGAAATAATTCAAATTTTAGTTTGGAAATTTTTTATTAAATTTTCCAAGTCAAGAATATGTCTTAGAAATTTTATTTGAATTTTTAGGATTTTTTATAACACAACATTTCAGAAATTAATAAAATTAAAATAACAAATTAAAATTCCCTAATTAATCCCTTAATTATTTCCTTAATTATTTCTTTAAACTGTTCCATCCGACCACTCCTTTCTCCACGCGTTGCATGCCGCCCGGGCCCTACTGCATGTCGCAACTGCAACCCCGTCTGGCGCGCCTAAGAGCATCTCCATCGTAATTGCTATCCAACTTGCTATCCTTAAAAATAGTAAGAATGGTCAAAAAGTTGTCTCGATTGTACTTGCTATTTGACTTGCTATTTTAGGGGGTTTGCTATTTCTCTCACTAAACTTGCTAAATGTAGCAAGTTTGATGAGAGAAATAACAAGTTTTCTAAAATAACAAGTCAAATAGCAAGTACAATGGAGTGAGTAGCAATATAGCAAGCCAATTAAAATAGGGAACTTGCTATTGCTATGAATAGCAAGTCAAAAATAGCAATTACAATGGAGATGCTCTAATGCCCGTCGCCTCGCGCACTGGTCTCACCAGGAATAATTACCTGTCTCTGCCCATTGCCGCGTGACCGCGCCATAGATCCCGTCTGCATGCATCCGCAATAAAAATCCCACTCATTTTCCTATTACCGCCTGCATGCCCGCACCGTGGGCCCTAGCCATGCATGCCTCCTCCCACCCCTATAAAAGTCGTTGCCCCTGTCACTTTCCCCACTACAACAAGCGCCGTCGCTCCTGCCCGACTGCGTACCCGCGCCAGGCCGAGCACATGCGGCATGCCGCACGTCCGCTGTCCGTGCTCTGTGCCTACGCCTGGCTGCCGCACCCTGTCCCCTCTTCTCCGTTCGGTTGGGTGAAGATTCCTCTCTTCCCCCTACATTTTTCTAAAATTATATTATATTAATATATAGGTTATTTTCGTATTATTTCTTAAACCTTGATAATTTATTTAATCAAGTTTATTCATTATTTTCACTAGAGCATTTAGCGTCCAATTGTTAATATATATCTCGATTTGTTAGGTAAAAATATCATTTTAACTACATGTTTAAATTCTGTCGAAAATGTCTTTTAAATTATTTTTATACTTTGACTTCCCGAAAATGAATTAAAAGAGACAGATAAATAAATACCATTATAAATAATTTAAGATTTAATTTGAGGAATTTATGTCAAGTTCCTTAGGGCAAAATAATATTTTAGGATTTTTTTAAACCAGCGTGGAAAGTGCAAATAAAATTCCTTAATAAAATCCTTAATTAATTACTTGATTATTTCCTTAAGTACCTGCAACATTTTCCATCCATCCGCATTAACCTCGATCATGCATTACGCTAGCACGTGAGCCCCTTCCATGTTGCCGCACTTAAACTCCCGCCGGCGCACACGCGCAATCAAGGGTTCACAGTGAACCTGGTTCACCGTGGACCAGAGACTGTTTTTCAGTTTAAATAAAATCCAGAAAATAGTTTAAACTTTAAAAATTCATATCTTGCTCATTTTAACTCCAAATTTGACCATTCCAATTTCAGAAAATTTATATTTTTATTATCTTCATGTTTATACAATAAAAACAGTAGGCTTATTCAGAACTTTTATTATTTATTAATGGGAGATTTAAAATACATTAAGATACACTTATATTTCTTTTTAGAAAAATTTATAACTCCTTCAAAATTAATTTAGAAATTCAAATATTAATTTCATAAGTTTAATAACTTTAATTTAGCCCAATCAAAACCTATATGCTTGGTGTGTGGTTTGAATTGTTTAATTGAATGTTATGTTTATTTTATTCGTACTGGGAAGACTACGACGCCGTCGAAGGGCCGGAATACTACCCGGAGGATCCACCATCACTGTTTGCCGAGCAAGGCAAGTCACCAAACCAATCTTTTGAGCATATTGAACCAAGTTTTCTTAAACTATCGCTAAAACACATAGGTTATATATGAAAGCACTACATTATATTTATTTAGATCCCTGACCTTGAAGTGCAAACTCAAGCCATGCTATCTAGCCTAAACTCCTTGTCACCATACTATTAGTACTATTAGTTAGTATCCAATTTATTGGCACAATTGCTATAAGTTAAAAATGAGTTGTAGCAATTTGGATTCTACTATATGATCTCCGTTATTCTTATCTCTGGAGTTTAGTTGGTCATAGAGTTTTGGGTTAAGTGTGTATGCATGGTGGGTTCCGGGTGTAAGCTAGGGCATTGGTCGGTAGCACCTGGGGCACTATAAGTACCGGTCTGCGAGATCCGTTGCAATACATTTCCGTACTAACCACAAGTCTAGTAGGTAAGTCCTAACTAAGGTATGGAGTGTTCCAACTCGAGGCACCACTTGGAGATGGGTCAAGCAGCACCTGCGGGTGGCTTGTACTGACGTGGCGCAAAAGGGGGTGCAACGTTAGCCGGGATGTGGCCCGGTGCACCGGCGAAACCTATAGCAGGTGATTATCGCTTGGAGCATTTCATGCTGAGGTTTTGGCACGAGTTCCCGTGGTATGGGTCATCTCGTTATGCTTTGGTGTTTGGGATGAGTGTGTGCCTTGTGGGTACATTGGTACACCTATGATCAGAGTTTAAATCTTTTCGAAAAGCCGAGCCCACGGTCAAGGGCGGGTTGCGTGACTACTCGCAGTTAGTTTACTTTTATGAGTGTGCATGATGACTTGGCATGTAAGGACTGTTGAGCGAGGAGGGAAAACGTACTCCTCTAGTTAGATTGTATTATGTTGTTCATGTTTAATATTACGCATGACTAAACTTGACTACACTGAATGCTATAACTGAAAAATGTACTTTTCCGCACTTTTAGCCATTATCAATCCTTTGTCATTATCCCGCATTATTATTGCATTCTCGGTGGCTTGTTGAGTACTTTTTGTACTCATACCCATTGGACAAACACTTCAGAGGCGTCCTAATATGAGGAAGATGGTCTAGAGTAACGACCCAGTCAAGAAGAAGATCCTAAAGAAAACGATCGGCATGCCGTATTGTTTTTATAGTTTGTTGGACCGGAAACGACGACCAGAGGGGGTGAATGAGAGCTTTTAAAATTTCAGACTAAAAATAGCCTTCTGTTTTAATTCTGTCTTCTGCGGAACAGGCTTCGAACACACCCTTCGAAGTTCTGGTTCGGAGGTATTTTACAGCTTCGAAATCAGGCTTCGCAAGGAGCAAAAGTTCGAAGCCAAGAAGACTTCGCTCCACCCACAACCCCGAAGATTTAGCTCAGCTAAGTCAGTGCAGGCTCCGCACACAGGGTGCCTTCGAGCAAGCTTCGCACTTCACCCTTCGTAAGAGCAGACTTCCCTCTGAGGACTTCGACCAAACACTCAACGCTAGCAACTGGTACTAGGCTTCGTACTTCGAAGGTCTAAACACACACTGAACACACTTCGCCGAGGACTTCGACAAGGGAAGAAAAATGGGCTTCGATTCAGCACAGAGACAGTGCTTCGCTAGTAATCAGAGAGGTCTAGCCTCCAGTTTACACAGAGCGAACAGACACTGAAAAACACACTTCACATGCACAGACCTCTCACACACTTCTCCAAAACACTCTAGAGCAATAAACATAACACAGGAAGAATTGAAGCACAAAGAGATCGAAGCATGCAGTGTAAAGTAGGCATACAAGTTCAAACAATAAATGAAAATAGAATCAAAGTTTCATTGCTTGAACAGGGAACACAAAATAAACTGTTGGACCGGAAACGGCGACCAGAGGGGGGGTGAATGGGAGCTTTTAGAATTCCGGGCTAAAAACTAGCCTTCGGATTCAGTTCAGTCTTCTGCGGAACAGGCTTCGAACACTACCTTCGAAGGTCTGGTTCGGAGGTACTTCGACACCTTCGAACACAGGCTTCGGAGGAGCAAAAATTCGAAGCCAAGAAGACTTCGCTCCACTTACAACCCTCGAAAAACTACTCTGCTAAGTCAGTGCAGGCTCCGCACACAGGGTGCTTCGAGCAGGCTTCGCACTTCACCCTTCGCAAGAGTGGACATCCCTCTGAGGACTTCGACCAAGTACTTGGCGGCAGCAACTGGTGCTGGGCTTCGTATACGAAGGTCTACACGCACACAAACAGACTAAGCTAAGGGCTTCGACACAAGAAGCAAAAACGGGCCTCGGTCAGGGCTACGCTAGTAAGCAGCGAGGTCTTGCCTCGTGTTACACAGAGCGACAGCACACTGAAAAACACACTTCGCGGGAAAAACACCCTACGCCAAGACAGGCTTCGGTGAACTAAGACTAGCGAGGTATGCAAAGCGAGCTCAAGCAAAAGCACAAAGAAGCAGGGCTTCGCCGCTTGAACAAGGAACACAAAATATATTGAACTCTGGATGAAAACCAGCGAGGTCTGTGTATACAGGAGCTCAACAGTAAATGCTCAAAAGTGTTCCGTGTTACCTACCGAGCCCCCCATATTTATAGCCCACGGCTTCATCCTAAGGAAGTGACTATATTACCCCTAGGGTTTACATTCATTTTGTCTCTACAGAACTAAGGGGTACAAAAGGTAGTCCACCTTTATTTTGGAGGCTTCTCTGTCAGCTGCAGAGGGGACAGTGTCAGCCTTTTTCAGAACAGACAGTGTCAGCCTTTACAGTGTTGACTTCTGGAACCTCCCTTCGCACGCGAGGGGTGCGGAAGCTTCGGCGAGAAGCCTGCAGCCAGTTGGCCTTCGCTCCGCCGAAGAAGTCCTTCGATACAGTGACGGTTTTGAGCCGAAGCCGTCAAAGCCCTTGGGCCTTCACACCACCACCTCCGGAGTGGATCACCACGGCTTCGCAGCTACTCCCAGCTCGAACACCGTCCGTCCGTGTACCGAAGCCATGCATGGCCGAAGCACCACAAGTCATCCTCACTCCGAAGCCCCACCTTCGGAGTACCACCCTTCGAAGTCCCTCCTTCGTCCAAGGCCTTCGCATGAAGCATTCCATGAGCACTTCGTCGCAGTGTCTCACTCCGAGCACACACCTCGACGAGCCTCACCCGGACCATGCCTTCGATGCGCCTCGACTTCTGAGACCTTCGTCGGGCAACCTTCGAGTGTCTCCCTCCAGAGCACACTTCGAACCCTTGCCTCCGCAGAGGACTTGATCCACCAACTCCGAAGTCACTCCATTCGGAGTACCTTCGAAGTGCCTCACCTCCGAGGACTTTGTCTCGGAGTACCTTCAGCCGGAGCCACGCTCCGCACTCTCTGCCTTCACCTGGCGCGCCTTGACCCGAGGACCGACCTGGACCACCTTCGCAGCCACCGTGACGGAGCTCCCCGCTCCCCTGGCATCAAGCCTCCCGCTTGACCCAGGTTCACCAGGCTCGAACCTTGTCCGTCGCCTCCGAAGTCCCTGCGCACCACCGACAAGCAAACAAGTGTATCCAGTACTCCGGAGACCTCTCCGGGTTAGCAACCTCCGGCACACACTCCGGTGTACCGCCCAAAGTACCGAAGCCTTCGGTACGAACCCAGTCATCGCGTACTGTCGGACCCCTCCGACGAGCACACTCCGCTGCAACAGCTGCAGCAAGCAAACACCGAACACCCTTCGGTGAAACCACCTCTGAACAAACTTCGGAGGTTCCACCTCCGAAGCCCCTCCGGAGGTACCCTTCGAACAGAGGGTAAAAAGCCTGTCAATCACTCATCACAAAACACCGAAACCAACCCTTGGTTTCTCAATCTCCCCCTTGATGAGTGCATTGACAACCAAATCGAAGTTCAAGAAAATGTAAAAATTTTCAGCACACAAGTGACCATAAAAACTCAGAAAAGAGCCAAAGCATGTCACTTGATAAAAGAAAGTTTCTCCCCCTTTGTAAAAGAGTAAAAGCCCCTTGATAAAAACTCCCCCTGAGTTAAGCAAATTTTTCTCCCCCTTTATGTCAAAAATCTCTCCCCTTTGTCGAAATTATGCCTTCTTGCGGCAGAGAACATAGCAAATCTCTCCGGAATTTCTCCCCCTTTGGCAATGCAAGCATCAAGGAGCATGTAAAAAGATGCAAAGCTTCGAAATGAATAGAATTGCAAAGACATATAATGCAAAAATATGCCAACAGTAACATCAATGATCATGTGCTCAGCTTAATTTAACAATCTGTGAAACAAGATGATGGCATGTGATTTTGTCATTTGTGAGATAAAAGCATCACCACTTAATCATAGCAGCTAGACATGTGAAGGCAAGGACTGCGCAAAGCTAACAAATTCTACCCTAGACAGACAAGTCTTGTTCAAAAGGAGCTGTGAAAGCAAACTAGATGATCAATTAATTTTGTTGTTCTTTTTCTTAATGCCAGGGGTTATTTGTTTGTCCACCTTATACTTTCCAATCAAGCCAAGCCTAGGCAAGAAAGCCATCTGAAGCTTAAGGCGGTGATTTTGGCATACACTACACTATCCCAGTTCAGACCAATGTGCAATGGTAAGCAGTCTAGAATAGAGTAGTGCGACAAACAAACCCTCCTGGATCTTTTCATTGAAACCAGGCAAATCATGGATTTTTGATTTTGATTTTGATGAATTAAATATTTTGATGAGTATCCATGAATAAAGAACACATTTTTCAAGTTGCAAATTTTAGCATCCAAGGAACAGTGTCTTGCTGTTAAGTAGATAAAAGATAGCTAAAAGCAGTCCTGCCTAAACAAGCTAGATACACGATTGTGCGGTGAGCAAGTTTTGATTTTAGAAAATAAAACATCATGCACAACCAATATTCCAGACATATTTCATAGAGCTGAGCTGACATGATTTCTTGAACTAAAAGCAGGCATATAATAGCAAAAGATGTAAATGCAATTCCACACATAATGAGCAAATGCAAGGCAATTGACAATCAGCTCCCCCTCACAAAATGCCGTAGGGATGACAAATACCAAGTTCCCCACGCAAGTAAGCAAATCGAGAAGCATCGAGGGGTTTTGTAAAAATATCGGCAAGCTGGTGTTGGGTATCAACATATTGAAGTTCAATATCACCCTTCTCATTGTGATCTCTGAGAAAATGATACCGTACATCAATGTGTTTGGTTCTGGAGTGCTGAACCGGGTTGTTTGCAATACAGATAGCACTAGTGTTATCACAGAAAAGTGGAACACTCTTATAATCTAACCCGAAATCCCGCAAAGTGGAAACCATCCACAAAATCTGAGAACAACAGCTAGCGGCAGCAACATATTCGGCCTCAGCCGTCGATTGTGCAACACTAGACTGTTTGCGGGAAGACCAGCAAACCAGTGAAGTACCCAGAAAATGACAAGTACCAGAGGTACTCTTCCTATCAATTCTACACCCAGCAAAATCCGCATCGGAATAACCTCTAAGACATAAAGATGAAGACGATGAATACCATATGCCAAATTCAAGGGTGTGTTTGAGATACCTGAGGATGCGCTTTACCGCTTGGCGGTGCGAAGCTCGTGGTGAAGCCTGAAAACGAGCGCACAGACACACTGCAAAGTGTATGTCCGGCCTCGTGGCAGTCAAGTATAGGAGGGAGCCGATCATGCTTCGGAACTCCTTCTGGTCTACGGCTTCTCCATCTTCATCAGGGTCCAATGCTACAGATGTAGCCATTGGAGTGGCGAGGGGCTTCGCATCGGACATGTCAAACTTCTTGAGCAGGTCCTTGGTGTACTTCGTTTGGTGGACGAAAGTACCTTGTTTGCTTTGCTTGATTTGCAAACCAAGGAAAAAGGTGAGTTCACCCATCATCGACATTTCAAACTCCCTGCTCATGGTATCTGCAAACTCGGCAACCAAAGCATGAGAAGAGCCACCAAAGATGATATCATCCACATAAATCTGAACTAGGAGGAAATCTTTGCCATGCTTGAGAGTAAACAAAGTTTTATCAACAGAGCCCATCAAATACCCTCGCTCAAGCAGAAAAGACTTAAGTCTATCATACCAAGCCCGAGGGGCCTGCTTGAGTCCATAAAGAGCCTTATGAAGTTTAAGGACTTTATGTGGGTACTTGGGGTTTTCAAAACAAGGGGGTTGTTTTACATAAACATCTTCACCTATGAAGCCATTAAGAAAAGCACTTTTGACATCCATTTGATAGAGTTTGAATCCCCGGGATGTCGCAAAGGCAAGCAAAATCCTAATGGCCTCAAGGCGAGCAACAGGTGCAAAAGTTTCAGTAAAATCAATCCCTTCTAGTTGAGAAAAGCCCTGAGCTACAAGTCTAGCCTTATTTCTAACAATTGTCCCATCCTCCCCTTGTTTATTTTTGAAAATCCATTTTGTTCCAATGAAATGAACATTTGGTGGAGGATCAACTAAAGTCCAGACTTGGTTTCTTTCAAAATTCTCAAGTTCCTCATGCATGGCATTGATCCAACTAGAATCAGAAAGTGCATGACTAACATCTAAAGGCTCGAAAGAAGCAACAAAAGCAGCATTAGTGAAATGAGCGTGAGAACGTGTTACCCTTTGATCAAGCTCACCAATGATCTGCTCGGGAGGATGCATCCTTTGGACATGATGTGGAGCCTCGCGGCGGGATGCAGTCTCCCCCTCAACTTGTGCGTTGGAGTGGTCCAAGATGACCGATGTTGAGGTAGTCGCTTCGGGTCCTCGTGCCGAAGTAGTTGAAGCGGGGTCAGCTTCGGGGGTTGATGTCGAGGGTAGTAGGGGTTCATCCTCGAATTCGCCGGGATCTTCGTCTTCGAATAAGGTCTGTTCCATGTCGTGTTCATTTGCCTGTTCAAAAGCAGAACTAACAGAGGGTGTTGATTCATCAAAAGTCACATCACATGACTCGATGACAGTGTTAGTTTCCAAGTGATAAACACGATAAGAATGACCATGAGTAGTATAACCCAAAAAGATCCCGTCAGAAGAACGCGACTCAAATTTATCCAAGTTACCACGTTTCAGGATAAAGCAGCGACAGCCAAAAACTCGAAGATGAGTAACCTTGGGCTGTCTCCCAAAACGCAGCTCATAAGATGTCAAATTTAAAATTGAGCGCAAGAAGATTCGGTTTGAGATGTAACAAGCAGTGTTCATGGCTTCAGCCCAGAATTTTCTAGGAGTCCTATGCTCATCAAGCATCGTCCTAGCCATCTCAACCAAAGTGCGGTTCTTCCTCTCAACAACACCGTTTTGTTGAGGAACCCGCGGAGCAGAGAATTGATGTTCTATGCCATGCTCCATGCAAAAGTCAACAAAGAGACTATTTTTGAACTCGGTGCCATTATCGCTTCGAATGAATTTTAATGCACCAGGGAGTTCAGTGAAAAGTCTCAAAGCCAAGCTCCGAAAGTGTGAAAACACTTCATCCTTGCTGGCAAGAAAGAAGACCCAAGAGTAGCGAGAGAAATCGTCGACAATAACAAGTACATACCACTTGCCGCCTAAAGAACTAACCCGAGAAGGACCTACAGTGTCCATGTGGAGAAGTTCTCCGGGCTGTTCAGTCATCACTGTGGTGACTGGCGAATGCGAAGCGGCAATCATTTTTCCATGTCGACAAGGAGCATAAACTAAATTCTTCTCAAACTTGAGCTTGGGCAATCCTCGGATCAGGCCTAGGGCGCTCAGACGAGCAAGCAACTCAAAGCTCATATGCCCTAGTCTCCTATGCCACTTCCAAAGCTCAGAAGTCGAATGTGCAACAAGACAATGAGAAGAACCAGATGATTCTGAAAAATCAGCTCCAAAGACTCTCCCAACTCTAAAGATCTTACACACCACAACGCCATCAGAATTGAGCACTTGCGAAGTATCGCGATGAAATCGCACTTCGAAGCCCTCATCAAGCAACTGAGATACAGACAACAAATTATATCCCAGGTTCTCAACCAAAGCAACATCTTTGAGAGTGAAGTTCGCGTTAATTCTTACCACACCTTTACCTTTCACTCTACTCCTTCGATTGTTTCCGAAGGTGATATGTTCCCTTTGCTTGGTTGTTGTGAGGCTGGAGAACCAATTTGCATCTCCGGTCATGTGGCGCGAACAACCGGAGTCCATGATCCACGTGCCCTCCAAACCTCGACCTGTCGCCTACACATGATGAAAACGTCTCGATCGCTCAGTGCTGGGGTGAGTAAAATAATGGCGAGGCATCCAACACTGAGTGACTCGAGTAGTAGGCACAGTAAAAGTAGATGGTCTACGCACATAAAAATCAGAATGATGCAAAGTGCGAGGTCTACCTACATGCAAAGAACGAAAAGCATGTCGAGGTCTCCTACTCTGACGAGGTACAAAGCTACTCGCCCGAGGTCTACCACCATATGGAACATGGTGAACACCTCGAGGAGCAAAACCTCTCCGAGAAGCACGAGGAGCCTCGAAAACAGGACGTGAGTAATACTCAGACTCATGCATACCTAAAGATGGGTAATGCATGTCCTGATAGCTCAATGCCTGTGCACGTCGCTCATCCTTGATGCGACGGAAATAGAAACCGATCAAGTGACCCGCCCGCTGACAATAAGAACAGTGAAACACTCTCCTGGGGGCACACTCATGGGTCACAGGAGCAACTCTCACCGGCTCCTTGGGTTTCTTCTGAGTGGTCTTCTTGGGAGGATTTTTCTTGATAGGAGGAGTGGTTTTCTTTGGTGGATGGGTAGGCTTTTTGGCTGATGGGGTGTCCAACAGAGCTCTCTCTTTCTCTAGGGTGGTGGGAGAGGTAAAAACAGTTTTGGTTTTACTATCTGAAGGTATCCTCTCAAAACTCAAACCTCGAGCTATCCCTGCTCTGTCAGCACACAACTTGGTCTTGGCCAACAGTAAATCCATCCTACCCTTCCCCTCAGTGCATTTATTTACCACAGAAAGAAGGTATTCATTTTCTGACATGAGGTTCTCAGCTCGTTCTCTAACAGTGCCTAGCTGGTCCTTAAGGGTAATGCATGTGTCACACACAGGCTGCACATCCTTAGAACTACCGGCCCTCTCCAATCTAGCCTCCAAATCATGAACATGCTTATCACGTAAATTAATGCTATCGCGTAATAAAGAGCAGTTCATGCAATCAATAACATCATGAGGTCTAGAATCCACCTCCAAAAGCTGCTTCTGTGCAGTCTCAAGCTCAGAAAGAGTTTGAGCATGAACAGAACGCAACTGAGCAAGCTCACTCATGACAACAGAACATGATTCACATTCAGCATCATTAAATTTGGACTTAAGCATGGCATATTCAGTAGAAACAGATTCTAGCCTAAGTCTAAGGTCTTTTCTTTCTCTAGCGGCTTGCACAAGTAATCTATCCTGACCAAGCACTACTTCATTCAGTTCATCTAATTTAATTAGTAGCTGGTCAGATGATAGGTTTACCTCAGATGAGTCAAGCTCATCGCCGCTGTGATCGCTGTCGGCCATGAAGCAAAGGCCGGTGAAATCACGTCCCTTCTTGTCCTTCTTGTCCTCCTTCCTTGGGGACTCCTCCTCCTCAGAGCTCGACTCCTCAGTTGAGGAAGTGTCGATGTCGTTGAGAGCAGCAACAAAGGCTCTGGAAGCGGCCTTGGCTACTTTCTTAGCCATCTTGCCGTGCTTGCCCTTCACAAAGGGCTTCCTCTCCTTTTTGTGGTATTTGGGGCGGTCACTCTCATCTCTCTTCTTGATTTTGGGGCAATTGGCCTTAATGTGAGAGGTGTCGCCACATTCATAGCAGCCACTAAAACCACTTCTCCTCTGATCCCGTCTCTCGTGATGAAAGCGGGTGAACCTCCGGGCAATGAGAGCAAGCTCGTCATTAGCTAGAGTATCCACCTGCTCCTTTGTGACGGAGACCAGGGAGGACAAAGCAAAACCATCTGCAAGAACACAAGTGCCTGATGTGCTTGGTTCTGCAGTGGTGCCACGGCTAGAGCTAGAAACCAATGCCAATGGCTGTGGCAAAGAGCTTCTATGCACAGCAAGAGATGCCTTGGCAATCTCTGTGGACTTCAGCTTGCTAAAGAGTTCGTCACAGGTCAATGTGTCATAGCCTGTGGACTCCTCAATGCTGGATATCTTCACTTCCCATATGCTACGGTCAAGAGCATAGAGAAGCTTGATAGCCCTATCGTGATCACTGTAAGCAAGCGTCCCGTTGGACCGCAAGTTACTCACTATCGCGTCAAAGCGAGAAAACATGGCATCTATAGATTCACCAGGTGCCTGCACAAACAGCTGATACTGTTGATTGTAGGTGCTTTGGCGCCTGGCCTTAATCTGAGCAGAGCCCTCATGAAAGACAGTGAGTGTTGTCCAAATCTCCCTAGCAGTCCTAAGGTGCTGCACCCTATCAAACTCACTCCGACTCAAACCAATGAACAGTATGTTCCTTGCCTTTGAGTTGGCAATATACTGATCTTTTTCAGTTTGAGTGGTGCGGGTATCAGGGATGGAGTATTGTGAGTCCACAATCTCCCAAATTGCATTTCCTTGGCTTAACAAGTAAGCCTCCATGCGCACCTTCCAGTATGCAAAATCTGTCCCATCGAACAGAGGAATTTTACTGCCTCTATCCATGTCGCCTAAAGATCACAAAACCGGTTAAGGTCAACTGGTGATCTTAACCTGCTCTGATACCAATTGTTGGACCGGAAACGGCGACCAGAGGGGGGGTGAATGGGAGCTTTTAGAATTCCGGGCTAAAAACTAGCCTTCGGATTCAGTTCAGTCTTCTGCGGAACAGGCTTCGAACACTACCTTCGAAGGTCTGGTTCGGAGGTACTTCGACACCTTCGAACACAGGCTTCGGAGGAGCAAAAATTCGAAGCCAAGAAGACTTCGCTCCACTTACAACCCTCGAAAAACTACTCTGCTAAGTCAGTGCAGGCTCCGCACACAGGGTGCTTCGAGCAGGCTTCGCACTTCACCCTTCGCAAGAGTGGACATCCCTCTGAGGACTTCGACCAAGTACTTGGCGGCAGCAACTGGTGCTGGGCTTCGTATACGAAGGTCTACACGCACACAAACAGACTAAGCTAAGGGCTTCGACACAAGAAGCAAAAACGGGCCTCGGTCAGGGCTACGCTAGTAAGCAGCGAGGTCTTGCCTCGTGTTACACAGAGCGACAGCACACTGAAAAACACACTTCGCGGGAAAAACACCCTACGCCAAGACAGGCTTCGGTGAACTAAGACTAGCGAGGTATGCAAAGCGAGCTCAAGCAAAAGCACAAACAAGCAGGGCTTCGCCGCTTGAACAAGGAACACAAAATATATTGAACTCTGGATGAAAACCAGCGAGGTCTGTGTATACAGGAGCTCAACAGTAAATGCTCAAAAGTGTTCCGTGTTACCTACCGAGCCCCCCATATTTATAGCCCACGGCTTCATCCTAAGGAAGTGACTACATTACCCCTAGGGTTTACATTCATTTTGTCTCTACAGAACTAAGGGGTACAAAAGGTAGTCCACCTTTATTTTGGAGGCTTCTCTGTCAGCTGCAGAGGGGACAGTGTCAGCCTTTTTCAGAACAGACAGTGTCAGCCTTTACAATGTTGACTTCTGGAACCTCCCTTCGCACGCGAGGGGTGCGGAAGCTTCGGCGAGAAGCCTGCAGCCAGTTGGCCTTCGCTCCGCCGAAGAAGTCCTTCGATACAGTGACGGTTTTGAGCCGAAGCCGTCAAAGCCCTTGGGCCTTCGCACCACCACCTCCGGAGTGGATCACCACGGCTTCGCAGCTACTCCCAGCTCGAACACCGTCCGTCCGTGTACCGAAGCCATGCATGGCCGAAGCACCACAAGTCATACTCACTCCGAAGCCCCACCTTCGGAGTACCACCCTTCGAAGTCCCTCCTTCGTCCAAGGCCTTCGCATGAAGCATTCCATGAGCACTTCGTCGCAGTGTCTCACTCCGAGCACACACCTCGACGAGCCTCACCCGGACCATGCCTTCGATGCGCCTCGACTTCTGAGACCTTCGTCGGGCAACCTTCGAGTGTCTCCCTCCAGAGCACACTTCGAACCCTTGCCTCCGCAGAGGACTTGATCCACCAACTCCGAAGTCACTCCATTCGGAGTACCTTCGAAGTGCCTCACCTCCGAGGACTTTGTCTCGGAGTACCTTCAGCCGGAGCCACGCTCCGCACTCTCTGCCTTCACCTGGCGCGCCTTGACCCGAGGACCGACCTGGACCACCTTCGCAGCCACCGTGACGGAGCTCCCCGCTCCCCTGGTATCAAGCCTCCCGCTTGACCCAGGTTCACCAGGCTCGAACCTTGTCCGTCGCCTCCGAAGTCCCTGCGCACCACCGACAAGCAAACAAGTGTATCCAGTACTCCGGAGACCTCTCCGGGTTAGCAACCTCCGGCACACACTCCGGTGTACCGCCCAAAGTACCGAAGCCTTCGGTACGAACCCAGTCATCGCGTACTGTCGGACCCCTCTGACGAGCACACTCCGCTGCAACAGCTGCAGCAAGCAAACACCGAACACCCTTCGGTGAAACCACCTCTGAACAAACTTCGGAGGTTCCACCTCCGAAGCCCCTCCGGAGGTACCCTTCGAACAGAGGGTAAAAAGCCTGTCAATCACTCATCACAAAACACCGAAACCAACCCTTGGTTTCTCATAAACTCACAGACTGAATACAAGAGTATGTGGCGGCTAGCACAGGAGCTCAAAAATGGCTGCTCAAAGTGTTGATGTGACCTAGATAGCCTCCACTAATTATAGGTACTATTCAGCACTGTGAATAGACTACTTTACCCCTAGGGTTTACACTATTTTTGTCTCATCAAAACAGGGGTGTACAGCTGATAGTCTACTTTATTTGGAGGCTTCTTTTGTCAGCTTTGCAGAGGAGACAACACCATCTTTTGCAGAGCAGACGCGGTCAGCCTTTGCAGTTTTGGACCCTTCTGAAGCCCCCTTCGCACGCGAAGGGTGTGGTAGCTTCGGTGAGAAGCCTTGAGCCTGACGGCCTTCGCTTCACCGAAGTCAGCCTTCGATATAGAGACGATTTTGAGCCGAAGCCATCCAAGCCCTTGGGCCTTCGCACCAAAACCTCCAGAGTGGACCACTATGGCTTCGCAGCTTCTCCCAGCTTGAACTGCGTCAGCCCGTGTACTGAATACATGCCTGGCCGATGTACCTCAAGTCAGCCACACTCTGAAGCCCCACCTTCGGAGTACCACCCTTTGAAGTCCCTCCTTCGTCCAAGGCCTTCGCATGAAGCATTCCATGAGCACTCCGTCGCAGTGTCTCTCCCCGAGCACACTCCTCGACGGACCTCACCCGTACCATGTCTTCGATGCACCTTGACTTCTGAGACCTTCGTCGAGTATACCTTCGAGTGCCTCCCTCCAGAGCACACTTCGAACACCTTGCCTCAATGCTGAGGACTTTGTCCACCATACTCCGAAGTCACTCCATTCGGAGTACCCTTCAAAGTGCCTCGCCTCCAAGGACTTCGTCTCGGAGTACCTTCAGCCGGAGCCACACTCCGCACTTACTGCCTTCTCCTGGCACACCTCGACCCGAGGACCGACCTCGACCCCTTCACAGCCTTCGTGACCGAGCTGCCCGCTCGCCTTGCATCAAGCCTCCAACTTGACCCAGGTTCACTTGCTGCGAACCGTCCGTCGCCTCCGAAGTCACCTGCGCACCACAGACAAACAGCCAAGTGTATCTAGTACCCCGGAGACCTCTCTGGGTAAACAAACTTCGATACACACTCTAGTGTACCGCCCAAAGTACCGAGACCTTCGGTACGACCCAGTCAACGTGTACTGTCGGACCCCTCCGACAGGCACACTCCGCCGCAACAGCCACAACAAAACAGACCCACCAAATCCTTCGGTGAAACAACCTCTGAACCCCTTCGGAGGGACCCCTTCAAATCAGAGGATAAAATTTGTCAATCACTCATCACAAACTTTGAAACAAACCCTTGGTTTCTCATAGTTTCTTTTAATTTTACACTTATGTAATAATGTGGTCTACGAACCACGAATGTTTACACGTATGTACGTTGTCACATGATGAACCTCTTGTTATTATTGTTTTTCTATGGAAATTCAATAATGTTCCGATTTACTAAATCGGGGCATCACATGATTACCAGGCCTATACCGCATCCATGTCGGCACATTGATCCATCAAAGAACAAAGTCCATGGTGTTGGATCAACATGAGTTATCGCCTTATCCCTATGTTGGACTATGAAATCTGTTATTGCTTGTCCTTTTACTGCCTTAGTCGATTCATACGTGAGGTCAAATTACGTGAGGGCAAGGACCCACTTTTCGATGCGCCCCTTCAACACTAGGGCCGATAGCATATACTTAATGACATCAGCCTTACAAATCACCGTGCATTCTGACGATAGCAGGTAGTTTCTTAGTTTGGTGCATGAAAAGTGTAGGTATGGTGAGAAACCAAGTTGATATGTGCATTGATTTCAGTCTGTGATGAGTGATTGACATGTTCTCTTCTAGACAAAGGGGTCGTCTCCGAAAGGGTTCGAAGGGCTTTACCAAAAGGGTTTGGTAGATGCTGGCTACACAAGTATGCAACGGAGTATGTCTGTCGAAGGGGTTTGGCAGAATACATTTTAGAGGTTGTACTGTAGGGTTTGGTACTTTGTTGGTGCACTAGAGTGTGCACCGGAGAGTGTTTTACGCGGAAAGACCTTCGGGGTATCGGAAACACTTGGTTGCTTGTCGTTGTGTGTAGGTGACTTAGGAGGCAATGGGACAATCAGCACAACAGGTGCCTTAAGTCACGCGGGTATCTTGATGCCGGGCAAGCAGGGGACTTGACGTCGGAGGGTCACAGAGGCTGTGTGAAATTAAGGTCGGTCCTCGGGTCAAGGTGCGCCAGTTGAAGACAGGAAGTGCGGAGGGGGACTCCGTATGCAGATACCTCGAGGCAAAGTCCTTAGAGGTGAGGCACTTCGAAGGGGTGCTCTAGAAGGAGGCTCTTTGAAGGTCGATGGACAAGTCCTCAAGAGTGAGGCAAGGCTAACAAGTGTGCTCCAAGATGGAGGCACTTGGAAGGACACCTAACGAAGGTCTCAGAAGTCAAGGTGCATCGAAGGCATGGTCCGGAGAATGATCTTCGGGAGTGTGCTCTAGGTTGAGACACTAGGAAGGAGTGCTTATGGAAATGCTTCATACGGAGGCCTTGGATGAAGGAGGGACTTCAAAAGGTGGTGAATGAAACCCTCTAGAGAGGGTACTTCGAAGGTGGAGCTTCAAAGCTAGGTTATCTTGACGTGCTTCGGCCATGCTTGGCTCCGGTGCACGGACGGGTGGCGTTCGAGCTAAGTGAAGATGTGAAGCTATGGTGATCCACTCCAGAGGTGATGGTGCTAAGGCGATAAGGGCTTTGATGGCTTTGGCTCAAAACCATCACTCTGTATCGAGACAGACTTTAGAAGTAGTGAAGCACCTTCGGGTTCAAATCCTACTGACGAAGTAATTCTAGCACTTCAGAGTGCGAAGGGGGCTTCAAAGATTCTGGTCTATAAAGCTAACACAAAAGGATCTTCCAATAAAGTAGACTACCTATTGTACCCCCATGACTACCTGTGGCAGAAAACTTGTAAACCCGAGGGATATTGAAGTCACTTCACATGTATGAGTTGTCCTATAAAAGGAGAGGCATGCTAAGGTCTAGGCTAACATTGTTTCCTAGGTTTAGAACCTTTTGTACTCATTGTATCCTAGAGCCAGCCGCCACAAACTTGTACTCAGATTTGTGAGCTTTTTGTGTTCCCTGTTTATGCAATGGATTTTCTGCTCTATCTCTGATTCATTTCTGCATGAACTTGTATCAGTGTTCTTTGCTTTGCTGGTGTTGAGTTTTTGTAGTGCACTTTTTTTTAGCAAACCGAAATGTTTACTTTATCTTCTCACTAACAATGGGGCACCTATCAACTTGTGTGCAAATACTGTGTTTAGCATTTTTCGATGTATGTTCGCTCCGTGTATATCGGAGGTATATCCTCGTGTGATACTAGCAAAGTACTACCCTGTTTTGAGCGTGTGAAGCTATTTTTCCCGAGTGTCTGTTGAAGCCCCCTTGGAGGCACAGTTTTTGCTAAGTCCTGACCAGAGTATTGTTCCAGTGCGAATCCTGGTATCAATTACTAGTGTGAAGCATCTGAACAAAGTTCTCTAAGGGATATACTCTGAAGCCAAGCGTTGTTGTGCGGAGTCTGTCTCAAAGCACACTCGTGTACGGAGTCGATTCTTGCGAAGTGCTGCTTCGAGTATATTGGGTTTACGAGCATGAGCAAAGTCTTAACTTTGAACTTTTTCCTTATGCGAAGCCTGTGTTCGGAGTGTAATCAATACCTCTGAACCAGACACTCTGGAGGGTATGTTCGAAGTCTATTTTTCAGAAGAACAATTTAAAGCTCCCATTCACCCCTTTGGTCGCCTTTTCGGTCCAACAATTGGTATCAGAGCAGGTTAAGATCACCAGTTAACCTTAACTGGTTTTGTGATCTGTTGGCGACATGGACAGAGTTAGTAAAATTCCTCTGTTCGATGGGACCGGACTTTGCATACTGGAAGTTGTGCATGGAGGCTTATCTTCAAAGCCAAGGAGGTTGTTTTGTTCCAAACCTTGCATTCTTGTATAACAGCTATAATAAAGAGGTCAACTAGAGTGGCCTAGCCCAAGACAACCATGTCTGGTAGATTGTCGAATCCCAGTACACCATTCCTAATACTCGCACTACTCAGGCTGAGAAGGATCACTATACTGCTAACTACAAAGCTAGAAATATAGTGTTCATTACCTTGAGTAAGAATAAGTTTGATAGGTTGTAGCACCTTAAGACTGCTAGGGAAATTTGGTCCACACTCACTATTTTTCATGAGGGCTCAACTCAAATTAAGGCTACGCGCCAAAGCACCTATAATCAACAGTATCAGCTATTTGTGCAGGGCCTAGGCAAATGGATTGACGCCATGTTTTCTTGCTTTGATGCGATAGTGATCAATTTGCGGTCCACTGGGACTTTGCCATATTCTGATCACGAGAGGGCTATCAAGCTTCTCTATGCTCTTGATCGAAGCATATGGGAAGTGAAGATATCTAGTATTGAGGAAGTCCATAGGTTATGACACATTAACCTGTGACGAGATTTTTAGCAAGCTGAGGTCCACAAAGATTGCCAAAACATCCCTTGTAGGGCACATGAACTCTTTGTCTCCTTCCATGGCACTAGTTTCTGGCTCTATCAGTGGCACCCCTGCATAAACTAGTAAATTTAGTACTTGTGTCCTTGAAGGAGGCTTCGCTTTGTCCTCCCCGGTCTTTGTTACAAAAGAGTAGGTGAATACTCTAGATGATGAAGAGCTTGCTCTCATTGTCAGAAAGTTCACCCGTTTCTACAATGACAAACGGGATCAGTAGAGAAGTGGCTCTCGAGGGTATTTTGAGTATGGTGACACTTCCCACATTAAGGCCGACTGCGCTAGGCTTAGGAAGAGAAAGGAGAGTACCCAAAAACACCAAAAGAGAGATAAGAAACCCTTCTCTCAAGGTAAGCGTGGCAAGATGGCCAAGAAGGCAGCCAAAGCTGCTTCTAGAGCCTTCATGGCGGCCCTTAGTGAAATTGACACAACGTCGAGTGAGGAGCCTAGCTCTGATGAGGAGGACTCTCCCAAGAAGGAGGAGAAGAAGACAAAAGACTTCACCGGCCTTTGCTTCATGGCCGATAGCATCCACAACGTCGCTGAGCTAGACTCATCTGAGGTAACTCTATCCTATGAACAAATGTCTATCAAAGTAGATGAACTCAATGATACCTTGGTTAGACATGATAGATTACTTGTCAAAGTTGTCTGTGAATTGAACAAACTTACACTTAGACATGAATCTACATGCACTGAACTTGCCGTTCTTAGATCTAAGTCTGATGATGCTGAAAGTGAGTCTTGTATTGTTGTCATGAGTGATCTTTCCCAACTTCGCTCTATGCATGCTCAATCTATCGATAGGCTTGAGAGTGAAGAGAGCGAGCTTGTTGAGGTGGAGTCTAGACCTATTTCTTTTGATGCATGTTTGAATTGTCCTTTACTTATTGAAAGCATTAATTTAAGAGACAAGCATGTTAATGAATTAGAGGCTAGATTAGAGAATGATGAGAGTTTGAAGGATGTGCAGCCTGCTTATTCCACCTGCATCACCCTTAAGGACCAACTCAGCTTTGATAGAAGGCAAGTTGAAAAACTCATGGTTGAAAATGATTACCTTCTGTCTGTGGTGGATAAATGTACCAAAAGGAAGGGTAGGATGGATTTGCTCTTGGCCAAGACCAAGATGTGTGCTGACAGGGCAGGGTTAGCTTTAGGGTTGAGTTTTGAGAGAACTACTTCAAATGCTCCGAGCAAAACTGTGTTCACTACACCCACTACCCTTGAGAAAGAGAGAGCCCAATTAGACACACCAAAAAGGCCCAAGAAAACCATCCGGCCAGTCAAGAAAACTCCACTTCCACCAAAGAAAGCCTCTGAACAGAAACCTAAGGAGCCTGTGAGGATTGCGCCCAAGACCTATGCTCCTACCCATAAGAGAGTTTTTCATTGCTCATATTGTCAGTGGGTGGGTCATTTTGTTGGTTTCTATTTTCCTCGCATCAAGCATGAGCGACGCTCTCAAGATATGAGCTTTCAGGACATGCATTACCCATCTTTTAGTATGCATGAGTTTGCTCCCCGCTCTCATCCTATTTATGTCGAGGCTCCACATGCTCCCATAAGAGGTTTTTCCCATCGTGGTGTACACCATGTGTCATATGGTGCTAGACCACGTGTAAAGCCTAGTACCCGTTTCTAGTGCGAAGCATCTGAATGAAGTTCTTTGAGGGATGTACTCTGAAGCCAAGCATTGTTGTGTGGAGTCTGTCTCAAAGCACCCTCATGTGCGGAGTTGATTCTTGCGAAGCGCTGCAGAGAGTATATTGGGTGTTCGGGTGTGAGAAAAGTCTTCTTAATTTCAAACTTTTGCCTTGTGTGAAGCCTGTGTTCGGAGTGTAATCAATACCTCCGAACTAGACACTCTAGAGGGTGTGCTCGAAGTCTGTTTTTCAGAAGAAGAATATTAAAGCTCCCATTCACCCCCGCTTGTCGCCTTTTTAGTCCAACATATAGACAAAGTTTTTCCACCGTGGGATATCGTGTCTTGGTGTACAGTAGTCTTCTGCTGAGGTAGAAAATCACCCTTTTTTTCTTGTCAATCTCATGTACCAGGACCGACCCGATGGCTTGATCATCGGTTGACAAATATAACCTGAATGGACCCCTCTTTTTGGCGTCATCAGTACTGGCAGTGAGGCTAGATATTCTTTGATCTCGTCAAATGCCTTCTGTTGCTTATCTCCCCACATGAATTCCTGGTCGGGGCTCAACTTTAATAGTGCAGTGAACGACTCTAGTCTTTTTCAGAGATCAGCTGTGAATCTTTTGAGAAAATTTATTTTTCCGATCAGTGACTACAACTTGGTTTTATCTCAAGATTATAACTAACACATTAAAAATAATTATTGCTATTGAAATTCTATTAAATATTGTTAATTAATTAAAATAATATTATAAAATATATAGGTAAGAGATAATTAAGAAATATTATAATCTTTTGTTTGAAAATATTTTTAATATTTCCTATAACTTTAAAATTAAAAATATTTTTAATATTTCCTATACCTTTAAAATTAATATTATTTTCGATATTTACTATAGCTTTAAAATTCAAATCATTAAAATTATTTTTAATATTTCCTATACCTTTAAAATTATTTTATTAAAATTAATTTTAATATTTTTAACTTTAAAGATATAGGAATATTTCCTATATCTTTAAAATTGAAAATATGGCAGCCTTTAGATTTTCAACGAGTGGGGTTGTTGGCATAAAAGATTACGTCAACAGGTTTGAGTGGTTTAGAATGAGAGGACAAGCTTTCTTTGGGACTGAGTCTCCGGATAGGATGACTGTGGGATCGGAATGGCGACTCGAGGAGGGGGGGTGAATAGGCGTTTCGACAATTTCTCGTGAATATATGGCCTTTTCAATTACTCCCAACACATCCCTAAAAGATCAAGTGTAAGATAATGATGATTGTAAAATGTTTTAAAAACAATAAACCAGAACAGTTCAAGGTCAAGTAAATGTGAACAAAAATAAACACAAAAGATTGTCAAATTTTCACTACTGATCGGAGAATGAAACACCGACTTTGGTTAGTCTGACTTTGAATCTTCGACAGGCATCTGCAATCCAGAGATTGAATTACCAATAGATAATTTCGGTGAATCAAATGCCGATTTGACTTAGTCGCTCATCGAAACGCCGACAAGGTTCAGAAATAGTAGAAAATAGATAAGAACAAAATTTACAGCAATCAATCAATTTAGCAATAATTGATCAACACTTTTAAAACACACAGAATGATAGCAGGTAGCTTTTTGAATACACCTAAGTGCCTTGTTTGCTATCTGATCTTGATGGCTTGATCAATCACTCAGAGATGAAAATATCAACAGCAGTGGAAAGAAACACTGCTTGAAACTGAAGAAGAACTAATCTGAGGAACCAACCAATCTATCAGAATTCTCAGTTCGTACTTAGATAGATGATTAGTTGGATGAGATGAACAAGAACATGCAAACTTGTTATGCAAGCTCTCTCAGTAACAGAAATCAAGATCACAGCAAACAAATTAGCCAAAAGCTCATGCAAGTGGAAGAAGAATTCTGCAGTACAATGATATGCAACAGTGGTTGCATGGTTATGCTCAGCAGCTCTGAATTCTTCTCAAGTTATAACTAGCATAACCAGATTTACAACAGAAGTAGAATCTGACAAAGTTTCTTCACAAGACTTACTAAATCCAAAGAAACTATCAGACAATGATTAGTGCATCTGAACTATAATGAAACCAGAAGAGAAACATCAAGCAGAACACAGTACAGTCGATCAGAACTCTTTGATTGATTTCAATCGTTCTTGGCAAAAGACCATGAATAGTAATGGCAAACGAAGGTTAACTCTGAGAAACATCAAGCAGAACACAGTACAGCCAATCAGAACTCTTTGATTGATTTCAACAATTCTTGGCAAAAGACCATGAATAGTAATGGCAAACAGAAATTAACTCATGCCGAATGTCAATTTGTCAAGAAAAGCAAGGGAGTATTTAATGAAGAAGAAGACAAGAAATAAATGAGAACCTCTCTGCCCCTAGAACACAAAACCTCAACAGAAGAACACCAGGAACAAATCTTCCTGTATCGTTTCAAGAAGAAAGCCTTGATGCTGTATTGAATCCAGCAAAACAGGTTTGGCAGCAAAAATAGAAAAATAGAACCTAGAGATAGAACCAAAATAACTGCAGAGAATACATAATTCTGAAGATAAACAAGAACGCATACTCTTGATTTTATCAGTGAAATAAACAAAACCTGCAACTAAACAGGAAGAGAATCCAGAAAACTAATGCAAGTGATTCCCTTCAAAACAGTACTGTACCTTCACTACAAGAAATATGTTAATCTATGATGGATTTTTTGTGATGGTTTCAGAAAATATCATAGATATACACGATTTGTGACGATTGCTATTTTTTCATCACAAATTTGCATCACTGGATATTAGACCCATAGTTCTGTGATGTGTTATTGAATTCGTCATGAATCGGCCCGCAAGTTAGTGACCTTCTATAAAATTTTTAATGGATCAAGCAACCTTAGTGACGTTGTAGCAAATTCGTCATAAAATATAAGCAAGGTTAGCATGGGCCCACATGTCTGTCCAGTCAACATGATGTACAGTTAGCATGGGCCCTCTCTCAGTCCAGTCAGCATGGGGGACCCACCAGTCAGCTTGGTATTGATTTTTTAAATAACATAAAAATAAGTGGTCGGCCCCACATGTCAGGTCCATTCATCACCAAGTTCCCCAATTCCCCACCACTGTGCTGGCGGTCTCCAGCGCCTCCACCCCACTGCGCCGGCAGTCTTTAGCACCTCCACCCCCCGCCACGACATCCACGGCCGCCGCGCCCTCGACGCCCACACCAGCCATCCTGGCTCGCGCCGCCCTGACCTCCACGGCGCCACACACTACTTACATTGGCCGGCCGCCCACCGGCACCGCCGTTGCGACCTCGTCATCCCCCCGCCCGCACAAGCCCCGCCATGACCTCCGCGGCTGCCGCACCCTACGTACATCAACCGACCATCCTCTTCTGTGATGGCAGTGTGATGTTTTGGAGGTATATAGCTCCGAATCATGAATTAATTTTGTCATACATAAGGAAAGAGCATGTGGTGCTGAGAATGGCATGATAATGGTGTTGCAAAATGATTGTATATCTTCATATTATGCTTGTATATGTGCTGAAAATGTTGCTGATAATGTACCTAGCTCTTTAATTTTTTCCTTGAGTTTGTGCCGTTTCTTTTTGAATAGGTGTAAACTTGTTAATTTGGTTTATTTTGCAATGCTTGATCAGATGGATCGAAGTTGGGTGCATGATAGATTGTTTTCCCCTAAACACATTGATGGTGTCCATGAATTTATGAGATTCATTCAAGGGAAATTCAGTGAGAATGAGGAAATATTGTGCCCATGCGGTAGATGCCTTAATCAAAAGTACCTTTGTCAGCCTCTTGTGTAGAAGCATATTTTGTTGAATGGAATGGACAGTAGTTATACTCGATGGATTCATCATGGAGAGAGTTTGGATGTAGATGTTTTCGAGAATCGTACTGATGTGCATGATAATGGTCATGATTTCATACATGAGGAAAGAATGACAGAAGATTGCAGTGCTGATTGGTTGGAAGGGATGTTAGGAGACCTACATACTGCAGCAGAACAGGAAAAACAGGATGGTGGAAATGAGGATGGACAAGATCAGGATGGTGATGCAGAACCTCATCGCAAGGAGTCATTTTTTGAAAATGTCATGAAAGAGGTGAAGCGTCAGCTTTATCCTAGTTGTACCAAATTTTCAAGGTTCTCTTTTTTGGTAAAGCTTCTTCATATGAAGTCATTTTATAGGATAAGCAATTCTGCTTTTACTGCAATGTTGAAGATTTTGGTTGAAGCATTTCCGGAATGCAATACACTCCCGAAGTCATATAATGAAGCAAAGAATCTTATGAACAAATTAGGTCTTGGATATGATTCAATACATGTGTGCTTTAATAATTGTCTACTGTTTAGGAAGTAATATGCGAAACTTGACGAGTGCCCCATTTGTGGTTTGTCAAGATGGAAAGATCTAGAAAGAAAAAAGATTCCACAGAAAGTGTTGCGTCATTTTCCATTGGCACTTAGGCTGAAAAGGATGTTTGGAAGCAAAGAAGCATTAGAAGCAGCACAATGGCACAAGGTAAAGCGGTAGCCGAGTGAGAACGAAATGAGCCACCCAGGTGATGGTGAGGCGTGGCAAGATTTTGATAGAGAATTTCCGGATTTTGAAAAAGATGCAAGAAACTTGAGGCTTGGACTGGCTACTGATGGCTTCAATCCATTTTCAGAAAAGAACACAAAATACAACATGTGGCCTGTGTTTGTGGTGCCATACAACCTTCCAGCATGGGAATGCATGGAAGAGTCAAACTTCATGATGGCCTTGCTTATTCCTGGTCCTGCATCACCCGGGAAGGATTTTGATCTATTTTTAGAACCTTTGGTAGAAGATTTACTTGAGCTTTGGACAAGTGTGAGTGCTTATGATGCTCTTAGTGGAAAAATGTTTAAGTTTCGTGATGCAGTTTTGTGGTGCATCCATGATTACCCAACTTTAAGCACTCTTTCGGGGCGTACCACAAAAGGATATTTTACATGTATTCATTGTAATAAGCACCCTCTTTCATACAGCCTAAGGAGCAAAATTGGGTATATTGGACACTTCCGTTTCCTTACTAAGGGACATCGCTTACAGAGAAACAATGAATTTGCCGGGCTTCATGAAAGTAATGATCCACCAGGTGAATTTTGTATTGAAGAGTTTCTTGCTAAATTGGACAAAGTTGAAGATGTTAGACCTGGGCAGCTGCAAAGTAGTAGGAAAAGGAAGCGTTTTGACTTGAAATGTGGTAATGTAAAAATATGGAGCCGGAAGGTGAGTTTTTGGAAGCTGCCATATTGGCATATATTGAAGGGGAGACACAATCTTGATGTCATGCACATTGATAAAAACATATGTGAGAGCCAGATTTCGACAATTCTGAATATACCTGAAAAGACAAAGGACACAATTAAGGCTAGGCTTGATCTTAAAGACTTGGGAATGAAAAAGGAGCTGCAATTTAGAGATGATGGAGATTCATGTCAGATGCCTCATGCTCGATATACCTTGTCCAAAGAACAAAAGAATATCTTTTGTGATTTTTTATGGGATGTAAAGTTTCCAGATGGATTTGCCTCCAACATCTCAAGGTGTTTAAATGCTGATGGAACCAAGGTACAAGGTTTAAAAACACATGATTGTCACATTCTTTAACAAAGAATATTAGCAGCTGCAATGAGAGGATTATTGGACAACGATATCTATGAAGCAATAGCGGAGTTAGGTAAATTTTTCAGGGAATTGTGTAGCAGAACCTTGCACAAGGTAGTGTTGGCTGAAATGAAGAGAGAAATCCCAATAATATTGGTGAAACTTGAGAAAATTTCCCCCCCGGCTTTCTTTGATGTGATGATACACCTTGCTATACATTTACCAGATGAGGCATTGCTTCGAGGTCCTATGCAATATGGGTGGATGTACCCAATTGAAAGGCGATTGTATACTTTGAAGCGCTATGTTAGGAATAGGTCACGACCAGAGGGTTCCATTGCTGAGGCATATATAGCTGATGAATGCTTGACATTCTGCTTTAAATACATGGATGATGTTGATACTAGATTTAACCGCAAACCAAGAAACAAGGGTTTTTCTGATGAAGAAGCCTATGGTGTTGATGTTTTGGGGCATAGAGTTAATTTTACATATGCGATTCAACCTTTATATGATGATAGTGACATTGATCAAATGGCATGGTTTGTGCTCAACAATTGTAGTCAAGATGAGAATTATGTGGAGTATGTTCTGATTTTTGATGACTATCTTGTATAGTTAAGTTTTGCAGATATGCTAATTTATTTTTTGGTAGAATGTTTAGAGAGGAATTAGAGAGACAAGGTTTGCCTAACATTGAAAGAAACCTTCGGAAGGATTTCAGACTTGGTTCAGGAACCATGTTAGAGTTCATAGGAATAGATTTTAGGGAATTTTTGGGTGCCACATTTTCTGAAGATTTTAATATATGTGTGTTTCATGTGGCAAATCATGATGTTGAGGAATACTAATGAAGAAGAGGTAGATGATGACCTCTTTTCCTTAGCATGTGGTCCTAATTTCAGAGTCAAGAAATACTCTTCATGCATAGTAAATGGTGTGAGGTTCAACACTGTTGACCGTGATAAGAATAGGAAAACACAAAACAATGGAGTAATGTCACAAAGTACACATAATGGACATGTGACTGATTTTTTTGGTACATTGAAAGAGATAATTCAGTTAGACTATAGCGAGAGGTCTGTTGTTTTGTTTAAATGTGACTAGTTTAAATTGGATGGGAAGAGGACTGAACATAAAAATGATGGCTTTTTTAAAAGCATCAATGTTGGAAGTCTATGGTACAAGAATGATTGTTGAAGGTCTTCTATCTGTCGGACACAAGGTTTGGCCAAAATTGGCAAGTTGTACAGACATTTGAACACAGACATCTTTACAATGTAAGCCATATCGAGGGTGTACATTATAATTCTCCTGCATATCAAGAGGATGCCTGTCATGAAGAAGAGGGCATGTGAAAAGTTGTTTCTGACAGCACATATGAGAAACTATTGAATAGAGATGATGAACAAGGCCCTATTTTTGAAGGTGTTAAAATTGCCCGGATGACGAAGAATATAGACAAAGAGCATGATGGTGAAAGTGAAGATGACACACTTTTTCAGTACTGCAGTGATGATGAAGGAGGTGTCGGTACTGATGTCGACAGTGATGATGAGTAGCTATTTCCATTTCAGGTTTAATGTGTAACCTGTGGATCCTAAAAATAGAAGCTTTTTTACCTCTAAGTCCACCAAATATTTGTTAATGGACATGCTGTGTTTTGAGCTATAGAGTAGTTGTGATCAGCTGTTTGAATATTTGGAATTTTTAGGTATTTTTAAAGGTTTTATAGTATGTGCTTTTCTTTTTTTGGCTGCTTGTTTTGGGCATAATTTGGGTTCTGTCCTAGAGCTTGCTATGTGGGGTTTTGTCTTGGAGCATCTGCATAAAACATGAAAAACTCAAAAAAAACTGTAGCACCTAAGGTTCGAACGCCCAACCTCAGGGGTAAAACCGCATGTCTTCTGCCATTACACTACGAAGCCTTTCTTGAATGTATGGTGCAACCGCCACTTTTATTTTCGACTAAAATAAAAATATTTTTACCTGTGTTGCCGCCCGTGATGCCCCCTCCTCTCCTCAATCCCCATTCCCAAACCGCCCCCTCGCATCGGTCTCCCTCCCCTCGAGTAGCTCGCCCTCCTCCACGCCATCGTCGTCGCCCGCCGTCGGCCGGTCGCCGCCTGCCTTCGGTAGGCCGCCGCCCACCATTGGTCGGCCGCCGCGCTCAATCTCTTGCATTCTTGGGAGCTCCCCGCGACGCTAAGGCTTGGGGTCTGGGACAGTCGCCGCTCGCCGGAGCTTTGGCTGTGCCTGCACACCATCGTTCTCGCCCGTGGATGAAAGGAAATGTGACAGGATTTGCATTACTATTGCGAATCTGTTGAACACTTAAACACATACTTAGCATTGTGGTTCTTCAAAAAACATTTTTATTCCTTTACATATGCATAGGAACATTCTGTGTAGGAACATTATTCCTCTACATTTTGTTACCTTTATGGTGGTTTGTTTTGTTTTGTTTTGTGTTGATGTTTATGTGTATGGTATGCTGTAATTTTTTATGCCTCCCGCGCCATCTAAGAAATCATTTTCAGCCTCCCGCGCTATCTACGAAATCATTTCCGCTAAAATTGAAACCTCCCGCTAATCCTTTCCGCTAATCCCTCCCACTCCACCACGCCGTCGGGAGCGGTGATCTCTCCCCCACTCCACCACACCGCCGGAAGCGGCGATCTCTCCCCCACCCCACCACGCCGCACTACTACAAATCGCTACTGTAGTGGCACTGTAGTTTTTCACTGTAGTGGCGGGCCATTAGAAGCCCGCCACTAGAGTGGTTGGTGCTGACGCCAACACCAGTGCCTGCCATTACTATTAGTAAAGTAGTGGCGGTCGGTGCTGACATCAGCCCGGGCCGCCACTACTTTACCAATAGTAGTGGCGGGCGCTGGTTCTGCCCGCCGCTGCTACACTGTCCGCCACTAATGTATTGATGACATCACTTGCGACCGTCACTACTATTCTGGCTATAAATGAGGACCTTCTTCCTCCCCGAGCCTGAGGCTACCGGAGTTCGCATTTAATTTGGTTCGTACAATGGCGACAAAAATCTAGATAAAGAGGGGGAGGCTTTGTTTTCGTTTCTTTTGAAGGATTTCATTCTAGGAGGTAATTCCATGCCGAATCTCACATTTATTTTGTATTTAATGAGTTATTAGCGTTTTACTAATTTAGGATTTGTGAATAGAAATTTTCAAATATTCTTCGATTTATAGTGTTTCTTTCTCCCAAATGAAAAAATATTACCCTCCTCACAATTATTCATCACTTGTATAAATTTTTGTGTCGTTTTAATATCTTTTTTAATTTGATTTATGATTATAGATCTAGAGTTATGTTGTTTGGAGAGAGAAACCAATGTAGTTAATTTATTTAATAATTTTTTTGTACTTAATACATAGTTTGAATTAAAGCATTTTTAATTAACAATAATGAATTATTAATATTTTTTTAAATAATATATGTTTTAGATGGAGCACAGGTCCTGGATGTACTCATCCAATGACAGAGATGTGGTGACATATTTTAATAGAGTAACTGAATTTACTGAAGCTGTCGCACAATATGTTTCCCGTCAGAGTGAAGCAGCGATATATTGTGCTTGTAAAGTTTGTAAAAACGAAGCGATGTATCCGTATTCAGATCGTGAAACCATACAATTTCACTTGTTGAAAAATGGTTTCGTGAAGAACTATTATATATGGACGAAACACGGTGAGATGGGCCAAAACCCTCCTGATGTGCCGCAATATGCTCATCAATATAGAAGAGGTTGTGATCATACATCAGACATAACACATGATGTTGATCAACATGATGATGATGACGCCTTTGATGTGGAGGAACTGATGCAAAATGTTGCGCCTGAGGTGCTATTGCAGAGAACTACAACCAAAGGCTATGGAAACTTTGAAGCACTTGACAAAGCATCGAAAAACCTTTTTTACGTGGAATGCCACGGTTGCGATAAGCAGTATACTGTGTTGTACACAACTCTTGAGCTTATGAAACTGAAGGCCAGCAATGGAAGGTCCACCACTAGTTTTACAGATCTTTTACAACTCCTAAAAAAGGTTTTGCCGAAACCCAATGGTCTGCCATCTGATACGTACCAAGCAAAGAACATGATTTGTCCGTTGACTTTGGGCGTTCATAAGATTCATGCATGCCCGAACCATTGTATCCTATATTGAAAAGAGTATGAATTGTTAGAGAGCTGTCCGCAGTGCAACACAAGTCGATACAGACGTGCAAATGACTGTGTGGAGGACTACAATGACCACCGAAAGAAGAATAAGAGGTTGCAGAAGAGGAAGAAAAATGTTATTGCAGACCAACATGGATATAAGACGGAGAGGAAAGTTCCAGCCTTAGTAATGTGCTACCTACCGGTGATTGATCGCTTGAAACGTATGTTCTCTAATCCGAGAGATGCTGAACTATTAATCTGGCATTTCGCTAGGTGGAAGAAGGACAAAAAACTTCGGCATCCTGTTGATGCTAGGCAGTTGAAATCATTTGACCTGGCCCATCCAGATTTCTCGGAGGATCCCAAAAATATCAGGATGAGACTTACCACGGATGGAATGAATCCCTTCGGTGAGATGAGGAACCCACACAGTACGTGGCTGTTCTTTCTGTGCTTGTTCAACATTCCATCATGGTTGTGCCATAAAAGAAAATACCTTATGCTCACTACTCTAATTTTTGGTCCAAAACAACCTGGCAATGACATTGATACCTTTTTAGAACCTTTGATGGAGGATATGAAACATATATGGGAACATGGTGTCTGTGTGTGGGATGAGCAAAAGAAAGAGCACTTCAATCTAAGAGCCATGATCTTTTGCACCATAGCTGATAACCCGGGACGTTTGTCCCTAACAGGACAAGTTAAAAGAAAGACATCATGTATAGTGTGTGTGGACCAGACAGAATTTGTGCATCTTCCATCATTCGTTAAGACGATATATATGCGACACCGCAGATTTTTACCAAGAAACCACAAATATCGAAGAAATAGGAACCATTTCAACGGTACAATCGAGCTTGGACAGCCTCCACGACATCGAGACGGCAAATTTCTATTCAAAATGGTGAAGAATATCAAAGTTGTTTTTGGAAAGAAGAGGAATAAATCTGAAAAATTTCAAAGGACGCTCCATTTAAAAAGCAGTCAATCTTCTTTAGATATTTGCCCTATTGGAAGGAGTTGGAGATTGGTCCTGCTATCGATACAATGCACGTTGAGAAGAATGTCTTCGAAAGCACCATCGGTATTTTGTTAGACATCCCGGGCAAGTCAAAAGATGGACTCAAAGTATGAAGGGACCTTCAAACTCTCGGAATTAGACCCAAGCTTCACCCACAGGAAAGGGCCAATAGAAAATTTTTCCTTCCGGCTGCTAGATATAACCTCACAATTGACGAGAAAAGATCAATCTACATGTGTTTAAATGGAATCAAAGTTCCAATAGGATTCTCAACGAATATAAAGAATATTTCTCCGTAGCAGATTTGAGGATGAGCGGCTACAACACTCATGATTGTCATGTTATGCTTGGGCTATTCCTCGCCATCACAGTAAGAGGAATCAAACATTCATGTCTGAAGATGGTGATAACACGCATGTGTCACTTCTTCAACGTCATATCAAAGAAGGTGATCAACACTGAAGAGTTAAATGAATTACGTAAACAAATGAGGGAGACTATGTGTCAGCTTGAGATGTGCTTTCCTCCTTCATATTTTGATATTATGGAGCACTATATGATACATAAAGCAGACCAAATCTTTGTTCTCGGTCCAACGTACCTGCACAATATGTATGCGTACTAGCGTCTAATGGTTATCTTCAAGGGTTACATACGAAATCGTGCTTATCCAGAGGGTTCCATGATAGAGGGCTACACGACTGAGTAAGTCATTGAGTGCTACGCAGATTACATAAGAGATGGAAAACCAATAGGAGTTCCCGTGTCCCAGCACCATGGAAGACTCACCGGTAAAGGAACTAAAGGCAGGAAAATCATACGACACAATAGCTACCAAACAAAAAGAGAATCACATTACAATGTAATGCATCCGTTGGCGATTATGAGACCATATGTTGAACAACACATGCAAGAGCTTCATGAAAAGAATGAAGATCGCGATGAACAATGGATTATGAAAGAACACAAAATTCATTTTACATCATGGCTGAGGGATCTAAACCTTTCGATTGGAGAAACCGACAAAGAGATAATGATAAATAAATTGTCTTACGGTCCATTGAGCATGGTTAAAACATGGCAAGCGTATGACATCAATGGTTTCACATTCTATACCAACGCAAAGGATCAATAGAGTCAGTGCCAAAATAGTGGTGCTAGAGCAGATGCAGAAGACAACACTGGACAAAAGAATGCTTACTATGGATACATCGAAGAAATATGGGAACTTAACTATGGGAACTCTATAGAAATCCCTGTATTTAAGTGCTAGTGGGTCAGACATCCAGAAGGTGTGGAGGTGGATGATTATGGTTTTACGCTAGTTGACCTTAATAAGGTGGGTTATAAAGATGACCCTTGGATACTCGCTCAATCCGTGCACAAGTATTTTACATACTTGATCCTAAAGACGAGAAAAAATACATCGTTGCTCCAGGAAAACAAAGAATTCTTTGAGTTGATGGAGTTGAAGACGAAGAAGAATACAATCAGTTTGATGAGGTACCGTTTTTCGTTGACATATCAAGGATCAATGTGGTTGAAGCAAAATTATCATTTGGCAGTGTGATTCCTTATCTATGCACCGATGGCGATGAAAAATTAGTGAAAGGCTAGATCATTTATGTTTAGCGTGCGTATTTGTAAAAACAATTATGTCATTTTGTTTAAGATATTGGTAATATATATAGATTATTATTTAATTATAGTTAATACATGTCTAACGTAAATTCAATAAGTTATGATGTATTTTTATTGTTAAAACAAATTCAAGTTCAAACGAGGATTTAAACATCAATAAAAAAGTTTTGAAAATTTTTATTGTTTGGGGCCAGCAGCAAGGTTCAAACCTCAAACCACCTGCCGGCAGCAAGGTTCGAACCTCGATCCACATCGCACCAAGCGAGCCCCCCACACCACTGCGCTACAAAGTCTTTCTCAACAATGTAGGCAGTGTATGCTAGATATATAATCCCTACTGCTATTAGTAGTGGCGGGCATGTTGACATCATCGGCCCACCACTACTAAGTAGAGCACCAGCGGCAGCGGATTAGTAGTGGCGAGCTGGTGATGTCATTGCCCACCGCTACTAAGAGAACATAGCAGTGGCGGGCTGATGACGTCATCATGCCCACCACTGTTAATACACCTATATTTTATTGAGATAACAAGTATTTTATCTATGTGCCTCTCGTGACGCCTCAATCCTCAATCCCCAATCCCCAACTCTTCGCCTCCTCGCCGACCCCAACCGCGGCCTCCACCCTCATCGCCGACCCCCAACATCGATGACAGCGCCCTTCACCCTCATCATCGACCCCCAACCTCGACGACAACGCCCTCCTCACCGGTTCACGATGGCTCCTCCTAATATTGAACCAAACAGTGGATCCTCAAACTCTACATCATGTGACGTGTGTGAGGTTTGCAAATGCGGTAAACTTAAGGTACATGGTATAGTTTGCAGTTGTTTGGTGAAGAAAGTGATTCTCATAATGGACTCCGACTCGGAGGACGACTCGCGATCGCCGCAACCAGATAGGGTAAGTGTTGGCAGACGGAAGAATAATGAGACAACTAGTGGCAGAGGGAAACATGTCGAGGCTAGCGGTGGAAAAGGGAAGCATGCAAAGCAATGCAGCATCAAGAGGAGGCAGGAGGCAAGATCCTCTTTTTATGCAAATTTTATATTTTTATCATCCAATTCAATCATTGATAAGTTGTTCTCACTATCGCCGCCACGTGTATTTTCTTGTTCAGGAACAGGGAGAGCAGTTCAGACTGCCTGATGATGCCGAGTTGGTTGAGGATTAGAAAGTCGAGGCTTTTCATCTGTTTAACTAGAACTAGGTTGGGTTTGTGCCGAGGAAGAAGAAGAAGAAGCTCCAAACCATATCTTTCTTTTGGGTTTGACCAGTAGTGCGTTTTGATGTGTAAGCTGGTTTCCCCAGCCTGGACTTGTGTTTTTTACTTGCTTTCAAATAAACGTGAGGTGTCAAGCGAGCCCCCGCACCACTGCGCTACAAATTCTGGATCATATCATAACAACATGACAAGTCTTGTCTTTTTTAGACTTTATTTGATTTTTTGAGGATTAAAAAACTATAAATATACATGTTGTCGATCGAGTGTTTTGGCAACCTACGTTATTTATGATGGTTTTAAATTTATTGGATAATAACTAATAGTAGAGTCAAAAACATTAATATGGGTTTTCTATAAATTTTGGTTAATTATTTCATGTCTTGTAGTTCAAATTTAACTTATTTTTGCTTTGATCATAAAAACACACTTAGTGAAATAAAAAACAGTAAACTGAGAAATAAAAATACCAATTTTTTTAATACATGTCTAACGTAAACCAAGGCAAAAATGCCAATTTTTTAAAATTTATAAGTCATGATGTATTTTTATTGTTAAAAAAAGTTCAAATGAGGATTCAAACATCAATAAAGAACGTGCTGAGAATTAGAACATAAATGAAAAAAATGTTCGGAAGCCAACAGCAAGGTTCAAACCTCAAACCGCCTGCCGGCAGTAAGGTTTGAACCTCAAACCGCATGGCCCCAAGTGAGCCCCCACACCACTGCGCTACCAAGTGTTTCTCGACATTGTAGGCAATGTATGCTAGAAAATCCCTACTACCCATATTAGTAGTGGCGAGCACATGTAACCAGTGGCGGGCATGCTGACGTCACCAGCCCGCCACTGCTAATCATTTTAGTAGTGGCTGTCGCATGACGTCATCGGCCCGCCACCACTAAGTCAAGTTTGTAACCTCGAACCACATGGCCCCAAGCGAGCCCCCGCACCACTGCGGTACAAAGTCTCGATCATATTGTAACAACATGACAAGTCTCGCCTTTTTCAGACTTTATTTGATTTTTGAGGATTAAAAAACTATAAAGATACATGTTGTCGATCGAGTGTTGTGGCAACATACATTTTTTATGATGGTTTTAAATTTATTGGATAATAACTAATAATAGAGTCAAAAACATGAATATAATTTTTCTATAAATTTTGGTTAATTATTTCATGTCTTGTAGTTCAAATTTAACTTATTTTGACTTTGATCATAAAACACACTTAATGAAATAAAAAACAGTAAACTGAGAAAGAAAATAGCAATTTTTTTAATACATGTCTAACTTAAACCGAGGCAGAAAAATACCAATTTTTTTAATATAAGTTCAAATGAGGATTTAAACATCAATAAAAAAGGGTTAATGGCTTTTGTGCCACCGTTATTCTCCATTTCGCCAAAAATACCATCAAAATTTCGCGAATAGCCGATAAGCCATTATTATTATAGATTCACTCCAAAATATCATTTGGTCCCACATGTAGAGTACTATATTTCAAAAATTCCCACTTTACCCCCACTATTCATCTTCTACCACAAGCCTCTGCCCTAGCCCCTCTCCGCCTCCGCTCTCGCCGGCTACCATGGCCGCGCCGAAGACCTCTGCCGCCTAGACGCGTTGCCACTCCCGCCAGCCCCGCCTCCCACCAGCCATGCCCGTGGGCCTCCATTGCCACTCCCACCGCTCGTCGCCTGCTACCATGACTGCGCCGAGAGCCTCCGTCACCGATTCGAGATGTGCCGCCTTCCCACCGGCCTCCTCCTACCATGGCCGCGCGAGGGCCTCTGTTGCCGCTTCTGCCGACTCCCACCATGGCTGGGCCGAGGGCCTTCGCCACCATTCCTCTCGCCGACCCACCGGCTCTGCCCCTGCCCCGTCCCCGAAGCCCCTCACGCCCACCTCTGAAGTCTGGCTTTCCCTCGAAGACCCTCGAAGTGGAGTAACGGGGGCAGGAGGAGGCGGGAGGAAGAAGATAAGGGTAATATAGGTATTTTTAAAAACCAGTGCTCTGCCGGTGGGCCCAAATGGTATTTTGTAATGAATCTGTAATAATAATGGCATATCAGCTATTCGCGAAATTTTGGTGGTATTTTTGGCGAAACGGAGAATAACGGTGGCACATGAGCCATTAGCCCATGAAAAAAGTGTTGAAAATTAGAACAGAAATGAAAAAAATGTTTAGAGGCCAGCAGCAAGGTTCAAACCTCAAACCGCCTACCGGCAGCAAGGTTCGAACCTCGAACTGCATGGCCCCAAGCGAGCCCCCGCACCACTGTGCTACAAAGTCTTTCTCGATAATGTAGGCAGCATATGCTAGATAATCCCTACTACCCCTATTAGTAGTGGCGGTCGGGTGTAACCAGTGGCGGGCATGCTGACGTCACCAGCCTGCCACTGTTATTCCTTTTAGTAGTGGCGGTCGGATGACGTCATCGGCCCGCCACTACTAAGTAGAGCACCAACGGCGGGCGGATTAGTAGTGGCGGGCTGGTGATGTCACCGCCCGCCACTACTAAGAGAAATAGCAGTGGCGGGCAGGATGATGTCAGCATGCCCGCCACTGCTAATACACCTATATAAAAGTTTTTGCTCCCGCCGTCTGAAAACCTAGTTTCATTTGGAAACTAAACTCCGACGCTGCCGTACTCCGCCTGTCGCCGCCGTCCCGGAGCTCGTCACCGCCATCCCCAGAGCCTGTCGTCGCCGCCCGCGAAGCCCGTAGCTGCGCCCAAAGCCCGTCACCGCCCCCGGAGCACGCGACAACTGTCATGGAGCCCGTCACCACCCCAGAAGCTCGTCGCCGCCCCTGAGCCCATTGGTGTCACGGAGCCCGTCGTCTCCGCCCCCGAAGCCCATTGCTGCCCCCGGAGCATGCGACCACCGTCTTGGAGCCCATCACCACCCCCGATGCCCATCGTCGTCCCAGAGCCTGTCGCCGCCATCCCGAAGCAGATCGCCATCGCCACCGTCCCCGAAGCCCACGCCACCACCCTCCACCCGAAGCCCGAAGTAGGTCAAATCTAAATTTTTGAGGAAATACTCTGAAATATTAGGATGATGTCTATCACATACAAATTTTTTGTGTTATGTTATTTTGTTTCTATTTTTTTATTGTATGAATATTACTTTTTGTGAATCCTCATAATGCATGGGTAATTAATTAAACACCGGCCATCCTTATTGAGTGCATATATAGATGAATTGAAGTTCAACAATTTAAGTGGAGATATATTGATAGCTTTGTACTGTTTGTTTCTTGTTTATTTCAGATTCAGCGTTATGTTTAATGTGCTGAGTATTATTTGTAGCAATCCCATATCAGCTATTGGGGTGCACCAAAATGAGAATAAATGCATTATATATTGACTTTGAATCATGACCATTATATATTGTGAGAAACCAAGGGTTGGTTTTGGAGTCTGTGATGAGTGATTGATAGATTTTATCCTCTGATTCAAAGGGTTCCCTCCGAAGGGGTTCGGAGGTTGCTTCACCGAAGGGTTCGGTGGGCTCTGTTTGCTGCAGCTGTTGTAGCGGAGTGTGCCTATCAGAGGGGTCCGACAGTACACGATGACTGGGTTGTACCGAAGGGTTCAGTACTTTGTGCGATACACCGGAGTGTGTACCAAAGGTTGTTTACCCGGAGAGATCTCCGGGGTACTGGATACACTTGTTTGTCTATCTGTGGTGCGCAGGTGACTTCGGAGGCGACGGATGATTCGCAGCAAGTGAACCTGGGTCAAGCGGGAGGCTTGATGCTAGGCGAGCGGGGAGTTCGGTCACAAAGGCTGCGTGGGGTCGAGGTCGGACCTCGGCTCGAGGTGCGCCAGGAGAATGCAGTAAGTGCGGAGCCTGGCTCCGGGTGAAGGTACCCCGAGACGAAGTCCTCGGAGGCGAGGCACTTTGAAGGGTACTCCGAATGGAGTGACTTCGGAGTATGGTGGACAAAGTCCTCAACAATGAGGCAAGGTGTTCAAACTGTGCTCCGGAGGGAGGCACTCGAAGGTATACCCGATGAAGGTCTCCGAAGTCGAAGTGCATCGAAGGCATGGCCCGGGTGAGGTTCGTCGAGGAGTGTGCTCGAGGAGAGACACTGCGATGAAGGGCTCATGGAATGCAGAACCAATGTAGAACCAAGCACATCAGGCACTTGTGTTCTTGCAAATGGTTTTGCCTTGTCCTCCCTGGTCTCCATCAATAAGGAGTAGGTGGATACGCTAGATGATGATGAACTTGCTTTCATTCCTAGAAGGTTCACCCGTTTTTACCATGAGAGATGAGATCAGAGGAGAGGTGGCTTTAGTAGTTGTTTTGAGTGTGGCGACACTTCTCACATCAAGGCCAATTGCCCAAAACTCAAGAAGAGAGATGAGAGTGAGCGCCCTAGATACCACAAGAAGGAGAGGAAACCCTTTGTGAAGGGCAAGCGTGGCAAGGTGGCTAAGAGGGTAGCCAAAGCCACTTCCAAAGCATTTGTTGCTGCTCTCAGCGACATCGATACTTCCTCAACTGAGGAGTCGAACTCTGAGGAGGAGGAGTCCCCAAGGAAGGAGGAGAAGAAGGACAAGAAGGGATGAGATTTCACCAGCCTCTGCTTCATGGCCGACAGCAATCACAGCGGCGATGAGCTTGACTCATCTGAGGTACCTCTATCCTATGACCAGCTTTCAATTAAATTAGATGAACTAAATGAAGTAGTTCTTGGTCAGGATAAATTACTTGTGCAAGCCGCTAGAGATAGAAAAGACCTTAGACTTAGGCTAGAATATGTTTCTACTGATTATGCCATGCTTAAGTCTAGGGTTAATGATGCTGAATGTGAATCTTGCACTGTTGTCATGGGTGAGCTTGCTCAGCTTCGTTCTGTGCATGCTCAAACTCTTTCTGAGCTTGAGACTGCACAGAAGCAACTTTTGATGGTTGATTCTAGTTCTCATGATATAAATGAATGTATGAACTGTTCTTTATTACGTGAGAGCATTGATTTACGTGATAAGCATGTTCATGACTTAGAGGCTAGATTGGAGAGGGCCGGTAGTTCTAAGGATGTGCAACCTGTGTGTGACACATGCATAACCCTTAAGGACCAGCTAGGCACTGTTAGAGAGCGAACTGAGAACCTCATGATTAAAAATGAATACCTTCTTTATGTGGTTAACAAATGCACTAAGGGAAAGGGTGGAATGGACTTGCTCTTAGCCAAGACCAAGATGTGTGCTGACAGAGCAGGGTTAGCTCTAGGTTTGGGTTTTGAGAGGATTCCTTCAGATAATTAAAACAAAACTGTTTTTACCTCACCCACTACCCTAGAGAACGAGAGAGCTCTGTTAGACAATCCAACAGCTAAAAGACCTACCCAAACTCAAAAGAAAACCAATCCTCCCACAAAGAAAATTCCTCCCAAGAAAACCACTCACCAGAAGCCCAAAGAGCCTGTGAGGATTGCTCCTATGACCCATGAGAGTGCCCTAGGAGAATTTTTCATTGTTCCTACTGTCAGAGGGCGGGTCATTTGGTTGGGTTCTATTTTCATCGCATCAAGGATGAGCGACGCTCTCAGGCGATGAGTTTCCAGGACATGCATTACCCATCTCGAGGTATGCATGAGTCTGAGTTGAACTCACGTCCTGTTTTCGAGGCTACTCGTACTTCTCGGAGAGGTTTTGCTCCTCGAGGTGTTCACCATGTTTCATATGGTGGTAGACCCCGGGCTAGTAGCTTTGTACCTCGTCAGAGTAGGAGACCTCGTCATGCATTTGGGACACAACATGTAGGTAGACCTCGCACTTTGCATCATTCTGATTATCCTATGCGTAGACGGTCTATTTTTACTATGCCTACTACTCGTATCACTCAGTGCTGGATGCCTCGTCATATTTTCACTCACCCCAGCACTAAGCGATCGAGATTTTCTTATCATGTGTAGGCGCTAGATCGAGGCCTGGAGGGCACGTGGATCATGAACTCCGGTTGTTCGCGCCACATGATCGGAGATGCAGCATGGTTCTCCAGCCTCACCACAACCAAGCAAAAGGAACATATCACCTTCGGCAACAATCGAAGGAGTAGAGTGAAAAGTAAAGGTGTGGTAAGAATCAACTCAAATTTCACTCTCAAAGATGTTGCTTTGGTTGAAAACTTGGGATACAATTTTCTTTCTGTATCTCAATTGCTTGATGAGGGCTTCGAAGTGCGATTCCATCACGATACTTCGCAAGTACTCAATTCTGATGGCGTTGTGGTCTGTAAGATCTTTAGAGTTGGGAGAGTTTTTGGAGCTGATTTTTCTGAGTCATCTGGTTCTTCTCATTGTCTTGTTGCATATTCTACTTCTGAGCTTTGGAAGTGTCATAGGAGACTAGGGCATATAAGCTTTGAGTTGCTCACTCGTCTGATTTCCCTAGGTCTGATCCGAGGATTGCCCAAGCTCAAGTTTGAGAAGAATTTAGTTTGCGCTCCATGTCGACATGGAAAAATGATTGCCGCTTCGCATTCGCCAGTCACCACGGTGATGACTGAACAACCTGGAGAACTTCTCCACATGGACACTATAGGTCCTTCTCGGGTTAGTTCTTTAGGCGGCAAGTGGTATGTGTTAGTCATTGTCGACGATTTCTCTCGCTACTCTTGGGTCTTCTTTCTTGCCAGTAACGATGAAGTGTTTTCACACTTTCGGAGCTTGGCTTTGAGACTTTTCACTGAACTCCCTGGTGCATTGAAATTCATTCGAAGTGATAATGGCACTGATTTCAAGAATAGTCTCTTTGTTGACTTTTGCATGGAGCATGGCATAGAACATCAATTCTATGCTCCACGGGTACATCAACAGAACGGTATTGTTGAGAGGAAGAACCACACTTTGGTTAAGATGGCTAGGACGATGCTCGATGAGCACAGGACTCATAGAAAATTCTAGGCTGAGGCCATGAATACTGCATGTTACATCTCAAACCGAATCTTCTTGTGCTCAATTTTGAACTTGACATCTTATGAGCTACATTTTGGGAGACAGTCCAAGGTTACCCATCTTCGAGTTTTTGGCTATCGTTGCTTTATCCTAAAATGTGGTAATTTGGACAAATTTGAGTCGTGTTCTTTTGACGGGATCTTTTTGGGTTACACTACACAAGGTCATTCTTATCGTGTTTACAATTTGGAGACTAACACTGTCATCGAGTCATGTGATGTGACTTTTGATGAATCAACCCCCTCTGTTAGTTCCACTTTTGAACAGGCAAATGAACACGACATGGAGCAGACCATATTTAAAGAAGAAGATCCCGGAGATTTCGAGGATGAACCCCTACTACCCTCGACATCAACCCCCGAAGCCGACCCGGCTTTGACCACTTAGGCACAAGGTCCCGGAGCAACTACCTCAACATCGGTCATCTTGTACCACTCCAACGCACAAGTTGAGGGGGAGACTGCATCCCGCCGCGAGGCTCCACATCATGTTCAAAGGATGCATCCTCCCGAGCAGATCATTGGTGAGCTTGATCAAAGGGTAACACGTTCTCATGCTCATTTCATTGATTCCGCTTTTGTTGCTTCTTTCGAGCCCTTAGATGTTAGTCATGCACTTTCTGATTCTAGTTGGATCAATGCCATGCATGAAGAACTTGAAAATTTTGAGACAAACCAAGTCTGGACTTTAGTTGATCCTCCACCAAATGTTCATTTCATTGGAACAAAATTGATTTTCAAAAACAAACAAGGGGAGGATGGGACTATAGTTAGAAACAAGGCTAGACTTGTAGCTCAGGGTTATTCTCAATTAGAATGGATTGATTTTACTGAAACTTTTGCACCTGTTGCTCGTCTTGAGGCCATTAGGATTTTACTTCCATTTGCGACATCCCGGGGATTCAAACTCTACCAAATGGATGTCAAAAGTGCATTTCTTAATGGCTTCATAGGCGAAGATGTTTATGTAAAACAACACCTGGCTTTGAAAACCCCAAATACCCACATAAAGTCTTTAAACTTCATAAGGCTCTTTATGGACTCAAGCAGGCCCCTCAGGCATGGTATGATAGATTTAAGTCTTTTCTTCTTGAGCGGGGGTATTTGATGGGATCTGTTGATAAAACCCTATTTACTCTCAAGCATGGCAAAGATTTCCTCCTAGTCCAGATTTATGTGGATGATATCATCTTTGGTGGCTCTTCTCATGATTTGGTTGCCGAGTTTGTAGATACCATGAGCAGGGAGTTCGAGATGTCCATGATGGGCGAACTCACGTTTTTCCTTGGTTTGCAAATAAAGCAAAGCAAACAAGGTACCTTCGTTCACCAGACGAAGTACCCCAAGGACCTGCTCAAGAAGTTCGACATGGCTGATGCGAAGCCCCTCGCTACTCCGATGGATACATCGATAGCATTGGATCCTGACGAGGAAGGAGAAGCCATAGAACAGAAGGAGTTCCGAAGCATGATCGGCTCCCTCCTCTACTTGACTGCTACGAGGCCGGACATACACTTCGTAGTGTGTCTGTGCGCTCGTTTTCAGGCTTCACCCCGTGCTTCGCACCGCCAAGCGGTAAAGCGCATTCTCAGGTATCTCAAACATACCCTCGAATTTGGCATTTGGTATTCTGTGTCTTCCTCTTTGTGTCTTCGAGGTTATTCCGATGCGGACTTTGCTGGGTGTAGGATTGATAGGAAAAGTACCTCTGGTACTTGTCATTTTCTGGGTACTTCTCTGGTTTGCTGGTCTTCCCGCAAACAGTCTAGTGTTGCACAATCGACGGCTGAGGCCGAATATGTTGCTGAAGCTAGCTGTTGCTCTCAGATTTTGTGTATGGTTTCCACTTTGCGGGATTTTGGGTTAGATTATAAGAGTGTTCCACTTTTCTGTGATAACACTAGTGCTATTTGTATTGCAAACAACCAAACACATTGATGTGCGATATCATTTTCTCAGAGATCATAATGAGAAGGGTGATATTGAACTTCAATATGTTGACACCCAACACCAGCTAGCCGATATTTTCACAAAACCTCTCGATGCTTCTCGTTTTGCCTACTTGCGTGGGGAACTTGGTGTTTGTCACTCTTACGACATTTTGTGAGTGGGAGCAGATTTTGATTCTCTTGCATATGCTCATTGTGTGTGAAATTGCATTTACATCTTTTGCACTTATATGCCTGATTTTAATTAATGAAATCATGTCAGCTCAGCTCTATTTAATATGTCTGAAACATTATGTGCATGATTTTTCTTTCCAAAATAAAATCATGCTCACTGCTTAGTCTTGAATCTAGCATGTTTAGGCAGGACTGCTTTACCTATCTTTTATCTGCTTGATAGCAAAACTCCTTTTCTCTGGATGCTAAATATTGCAACTTGAAAAATTGTTGTACTTACTCATGGATATTCATCAAGTGCTAAACAAATTGTTCACTTAATTAAAATCCGAAACTCCATGATTTGCATGCTACAAGTGAAAAGATCCAGGTGGGTTTGTTTGTCGCTCTACTCTATTCTAGAGTGCTTACCATTGCACATTGGTCTGAACTAGGATAGTGTAGTGTATGCCAAAATCACCGCCTTAAGCTTCTGATGGCTTTCATGCCTAGGCTTGGCTAGATTGGAAAGTATAAGGTAGACAAACAAATAACCCCTGGCATTTTGAAAAAGAACAACAAATTCATTGATCATCAAGTTTGCTTTCATAGCTCCACTTGAACTATACTTGTCTGTCTAGAGTAGAAATTGACTAGCTTTGCGCAGTCCCTGCTTTTACTTGTCTAGTTACCTTGATTGAGTGGTGATGCTTTTATTTCAAAATGATACAATCACATGCTGTCATCATGTTTTTTAGAGAATGTTAAATTGAGTTGTGCACATGATAATTGGTATTAATGTTGGCATATTTTTGCTTTATATGTCTTTGCAATTCTGCCCATTTCAAAGATTTGCATCTTTTAAATGCTCCTTGATGCTTGCATTTCCAAAGGGGGAGAAATTTTTGAGTTCTCTGTAGCAAGGGGTAAAATAACTCAGGGGGAGTTTTTATCTTGCAAAGGGAAGATTTGCCGAAGGGGCTTTTACTCTTTTGAAAAAGGGGGAGGAAAATTCTTTTGTCAAGTGACATGATTTGGCTCATTTCTGAGTTTTATGGTCACTTGTGTGCTGAACTTTTTAAATTCTCTTGAACTTGAAATTGGTTGTCAATGCACTCATCAAGGGGGAGATTGAGAAACAAAGGGTTGGTTTCAGAGTCTGTGATGAGTGATTGACAGATTTTATCCTCTGATTCGAAGGGGTCCCTCCGAAGGGGTTCAGAGGTTGCTTCACCGAAGGGTTCGGTGGGCTCTGTTTGCTGCAGCTGTTGCAGCGGAGTGTGCCTGTCGGAGGGGTCCGACAGTACACGATGACTGGTTTGTACCGAAGGGTTCGGTACTTTGTGCGGTACACCGGAGTGTGTACCGAAGGTTGTTTACCCGGAGAGATCTTCGGGGTACTAGATACACTTGTCTGTCTGTGGTGCGCAAGTGACTTCGGAGGCGACGGATGGTTCACAGCAAGTGAACCTAGGTCAAGCGGGAGGCTTGATGCCAGGCGAGCGGGGAGCTCGGTCATGAAGGTTGCGTGGGGTCGAGGTCGGACCTCAGGTCGAGGTGCGCTAGGAGAAGGCAGTAAGTGCGGAGCCTGGCTCCGGGTGAAGGTACCCCGAGACGAAGTCCTCAGAGGCGAGGCACTTCGAAGGGTACTCCGAATGGAGTGACTTCGGAGTATGGTGGACAAGTCCTCAGCAATGAGTCATGGTGTTCGAAGTGTGCTCCGGAGGGAGGCACTCGAAGGTATACCCGACGAAGGTCTCCAAAGTCGAGGTGCATCGAAGGCATGGTCCGAGTGAGGTTCATCGAGGAGTGTGCTCGGGGAGAGACACTACGACGAAGGGCTCATGGAATGCTTCATGCGAAGGCCTTGGACGACGGAGGGACTTCGAAGGGTGGTACTCCGAAGGTGGGGCTTCGGAGTGAGGCTGACTTGAGGTACTTGGGCCATGCATGGCTTCGGTAAACGGGTTGACGGAGTTCGAGCTGGGAGAAGCTACAAAGCCGTGGTGGTCCACTCCGGAGGTGTTGGTGCAAAGGCCCAAGGGCTTCGACGACTTCGGCTCAAAACCGTCTTTGTATCGAAGGCTGACTTCGGTGAAGCGAAGGCCGTCTGGCTCAAGGCTTCTCACCGAAGCTACCGCACCCCTCGCGTGCGAAGGGGGGCTTCAGAAGGCTCCAAAACTGCAAAGGCTGATCGTGTCTGCTCTACAAAAGCTAATGATGTCCCCTCTACAAAGCTGACAAAAGAAGCCTCCAAATAAAGTAGACTACCAGTTGTACCCCCTGTTCTGATGAGACAAAAACAGTGTAAACCCTAGGGGTAAAGTAGTCTATTCACAGGGCTGAATAGTGCCTATAAATAGTGGAGGCTAGCTAGGTCACATCAACACTTTGAGCAGCCATTTTTGAGCTCCTGTGCTAGCCGCCACACTTTGTATTCAGATCTGTGAGTTCATTTTTGTGTTCCCTGTTCAAGTAATGAAACTTTGATTCTGTTTTCATATGTGCTTGAACTTGTATTCTGTGTTGCACTGCATGCTTTGATTCCTCTGTATATCATCTTCTTCCTGGGTGAGTCTGTGTTTTGAATCACTTCTGGAGAGGTGTGTGAGAGGTCTGTCTGGGTGAAGTGTGATTCTCAATGTGTGCTCGCTCTATGTAAACCGGAGGCTAGACCTCTCTGATTACTAGCGAAGCACTATTTTTGGCTTAACTCGAAGCCCGTTTTTTTCCCTTGTCGAAGTCCTCGGTGAAGTGTGTTCAGTGTGCGTTTAGACCTTCGAAGTACGAAGCCTAGCACCAGTTGCTATCGCTGAGTATTTGGTCGAAGTCCTTAGAGGGAAGTCTGCTCTTGCGAAGGGTGAAGTGTGAAGCCTGCTCGAAGGCACCCTGTGTGTGGAGCCTGCACTGACTTAGCTGAGCTGAATCTTCAAGGTTGTGGGTGGAGCGAAGTCTTCTTGGCTTTGAACTTTTGCTCCTTGCGAAGCCTGATTTCGGAGCTGTAAAATACCTCCGAACCAGAACTTCGAAGGGTGTGTTCGAAGCCTATTCCGCAGAAGACAGAACTAAAACAGAAGGCTATTTTTAGTCTGAAATTTTAAAAGCTCCCATTCACCCCCCTCTAGTCGTCGTTTTCGGTCCAACAATTAGTATCAGAGCGGGTTAAGATCACCAGTTGACCTTAACCGGTTTTGTGATCTGTTGGCGACATGGACAGAGTTAGTAAAATACATCTGTTCGATGGGACAGACTTTGCATACTGAAGGTGCACATGGAGGCTTACTTGCTAAGCTAAGGAAATGCAATTTGGGAGATTGTGGACTCACAATACTCCATCCCTGAAACTCACAAGGCAAGAAATATTCTGTTCATTGGTTTGAGTAGAAGTGAGTTTGATAGGGTGCAGAACCTTAGGACAGCTAGGGAGATTTGGACTACACTCACTATTTTTCATGAGGGCTCTACACAGATTAAGGCCAGGCGGCAAAGCACATACAATCAACAGTATCAGCTATTTGTGCAGGCACCTAGTGAATCTATAGATGATATGTTTTCTCGCTTTGATGCGATAGTGAATAACTTGCGGTCCAACGGGACGCTTTCTTACAATGATCATGATAGGGCTATCAAGCTTCTCTATGCTCTTGATCGTAGCATATGGGAAGTGAAGATATCCAGCATTGAGGAGTCTGTAGGTTATGACACGTTGACCTGTGATGAGCTCTTCAACAAGCTAAAGTCCACAGAGATTGCCAAGGCATCTCTTGCAGTGCATAGGAACTCCTTGCCACAGCCATTGGCATTGGTTTCTATCACTAGCATGGGCACCAATGCAGAACCAAGCACATCAGGCACTTGTGTTCTTGCAGATGGTTTTGCCTTGTCCTCCCTAGTCTCCGTCACTAAGGAGCATGTGGATACTCTGGATGATGATGAACTTGCTCTCATTGCCAGAAGGTTCACCCGTTTTTACCATGAGAGATGGGATCAGAGGAGAGGTGGCTTTAGTGGTTGTTTTGAGTGTGGCGACACTTCTCACATCAAGGCCAATTGCCCAAAACTCAACAAGAGAGATGAGAGTGAGCGCCCCAGATACCACAAGAAGGAGAGGAAACCCTTTGTGAAGGGCAAGCGCAGCAAGGTGGCTAAGAGGGTAGCCAAAGCCGCTTCCAGAGCATTTGTTGCTGCTCTCAGCGACATCGACACTTCCTCAACTGAGGAGTCGAGCTCTGAGGAGGAGGAGTCCCCAAGTAAGGAGGAGAAGAAGGACAAGAAGGGACGAGATTTCATCGGCCTCTGCTTCATGGCCGACAGCGATCACAGCGGCGATGAGCTTGACTCATGTGAGGTACCTCTATCCTATGACCAGCTTTCAATTAAATTAGATGAACTAAATGAAGTAGTTCTTGGTCAGGATAGATTACTTGTGCAAGCCGCTAGAGATAGAAAAGACCTTAGACTTAGGCTAGAATCTGTTTCTACTGATTATGCCATGCTTAAGTCTAGGGTTAATGATGCTGAATGTGAATCTTGCACTGTTGTCATGGGTGAGCTTGCTCAGCTTCGTTCTGTGCATGCTCAAACTCTTTCTGAGCTTGAGACTGCACAGAAGCAACTTTTGATGGTTGATTCTAGTTCTCATGATATAAATGAATGCATGAATTGTTCTTTATTACGTGAGAGCACTGATTTACGTGATAAACATGTTCATGACTTAGAGGCTAGATTGGAGAGGGCCGGTAGTTCTAAGGATGTGCAACATGTGTGTGACACATGCATAACCCTTAAGGACCATCAAGGCACTGTTAGAGAGCGAGCTGAGAACCTCATGACTGAAAATGAATACCTTCTTTCTGTGGTTAACAAATGCACTGAGGGAAAGGTTAGAATGGACTTGCTCTTAGCCAAGACCAAGATGTGTGCTGACAGAGAAGGGTTAGCTCTAGGTTTGGGTTTTGAGAGGATTCCTTCAGATAATTTTTGGCGTAAAATATTACGCTAACAGGTTTCTGAAGATTAGAAACTAACAAACGAAGTATTTGCGAAGGAAACTATTCCAAGCCTCCGAAAGGATAATAACTTAGAATAGTTCGAAAGTGTGTATTGAATAACTTGTATTCGGTCCATATTACTGGGTAAAACAGGGGGTATTTATAGGCCCAAACATTAAGGAAAAGACCCTTTTACCCCTCTATTACAACCGACATAGTGGAAACTATTTGGTACCCTTAATAGGGTTAAAATGGTAAAAGACTGATCTAATGAGAAAGAAGATAAGTCTTCCATCTTAACTGGCAAGGAAACTCTAGGAAGAGTTCAAGTTCGAAGATATACTCCGAATTGGAGTCCATCATCATACTTCGAACTTGACTCAATGCATCCCCGGAGTCATATGCTGGAAATCTTGGACTTAATCACCAACCTTTGTCTTGTTACTGCAATAACCCTGAAGATGGAATATTCCCCCCAATAGTAGCCCCTCGAATACGCTTCTCCACTAAGTCTGCAATGTTAGGAGAGTAGTATACGCAAGAAAAATAATTATGCGCAGGGGTTAGCAGATTTAAACCATCTCCAAACTACGTGGAGATGTAAACTTTGAATCAGTTTCTAAGAAAATTACATTCGAAGCAACTTAGAACTAACTCGAAAAGTCCGAAAGTCTTTTTAGACTTTGAAAAAATAGCCATTAGCTTCTTTCTTCTAACGGAAGTTATGCAATGCGTTAATTCTGGAACAAAGTAACGGTTAAGAATGCAAAACGGCATAGGAAAACGGTAAAAAATCGGGGTCTGGGCTATAAATAGAAGGCCCAAACCCTTCTTGAGTACCTTTCCACCACTTTCGTGCAAACAGACCATCAATCAAGCCCTAGCCTCCCTTCTTCCCCCGAAGCAATCCGCGAGATCTAATGGCGAAAACCAGCTTCAAAGGTTCCGGAGCGGCTTCAACTTTGGCTCGGCAGCAGGCTGCGGCAGCAGCGGCGGCTGCAACATTGGCGGCGACGACTCCGACACCAGCAATGGCTACAATGGCGACGACGGCAGGAAATCCCCAAAATCTTGGCCCTCAAGACCTCTTCCCGGCGTCGACAAAGTACACAGACCAGTCTTATCAACAGGGGCCTTCATCCTGCAAAAGAGAATCGCTTGCGGCCGCAGTAGAAGGCAAGATCAGTTCCGGGGTTATGATTTGCAAACCTGGGAAGGAAATCATTCCGTCACCGAGACCCGGAGAAGTGGTCGTCTTCGAAGCCTTCTTCGAAGCTGGTTTGGGGCTTCCGGCGGTTGACTTCTTGGCGGAGGTATTGGACTTGTTCCACGTCACTCTCCCCCAACTCTCTCCGAATGCGGTAGCGCGTCTCGCCATCTTCGAATGGGTGTTGCGAGCCGAAGGTTGTGAAGGAAGGGCGGAGATCTTCGCAGCACTGCACAGAGCTTCGTGCCAACCGAAGACCTTCGTAGGCCCTGGAGGTGAGAAGATGGTAGTGGCCTTCGGAAGCATCAACTTCAGACTTCGGGACGAGTATGCTCTCTGGTTTCCTGCCAAGGCCATCAATGCCAGATGGTACACCGACTGGATCTTGAAGTGGTTTTATGCCAAAGTTGGGGCGAGTAGCCGCCTAGCTGGACCTTTGCAAGATATCAACTTCCGAAAGGAAGCCCTTGTGCACCCGGATCTAGGCCAACTCGAAGCTCATCTGAGCTTGCTTCAAAAAATCAGTCACTGCTTAAGTATGCGAGACTTAACCGAAGAATTCCTTGGGCTTCAAATCCCTCCCCTGATGGCCAACTGGCCGATCACTTTCGAGGATGATTCGGAAGGCTGTCTTCGAAAAATTTCTTCAACTTCGAGCCCTGCAGGTAACTTCAAAAACAACATATACCATGTATATTTATTTGAAGAGTTAACGAACTTAACTCATTTTTCAGCTTCTTCAGCCCCTATAACTTCAGAGCAGATTGTACGGGCTTCGGAGAAGATTTTGGGCGTCCCAACTCCTACCGAGAAAGAATGGAGAATCAAATTGGTTGGTACTTGGGAGCGATCCAACCGAGTATGGGGGCTACTCGAAGTTATTCCACCCCCTCTGGTGGATTGGGTGCCTTCGGAGAAAGGGCCAAAAAAGAGAAAAGCCGAAGCTGGAGCTTCGAGTTCTGCCAAAACTCCGCTCAAGAAGGTGGCCCGAAAGCCAAGAGCTCCTGCGCCTTCGAGCTCAAGAGCTTCAATCTCCGATTCTTTGGAGGATGAAGGCAGGATGCTTGTGGGCCTGATTGACGAGGATGCAGCCCAAAAAGATGCACATATTGATGATGCTACGAGCGTGCCGGAGTCTCAAGTCAACCTTGAGCAAGTGAGGACTCCAGCTGCTCAAGAAGTTTTACCTCAAGACGAAGCCCCTGTGGACAAAAGCAAAGTCGAAGTTACTGCAGCTTCGATTCCGGGCGAAGTAACAACGGCTGCTCAAGAAGATGCTCCAACAGTCAAAGATTTGACCGTTGACTCCGACGAAGACTTTGGAGTAGCCGTCGACCCGCCAAGCAGTCCAATGCTTACCCGTCGCCAAAATGTCGAAGGTAAACTTCACATAATTCTTTTGTTCTTTTTCCCTGCAAAATTATACAATATATAATACCTTTGTTTTTACAGGATCCACTTCCATGGAAGAGGTCCGTCCCGAAGATATAATTCCTGGACCTTCGACAACTTCGGAGCCAATTCCAGGAGCCACTCAAATGGGGCCTGGAAAAGGAAAAGGGAAGATGGACTCCCTCCCTGCTCCGAGGTCAGGATCATCTGAGGGGGGCCAGTCGACCGAGGCTCCAAAAACCACGGCTCAGCACTCCGAGCCTTCGCCAAGCGAAGATGACCAGCAAGCCTTGAGCATGCTCCCTCTTCTAGATCCTTTCTTGGAGCGAAGAACTTGGCTTCGGACTTTGCTCGAGCCTTTGGATCGAGCTAGTCGCGAAGTTGGGGAGACAGACTTGGTGGCTATATTGACGAGGCAGAGAGTTCGGAGCTTAACGCTGCCATGGAACGTGCAGCATACCAGGTACGAAGTATCTGCAAAACAACATCAAATTTATATACAAATAATTTCTCACCTTGGTTTTTTCTTTTCACAGCAAACAGTCTTGGCCCGAGCTGCGAACATCTCAAATGAACGTGGAAGCATTCGCCTTCGAGAGGAAAATGCAGCTCTTCAACGAAATCTTACTATCTCCGAAGGTCAAGTGGCCCACTTGGACAACATGGTTTCAACAGAGCGCATGGCCAGACAAGGCTTGGAAGCTGTGAACAAAGAGCTCGAAGCAGAAAAAATTATGCTTGGAGCGGAAATCGAAAAGATGTGGGTGGAGCACGCTACTGCGGGGGCTGAGCTTGTTAGGCTCCAAGAAGAAAAAGCCAAAGCTGCCGAAGAAGCTAGCCAACTGCTCAATCAGAAGAATTCTTTAGCTACGGAGGCAGCTAGGCTCTCTGGAGTAGTAAGAGAGCTAACTTCGACGAAAGATGCATTAATTGAAGATAAGCTGAAGTCGGAGAAGGTAGCTGCGGAGGTCATGGACCAATTGCTAAGCGGTCTGGAGTACTTCGGTACTACTGGGATGCTTCCTTCAGATGACAACATCTCCCTGCTATGACGGTTAAAAAGGATCCAAGGAGCAGCGAAGCAAATGAAGATAGCAGGCATTCGGTACGAGGAAATCTCCGGACAAGTGGCTGCTATCGGCATACTTCGTTACTACGAAGATCTGGGCCAATCGATAACTCCGAGCGCAGGAGGGGGTCCCATTACCTTCGATGATGACCAACTTCTTACTCCTTCCGAAGGTGTGGCCGCTGCTTGGCAAGCCTTTCAAACTTCATGGAGAGCCGAAGGTCGCTCTATGATCAAAGCCTGGATTGACGAAGGACAACGCCAGAAGCAAGCTCGGTCCCAAGCTTCGAGCAGTCAGCCCCCGCCAAACCCGCAGGTTTAGAATTATCTTAGGATCTTCAACTATGTAAAGCACTACGCTTTTGTACATTTATGAATGAAGATTTGCTTATCATGTTTTTAGGCTTTGCCTCATATGGAAGATGTCGAAGTGTTAGATGTTAACGACGAACTTCGCTTATTATGGGCTACCTTCGATATCTTAAAACTTCACAAGCGTCCTCGATTTCTAGTTCCTCGAGATAGCTCCGGAGCGATTACGTCTGAAGTAAGCAAAGATATATTATCTTGTATTAAAGAGGAAGAAAAAGAAGTTAATTTGGAAACTTCATCTCCCGAAGACATTGTGTGGTCTGAAAATGAAGATGAAGCTCAAGGTAACAAGCCTGAAGAACTCGGAAGCTGGGAAAGGAGCCCCGAACGACTTCGAACTTGGGTAGAGCTTCAACAAGAGCAAAAAGACTTTAGAGCTTCGAAGGGAGGCAAGAGAGTTAAACGCAAAGTTGTTAGAACTCCCGGGTCTAGAACTAGTCGTTCCAACCCTAGCTCTAGAGATCGAAGGGGTCTTCGATTCCTTCTTGGTATAGATACCAACTTTTCATGATGTAATCATATTTGTTCGAATAATAAATATCGATTTAAAATTATCTCCTTATTTACTAGCCCCTCTTTGAGCGTAAGCAACTTCGAACTGTATTCAAAGATGGTTAGGCTCAAAGAAAAACTTAGGAGTACAATTTTGGGGGTTCGGAGCCCCTCAGCAATTTAAAGATCGATTAAAATCTTATAAAATGTCTTCGACTATTTGTAGTCTGAAGACTGGTAACTTAGTACCTTATGTTTTTGAAAGAACTCTCTTGGGATAACTTTCCGGACACTTTAGTGTCCTAGATGATTTGTCACTTTGGACTTTCTTAACAGACATTCGAAGCTCATGGCTCAAACTCTGTTTTGTATTGGCCCCCTTCGGCTCTTTTTGCGAATTCTGTCAAACCAGTGGTTTGGAGTTCACAGTGGTCTCTTTGGACTCTTTTTACGGATGCCTACAAGACGGTGGCTTGGGCTCCACATCATTTGGTCTCCTTGGACTCTTTTTACGGACGTCTACCAGCCGTGGCTTGGACTCCACATCTTGTGGTCTCGGGCTCTTTTACGGATGCCTACAAGCAGGTGGCTTGGACTCCGGATTATGTCAGCCCACCACGTCGAAAACTTCGGACCAGTGGTCCAAAGTCCGAAAATATGATTCAAATTAATGACACTTCCCTCTCGGTCAACTCCGCTATTCCAGTGCGTCCACTTGGAAGTGGGAAGTTTACGAGGGGTAGGCATTATCTGAACCATATGCTTTATTAATTCGGAAAGTGCTTACAAATGATTACAAGGAGCCCTTATGCGAAGTATCGCTTTAGGTGCTCCGCATGCCACGTATGCGCTAACTCTTCACCTTCCAAATTAGCTAATTTAAAAGAACCAGGACGCCATGAGCGAACAATCAAATATGTACCTTCCCATTTATTTCCTAATTTTCGTGGTGCTATGATACTTCACAAAACGAGATGACCCGGCCTAAGTTCATTAATCCTGACCTTCGGGTCGAACCAAGCTTTCGTCTGCTGCTGTTACTTTGACAAATTTGCCACAGCCCGAAGTCTTGTCTCCTCTGTTAAATCCAGCGAAGCTTGTCTTTCTCCTTGTATTTCTGGTTCAGTGCTGCGAAGTGATCCTCCTTTGAGCTCTGTTGGTGTCATTGCTTCATCTCCGAATAATAGTCTGAATGGAGTGAAACCCGTGGACCTCATTTGAGTGGTTCGAATGGACCACAAAATCTTCAGAAGTTCCTCGGTCCAGAGTCCTTTTTCCAATCCTACTATCCTTCGATTTAGCCCTGACAAAATGTTACCATTGGCTCTTTCTACAGCTCCGTTAGACTGAGGGTGTCGCACTGCAGCAAAGCATAGCTGTATGCCTAGATCTTCGCAAAATTTCTTGAAAGGTTCTGCGTCGAATTGTGTTCCATTGTCAACTGTGAGTTGTCTAGGCACTCCGAACCGGCAAATGATATTCTTCCAGAAAAATTTATGTACATTGTTCGAAGTGATAGCTGTTAGGGGCTTTGCTTCGACCCACTTTGAAAAGTATTCAATTGCTACCACTGGGAACTTCAAATTTCCTTTTGCTGTTGGGAAGGGACCAATAAGATCCATGCCCCATCTGGCCATGGGCCATACTGGCACTATGACTTGAAGGGCTGTTGGTGGGCGATGACTCCTTCGTCCCATCCATTGACATCCTTGGCAAGTGTGGACCAAGGTTTCCGCATCAGCTGTTATTGTAGGCCAATAAAGCCCTGGCGAAGTGTTTTTCCTGCCAAAGCTCGAGGGGCCATATGGCTACCACAAAGTCCTTCATGGATCTCTCGAAGAATTTCTTGACCTTCAGCTTGAGATATACATCGGAGCAAAGGGGAACATACTCCGGCCTTGTATAAAATACCGTTGATTATTTGATAATTCCGAGCTCTAAGCTTTAACCTCGAAAGCTGTGGTCCTTCGGACATATTTGCTTCTCCTTGCAACACTTCCATGATTGAACTTCGCCAATCTGTACTTGGAATGCAACGTACTTCCGCAACTGGAATTTGTGGCACCGAAGGTGTACTGAGTTCTTCATAAAAAGCTTCTTCGGGTATGTCCATGGCTCCGGCTGCAGCTTTTGCTAAGATGTCAGCTTGCATATTTTCTGTTCTATGTATACTCCGAATGGAAATCCCTTTAAATGCTGCTTCGATCTTCCAGATTTCTTCTAAGTACTTTGCAAGTTATGGATGTAGACTTGGAAACTCTTGTCCACGTGCCCTGCTACAATCTGAGAATCTGTTTAATAATAACTCTTGTAGCCCCTAGAGCACGTGCCTTGCGAAGTCCCAATAGAATTCCTTCGTACTCCGCTGTATTATTGGTAGACTTAAAGTTGAGTCTCGCGGAGTATAATGCCTTTTTCCGTGAAGGCGAAATTATCACAGCTCCGACGCCTGCTCCAGATGCTTCAAAAGCTCCATCGGAGTAAATGGTCCAAATTTCTTCACTTGGCTTCTCCGGAGCCCATGCTGCAGAGGGAGTCCACTCTGCCACGAAGTCAGCCAATACTTGCGACTTAATTGTTGTTCTTGCCAGGAAAGATATGCCGAAGGGTGCTAACTCAACAGCCCACTTCCCAATTCTTCCAGTGGAATCCTTATTTCGGAGCATATCTCCTAAAGGATACGAAGTTGGTACAACAACATCATGTGCCAAAAAATAATGCCTTAGCTTCCTCGAAGCCATTATCAGAGCATAAGCGAATTTCTCAAGCTCGGAATATCTCGTTTTTGCTCCGGACAATGCTTCGGACACAAAGTAAACTGGATTTTGTACCAACTTCCCGTTGAAATCAACCTCTCTGACAAGAACTGCACTGACAGCAGAGCCAGTAGCTGCAAGGTAGAGGACTAGGGTTTTGTCCGCAATAGGCACCGTGAGTGTAGCAAGGTTACTGAGATAATTTTTAATATATTCGAAGCTCTTTTGACACTCCGGTGTCCATGCAAAATCTTCGGACCCTTTCAATGCTTTGAAAATAGGCAAACTTCTCTCCGCAGACCTTGCCAGAAATCTGCTAAGTGCTGCTAGACGACCGGTCAGCTTTTGCACTTGCTTTAAATTCTCTGGGGGGCCATTTTCTGCAACGCAGTTATCTGAGTGGGGATAGCTTCGATTCCTCTACTCGAAACTAGGTACCCTAACAATTTTCTAGCATGCGCCCCGAAAATACATTTTTCGGGGTTGAGACGGATCCCACATGCCCGAAGGCTATTGAATGTTTCTGCTAAGTCTAGGCTATGCTGGTGCTTTAAAGCACTCTTTATTACAATATCATCCATATAGGCCTCTACATTACGACCTAATTGATGACCTAGAGCTTTAGCAATTAACCTCGAAAATGTAGCCCCGGCATTTCTTAAGCCAAAAGGCATTCTTACGTAACAAAAGACTCCTGAAGGAGTTACGAAGCTTGTCTTGATTTCATCTTCGCGCTTCAACCAAATTTGATGATAGCCGGAATACGCGTCGAGGAAGCTTAATAACTCCGAACCAGCAGTGGAGTTGACCAACTGATCAATTTGGGGCATGTGGTAGGGGTCGTGGGGGCATGCTTTATTCAGAGATGTAAAATCAATACACATGCGCCACTTCCCTGAAAATTTCTTCTTAACGAAGACTGGGTTGGCTAACCACTCCGTATGAGCCACTTCCCTGATAATCCCAGCCTTCAGCAACTTTTCTACTTCATCTTTAGCAAGGACAGCTCTCTCCGCAGACATCTTCCGGAGTCCTTGCCTAACAGGCCGAGCCTTCGGGTTCACAAGTAGACTGTGTTCAATAATGTCCCGACTGACTCCGGTGATGTCTTCATCAGACCAAGCAAAGACATCCAAATTTTCCTCAACTACTTTTTTCTAAGGAGGAAGCAACTTCTGGAGGCAACTCTTTACCAAATTGAAATGAATATTCCTTGCCATCTTTGACAATAACCTTCGTTGCAATCTCTCCTTCAGGACTTGGTCTTGGGAAGGATCTTTTCGAGGATTCGCTAGAAGCAGAAAAATTCTCCGGATCATCTTGCACACTGTTCACCTATCTCGGATCAAGAGGAGGGCCATGACCATACTCTGCTCTTCGTGCGATGGCCTGATCTCCGAAAACAGTGAGCACTCCTGCTTGTGTGGGCATCTTCATACATAAGTAATTATGATGCGCCACAGCTTCGAATTGATTTAACATGCCTCTTCTGAAGATGACATTATATGCATATGGAGCATCTACAACATCAAAGATCACTTCCTCTGTCCTGGCCATTGGCCCTTCTCCGAAAGTAACTTCCAGGCCAATTTGGCCGAGGGCATCAAGAGGGGGTCCTGCAAATCCTTGCAAAGGACGGGCTGTTGGGAGAAGATGCTTTCTGGAGATGCAGAGTTGGTCAAAAGCTTGGACAAAAATAATATCCACCGAACTCCCTCCGTCAACTAGCACTCTCCGAACCTCAGTTCCTGCTATGTCGACAGTAATGACAAGTGGGTCTGCATGTGGAAATTTAACACCAACTGCATCATCTGTGGAAAAAGATATTAGCACATGGGACCATTCGGCATAGCAGCTACAGATGAAGAGGTTCCAATATGGCCCACTTCTCTGACATATTCTCTTCTCTGCCTCTTGGACATACTTCCAAGGGTCCCTCCTCCGGAGATGGGGAGGACTACTCTTTTTCCTCGATCTTGCCCCTCTTCTTGCTTCGGAGGTGGCATAATATTGACCACCGGAGGGCGTCTTGCCGAATCGAAGTTTTCTATCCGCGCCACAGCTTGGACAGGCTCCAGACGCACTTCAGCTGGAACTCGGTCAGTAGTGCCTCGCCCCGAAGTTCTTTCCAGATATTCTCCTCTCAGAGTAAGTATAGCTTTGCACGCATCAGTTGCGTGACTTCGGTTTTCACCATGAATACAGCAGAAAAAGGTCTGGCCCTTGCCAGCCGGTTTCCCTGGCGGCCTCTAGCCGCTGGTCTTGCTTCCTGAGAGTTGCGGAGCTCTTTGGGCAAACTTCTGCGGGGGTGCAATGTTCAGAACTTCTGAACGAGGATGCTTTTGCCCCCTATGCCTGTCATGCTGAACTTCGAAGCTAGGGCCTTGCGGCTGTGCTGAAGTTTTAACTTCCAATTTTACTTCTTGCAGTATCGAAGGGGTTGCAGCAGTTCTTAGAAGCCATCCTTCTTCTGACATTGCATACTCTTTGAAATATGACATCAACTGAGAAACAGAAGATATGCTTTTCCGGTGAAGTTTATCAAGGAGGCCTGGATGAATGACTCCCTCTCGAGCTACGTCAACTACTGAAGACGTAGTTAACCCTCGAATCTGCGACTTGGTATGAGCGAAGCGCTTGAAATATTGTCTCAATGTCTCTCCAGGGAGCTGCTTCACCTGGAAAAGACTTTCTGTTGACATTGGGGGAACGAAGGTCCCTTGGAAATTGCTTACGAACTTCTTCTTCAACTGCCCCCATGAATTAATTGATCCTGGCTTCAGAGACCAGAACCACCGCAATGTCACTCCTTGAAGAGCTAGGGGAAAGCATTTTGCCATAGTGTCCCGCACTTCCCCACTGGCTTCAATTGCTAGAGCATAAGAACGGACAAATTCTCCAAGATCTTCATCTCCGGCATACTTGCAAAGCTTCGAAGTTTTGAACTTCGGGTCGAAGCGTACTTTCTGCAACTCGGCATGCAGCGGAGACTCGGTATCGAAGGAAGCATTCTCTGGGGCTTCGGGATAAATAACCTCATCGTCTTCGGGCACTTCGGGAATGGTTGGGGTGGATTGAGAGCGAAGCCTATTCACGGCTTCTTGCCGCCACCTTGCAACTTCAGCTTGGAGACTGGCCATTTGAGCGGCCATATCACCAAGACTGTCTTCATCTCCTCCGGAAGGATCTTCCGGGTCTTGAGAACTGTAGGGATCAGTTCGAAGTGGAACTTGAGGTGGAAGAGGGACTCCGGCTGGCCGAAGTATAGATGGAGTTGGCAGAGGAACTCCGTATGCTCGAGGAAGGGGAATCCCTTCCGGAGTTTGAGGTGGAGGAAACGCCGAAGGTCCTCCGACCTCAACTGTATCGGAAGATCTTACTCCGGAGGTCCGAGGGGACCTCCGAACTGGATTACTGGCTGCACTCTGCTTAGGAGGCATGGTGTGAGAAGTTGGTAGAGAACGAATTTTTTTGAACTAGGTTCCCCACGGACGGCGCCAACTGTTGGCGTAAAAGATTACGCTAACAGGTTTCTGAAGATTAGAAACTAACAAACGAAGTATTTGCGAAGGAAACTATTCCAAGCCTCCAAAAGGATAATAACTTAGAATAGTTCGAAAGTGTGTATTGAATAACTTGTATTCGGTCCATATTACTGGGTAAAACAGGGGGTATTTATAGGCCCAAACATTAAGGAAAAGACCCTTTTACCCCTCTATTACAACCGACATAGTGGAAACTATTTGGTCCCCTTAATAGGGCTAAAATGGTAAAAGACTGATCTAATGAGAAAGAAGATATGTCTTCCATCTTAACTGGCAAGGAAACTCTTGGAAGAGTTCAAGTTCGAAGATATACTCCGAATTGGAGTCCATCATCATACTTCGAACTTGACTCAATGCATTCCCGGAGTCATATGCTGGAAATCTTGGACTTAATCACCAACCTTTGTCTTGTTACTGCAATAACCCTGAAGATGGAATATTTTCCCCCAACAATAATGAAAACAAAACTGTTTTTACCTCACCCACTACCCTAGAGAAAGAGAGAGCTCTGTTAGACACTCCGACAGCTAAAAGACCTACCCGAACTCAAAAGAAAACCACTCCTCCCGCAAAGAAAATTCCTCCCAAGAAAACCACTCAGCAGAAGCCCAAGGAGCCTATGAGGATTGTTCTCCTATGACCCGTGAGAGTGCCCCTAGGAGAATTTTTCATTGTTCCTACTGTCAGAGGGCGGGTCATTTGGTTGGGTTCTGTTTTCGTCGCATCAAGGATGAGCGACGCTCTCAGGCGATGAGTTTCCAGGACATGCATTACCCATCTCGAGGTATGCATGAGTCTGAGTTGTACTCACGTCCTGTTTTTGAGGCTCCTCGTACTTCTAGGAGAGGTTCTGCTCCTCGAGGTGTTCTCCATGTTCCATATGGTGGTAGATCCCGGGCGAGTAGCTTTGTACCTCGTCAGAGTAGGAGACCTCGTCATGCATTTGGGACACAACATGTAGGTAGACCTCGCACATTGCATCATTATGATTATCCTGTGCGTAGACGGTCTATTTTTACTATGCCTACTACTCGTCTCACTCAGTGCTGGATGCCTCATCATATTTTCACTCACCCTAGCACTGAGCGATCGAGATTTTCTTATCATGTGTAGGCGCCAGATCGAGGCCTGGAGGGCACGTGGATCATGGACTCCGGTTGTTCACGCCACATGACCGGAGATGCAGCATGGTTCTCCAGCCTCACCACAACCAAGCAAAGGAACATATCACCTTCGACAACAATCGAAGGAGTAGAGTGAAAGGTAAAGGTGTGGTAAGAATCAACTCAAATTTCACTCTCAAAGATGTTGCTTTGGTTGAAAACTTGGGATACAATTTGCTTTCTGTATCTTAATTGCTTGATGAGGGCTTCGAAGTGCGATTCCATCGCGATACTTCGCAAGTACTCAATTCTGATGGTGTTGTGGTCTGTAAGATCTTTAGAGTTGGGAGAGTTTTTGGAGCTGATTTTTCTGAGTCATCTGGTTCTTCTCATTGTCTGGTTCCACATTCTACTTCTGAGCTTTGGAAGTGGCATAGGAGACTAGGGCATATGAGCTTTGAGTTGCTCGCTCGTCTGAGTGCCCTAGGTCTGATCCGAGGATTGCCCAAGCTCAAGTTTGAGAAGAATTTAGTTTGCGCTCCATGTCGACATGGAAAAATAATTTCTGCTTCGCATTCGCCAGTCACCACGGTGATGACTGAACAACCCGGAGAACTTCTCCACATGGACACTGTAGGTCCTTCTCGGGTTAGTTCTTTCGGCGGCAAGTGGTATGTGTTAGTCATTGTCGATGATTTCTCTCGCTACTCTTAGGTCTTCTTTCTTGACAGCAAGGATGAAGTGTTTTCACACTTTCGGAGCTTGGGTTTGAGACTTTTCACTGAACTCCCTGGTGCATTGAAATTCATTTGAAGTGATAATGGCACTGAGTTCAAGAACAGTCTTTTTGTTGACTTTTGCATACGGAAATTGTTTTCGGTCCAACATATTGTTTTCGGCACATATGAAATTGATTGATTATTATTATATACGGAACTCACCAAGTTCGTACATTCATAAATGTTAATTAAAATAAAGAGGTTCATCGGTGATTATCAATCGATTGCCCCATATGTGAATATATGCATGCATGCTTGAGTCGAGGGTTTCTTTTCATAGTTTTTACCATCGTTCTGATGTGTAGATCTTGGTCGAGTGTGAATATTCAAATAATTGTGATTTGGATGATTATTTGAAGCATGGACATAATGATTGCTGATAAAAAAACTCAAGCAACACATAAATTTAACAAGGTTTCAAAAAAACCTGCCAATTTGTATCTAAGCAGAATCACAAGATTTCTTCTCATCTTGTTGCGCTTGGGCTAGAGCTAGTACCAGAAAGTGTCGAGCGAGAGGTTTTCAGTCTCCATGGCCTCATTTAATCTAAGAACTCAAACCTAACTTAATTAGAATCTTAACCTAATTAGACTCTTAACCTAACTCATGGACGACATGCATGTGATTGTAGTAGGAAAAGCCACCCTTTCCCATATCCGGATAGGTCTTTTTTTCTCTATTGCAATTCTTTGCTTTTTTCCTGTTTTGCAATTCCTTTTAGAGGCCTATGATGCAAATTGTTAATCAGTTATCTCATGTATATCATCAAATCCGTGGGACACATCCATTCCCTGCTTCAATAGCTTCTTCTTTCTCGTGCTGCTCGCAGAATCCAATATAACACAACAGTACTAGAGAGAGAGAACAAATAACACAACCAACAGGAGAGCTGTAGCTAAGAAAAGTTTTCATCCATTTCCTACCTTTGACATTGTTGATCAGTTTACTACTGATATTACTTCTGAAGCTACTATACTAATCCTCAAGTGCATCCAACATGTGCATTGTTTCGTACATGAAAATATGACAGCAGACCTTTTTTGCATAACTAAAATTCTGATACATTAGCTTCTTAACTATGAATAGTTCATCTATGGTGGAAGAAGGACGTTCTGTCAAGGAGCTCATCTACGAGTCTCCTACAAAAACAAATAAAGAGGGTTCATCTGAAGGATCCTCCGATAGCGGATCTTCATACCATTCTCTAGAGAATGAACATCTAGTGGAGCCTAGGAAGAAGCGAACAAGAGAAGACGCCGATGAGGATTACATTCCTAAAGCTCAAGCAGAGGTAATTATTGCATTAGTAACAAGTCAGAGCAGCTTCTAATTGAGGATTACATTCCTGAAGCTCACATTGTCTATCGTCGTAGGATCGTCCAAAGCAAGGAAGCAAGCATCGATTATTCCAAGTCGAGAAAAGAACAATTATTGTCCTAGCTGTTGAGTCATTTGAGCCAACAGATGTTGAGACCGCTGCCACTACATCCTCTGCAAATGCGAAGAGGAGAGGGAAATTGTCACGCCCCGATTTATCAAATCGAGACATTATTGAATTTCATAAGAAAAACAATAATCCAAGAGGTTCATCATGCGACATACGTACATCATACAGTATTCATGGCACGCAGACCATAATTATTACATCATTGTCTTTAGTAAAAGCAGCAAATAAAATATTTTAGGAAAACGGCATGACGAACTCCTTCTTCAGGATCTTTCTTCTCGACTGGGTCGCTACTCCAGACCGTCTTCATAGTAGGTATCCTCTGTGGGGTCCAACGGGTATGAGTACAAAAAGTACTCAACAAGCCACCGCAAATGCAAATAATAATGCAAGGTAATAAACAAGGAAGGGTAATGGCTCAAAGTGCGGAAAAGTACATTTACAGTTATTGCATTTAATGTAATCACATTTTAATTATGCGGAAAAGTAGACATGAACATCAACAACATCCACTAACTCGAGGAGTACGTTTCACCTCCTCGCACAACAGTCCTTACATGACAATTCAACATGCACATACATTTTCAAAGTAGACTAACTGTGGGATGTTACGCAACCCGCCCTTGACCGTGGGCTCGGCTTTTCGAAAAGATTTATGACTCTGATCAGAGATGTACTACTGTACCCACAAGGCACGCACTCATCCCAACGAGATGACCCATTTCACGGGAACTCGTGCCAAAACCTCAATATGAGATGCTCCAAGCGATAACCACCCGCTCTAGGTTTCGCCGGCGCGCCGGGCCGTATCCCGGCTAACGTCGCACCCCCTTTTGCGCCACATTGGTACAAGTCACCCGCAGGTGCAACTTGACCCATCTCCAATTGGTGGCCTCGGTTTGGAACAACCCATACCTTAGTTAGGACTTACCCACTAGACTTGTGGTTAGTACGGAAGTGTATTGCAACGGATCCCTCAGACCGGTCCTTATAGTGCCCCGGGTGCTACCGACCAATGCCCTAGCTTGCACCCGGAACCCACCATGCATTCACTCACAACCATAACTCCAACACCGACAGAATTCCATAGATAAGAAACCATGGGGATCATATAGTAGAACCAAGTACTACGACTCATTTTTATCCTATAGCGATCGTGTCGATACATTGGACACTAGCTAATAACATATATCATATGGTGACAAGGAGTTTAGGCTAGAGAGCATGGCTTGGGTTGCACATCAAGGTCGGGGGATCCTAAATAAATATATTGTAAGGGTTCATTTGACTAATGCATATATAACCTATGTGTTTTAACGATAGTTTAATCAAACATGGGTTCAATATGCTCAAAAGATTGGTTTGGTGACTTGCCTTGTTCAGCGAATGGGGAGGGAGGAACTTCCGGGAAGTACTCCGGCTCCTCGGCGACGTCGTAGTCTTTTTAATATAAAGTCAAATAAAAAGAGTACCACATTCAATCAAACCATATAACATTACATTGCAATCATATAAGTTAAGGTTGGTTGGATTAAAAATAAAATAAATTCAGATATTAAAGTTCTGAAATTTATTCCTCCATTAATTTAAAGTGAATCTAAATAAATCATTGTTTTTCATAAAAGAGTATTTAAGTGGGCATAACCCTACATTGGGTTTTCTAACCAATTTAGTTCAATTGATTTATAGGAAACCTAGTGGTTTTAGTGTTTTAACAGTAAAGGACAATTATACAATTTTTCTGGGATTTAAATATTGAAATTCACATTTAAATCCTAAGGGTATTTGAATACTTATTTAAATAAACATGAAAATGTCCAAATAAACCTACTGTTTTTATTGCATAAATATGTAGAGAATAATTTTATGAATTTTCTAAAATTGAAATGGCAATTTTTAGAGTCCAAATGCATTAGATATGAATTTTACAAGTTTAAAAGCATTTCTGGAATTTTATTTTCAAATTTTAAACCTCTCGGGTCCACGGTGAGCCAGGCCCACGGTGAACCCGCGCACTGTGCGCGTGCGCCGGGTCGATCTGGACCGTCGGATCTAGATCCGGTGGCCAGGCGCGAGGCGGGAGGGTTAAGTCGCTACGGACGGCCAGGATTAAAACGTGCGAACCGGTACCACGTGGACGCACAGGATTAAACGCGGGTTTTAAATACAGATGGACGCACGAGATTAAAACGTACCGCTTCACTCAGATCCGACGGCGCCGATTAAATCGCACGAGGGATTAAATCTGGGCCGTTAGATCTGGATCGCGCGGCGCGGATCGAATCCGACACGGCACGGGTACTCGACCCGTGCCGGTCGTCTTCTCCGACGACGGCGAGCGGGCCAACGGCCACGGCGAGCGACGGCGGTCCTAGCTAAGCCTAGAAATGGAAAGAGGACACTACGGCGGTCATGATGGTACCTTAGGCGAGGCGAGGGGTCGACGGGAAGTGGTCGGCGGCGAGGGTAGACGGCGAAGCACTTCGGGCTCCTCGTCGGCGATGGGGTTCCGGCGACGTCCTTGACCGGCGGGGACGTGGCCGAGGTAGGGGACGTCCTGGCGGTCACGACGGTGGCGGAGGCGAGGGCCGGGGTGGTCCGAGGCGACGGCGAGGGGCGGCCGGAGGCGAAGCAGGGAGAAAATGCTCAAGGGCGAAGTAGGGGCGCTCTGTTCGTTCTCGAGGCGATTGAGCGTGGGGGTCGAACGCGGCGGAGGCAGGGGGGTTAAATAGGGTCACCGGCGGGGGTCGCATGCAAGGAAACCGGCCAGAGGGCCTTTACTCGCCGGCGATGGCTCGGCCATGCACGCGGAGCGGCGATCCCGTGGCATAAACGCGAGGGTTAAAGCGGGGAAACGGTCGGCGCGACGCGGGGGACCGAGTTATGGCGGCAATTTAATGGGGGACGCGTCGGCGAGGCGAATCCGAGGGCGAGGTCGTCGGCCGGCGGGATTTGGGGCGGTGGCGAGAGGTTGACGACGGGTCTGACAGGCGGGGGCCACAAGCCAGCGAACGCGAGCGAGCGAACGGGCGACTGACGGGTGGGGTCGGGCTCGGGCGCGAGGGGAGAAAGTTGGCGCCGACAGGTGGGGCCAAGGCGTCGGGTGCGCGCGTGAGAGGAGAGGGGCTCACTGACGGGTGGGCTCCACTGGTCAGAAGGCGCGCGCGGGTGGGAGTGGGTTGGGCCGGCCGGGAGAGAGAGAAGGGAGGGGGAAACGGCCCAATACTGTTCTAATGTTTTTCTGAATAAAATTAATTCCAGAAAATAGATTAAAAGATTAGGGCTACTTCCAAGGCTGGTAAAAATTTATAAAAATTCTCAAAATTATCTTTTGGCCTTAGGATCATATACAAAAAGTTTCACCTCCTAATTTGGTCATCTACTCTATGTTGTAGTTCAAAAGGGTATAAAAGGGATTTAAAAGTATTTTCAGAAATAATAATTCCAAGAAATTGAATTTAATAATATATTTATTGTCTTGAAAATTTGGGGTGTTACAAACCTATCCCCCTTACAAGAATCTCGTCCTCGAGATTGGAACGTTACTCGAATAGCTCGGGGTACTGGGCTTTTAGCTCGTCTTCTTTTTCCCAAGTGGCTTCTTCGGCGGGATGGTTGTTCCATTGGACTTTGCAGAAGCGGACGACGCGACTTCTGGTTACTCTCTCCTTAGTTTCCAAGATCTTGACGGGCCTCTCTATGTAGGTCAAGTCTTCTTGGACATTAAGCTGCTGAAGGTCGGCTTGCTCGGTGGGCACACGGAGACACTTCTTTAGCTGCGAGACATGGAACACATCATGAACGCCTGCCAAGGATGGAGGCAGTTCAAGTTGATATGCCACTTCTCCTTGTCGATGGAGGATCTGGAAAGGTCCGACGTAGCGGGGTGCTAGTTTGCCCTTCATGTTGAACCTTTGAGTGCCACGGAGGGGAGTGACTCGGAGGTAGACATAATCGCCCTCCTCAAAGGCTAGATCTCTTCGACGGTTATCGGCGTAGCTCTTTTGTCTGGATTGGGCTGCCTTCAGCCGGTCTCTTATGATCTTAACTTTCTCTTCGGCTTCTCTCAATAAATCTGTCCCGAACAGTTGTGATTCTCCGGTTTGATCCCAGAGCAACGGCGTTCTGCACTTACGCCCATAGAGTGCTTCGAACGGGGACATTTGCAGGCTGGCCTGATAGCTGTTGTTGTAGGAGAACTCCGCATAAGGTAAGTTCTTGTCCCACATTCCGCCAAAGTCTAGAGCACAAGCTCTAAGCATATCCTCCAATATCTGGTTGACCCTTTCGGTTTGACCGTCGGTCTGTGGATGATAGGCGGTGCTAAAGTTCAGCCGGGTGCCGAGTTCCTCTTGAAGGTTCTTCCAAAACTTGGAGGTAAACTGACTCCCGCGGTCAGATACAATCTTCTTGGGAACTCCGTGGAGGCACACGATCCGGGTCATATATAACTCAGCCAACTTGGCGACGGTGTAAGTTGTCTTGACCGGAACGAAGTGAGCTACCTTGGTGAGTCGATCGACGATCACCCAGATAGAATCATGACCAGCTTGGGTCCTGGGCAGTCCCGTGATGAAGTCCATTCCTATCTCTTCCCACTTCCATTCAGGGACTTTGAGAGGTTGAAGAAGTCCGGCAGGTCTCTGATGCTCTGCCTTGACTCGCCGGCATGTGTCGCACTTGGCCACATACTCAGCTATCTCTCTCTTCATACTGACCCACCAATATTTTTCCTTCAGGTCTTGGTACATCTTTGTACTCCCGGGGTGAATGGAGTATAGAGTATCGTGGGCTTCTTGAAGGATGAGAGTCTTCAACTCAGGTAGGTTGGGTACGCATACTCGGTTTCCGAACCAAATGGTACCATGTTCGTCCTCGGAGAATCCGGGGGCTTTACCCTTCCTCATGTTTTGCTGGATCTCCAGGATGTCCGGGTCTTCCTTCTGCTTCTCTCGGATCTGGTCTATTAAGACAGGCCGAGATTCCAAGGCAGCGAGGTACTCTCGGGTGGTGATTCCCAAGTTTAACCTTTCCATCTCCTTATACAGTAAAGGAGCTTGGTCCTGAACCATGATGGCGTTGCAGTACCCTTTTCGACTGAGGGCATCTGCCACCACATTCGCTTTGCCCGGATGATAATGGATGCCCAAGTCGTAATCCTTGATCAGTTCCAACCATCTCCTTTGCCTGAGATTCAGATCTGGTTGGGTGAATATGTACTTGAGGCTCTTGTGGTCGGTGAAGACCTCACACCGATTCCCCACAAGGTAATGCCTCCATATCTTCAAGGCATGAACCACGGCTGCTAGTTCCAGGTCGTGAGTTGGGTAGTTCAGCTCATGTGGTCTCAACTGCCGGGAGGCGTAGGATATCACCTTCCCTTCTTGCATTAAGACGCATCCCAATCCTTGACGAGAGGCATCGCAGTAGACGTGAAAGTCTTTCCGGATGTCTGGCAGAGTCAGAATGGGGGCTGACACGAGCTTCTTCTTGAGAGTCTGGAAGCTCTCTTCGCAGTCGGGGGTCCAGTCAAACTTCACCTCTTTCTGCAGAAGTCTGGTCATAGGCTTGGCGATCTTGGAAAAATTCTCGATGAACCGGCGGTAGTATCCGGCCAATCCGAGAAAACTCCGGATCTCGGTCACGGTCGTTGGCTGTAGCCAGTTGGTTACCGCTTCAACGGTGGTTGGGTCCACCGCTATTCCTCCGGCAGATATGACATGGCCGAGGAACTTCACCTCAGACGACCAAAATTCGCATTTGCTGTATTTGGCGTACAGTTGCTGCTCCCTTAGCTTTCCGAGGGTCAGACGGAGGTGAGTCTCGTGTTCCTCCTTGGTCTTGGAGTAAACGAGGATATCGTCGATGAATACCACGATGAACTTGTCCAAGAACTCCATGAATACATTGTTCATCATGTTCATGAAGAAGGCCGGGGCATTCGTGAGTCCGAACGACATCACAGTGTACTCGTAGAGTCCATAGCGGGAGGTGAAAGCAGTCTTGGGTATATCTTCCTCCCTGATCCTTAACTGGTGATAACCTGACCTGAGGTCGATCTTGGAAAACACCGAGGATCCTTTCAGCTGATCGAACAGGTCGTCGATCCGAGGCAATGGGTATTTGTTCTTGATGGTTACGTCGTTCAAGGCTCTATAGTCCACGCACATCCTCTTGGTCTTGTCTTTCTTCATGGCAAATATGACCGGTGCACCCCAGGGTGAGGTACTTGGTCGGATGTACCCTTTCTGCTCTAGGTCTTCAATATTGGCTTTGACCTCAGCTAGTTCATTGGCGGCCATCCGGTATGGGCGCTTGGAATTGGAGTGGTGCCGGGGACAAGCTCGATCCTGAATTCGATGTCTCGCTTGGGAGGCATTCCCGGTAGATCTTCAGGAAAGACGTCCGCGAACTCCTTGACTATGGGTACTTCTTCAAGGGCCAAAGAGTGAAGGGACGCACTGAGCGGCTTGCGACTGGTCATACGAAAGGTAACGACCTCGCCTTCTGGGTTGGTCACTGTGACGGATTTGTTGGCACAGTTGATCACACCTTTATGCTTCATCAACCAATCCATCCCTAGGATGAAATCAAGTCCGGTGCATTGGATGAGAACTGGCTCGGCTCGAAACAATACTCCTAGGATCTCAATCTGAACCTTAGGGCTATATAAGCGGGCTAAGGTCTTGTTGCCGGGAGTAGTAATAACCATGGGTGTGGGTAGCGGAAGTACGTCCAGTCCATGTGATTTTACGAAATCCTTGGAGACGAAGGAGTGTGTCGCTCCAGAGTCAAACAATATCAAGGCCGGTACGGAATTCACAGTAAACGTACCGAGCACGACTTCTGGCGCCTCCTGAGCTTCCTCCGCGTTGACGTGGTTTACGCGGGCTCGCACCGCCTGGTTGGGCGCCGCGCCCTGGGGCCGTTTGGGGTGGGGACACTGGTGGGAGTAGTGCCCCTCCTTGCGGCAGTTGAAGCAGACGACCGGCCTTCCTTGGCGATCCCTCAAGATCGGGGCTTTGGTGGCCGGTGCGGGCTGAGCGGCCGGAGCTGGTGGAGCGGGGCGAGGATGCCCGGCGTTGGATCCACCGGCTGCATGAGGTGGCCTGTAGGCGGGCCGAGGATGGTAGGCGGGCGCTGGTGGCGGAGGGACGAAGCGGGGCCTCTGAGTGTTCGCCTGCTGGTGCTTGAAGGCGATCATCTTCCTCTTCTTGAGGTCCAGCTTGTTCTGCTCAGTCTCTTGGATGAGCGCTTTGTTGACCAGCCGCTGGAAATCGGCGAAGTCGGCGGCGACGAGCTGGATGGACAGCTCATCCTTAAGTCCCCTGAGGAACTTGGCTTGGCGGAGGGCGTCGGTGCGCACTTCCTCCGGTGCGTAGCGTGCGAGGCGGTTGAACTCATGGAGGTACTCCATGACAGTCCTGTTGCCCTGCTGCAGGTCGCGGAACTCCTGCTGTTTGACCGCGATGACACCGGCGGGGACGTGGGCGGCACGAAAGGCGATGGTGAACTCCGCCCAAGTCACCATGTGGCCCTCCGGCTGGGACGCACGGTAGTTGTCCCACCACTCGGCGGCGGGACCCTGGAGTTGATGAGTGGCGAAGGCCACTCGCTCCCGGTCTGTGCAGGGGAGGAGGTCGAGCTTCTTCTCGATGGTGCGGAGCCAATCTCCGGCCTCCATCGGGTTGGTCGTGCTCGAGAAGACGGGCGGGCGCACACGCAAGAACTCGGAGAGTTGCGGAGCGGCCGCGGGTGCTGGTGCGCGAGGGGCGGGCTCCCCATTCTGCAGACGGTCCAACTGAGCCTGTTGGTGCTGCATTTGGGTGAGGAGGGCGGTGATCAGGTGATTCTGGTTTGCCATCATTTCCGCCAAGGTGGGGTGGTTGGCGGAAGGCGACCCAGACTGACGTGGGCCTGTCGCACCCCAGTGAGGTACAACTCCCTCAGGTGCATCTCGGCTCCCTCCTGCTCCGTTGTTGGAGCCGGTGTTCTGGTGGTCGGCCATCTTCTGAATATGTATAGTCATAAGACAAACGAATTGACAAAACAATGTACGATAATAGCTCCATCTCATAAATAATTTCAGTGGTAAAATGTTCATTACAATCAAGTTTTTATTCTACCCAAGACACACTCGTCATGGGTAGCACCACATATGAATTTTTATTTTTAAACTAGCGACTCCTACGCCTACTCGCCACCGGAGGCAGTCTCCGTGCTCTCGGAACCACGAGTGCGCGGCTCCGAAGGGACGGTGGGCTCGAGAAAGTTCTCGATGATAGGGTCGGAGACGAGGCCGGGGCGTGGTGCAGGGACGCTGGCGGTAGATGGTCCGGCGGTGGAGGGGTGAGGTGGGATCCGCTTGGGGCGAGGTACGGGCTCACGGATGGGCTTCCTCTTCCTCGGAAGGAGAGGGACCATCTCAGCGATGTCCTTCTGCAGCTGCATGATTTTGCGCTGCAGCTCGCCGTTCTGCTGGATCAAGTTCTTCGTTTCTTCACGAAGAAACTCGACCGCCTCATGGTGCTCGTCGGCGTCGAGCACCGCCTCAGTATGGAGATCATCCATAGCCTGTAGAAGACGTGACTGCCGGGCCATGGCTGGATCGCGCACGGAGTGAACTCCGTGGTAGATACTGCGGTGGGCGCCGGGAGTACGCTTCGGCACAAGCCGGAAGGATGTGTTCTGAAGACGATCGTCGTAGATCATCCTCAGCTCCATGAGGGCCTGGAGGGCGACTCGTTGGCACGCGACGTCGAAGGTCGGGCCTCCAAGTGCCGTAGTGTAGGGTGGCAGATGCTCTCCGGAGCCGTGGACGGTGAGGGAGACGTCGCAAGGCCCGGCGAATTCCTCCAAGTAGATCCCTTGGAATTCGGGTTCGAAGAGGAACCCGAGGAATGTGAGCATCATCCGGAGTTCCCTGACGAAGCCCTCAAAGTGTCGGCAGAAGCTTTGAACCCGGTAGACTGGCATCTACAAAACAGCAAGTTGAATAAAAGTGAGGAGAGGAACAAAATTTGTAAATTAGATTTTTGAGAAATAATTTCCTATGGTCCGTGGCTAGGCGGGTCTGTTTGGCTTCCTACAGTCGAGTCGGCTCTGATACCATCTTGTCACGCCCCGATTTATCAAATCGAGACATTATTGAATTTCATAAGAAAAACAATAATCCAAGAGGTTCATCATGCGACATACGTACATCATACAGTATTCATGGCACGCAGACCATAATTATTACATCATTGTCTTTAGTAAAAGCAGCAAATAAAATATTTTAGGAAAACGGCATGACGAACTCCTTCTTCAGGATCTTTCTTCTCGACTGGGTCGCTACTCCAGACCGTCTTCATAGTAGGTATCCTCTGTGGGGTCCAACGGGTATGAGTACAAAAAGTACTCAACAAGCCACCGCAAATGCAAATAATAATGCAAGGTAATAAACAAGGAAGGGTAATGGCTCAAAGTGCGGAAAAGTACATTTACAGTTATTGCATTTAATGTAATCACATTTTAATTATGCGGAAAAGTAGACATGAACATCAACAACATCCACTAACTCGAGGAGTACGTTTCACCTCCTCGCACAACAGTCCTTACATGACAATTCAACATGCACATACATTTTCAAAGTAGACTAACTGTGGGATGTTACGCAACCCGCCCTTGACCGTGGGCTCGGCTTTTCGAAAAGATTTATGACTCTGATCAGAGATGTACTACTGTACCCACAAGGCACGCACTCATCCCAACGAGATGACCCATTTCACGGGAACTCGTGCCAAAACCTCAATATGAGATGCTCCAAGCGATAACCACCCGCTCTAGGTTTCGCCGGCGCGCCGGGCCGTATCCCGGCTAACGTCGCACCCCCTTTTGCGCCACATTGGTACAAGTCACCCGCAGGTGCAACTTGACCCATCTCCAATTGGTGGCCTCGGTTTGGAACAACCCATACCTTAGTTAGGACTTACCCACTAGACTTGTGGTTAGTACGGAAGTGTATTGCAACGGATCCCTCAGACCGGTCCTTATAGTGCCCCGGGTGCTACCGACCAATGCCCTAGCTTGCACCCGGAACCCACCATGCATTCACTCACAACCATAACTCCAACACCGACAGAATTCCATAGATAAGAAACCATGGGGATCATATAGTAGAACCAAGTACTACGACTCATTTTTATCCTATAGCGATCGTGTCGATACATTGGACACTAGCTAATAACATATATCATATGGTGACAAGGAGTTTAGGCTAGAGAGCATGGCTTGGGTTGCACATCAAGGTCGGGGGATCCTAAATAAATATATTGTAAGGGTTCATTTGACTAATGCATATATAACCTATGTGTTTTAACGATAGTTTAATCAAACATGGGTTCAATATGCTCAAAAGATTGGTTTGGTGACTTGCCTTGTTCAGCGAATGGGGAGGGAGGAACTTCCGGGAAGTACTCCGGCTCCTCGGCGACGTCGTAGTCTTTTTAATATAAAGTCAAATAAAAAGAGTACCACATTCAATCAAACCATATAACATTACATTGCAATCATATAAGTTAAGGTTGGTTGGATTAAAAATAAAATAAATTCAGATATTAAAGTTCTGAAATTTATTCCTCCATTAATTTAAAGTGAATCTAAATAAATCATTGTTTTTCATAAAAGAGTATTTAAGTGGGCATAACCCTACATTGGGTTTTCTAACCAATTTAGTTCAATTGATTTATAGGAAACCTAGTGGTTTTAGTGTTTTAACAGTAAAGGACAATTATACAATTTTTCTGGGATTTAAATATTGAAATTCACATTTAAATCCTAAGGGTATTTGAATACTTATTTAAATAAACATGAAAATGTCCAAATAAACCTACTGTTTTTATTGCATAAATATGTAGAGAATAATTTTATGAATTTTCTAAAATTGAAATGGCAATTTTTAGAGTCCAAATGCATTAGATATGAATTTTACAAGTTTAAAAGCATTTCTGGAATTTATTTTCAAATTTTAAACCTCTCGGGTCCACGGTGAGCCAGGCCCACGGTGAACCCGCGCACTGTGCGCGTGCGCCGGGTCGATCTGGACCGTCGGATCTAGATCCGGTGGCCAGGCGCGAGGCGGGAGGGTTAAGTCGCTACGGACGGCCAGGATTAAAACGTGCGAACCGGTACCACGTGGACGCACAGGATTAAACGCGGGTTTTAAATACAGATGGACGCACGAGATTAAAACGTACCGCTTCACTCAGATCCGACGGCGCCGATTAAATCGCACGAGGGATTAAATCTGGGCCGTTAGATCTGGATCGCGCGGCGCGGATCGAATCCGACACGGCACGGGTACTCGACCCGTGCCGGTCGTCTTCTCCGACGACGGCGAGCGGGCCAACGGCCACGGCGAGCGACGGCGGTCCTAGCTAAGCCTAGAAATGGAAAGAGGACACTACGGCGGTCATGATGGTACCTTAGGCGAGGCGAGGGGTCGACGGGAAGTGGTCGGCGGCGAGGGTAGACGGCGAAGCACTTCGGGCTCCTCGTCGGCGATGGGGTTCCGGCGACGTCCTTGACCGGCGGGGACGTGGCCGAGGTAGGGGACGTCCTGGCGGTCACGACGGTGGCGGAGGCGAGGGCCGGGGTGGTCCGAGGCGACGGCGAGGGGCGGCCGGAGGCGAAGCAGGGAGAAAATGCTCAAGGGCGAAGTAGGGGCGCTCTGTTCGTTCTCGAGGCGATTGAGCGTGGGGGTCGAACGCGGCGGAGGCAGGGGGGTTAAATAGGGTCACCGGCGGGGGTCGCATGCAAGGAAACCGGCCAGAGGGCCTTTACTCGCCGGCGATGGCTCGGCCATGCACGCGGAGCGGCGATCCCGTGGCATAAACGCGAGGGTTAAAGCGGGGAAACGGTCGGCGCGACGCGGGGGACCGAGTTATGGCGGCAATTTAATGGGGGACGCGTCGGCGAGGCGAATCCGAGGGCGAGGTCGTCGGCCGGCGGGATTTGGGGGCGGTGGCGAGAGGTTGACGACGGGTCTGACAGGCGGGGGCCACAAGCCAGCGAACGCGAGCGAGCGAACGGGCGACTGACGGGTGGGGTCGGGCTCGGGCGCGAGGGGAGAAAGTTGGCGCCGACAGGTGGGGCCAAGGCGTCGGGTGCGCGCGTGAGAGGAGAGGGGCTCACTGACGGGTGGGCTCCACTGGTCAGAAGGCGCGCGCGGGTGGGAGTGGGTTGGGCCGGCCGGGAGAGAGAGAAGGGAGGGGGAAACGGCCCAATACTGTTCTAATGTTTTTCTGAATAAAATTAATTCCAGAAAATAGATTAAAAGATTAGGGCTACTTCCAAGGCTGGTAAAAATTTATAAAAATTCTCAAAATTATCTTTTGGCCTTAGGATCATATACAAAAAGTTTCACCTCCTAATTTGGTCATCTACTCTATGTTGTAGTTCAAAAGGGTATAAAAGGGATTTAAAAGTATTTTCAGAAATAATAATTCCAAGAAATTGAATTTAATAATATATTTATTGTCTTGAAAATTTGGGGTGTTACAGAAATGGGAGAAGAACAAGTTGCATACAACTATCTATGAGGTTGAAGAAGTGCATGTTCATGGGGCTCCAAAGAAGCCAAAATAAATCACATCTAAGTGGCACAACGACAGTGGATGTCTCACTAGGGAGCGATGTAAGATAGTTTGGGAAAACTGGAAGAATTTCCCTGAAGCTACAAAGAACAAATTGTGGCAGCATATAAAAGCGCATTATAAATTCCCAGAAGATCGCTTAGAATACGCTAAAGATGCCACATTGAAGACTATCGGGAAATCTCTCCGTAAATTTAGGACTAAGTTTAACACAAAATACCTTCAGAAAGGAGAGTCGCCGCTCAACAACTACAGCTTTATAATGCCAAATGAATGGAATGAATTTAAAATACAACATTGCTCGGAAGAAGCCAAACAAGAGAGCATCATGTTCAAAGAACTTAATAAGAAGAATAAGTTCCCACATAAACTTGGTCCAGGTGGATATAAGGCCAAGGAGGATGAGTGTAGTAGAAAGGAGGAGGAGGATCGTGCGGCTGGGTTACCTGAACAGTTTTCAGGTGCTGATTAGTGCACTATGATATGGCTCCTAGGTCGAGCTAAAAAAAACACCCGAGAGCCAATATATGCTCTAAAACTCACGGACTAGTGAAGTATTTCAGAAAGCACATGAAATTGCTAAGTTGGAGAAGGCTAGAAAGTTCAAGCCCAAGGGATGTAATGACAAGCTTACATCTGCTCTCGGAAATGAGGAACATCGAGGGTGCACCCAAGGTGTCTCTTTTATAGAACCCTGGAAAAATACTTTCAAGAAATAGGAGGGTGCCACATACAAGAAGCGTCAAGCACGCACAGACGATGCCGCAGAGCGCCGTGCAGAGTGGGAGTGAAACTTTTTTGAATTTATTAATGAGAATCCAAACATAATGCAGGCTGCAGCGGGACAGATAATTGTGCCAGAGGTACGACTTGACGTACCAAGCAGTGTTGGCTCAATACAAGAAAAATTTGTTGTAAATTATATCAAAGATAACACACCATGCATGCTGCATGTACCGATAGGGCGCAAAGGCCATTTCCAAGAGGTTGCATGAGGCATTGCTACGCCTGGGGATTTATTTCACAATCGCCCTATTCTTTGCAGAGTATACCAAGGTTCAGGTCAATGAGATCACCAACGACATATTTATCAATGACCCCTTGGATCTTCCAATGCCTGATGAGGGGATTGAGACAATCGAAGATGCGCTGAATAACTTTGTCATATGAGTGAGCCGAGATATCAAATTACTGCATACAAGTTCTCAGAGTAAATCACCTATTGTCTCATCGCAATCCCCCACATATCCTTCATCTCACGATGTGCAAAATATAGGATCTTTATCACCTGTTGATGAGCGTGAGATAGAGGAAGAGGCAGAGAAGGAGTCAGTGCCCGATAAAGTGGCAGAAGTGACAGAACCTAAACTAGCCGAGCCTGATCAAGTGGAAGATTCAGTTCCAACGGCCGAGCCTGATCAAATGCCACTCCTAGTTCCGGTCGAGCCTCAAGTAATAGAGCCAGTGTTATTGCATGAGCCCACTGAGCCCAACACTAAAGTGCAAGAGCCTCTGCCAGTGCTAGTGGCCAAGCCTGAAAAACAATATGCACGCCCAAAGCCTGCAATCCACAAGACAATTGTTCAAGCTGGGCAGTGTTCTGCGCCGAAATCTGAAATGCTTAAATTTTTTACTACTATGGGGCAAACACGTTCTACGCCCGTAGAGGCTCCCTTAAAGGCTCTAGTACAAAAGCAGGTGGGCTCACTTTCTGTTAATAAATGGACCTACGGAGACAAGGATTATATCGAATACAAACCAGACAAACCATTATTACCCCAACGAGTACTTAAGAGTATGTCCTAGCAGATGAAAACATTTCATGACTAGTACCTCGAAGCGTCTTCGTTAGGAGTTACACAAATAGAAGTGAAGGTTCCAAAAGAAATATTCAACTGCCCAGAGTTTACTCTTGCACTATTTTTCGACGACTTCCATCAGATGTTCCGTCTGAAGCGAACCGACATCACACGCATGATGCTCTGGTGCCTGTAAGTACTTTTTACTTTGTCAATACAAAGCAAAAATCAATAATGTCTTATATTGACTATTGTTTCATGACATATGCAATTTGAATTCATGTTGTGACACGTCTAATAAATATGGGTACTTGAACCCATCATTGATAAGTCAAAGTACACTGAACCCAGTACTAAACCGGAACGATGACAAGTACTGGACTACAGGTCGGAAAAAGTTTCAAAAGAAGATGTTCAATAAAGACCAAGACACACTTAAGAAGAGTAAAAGGAATTGTGCCGCGTTGTATATTGCGCAATGCATGTTTCAATGGAGGGACAGAGAAATAATAAGTAGGGCATATAACTTTAAGTAAGTATACCCACTATATCCACTTAATCACGTTTTATCGATTATGAAACTAACATAATCATATATTACTTCTTTCGATAGTGATCATTGGATTGCACTTCTGATATACCCGAAGAACTCAAGGGTTTATGTGCTCAACTCTCTCGACAAACCCAAAAAAGAATATCAATATATATTAAATGTTATTCAGAGTGCATACAAATATTACGTGGAAAGGTTAGTTGGCCCACATGATCCACAGAGGCCGAAAGATATGCATATCAGAACCAACTATCCGGTAACATTATATTTTAAAATTTCTTAATTCAATTGATAAAGACAAACTATATATCGTTCTAACTTTGTCTATTTTGAAGTGTCACAAACAATCTCCTAGTTCGGTGCATTGCGGGTATTATACTTGTGATTTCATGAGCAATGACTTAGGAAAGTTTGCGCGGACAGTATCTGAGGATACTAAAGAAGTAAGTTGATTTATTATGTGTTAATCTAATATAACTTGCAATGTATGTACTTATATGTTACGTATGCAGGCATCAGGTCCATCAACCATTGCCGAGAAGAGCCAACTCTCAGAATTAATAATGTATGGAATCGTATCAAGGATGTGCCACTTCACGATGCATGAATTTCTTCATGAGCGTGGAGTATTCTTCGATCCTAAGGGTGAAGTGGCTAAGCATCCAACTCCGTATGATTGGGCTAGAAGAACTAAAAGGCAAGTACAACTAATCGCTAAGAATTTTGAAGCTGAGAAGCAAAAAAAGATGCGCAAGATGTGAGTTGGCCTTCCGAGAAGAAACATTAAACAAAATAATCATGTATACTACTGTGGATGGATGTGTGGAGTTGTGAATACAAGTTGTGAATCTTGAGGGTGAACAATTGTTAATTTTGAAGTTCCGATGATGAGATGTAAACTTTGTAAACTTGATTTGTGATAAATGTGAACTTTAGAAATTGATCGAGGTGTTTGGAGCGATCAATTAGGCTAGGTTTCAATTTTATTTTTATCGTACTATAAAGAGGGGTTGCATCTTGGTTATGAGTTGATTTTCAAGTGCCAATTTGCATTGCATATAGTAGCTTTTGATCATGTGTGGTTTTTGCAAAAGTTACAAAATTGGAAAATTTATTGAAACTACAAAATTGCACCCTTTGAGGAGCCATGCTGAATAGCGTGGGCCTCATGGCTCCAGAAGTGATGAGTCATTGTCAACGATAGTCAAAGAGGACTGAAGAAGAGAGGAGATCTGCTGTTTCATGGGTCGCGTGTGACTCAGGTACACGAGCAGCGAGCGATGGTCGGGCTGAGAGAGCTGTGGAATCAGGCTGGCCCAATCCGAGTACTTGGTGCAAAGTCGGTGGAGGCTTTGTCAGTTTCGGCGCAAAACTGACAACCATTGATTCTGTATCGGACTGTCCAGAAGAGAAGCCATAGTCGCTACGAAAGCTTAGCTTCTGGATAAGTCATCTGTATCTCTAGGCCCACAGTCAGTCAGTCATGTCTGTAAAAACCCTAAGGGGCTGGTGGAATATTCTAGGCCATTGGGCAGCCTATAAATAGGGCCCCAATCACTAGGGTTAGGTTACCCCTTCTAGAATTCACTTTTCAATCCATTGGGTTATTTTTGCTCCCTGTCTATTCTCTCTCCCCATGTGCGCTGCCAGGCAATGAGCTTTGTTTCTTCCTGAGATTCATTTGTTTCTTCACTGTTCTGGAAGAGTTTGTTTCGGGTGTTTTTGTGCGAAGCATTTATGTGCGCAACACTTCATTTAATGTCTTTGCTGTTGTGTGCATGCGGTTAATTTATTCTCTGAGAAGAAGCTTCTCTGTTGCTGTGATTTGTTCTTCACGAGCATTACTAGTTCTTGTTGTTTGCAAGTAGTACTATTCAACTGTAGCAACAGTACACTAGTACTCTAGCCTTGCTTTTTCCTGCATAGCTTTTTGATCGAGTTGACAGGGCTAAAGTCTCTTTTCTGGTTGTTTCTAGCGAAGCCCCTTCTCTATGATTCGAAGTCCCTCAGCTTCGTGAGGCAGGCTTCGATCTGACATCCTCGAGGGCTTCACTTGAACTTCGAACTTCATTTTGTGTACTGCGTTGCTAGCTTCGAAGTACTTTTTTGAACTGTCAGCGTATCATACTTCGAACGTCTGTGCGACGGTACTCGGACTTGAGCTCTTCGAAGTCCATACTTCGACAGGTTTCGAAGTTGGCTTCGAAGCTTGTCTTTCTGTTAGACTTCGCTCGACGTGAGTTCCTTATTGCTGTCATTTTCGAAGGTCACTGTGTGTGTGTGTTCGGAGTTTGTCTTTCGAAGTTAATCCTCTGAACGATGGTCTCAACTTCGGTTGTCATACCTCGACCAAGCTAGCTTCGAAGTTTGAGTGTAGGCTTCGATTTGATCTTTTTGCCGTGTGTTGGGCTTCGCTACTCTTTCGAAGGTTGTTTTTCTGTGAGCTTGTTCGAAGCTTTCTGTTCGAAGTTTAGCCTTCGAAGTACATTGTTCGAACCTAGCTTCGACTCTGCCATACTTTGCTCCGAAGCATACTTCGCACTTTGTTACTCAAACTAGGATAGACAACCAACCTTCGACACTCTCACAACAGCCTTCGGCAGGCTTCGCAACTAACCTCCGAAGCAGGCTTCGTCACCAACCTCCGAAGCAGGCTTCGACACAGCGAAGCAGGCTTCAACACAAGTGCAGCAGGCTTCGCCAATTTTCGAACAGGAGATAAATCTGAACAGTAACATCTCATCTCACTTCATATATACTTAGATCAGCTGTTGAGAAGTTTGACTTGCCATGTCTAGTATATTTTGATTATCTGCCTAGTAGCACTGCTTTGGTAGTTCTCTGTTTAACATCAGTTGTTTCTAGGCTAGATACCCGTAGACTTAGGCAATCTGTTCATACTCTGCTGTTTAGTCTTTTGAGGTGCGTTGGGTATTGGGATCAGGCCATATATTCGAAAGAATTTTTAAGGCGCCCATTCACCCCCCTCTGGTCGCTACTTTCGGTCCTACAAGTGGTGTCAGAGATTGGTTAGGGTTTTTCCATCCTTAACCGGTTCTAAACCCCAGTAGTGACCATGACATCTCCTGTCAAGGTCCCATCCTTGGAAGCCTATGGCTATAACTATTGGAAGACTCGCATGCGAGCCTATCTCATGAGCCAGGGTTCGGACATTTGGGACATTTGCGTTCACACCACGTGGTGATCCAGGACACTTCATCGCCGACTGACCCAAGCGCAATGGCCACAAGAAGGGCACCGGTGGAGGCTTCCACGACTCCGGCAAGCACGCGAGCTCCTCCTTCAACAAGGGCAAGCCGAAGACCAGATTCTTCAAGAAGGCCCTAAAGGACTACCGGCGAGAGAACAAGAAGCGTGACAAGGCCTTCTTCGCCGAGATGGAGAAGAGCTACTCCAAGCAGTCCACGTCTTCTTCCTCTTCATGAAGCTCAAGCGATGATGAGATCATCATTAGGAAGGGGAAGGACAAGGACGATCCGGCGGGCCTTTGCTTCATGGCCTTCGGGGACAGACCAAAGAGCCGCTCACATCAGCGCCGAAGATCTCGCAAGAGCTTCTGTTCAATGGCTCTTGGGGATAAGGAAGAAAAGAGCTCCTCCGACGACTCCAACGATGACAACGAAAAGGTATCATCCTATGAACGCGAAATCGTTGATTTACTTGAAAGCAATCATCAGGAGTTGAAATATCGAGAAAAACTGCTTAGGGGGGCCAAGAAGAGGATAGATGAGTTAGAGAGTGAGCTTTCCATAGCCAATGGCAGAATTGAGAGTCTATCTTCTTCCCCTTTCTTGGGTGATAGCAGTGAGTGCTCGAAGTGTGAGGTGCTTCTGTGTGACTTGTCGACTTTGAAGTCCAAGTACATAGAAAGGGTTGATGAGAGGGACGCTTTGGCCACTGAGCTTGAAAGCGCTCAATAGGAGCTGAAAGATGCTCAAGCCACAGTCATCGCACCATGTGTTGATTGCCCATCTCATCTAGCTGCCTTAGTTGAGCTGAAATCCAAGGGCGATGAACATTTGGGTGATTTGGAGAGGTTGAGAGCTGAGCTTGCGCAGACTAGGCTAGAGCTTGAGACATTATCAGTTCCACCCACTGTCTATGAGAACTGCCTGTCTCTTAGACTTGAGTTAATCAAGCTAAAAGCCGAGAAGTCTGTCCAGGTTGATAGCGAGTGTGAGACCTGCTTGTCTCAGGTGGAGGTACTAGCTTCCTTGAGAGAGGAGCTAGCTGATTCTCAGAATGAGAACTTTTACCTCCGTTCAATCCTGAGTTGGATCAGTGCTAGAGAGCCACAGCTCGGCATGATGATCCAACAGTTCAAGAGGCAGGATGGGTTTGGGGTAGGTTACACCTACACCAAGGCTGACTTTGAGAGTGCCATTAGCCGGGCAGTGGAGTGGAGTAAAATGACTCCTGAGCAGAGATATCCCAAGACCCATTATACTGAGTCCTCCCAGGCTTGTCAGCCCAAGGGTGGAGTAATCAATGAACCACCAAAAGCTCCACCCAAGAAACCTATCTGGGTTCCAAAGCCCAAACACCTCCACACTTCTCTTGACTCTCTTCCTGGATCATCTCAGCCCAAAAAGATTACACCGAACACCACTAAGACCAAGAATCCCTAGCCTCAACCACACCCCAAGAAGCCCACCAATCATTGTGAGTATTGTGAGCGAGACGGGCATCTTGCGGAGTTTTGCTTCAGGAGGAAGCGGGTTGAGAGAGCAGAGAGGGCTCGTGGTGGTCGGGAGCAGTTCTACCAGCAGGGTGGTAGACTGCGTGTTCCTCGACGCGGGGAGAGGCTGGAGGCCAGGCCGCGTCGTGTAGGTGGTGGTAGAGGAGACAACTTTGGTGCCCGTGCTCCAGTTGGTGGTGGTCGTTCCGGTAGAGCTCCAAGCCATTTTGGCTATGGTCCTGGACCTCATGGGCGAGGTTCTAGGGAGAACCGTGGACCGCGCTTTGAGCCGCGTTTTGGTCCAAACTATTTTGATGGTTTTCGCTTTCCATCTTTTGAGCAAATGGCTCGACACTGGTTTAGCTCTTTTGCTAAACCTGGTGTCGGACCATTTGCTCCCACTTACAGCCACTAATTGTGCAGGATCTGGGACTGGAGGACGTTTGGATTATGGACTCAGGATGCTCTCGCCACATGACGGGACATCGCAGATGGTTCTCCAGTCTCACTCCCCCGAGCTCCAAAGAGTACATCACATTCGGGAACAGTGGTCAAGGGAAAGTGAGTGGCATTGGCTCAATTCGCATTTCAGACCATTTTTCTTTAAAGAACGTTGCTTTGGTTAAAAATTTGAACTTCAATTTTATTTCTGTTTCGCAACTTCTTGAGGATGGGTTGGAAGTGCGTTTTAAGAAGGGAAATTCTTGTGTGTTTGATTCTAAAGGATCTTTGATTTGCCAGATTTTACCATTTGGTAAAGTTTTTCGAATTGACTTCTCTAGTTCTTTTGGCCCTTCTCGTTGTTTGATAGCTGGATCTTCTTCTGAGCTCTGGAAGTGGCATAGGAGGTTAGGCTATTTGAGTTTTGATCTGCTAGTCAGGTTAAGCTCTATGGACCTCATCCGAGGATTGCCCAAGCTTAAAATGGAGAAAGATCTAGTTTGTCATCCCTGTCGTCATGGGAAAATGGTTGCCGCTTCTCACTCACCTGTGACTCAGGTGATGACTTCATATCCAGGCGAGCTTTTACACTTGGACACTGTCGGTCCAGCTCGGGTACGCTCAGTCGGTGGGAAGTGGTACGCGCTTGTCATTGTTGATGACTTCTCTCGATTCTCGTGGGTTTTCTTTTTGGAGTCTAAGGATGAAACTTTTCAGTTTGTTCATGACCTGATTTTGAAGCTGAAGAATGAGAACAATGGTCGGATGCGATCAATTCACTCCGACAAGGGCTCTGAGTTCAAGAACTCTCAGTTCATCAGCTTCTGTAGTGATCAAGGTCTTGACCATCAGTTTTCTTCTCCTTACACTCCCCCACAAAACGGCGTTGTGGAACGAAAGAACCGCACGCTAGTCGAGATGGCCAGGACGATGCTCGATGAGCACAGGACTCCTAGGCGTTTTTGGGCTAAAGCCATGAATACAGCTTGCTATCTGGCCAACCGCATTTTTCTTAGAGCTTACCTTGGTAAGACATCATATGAACTGCAATTTGGCAGACAGCCCAAGGTGAGCCACTTGCGAGCGTTTGGTTGCAAGTGCTTTGTGCTCAAGAACGGAGGGCATTTGGACAAGTTTGAGTCTCATTGCTGGGATGGTGTTTTTCTTTGATATGCATTGCATTCTCGAGGTTTCCGTGTTTGGAAACTCGAAACCCAGTAGCTTGTCGAGACTTGCGAAGTTTCATTTGATGAGTCCTTGCCTTCTTTGACTCCTTCTTTTGAGCCTTCTGGTGATGATGAGCTCGGAGAGTCCATCTTCGAGGAAGATGAGGATACTCCAGCTGCTGATGAGGGTGGGCCTTCTGCACCCCCTGTAGAGCCCACACCTTCTGAGATTTCGACTGAGGATGAGGGTGGACCTCTGATCACTTCTTCCACTATGATCGAGCCCCCTCAGTCGAGTCCAGAGGTGCCAGCTACTGACTCTGGTGAGGTGACTTCAGATCACCAGGGAACCCGAGCAGTTCAGCGTGACCATCCCTCAGAGCTCATCATCAGTGATTTGACTGAAAGGACTCCGCATTCACCTACCTCTCTTGTTGTGTTTGCTGAATCTGCTTTTGTTGCATCTTTTGAGCCCAAAGATGTTTCTCATGCTCTTTCTGATTCAAATTGGATTAATGCCATGCAAGAAGAGCTTGAGAATTTTGTCTGTAATCGGGTTTGGACACTAGTTGAGCCGCCACTAGGATGCAACCCCATAGGCACCAAGTGGGTATTCAAGAACAAACAAGGTGAAGATGGGGTTGTGGTGCGCAACAAAGATCGACTAGTTGCCCAGGGTTTTTGCCAAAAAGAGGGTATTGATTTTGAAGAAAATTCGCCCCTGTTGCCCGTCTTGAGTCCATTCACATTCTCTTAGCTTTTGCCGCTTCAAAGGGTTTTAAGCTTTTTCAAATGGACGTCAAGAGTGCTTTTCTGAATGGGTTCATAGAGGAGGAAGTTTATGTTAGGCAGCCCCCGGTTTTGAGAACTCTAAGTTTCCTCGACATGTTTTTAAACTACAAAAGACTTTATACGGGTTGAAGCAAGCCCCTAGGGCTTGGTATGACCGGTTGAAGCAATTCTTGTTGCGGAAGGGCTTTATGATGGGTTCGGTGGATAAAACTCTCTTCTTGCTCAGAGATGCCTCAGATTTCTTAGTCGCTCAGATTTACGTGGACGATATTATCTTTGGCGGTACTACTGATTCTCTTGTGTCCAAGTTTTCTGAGCAGATGCAAAGCGAGTTTGAGATGAGCCTCATGGGTGAGCTCAAGTACTTCTTAGGGCTCCAGATCAAGCAGACCAAGGACGACACCTTCATCCACCAAGGTAAGTACACTCGTGATATGTTGAAAAAATTTGACTTTGGTGGTGAATTGAAGCCGCAGATGACCCCGATGGGCAAATCTGGGGGTCTGGACAAAGACGAAAGCGGCGTCAAGGTCAACGAGAGGGAGTTTCGAGGGATGATCGGTTCACTGCTGTACTTAACGGCGACAAGACCGGAGATTCAGTTTGCCGTGGGGCTGTGCGCGCGCTTCCAGTCTTCACCTCACGCGTCTCATCGGCAGGCTGTCAAGCGCATCTTCAGGTACCTCACTTATGCACCTGATCTTGGTCTTTACTATTCAGCATCATCATCTCTTGATTTATCTGGCTTTTCGGATGCCGATTTTGGTGGGTGCCGGTTGGATCGCAAGTCGACTTCCGGTACTTGCCAGTTTCTCGGTTCTTCCCTTGTTTCTTGGTCTTCTCGAAAGCAATATGGAGTTTCTCTTTCGACCACTGAGGCTGAGTATGTGGCTGCTGCTCACAATTGGTTTGGATGATTTCCACTCTGCGAGATTTTGGGTTGTTCTTTCCTACCAGGGTTCCATTGTTTTGCGACAGCACCAGTGCTATTAGTGTAGGGAAAAACCCTTGTCTCCATTCAAAAACTAAACACATTGATGTGCGCTTTCACTTTCTGAGGGATCAATATGAGAAAGGTGTCATTAACCTTGTTCATGTTGATACCCATCATCAGTTGGCTGACATTTTCACCAACCCCCTAGATCAGTCTACCTTTGAGCGTTTACGAGGGGATTTGGGTGTTGTGTATCTTTTCTAGGATATTATGCGTCAGTTTTCTTTCCTCTTTACTTTTTTTCTTGAGTCTTTGTGTGTGTATTCATAACTCGCATATTCACATATCACACTTTAGAAATGCTTCTGTTATATGATTGAACTGCTTTACATATTCTAGCTGGTAAATGCTTTTGAATACTTGTCATTGATCATGCTTTGGTTCAGTTCACTTGATATGTCTCATATCTGTCATATGCATGGCTTTTACGCTTTCAACTTGAAAAATGATCACCGCTGCTTCTGGTAACTAGCATGCGTAGGCTGAATGTTCTTGCTATTTGTTACATGCCTTGTAGCTAGTTCCTGATTTAGATGCAAACATGCAACTTGGACATCTTTCTGCTTTAAAACATCGATATGTGCTATAAAAATGATGAAAAATCAAGAAAAATGAAAATTCCATGCCTTTTTATGCCTACACTTGAAAAGATCCAGGTGGGTTTGTTTTGTCGCATTGCATTGTTCTGGACTACGTACCATAGCACTTTGGTATGAACTAGGACAGTGCAATGTATGCCAAGACCAATGTCTTAAGCTTCTGATGGTCCAGTTCTGGCCTAGGCTTGACTTGGTCAGTCAGCATAAGGTTTGACATGCAAATAACCCCTGGCAAAAAAAGGAAAAAGAAAAAGCCTGAAAATTGAAATGATAACAAGTTTGTAACACCTCAATTTTTCAAAACAATAAAAATATTATTAAATTCAATTTCTTGGAATTATTATTTCTGAAAATAACTTTTAGATCCCTTTTATACCCTTTTGAACTACAACATAGAGTAGATGACCAAATTAGGAGGTGAAACTTTTTGTATATGATCCTAAGGCCAAAAGATAATTTTGAGGATTTTTATAAATTTTTACCAGCCTTGGAAGTAGCCCTAATCTTTTAATCTATTTTCTGGAATTAATTTTATTCAGAAAAACATTAGAACAGTATTGGGCCGTTTCCCCCTCCCTTCTCTCTCTCCCGGCCGGCCCAACCCACTCCCACCCGCGCGCGCCTTCTGACCAGTGGAGCCCACCCGTCAGTGAGCCCCTCTCCTCTCACGCGCGCACCCGACGCCTTGGCCCCACCTGTCGGCGCCAACTTTCTCCCCTCGCGCCCGAGCCCGACCCCACCCGTCAGTCGCCCGTTCGCTCGCTCGCGTTCGCTGGCTTGTGGCCCCCGCCTGTCAGACCCGTCGTCAACCTCTCGCCACCGCCCCCAAATCCCGCCGGCCGACGACCTCGCCCTCGGATCCGCCTCGCCAGCCCGCCCCGCATTAATTCGTCGCCATTAATCGGTCCCCCGCGTCGCGCCGACCGTTTCCCCGCTTTAACCCTCGCGTTTATGCCACGGGATCACCGCTCCGCGTGCATGGCCGAGCCATCGCCGGCGAGTAAAGGCTCTCTGGCCGGTTTCCTTGCATGCGACCCCCGCCGGTGACCCTATTTAACCCCCCTGCCTCCGCCGCGTTCGACCCCCACGCTCAATCGCCACGAGAACGAACAGAGCGCCCCTCCTTCGCTTTTGAGCATTTTCCCCCTGCTTCGCCTCCGGCCGCCCTTCGCCGTCGCCTCGGACCACCCCGGCCCTCGCCTCCGCCACCGTCGTGACCGCCAGGACGTCCCCTACCTCGGCCACGTCCCCGCCGGTCAAGGAGATCGCCGGAACCCCATCGCCGACGAGGAGCCCGAAGTGCTTCGCCGTCTACCCTCGCCGCCGACCACTTCCCGTCGACCCCTCGTCTCGCCTAAGGTACCATCATGACCGCCGTAGTGTCCTCTTTCCATTTCTAGGCTTAGCTAGGACCGCCGTCGCTCGCCGTGGCCGTTGGCCCGCTCGCCGTCGTCGGAGAAGACGACCGGCACGGGTCGAGTACCCGTGCCGTGTCGGATCTGATCCCGGCCGTGCGATCGCGATCGGACGACGCGCGTGAGTACACGTACGCGATCTAATCCGCACCGTCGGATCTGGTCAAAGCGGTATGTTTTAATCTCGCGCGTTGGTTTTCATTTAAACCCGCCGGGCGATCTCGTGCGTCCACGTGGTACCCCTTCGCACGTTTTAATCCTGGCCGTCCGTAGCGACTTAACCCTCCCGCCTCGCGCCTGGCCACCGGATCTAGATCCGACGGTCCAGATCGACCCGGCGCACGCGCACAGTGCGCGGGTTCACCGTGGGCCTGGCTCACCGTGGACCCGAGAGGTTTAAAATTTGAAAATAAATTCCAGAAATGCTTTTAAACTTGTAAAATTCATATCTAATGCATTTGAACTCTAAAAATTGCCATTCCAATTTTAGAAAATTCATAAAATTATTCTCTACATGTTTATGCAATAAAAACAGTAGGTTTATTTGGACATTTTCATGTTTATTTAAATAAGTATTCAAATGCCCTTAGGATTTAAATGTGAATTTCAATATTTAAATCCCAGAGAAATTGTATAATTGTCCTTTACTGTTAAAACACTAAAGCCACTAGGTTTCCTATAAATCAATTGAACTAAATTGGTTAGAAAACCCAATGTAGAGTTATGCCCACTTAAATACTCTTTTATGAAAAACAATGATTTATTTAGATTCACTTTAAATTAATGGAGGAATAAATTTCAGAACTTTAATATCTGAATTTATTTTATTTTTAATCCAACCAACCTTAACTTATATGATTGCAATGTAATGTTATATGGTTTGATTGAATGTGGTACTCTTTTTATTTGACTTTATATTAAAAAGACTACGACGTCGCCGAGGAGCCGGAGTACTTCCCGGAAGTTCCTCCCTCCCCATTCGCTGAACAAGGCAAGTCACCAAACCAATCTTTTGAGCATATTGAACCCATGTTTGATTAAACTATCGTTAAAACACATAGGTTATATATGCATTAGTCAAATGAACCCTTACAATATATTTATTTAGGATCCCCCGACCTTGATGTGCAACCCAAGCCATGCTCTCTAGCCTAAACTCCTTGTCACCATATGATATATGTTATTAGCTAGTGTCCAATGTATCGACACGATCGCTATAGGATAAAAATGAGTCGTAGTACTTGGTTCTACTATATGATCCCCATGGTTTCTTATCTATGGAATTCTGTCGGTGTTGGAGTTATGGTTGTGAGTGAATGCATGGTGGGTTCCGGGTGCAAGCTAGGACATTGGTCGGTAGCACCCGGGGCACTATAAGGACCGGTCTGAGGGATCCGTTGCAATACACTTCCGTACTAACCACAAGTCTAGTGGGTAAGTCCTAACTAAGGTATGGGTTGTTCCAAACCGAGGCCACCACTTGGAGATGGGTCAAGTTGCACCTGCGGGTGACTTGTACCAATGTGGCGCAAAAGGGGGTGCGACGTTAGCCGGGATACGGCCCGGCGCGCCGGCGAAACCTAGAGCGGGTGGTTATCGCTTGGAGCATCTCATATTGAGGTTTTGGCACGAGTTCCCGTGAAATGGGTCATCTCGTTGGGATGAGTGCGTGCCTTGTGGGTACAGTAGTACATCTCTGATCAGAGTCATAAATCTTTTCGAAAAGCCGAGCCCACGGTCAAGGGCGGGTTGCGTAACATCCCACAGTTAGTCTACTTTGAAAATGTATGTGCATGTTGGATTGTCATGTAAGGACTGTTGTGCGAGGAGGTAAAACGTACTCCTCGAGTTAGTGGATGTTGTTGATGTTCATGTCTACTTTTCCGCATAATTAAAATGTGATTACATTAAATGCAATAACTGTAAATGTACTTTTCCGCACTTTGAGCCATTACCCTTCCTTGTTTATTACCTTGCATTATTATTTGCATTTGCGGTGGCTTGTTGAGTACTTTTTGTACTCATACCCGTTGGACCCCACAGAGGATACCTACTATGAAGACGGTCTGGAGTAGCGACCCAGTCGAGAAGAAAGATCCTGAAGAAGGAGTTCGTCATGCCGTTTTCTAAAATATTTTATTTGCTGCTTTTACTAAAGACAATGATGTAATAATTATGGTCTGCGTGCCATGAATACTGTATGATGTACGTATGTCGCATGATGAACCTCTTGGATTATTGTTTTTCTTATGAAATTCAATAATGTCTCGATTTGATAAATCGGGGCGTGACAAGATGGTATCAGAGCCGACTTGACTGTAGGAAGCCAAACAGACCCGCCTAGCCACGGACCATAGGAAATTATTTCTCAAAAATCTAATTTACAAATTTTGTTCCTCTCCTCACTTTTATTCAACTTGCTGTTTTGTAGATGCCAGTCTACCGGGTTCAAAGCTTCTGCCGACACTTTGAGGGCTTCGTCAGGGAACTCCGGATGATGCTCACATTTCTCGGGTTCCTCTTCGAACCCGAATTCCAAGGGATCTACTTGGAGGAATTCGCCGGGCCTTGCGACGTCTCCCTCACCGTCCACGGCTCCGGAGAGCATCTGCCACCCTACTCTACGGCACTTGGAGGCCCGACCTTCGACGTCGCGTGCCAACGAGTCGCCCTCCAGGCCCTCATGGAGCTGAGGATGATCTACGACGATCGTCTTCAGAACACATCCTTCCGGCTTGTGCCGAAGCGTACTCCCGGCGCCCACCGCAGTATCTACCACGGAGTTCACTCCGTGCGTGATCCAGCCATGGCCCGGCAATCACGTCTTCTACAGGCTATGGATGATCTCCATACTGAGGCGGTGCTCGACGCCGACGAGCACCATGAGGCGGTCGAGTTTCTTCGTGAAGAAACGAAGAACTTGATCCAGCAGAACGGCGAGCTGCAGCGCAAAATCATGCAGCTGCAGAAGGACATCGCTGAGATGGTCCCTCTCCTTCCGAGGAAGAGGAAGCCCATCCGTGAGCCCGTACCTCGCCCCAAGCGGATCCCACCTCACCCCTCCACCGCCGGACCATCTACCGCCAGCGTCCCTGCACCACGCCCCGGCCTCGTCTCCGACCCTATCATCGAGAACTTTCTCGAGCCCACCGTCCCTTCGGAGCCGCGCACTCGTGGTTCCGAGAGCACGGAGACTGCCTCCGGTGGCGAGTAGGCGTAGGAGTCGCTAGTTTAAAAAATAAAAATTCGTATGTGGTGCTACCCATGACGAGTGTGTCTTGGGTAGAATAAAAACTTGATTGTAATGAACATTTTACCACTGAAATTATTTATGAGATGGAGCTATTATCGTACATTGTTTTGTCAATTCGTTTGTCTTATGACTATGCATATTCAGAAGATGGCCGACCACCAGAACACCGGCTCCAACAACGGAGCAGGAGGGAGCCGAGATGCACCTGAGGGAGTTGTACCTCACTGGGGTGCGACAGGCCCACGTCAGTCTGGGTCGCCTTCCGCCAACCACCCCACCTTGGCGGAAATGATGGCAAACCAGAATCACCTGATCACCGCCCTCCTCACCCAAATGCAGCACCAACAGGCTCAGTTGGACCGTCTGCAGAATGGGGAGCCCGCCCCTCGCGCACCAGCACCCGCGGCCGCTCCGCAACTCTCCGAGTTCTTGCGTGTGCGCCCGCCCGTCTTCTCGAGCACGACCAACCCGATGGAGGCCGGAGATTGGCTCCGCACCATCGAGAAGAAGCTCGACCTCCTCCCCTGCACAGACCGGGAGCGAGTGGCCTTCGCCACTCATCAACTCCAGGGTCCCGCCGCTGAATGGTGGGACAACTACCGTGCGTCCCAGCCGGAGGGCCACATGGTGACTTGGGCGGAGTTCACCATCGCCTTCCGCGCCGCCCACGTCCCCGCCGGTGTCATCGCGGTCAAACAGCAGGAGTTCCGCGACCTGCAGCAGGGCAACAGGACTGTCATGGAGTACCTCCATGAGTTCAACCGCCTCGCACGCTACGCACCGGAGGAAGTGCGCACCGACGCCCTCCGCCAAGCCAAGTTCCTCAGGGGACTTAAGGATGAGCTGTCCATCCAGCTCGTCGCCGCCGACTTCGCCGATTTCCAGCGGCTGGTCAACAAAGCGCTCATCCAAGAGACTGAGCAGAACAAGCTGGACCTCAAGAAGAGGAAGATGATCGCCTTCAAGCACCAGCAGGCGAACACTCAGAGGCCCCGCTTCGTCCCTCCGCCACCAGCGCCCGCCTACCATCCTCGGCCCGCCTACAGGCCACCTCATGCAGCCGGTGGATCCAACGCCGGGCATCCTCGCCCCGCTCCACCAGCTCCGGCCACTCAGCCCGCACCGGCCGCCAAAGCCCCGATCTTGAGGGATCGCCAAGGAAGGCCGGTCGTCTGCTTCAACTGCCGCAAGGAGGGGCACTACTCCCACCAGTGTCCCCACCCCAAACGGCCCCAAGGCGCGGCGCCCAACCAGGCGGTGCGAGCCCGCGTAAACCACGTCAACGCGGAGGAAGCTCAGGAGGCGCCAGAAGTCGTGCTCGGTACGTTTACTGTGAATTCCGTACCGGCCTTGATATTGTTTGACTCTGGAGCGACACACTCCTTCGTCTCCAAGGATTTCGTAAAATCACATGGACTGGACGTACTTCCGCTACCCACACCCATGGTTATTACTACTCCCGGCAACAAGACCTTAGCCCGCTTATATAGCCCTAAGGTTCAAATTGAGATCCTAGGAGTATTGTTTCGAGCCGAGCCAGTTCTCATCCAATGCACCGGGCTTGATTTCATCCTAGGGATGGATTGGTTGATGAAGCATAAAGGTGTGATCAACTGTGCCAACAAATCCGTCACGGTGACCAACCCAGAAGGCGAAGTCGTTACCTTTCGTATGACCAGTCGCAAGCCGCTCAGTGCGTCCCTTCACTCTTTGGCCCTTGAAGAAGTACCCATAGTCAAGGAGTTCGCGGACGTCTTTCCTGAAGATCTACCGGGAATGCCTCCCAAGCGAGACATCGAATTCAGGATCGAGCTTGTCCCCGGCACCACTCCAATTTCCAAGCGCCCATACCGGATGGCCGCCAATGAACTAGCTGAGGTCAAAGCCAATATTGAAGACCTAGAGCAGAAAGGGTACATCCGACCAAGTACCTCACCCTGGGGTGCACCGGTCATATTTGCCATGAAGAAAGACAAGACCAAGAGGATGTGCGTGGACTATAGAGCCTTGAACGACGTAACCATCAAGAACAAATACCCATTGCCTCGGATCGACGACCTGTTCGATCAGCTGAAAGGATCCTCGGTGTTTTCCAAGATCGACCTCAGGTCAGGTTATCACCAGTTAAGGATCAGGGAGGAAGATATACCCAAGACTGCTTTCACCTCCCGCTATGGACTCTACGAGTACACTGTGATGTCGTTCGGACTCACGAATGCCCCGGCCTTCTTCATGAACATGATGAACAATGTATTCATGGAGTTCTTGGACAAGTTCATCGTGGTATTCATCGACGATATCCTCGTTTACTCCAAGACCAAGGAGGAACACGAGACTCACCTCCGTCTGACCCTCGGAAAGCTAAGGGAGCAGCAACTGTACGCCAAATACAGCAAATGCGAATTTTGGTCGTCTGAGGTGAAGTTCCTCGGCCATGTCATATCTGCCGGAGGAATAGCAGTGGACCCAACCACCGTTGAAGCGGTAACCAACTGGCTACAGCCAACGACCGTGACCGAGATCCGGAGTTTTCTCGGATTGGCCGGATACTACCGCCGGTTCATCGAGAATTTTTCCAAGATCGCCAAGCCTATGACCAGACTTCTGCAGAAAGAGGTGAAGTTTGACTGGACCCCCGACTGCGAAGAGAGCTTCCAGACTCTCAAGAAGAAGCTCGTGTCAGCCCCCATTCTGACTCTGCCAGACATCCGGAAAGACTTTCACGTCTACTGCGATGCCTCTCGTCAAGGATTGGGATGCGTCTTAATGCAAGAAGGGAAGGTGATATCCTACGCCTCCCGGCAGTTGAGACCACATGAGCTGAACTACCCAACTCACGACCTGGAACTAGCAGCCGTGGTTCATGCCTTGAAGATATGGAGACATTACCTTGTGGGAAATCGGTGTGAGGTCTTCACCGACCACAAGAGCCTCAAGTACATATTCACCCAACCAGATCTGAACCTCAGGCAAAGGAGATGGTTGGAACTGATCAAGGATTACGACTTGGGCATCCATTATCATCCGGGCAAAGCAAACGTGGTGGCAGACGCCCTTAGTCGAAAAGGGTACTGCAATGCCATCATGATTCAAGACCAGGCTCCTCTACTTTATAAAGAGATGGAAAGGCTAAACCTAGGGATCACCACCCGAGAATACCTCGCTGCCTTGGAGTCTCGGCCTGTCTTAATAGACCAGATCCGAGAGAAGCAGAAGGAAGACCCGGACATCCTGGAGATCCAGCAGAACATGAGGAAGGGTAAAGCCCCCGGATTCTCCGAGGATGAACATGGTACCATTTGGTTCGGAAGCCGAGTATGCGTACCCGACCTACCTGAGTTGAAGACTCTCATCCTTCAGGAAGCCCATGATACTCTATACTCCATTCACCCCGGGAGTACAAAGATGTACCAAGACCTGAAGGAAAAATATTGGTGGGTCAGTATGAAGAGAGAGATAGCTGAGTATGTGGCCAAGTGCGACACATGCCGGCGAGTCAAGGCAGAGCATCAGAGACCTGCCGGACTCCTTCAACCTCTCAAAGTCCCTGAATGGAAGTGGGAAGAGATAGGAATGGACTTCATCACGGGACTGCCCAGGACCCAAGCTGGTCATGATTCTATCTGGGTGATCGTTGATCGACTCACCAAGGTAGCTCACTTCGTTCCGGTCAAGACAACTTACACCGTCGCCAAGTTGGCTGAGTTGTATATGACCCGGATCGTGTGCCTCCACGGAGTTCCCAAGAAGATTGTATCTGACCGCGGGAGTCAGTTTACCTCCAAGTTTTGGAAGAACCTTCAAGAGGAACTCGGCACCCGGCTGAACTTTAGCACCGCCTATCATCCACAGACCGACGGTCAGACCGAAAGGGTCAACCAGATATTGGAGGATATGCTTAGAGCTTGTGCTCTAGACTTTGGCGGAATGTGGGACAAGAACTTACCTTATGCAGAGTTCTCCTACAACAACAGCTATCAAGCCAGCCTGCAAATGTCCCCGTTCGAAGCACTCTATGGGCGTAAGTGCAGAACGCCGTTGCTCTGGGATCAAACCGGAGAGTCACAACTGTTTGGGACAGATTTATTGAGAGAAGCCGAAGAGAAAGTTAAGATCATAAGAGACCGACTGAAGGCAGCCCAATCCAGACAAAAGAGCTACGCCGATAACCGTCGAAGAGATCTAGCCTTTGAGGAGGGCGATTATGTCTACCTCCGAGTCACTCCCCTCCGTGGCACTCAAAGGTTCAACATGAAGGGCAAACTAGCACCCCGCTACGTCGGACCTTTCCAGATCCTCCATCGACAAGGAGAAGTGGCATATCAACTTGAACTGCCTCCATCCTTGGCAGGCGTTCATGATGTGTTCCATGTCTCGCAGCTAAAGAAGTGTCTCCGTGCGCCCACCGAGCAAGCCGACCTTCAGCAGCTTAATGTCCAAGAAGACTTGACCTACATAGAGAGGCCCGTCAAGATCTTGGAAACTAAGGAGAGAGTAACCAGAAGTCGCGTCGTCCGCTTCTGCAAAGTCCAATGGAACAACCATCCCGCCGAAGAAGCCACTTGGGAAAAAGAAGACGAGCTGAAAGCCCAATACCCCGAGCTATTCGAGTAGCGTTCCAATCTCGAGGACGAGATTCTTGTAAGGGGGATAGGTTTGTAACACCTCAATTTTTCAAAACAATAAAAATATTATTAAATTCAATTTCTTGGAATTATTATTTCTGAAAATAACTTTTAGATCCCTTTTATACCCTTTTGAACTACAACATAGAGTAGATGACCAAATTAGGAGGTGAAACTTTTTGTATATGATCCTAAGGCCAAAAGATAATTTTGAGGATTTTTATAAATTTTTACCAGCCTTGGAAGTAGCCCTAATCTTTTAATCTATTTTCTGGAATTAATTTTATTCAGAAAAACATTAGAACAGTATTGGGCCGTTTCCCCCTCCCTTCTCTCTCTCCCGGCCGGCCCAACCCACTCCCACCCGCGCGCGCCTTCTGACCAGTGGAGCCCACCCGTCAGTGAGCCCCTCTCCTCTCACGCGCGCACCCGACGCCTTGGCCCCACCTGTCGGCGCCAACTTTCTCCCCTCGCGCCCGAGCCCGACCCCACCCGTCAGTCGCCCGTTCGCTCGCTCGCGTTCGCTGGCTTGTGGCCCCCGCCTGTCAGACCCGTCGTCAACCTCTCGCCACCGCCCCCAAATCCCGCCGGCCGACGACCTCGCCCTCGGATCCGCCTCGCCAGCCCGCCCCGCATTAATTCGTCGCCATTAATCGGTCCCCCGCGTCGCGCCGACCGTTTCCCCGCTTTAACCCTCGCGTTTATGCCACGGGATCACCGCTCCGCGTGCATGGCCGAGCCATCGCCGGCGAGTAAAGGCTCTCTGGCCGGTTTCCTTGCATGCGACCCCCGCCGGTGACCCTATTTAACCCCCCTGCCTCCGCCGCGTTCGACCCCCACGCTCAATCGCCACGAGAACGAACAGAGCGCCCCTCCTTCGCTTTTGAGCATTTTCCCCCTGCTTCGCCTCCGGCCGCCCTTCGCCGTCGCCTCGGACCACCCCGGCCCTCGCCTCCGCCACCGTCGTGACCGCCAGGACGTCCCCTACCTCGGCCACGTCCCCGCCGGTCAAGGAGATCGCCGGAACCCCATCGCCGACGAGGAGCCCGAAGTGCTTCGCCGTCTACCCTCGCCGCCGACCACTTCCCGTCGACCCCTCGTCTCGCCTAAGGTACCATCATGACCGCCGTAGTGTCCTCTTTCCATTTCTAGGCTTAGCTAGGACCGCCGTCGCTCGCCGTGGCCGTTGGCCCGCTCGCCGTCGTCGGAGAAGACGACCGGCACGGGTCGAGTACCCGTGCCGTGTCGGATCTGATCCCGGCCGTGCGATCGCGATCGGACGACGCGCGTGAGTACACGTACGCGATCTAATCCGCACCGTCGGATCTGGTCAAAGCGGTATGTTTTAATCTCGCGCGTTGGTTTTCATTTAAACCCGCCGGGCGATCTCGTGCGTCCACGTGGTACCCCTTCGCACGTTTTAATCCTGGCCGTCCGTAGCGACTTAACCCTCCCGCCTCGCGCCTGGCCACCGGATCTAGATCCGACGGTCCAGATCGACCCGGCGCACGCGCACAGTGCGCGGGTTCACCGTGGGCCTGGCTCACCGTGGACCCGAGAGGTTTAAAATTTGAAAATAAATTCCAGAAATGCTTTTAAACTTGTAAAATTCATATCTAATGCATTTGAACTCTAAAAATTGCCATTCCAATTTTAGAAAATTCATAAAATTATTCTCTACATGTTTATGCAATAAAAACAGTAGGTTTATTTGGACATTTTCATGTTTATTTAAATAAGTATTCAAATGCCCTTAGGATTTAAATGTGAATTTCAATATTTAAATCCCAGAGAAATTGTATAATTGTCCTTTACTGTTAAAACACTAAAGCCACTAGGTTTCCTATAAATCAATTGAACTAAATTGGTTAGAAAACCCAATGTAGAGTTATGCCCACTTAAATACTCTTTTATGAAAAACAATGATTTATTTAGATTCACTTTAAATTAATGGAGGAATAAATTTCAGAACTTTAATATCTGAATTTATTTTATTTTTAATCCAACCAACCTTAACTTATATGATTGCAATGTAATGTTATATGGTTTGATTGAATGTGGTACTCTTTTTATTTGACTTTATATTAAAAAGACTACGACGTCGCCGAGGAGCCGGAGTACTTCCCGGAAGTTCCTCCCTCCCCATTCGCTGAACAAGGCAAGTCACCAAACCAATCTTTTGAGCATATTGAACCCATGTTTGATTAAACTATCGTTAAAACACATAGGTTATATATGCATTAGTCAAATGAACCCTTACAATATATTTATTTAGGATCCCCCGACCTTGATGTGCAACCCAAGCCATGCTCTCTAGCCTAAACTCCTTGTCACCATATGATATATGTTATTAGCTAGTGTCCAATGTATCGACACGATCGCTATAGGATAAAAATGAGTCGTAGTACTTGGTTCTACTATATGATCCCCATGGTTTCTTATCTATGGAATTCTGTCGGTGTTGGAGTTATGGTTGTGAGTGAATGCATGGTGGGTTCCGGGTGCAAGCTAGGACATTGGTCGGTAGCACCCGGGGCACTATAAGGACCGGTCTGAGGGATCCGTTGCAATACACTTCCGTACTAACCACAAGTCTAGTGGGTAAGTCCTAACTAAGGTATGGGTTGTTCCAAACCGAGGCCACCACTTGGAGATGGGTCAAGTTGCACCTGCGGGTGACTTGTACCAATGTGGCGCAAAAGGGGGTGCGACGTTAGCCGGGATACGGCCCGGCGCGCCGGCGAAACCTAGAGCGGGTGGTTATCGCTTGGAGCATCTCATATTGAGGTTTTGGCACGAGTTCCCGTGAAATGGGTCATCTCGTTGGGATGAGTGCGTGCCTTGTGGGTACAGTAGTACATCTCTGATCAGAGTCATAAATCTTTTCGAAAAGCCGAGCCCACGGTCAAGGGCGGGTTGCGTAACATCCCACAGTTAGTCTACTTTGAAAATGTATGTGCATGTTGGATTGTCATGTAAGGACTGTTGTGCGAGGAGGTAAAACGTACTCCTCGAGTTAGTGGATGTTGTTGATGTTCATGTCTACTTTTCCGCATAATTAAAATGTGATTACATTAAATGCAATAACTGTAAATGTACTTTTCCGCACTTTGAGCCATTACCCTTCCTTGTTTATTACCTTGCATTATTATTTGCATTTGCGGTGGCTTGTTGAGTACTTTTTGTACTCATACCCGTTGGACCCCACAGAGGATACCTACTATGAAGACGGTCTGGAGTAGCGACCCAGTCGAGAAGAAAGATCCTGAAGAAGGAGTTCGTCATGCCGTTTTCTAAAATATTTTATTTGCTGCTTTTACTAAAGACAATGATGTAATAATTATGGTCTGCGTGCCATGAATACTGTATGATGTACGTATGTCGCATGATGAACCTCTTGGATTATTGTTTTTCTTATGAAATTCAATAATGTCTCGATTTGATAAATCGGGGCGTGACAAAGTTTGCTGAAGCACTTTGTTTTTGGACAATGCTTATCTTGGTAGATATCAGTTAGCCTTTGCATTTCATGCTTTACCTTGCTTGTCAACTGGAAAATGTGATGATGCTTTTGTTTGCAAAAATTGATAATGCGTGCTAATGACTTTCTTTAGATATCATCTGTTGCACTGATCATGCCATGTATCTTAGACAGTATGTCTTTTGCTGTATCTCTTAGACTTTGTAATTGCAATCAATCATATCTGAGAAGCATGCCTGTTCACACTCCACCTGCACCCCAGTTGCATTCATCGCATATTTTGAGGGGGAGTTGCATTTCAGGGGGATTCTGTGTCTCTTTTGAGTGCTTGATGAGTTCACTTGTCAACAAGGGGGAGAAAATTTGGGATAAGAGTTTAAGGGGGAGTTTTTGTCTCGCTTACTCTTTTTGATATCCTTGTTACTATTTCTGAGATTGCACTCGTTTTGAGCTTTTACTTTTGGTTAACCATAATGACTGCTTCTTGCTTTTGTTTGGTTTTTGGTCATTAGGGTTAAACTTTTACCTTATTTTCTTCTTCTTTGTTTTTCTTGTGTTTTGTTTTCGTGTTTCCACATTTGTTCGTAGGTGCTGAAGAGCTGAAGAAGAGGAGTGTTGACAATGCACTCATCAAGGGGGAGATTGAGGAGCCATGCTGAATAGCGTGGGCCTCATGGCTCCAGAAGTGATGAGTCATTGTCAACGATAGTCAAAGAGGACTGAAGAAGAGAGGATATCTGCTGTTTCATGGGCCGCGTGTGACTCAGGTACACGAGCAGCGAGCGATGGTCGGGCTGAGAGAGCTGCGAAGTCGGGCTGGCCCAATCCAGGTACATGGGCCAGAAGCAGTAGAAGACCCACTAGGCTGTTGACCAGGATTGACTCAGGTACACGGGCGGTGAGTGATTGCCGGGCTGAGAGAGCTGCGGAATCAGGCCTGCCCAATTCGGGTACCTGGTGCAAAGTCGATGGAGGCTTTGTCAGTTTCGGCGCAAAACTGACAACCGTTGATTCTGTATCAGACTGTCCAGAAGAGAAGCCGTAGTCGCTACGAAAGCTTAGCTACCGGATAAGTCATCTGTATCTCTAGGCCCACAGTCAGTCAGTCGTGTCTGTAAAAATTCCTAAGGGCAGTTGAGTCTTTTCCTTTATTTTAGCTTCTGTAAAAACCCTAAGGGGCTGGTGGAATATTCTAGGCCATTGGGCAGCCTATAAATAGGGCCCCAATCCCTAGGGTTAGGTTACCCCTTCTAGAATTCACTTTTCAATCCATTGGGTCATTTTTGCTCCCTGTCTTTTCTCTCTCCCCATGTGCGCCGCCAGGCAATGAGCTTTGTTTCTTCCTGATATTCATTTGTTTCTTCACTGTTCTGGAAGAGTTTGTTTCGGGTGTTTTTGTGCGAAGCATTTATGTGCGCATCACTTCATTTAATGTCTTTGCTGTTGTGTGCATGCAGTTAGTTTATTCTCTGAGAAGAAGCTTCTCTGTTGCTGTGATTTGTTCTTCACGAGAAGTACTAGTTCTTGCTGTTTGCAAGTAGTACTATTCAACTGTAGCAACAGTACACTAGTACTCTAGTCTTGCTTTTTCCTGCACAGCTTTTTGATCGAGTTGACAGGGCTAAAGTCTCTTTTCTGGTTGTTTCTGGCGAAGCCCCTTCTCTATGATTCGAAGTCCCTCAGCTTCGTGAGGCAGGCTTCGATCTGACATCCTCGAGGGCTTCACTTGAACTTCGAACATCATTTTGTGTACTGCGTTGCTAGCTTCGAAGTACTTTTTTGAACTGTTAGCGTATCATACTTCGAACGTCTGTGCGAAGGTACTCGGAATTGAGCTCTTCGAAGTCCATACTTCGACAGGTTTCGAAGTTGGCTTCGAAGCTTGTCTTTCTGTTAGACTTCGCTCGACGTGAGTTCCTTTTTGCTGTCATTTTGGTCGGAGTGGGAGGAGGAGATCGGAGGCGGCGACGGTCGGGGAGGCGCACCGAGGTGGCGCGGATGCGGCGGCAACCGGGCATCGCGGAGGTGGCAGCGGGGAGGAGTTGAAGTGGCGACGGGGGCTCGGGAGAATTAGGGATAGGGATGTGCACACGCCCGACCCTGTGGTGGGGATAAGAAAAAATAACTTCCGTCGGTAAAACAATGGCTGACAGAAGTTAATGGTAATTTTCGCCGGCTACAGTGAAAGCCGACGGAAGTTAAGTTAACTTCCGTCGGCCTGTACAAGCCGACGGAAGTTACATAATTTTCGTCGGTTTTTGAAAATGCCGACGAAAATTAAAAAAGCTGACGAAAACTTACTGTTTTCTTGTAGTGTTTGCTAGCTTCTTCTGGAGTCCAAGTTGTTGGTAGAGTCCATTCCGCGATGAAGTCAGTGAGGATCTGCGATTTGATGGCAGTCCTGGCGATGAACGTGATGTCGAAGGGGGCGACCTCCACTACCCATTTTCCTATACTTCCGGTGGCATCTCTGTTTCTGAACATATCCCCGAGGGGGTATGAAGTAGGGATGATGATATCGTGGGCCAAGAAGTAGTGGCGCAACTTCCTCGAAGCCATTACGAGGGCATAAGCTATTTTCTTGAGCTCGGTGTACCTCGTTTTGGCTCCCGAAAGGGCTTTGGACATGAAGTATACTGGCCTCTGGATTAGCTTTCCTTCGAGTTCTTCTTCTTGTATTGGCACTGTGCTTATCGCGAAGCTCGTTGTGACGAGGTAGACGAAGAGGGTCTCTCTGTTGTGGGGAGTTGTGAGAGTAGCTAGGTTAGCGAGGTATTATTTGATTTCATCGAAGCACTTATGGCATTCGGGAGTCCAAGCGAAGTCCATTGACCCTTTCAGTGCCTTGAAGATCAGGAGGCTTCATTCGGCGGACATAGCGAGGAAGTGGCTGAGGGCGGCGAGGCGACCAGCTAGCTTCTGGACCTGCTTTAAATTCTCTAGAGGGGTCCTTTGTTGTAGTGCACTGATCTGGGTTGGGCTAACTTCGATTCCTGGGCTTGAAACTAGGTATCCCAATATGTTGTCAGCCCGGGCCACAAAGACACATTTGTCGGGGTTCAGGCGGATCCCGTAGGCTCGAAGGCTATTAAACGTCTCTGCTATGTTTAGGCTATGCTGGTGTTTTTGTGCGCTCTTAATTACAATGTCGTCCATGTATGCTTTGATATTACGACCTATATGATGACCCAAGGCCTTAGCAATTAACCTAGTCCTGACATTTCTTAGACCGAAGGGCATCCTTACATAGCAGAAGACTCCGGAGGGAGTGATAAAACTAGTCTGGACTTGATCTTCGTGCTTCAACCATATTTGATGGTAGCTGGAGTATGCATCGAGAAAACTAAGGAGCTCGGAGCCGACTGTGGAGTCGACTAGTTGGTCGATGCGAGGCATGGGATACGGATCACGTGGGCATGATTTATTTAAAGAGATGAAATCAATACACATGCGCCATTTGCTGAAGTTTTTTTTTTACGAAAATGGGGTTTGATAGCCACTCCGTATGGCTTATTTTCCTGATGACTCCAGCCAGAGCAGCTTCTCCACCTTCGCCTTAGCGAGCTCGACTTTCTCTGCGGACTTTCATAGGAAAATCATAGAACTTTAAACATCCACTCCACCCTCTTTTTGTCTTTATTTTGTTAAGTCCAAAGCAAATCAATGCTCAAAACTTCAAGTGACAACAACATAAGTATGCTTATTCTATTTAGTTAATTCATATGTTTTCAAACAACACATCATTAATTTTTTCTATATTTTCAAATTCTCTATCTTTCACATGTTTTCTTGGCCTTTTAAGTATTTTTCATAAAAAATAAAGATCAGCCCAAATAGTCGAAAGCCTGTTTAAGGGTCGTCGCGGCCACCAAAACCCCCGCACTCCAGCGCCCGGATCCACCGCCTCCGGCCGCTGCCTTTGTCGACGCCTCGCCGGCGCCTCCCCCTCTGTGCATCGGCCTCCGCGTCCTCTACCCGCAACTTCCTCCCACCGCCATCGCCCCTCCGAACCGGTCGCCACGCTCGCCTCCGCCGGTCCCCGTCCTCCTTGGTGAGGCACGGTCCCATTCCCGTCTCGGCCGTTTCCTCTAATACACGCGCGAGTGCAAGGTATCCGCATGAGCCGTGCGTTGTCAGCATGATTCCGTAGTCATGTAGTTGCCTCCATGGCGCTGAAGGTGCAGTCTCGCATGTGGTTTGTGAGACCGCATCTGCTGTGGAGCAGGCTAGTGTACGGCTGCTCTTGCTCGGATGTACCTGCTGCTCTTGCTTCCGGCCGCGGCGGCGCTAGAGGGAGTTGTTCTGAGTTCGAGTCTGCCATCCGATCACTCAGAAAAAATCCCCAGCCAGAGAGGCTAACCCATCTTCTTGATTCCACTTCAGATTTCAATCTGGCCCTTAGGATCTTCAGATGGGCTTCATATCTGGGGATGCCAATTCACACGGTTGACACATACTCTCGTATGATTGCCAAGCTTGGTGGCGCTGGGAATCATGATGAAGTAGGTGTCTTCCTGAAGGAGATGGTCAAATTGGATGTCCCTGGATTGGAAAAAGTCATGAACGATTTAGTTAATTTCCTGAGCAGTAAAAATCGTTTTGATGAAGCATTTCTGGTTATCCAGCATGCTAGCTCTGGTAATGTTAAGCTGCCAGTGTCGTCGTGTAATGGTGTGCTGTGTGGTTTTGTCAAGGAAGGGAGGGGCTTGCGACTGTTCATGCGTGCTTACATGGAGGTTGTGAAGGCTGGAGTTCTTCCTGATGTGGAAACATTGAATTGGTTAATTGAGATCTTGTGTGAAGATTGTCGTTTAGACCTGGCACTGGTTCAATTTGATAAGATGAGCAAGAAGAGATGTACTCCTAATAGCCATACTTTCAAGATACTCATAACAGCACTTTGTTCCCATGGCAGAATTGATGAATCAGCGGACCTCTTTGATAAGATGCTGCAGCTGAGATGCATCCCTGATAGCTGCTTTTATGTTAATGTTCTACCCTTATTCTGTAAGTTCAATAAATTGAAGCAGGCCAGCAAATTGCATCAAATGATGAAAGAAGATAAACTTCAATTAGATCAGTATTTGTATCATACCTTGATTAGATGTTTCTGTGAGAATCAACTACTAGATGATGCAGTCACAACATTAAATGAGATGATAGCATCAGGCCATTTTCTGATGAGTTCATTTGTGGACATTGTAGAATGCTATTGTACACTGGGCCAGTTCCACAAAGCTGTGAGCTTTGTGGAGGAAAATGATGTTGCTGAAATAGAAGCATATAATGTACTGCTGAGAGCATTGTGTAAATCAGGAAGACTTCTGGACTCAGTTAGCTATCTTACAGCATTACATGCCAGAGGACTGGTTAACTGTAACTCATGGAATATAGTTATCACTCAGTTCTGCAACAAAGGGAACATTAGAAAAGCATCTGAGCTGATCTGTAGAATGATAATTTCCTCTTGTACAGCTGATGAGAGTACATATTCTTCTGTTGTATCTTGTTACTGCAAGTTAGGGTTGTACAAGAATGCTTTAGATATGTTCAGAAGGGTCAGTGTTAGCAACTTATCCTTGAATTCAGAATCTTTCTCACAGCTGATAGAGGGCTTGTGCCACATGAACAAGCTCCAAGAAGCAGCTGAAGTTTTTAATTATCACTGTAAGAGAGGCTGTAGCATTACCAGTGAGTCACTTGAGATGTTAATTCAAGAGAGTTGTATGGCTGGAATGATTCGTCAAGCAATCAAAATGCGTTCATTAGCTGTCTGCACTGGTACGTCTTGTACATTTACCACTTATAACACAATTTTCCAAGCAGTACTCCATTTGAAGAAGAAGGATATGTTGCTTCTCTTTGGACAGATGCTAATGGAAGGTTTCCTATTGAATGAGTATACATACAGTTGTATTTTGTGTTGTTTCCTCACCAAGGAAACAATTTTTGAGGCTGCTATCTTGTTCAACAAAATGGTGAAGGATGGTTTTGTTCCTGACCAAGCAACATTCGAGTTATTAGTCCCTGATATGGCATGTTCTTCTTTACTTAATATGGTTTCAGAAAGTTTACTAACAGTGGTAAATATGGATGGAATGATGAGTCCCAGAATATCTAACATCATTATTTATGGCCTTATTAAAGAAGGATTCAAGAGTGAGGCATGTAAGTTTCTTGATCAAATGATAGAGAAGGGATGGGTACCTGATTCCAAGACACATAGTATCTTGCTTGGCAGCATTGGTCGAGAGGAGCCTAGAGAAGTTGATGAATTCTACCAAGCAGTGGATGACGACAATGTAAGCAACATACTATTGGGGGCGGGGGGATGGTCTAGATTAAGAGTACTAACACCCAGCTTTTAATTGGTGTACAATCAGTCAATCACAAGCAGGTTGTTGCGTAGCGGACCATTTGACTATTTGAGTCCTATATTTTGTGCTGTTTGAGGGATGGCATTTTCAGGTGTCTGAGGAGATCCAGTCAATAAAGATTAAAGAATATGGACATGCATGTTAATTTGGTATTGGTTTGTATTGCCATAGTGTTGGTGGCATGGATGCTCAAGTAACTTTATATGTGATGTGAGGATGGTAGAAACTACAAAGACCTCCAGCAGATGAGATGGTGAGTGACTTGTTTTTTTCTCGTCGAATGTTTTGCTTAATTCCATGAGTTAGTCTTCAGCATTTTTAATTGGAAGTATGGATACGAAGTCTAAGAGTACAATAACTGAAGCCCATGGTATGATGATTTTCTTTCAAAAATAATATTAATAATTGTATTTCTTATGCTCCTGCAGTCTTTACCTCTCTCTGCATTCTTCCGTTTCATCAAGGATCCCTAAGGGATACAAAATCCGTGATGTGCCCAAATAAACTTCTGAATTGGACAATTCATCTTGTATACGTACAGGCTTTCTATAGTTCATCCTGACCTGAATATCGTCTTGATGGTATAGGTAACTTGTTATGCGGTAAATAAACGAAACAAACAAGAGTTAACAAGAAGACAGAAGATTCAGGAAGGAAAAACAGAGCACTAGTGTACAAATTGAAGATCACCACCACTATTTGCTTACGCTTGTGAAGAACACATGTTTTTATCTTTTTGGCTGTCCAGGTTTGCAGCTTATATTTACCCTTATTGTCTAATTCCTTTAATTCACCCCATGTTTGTGCCTTTGTATATTTCAGATGGCTGAAGCAACGCTTTGCCTTCTGTGTTTACAGTGTCTTGACTGATTGCAAGGCCGTTAACACCTTCTGCGTAATGCTCGTAAAAGCCAACGGATATCGTTAAACTCTTACCATTTTTCTGAACTACATCAATGTCATATTCAGTTATTCATTGATGGATTAGACAGAACTATTTGTATTTTCTTCGTAATTACACGGAGCTAGATTAAAAATAGAAGCGTATTCAAGTCCTGTTTGGTATAGCACCACGTATGGTATTTTTTAAGCTGGCCAAACGAAATCATGTATGTAAAGTTATGTTATGATTTTTTACTGTATTTAGTTCGGTAATATAAATTTTATTTTATACGACTGCTGATAGCAAAATTTGGTATTGATGGTCAAAATTATCAAAATTGGTATTTTTAGCTGAAAATGTGACTTTATGGCATAGGCCGGTCCAATCGGCCATATGAGCTTGGTCAGATCGGCCCATCGGCCTAGTCTGAGTTTGACCCCAAAACGACTAATTTCAGGGTATTTTGATCTCTAACTAATTTTTAACGACTGTGCATTAATCAATTTAGAGTAAAGATTAAATCTAGGAATAACAAGACCACCTCCTATAAATATAGGGGTAAACTCGATTCAAGGGGAGACATCAAATTCCAATTCAATCTAATCTACTACTTGTAGAATTGTTCTTTTTTTAATCTACTACCTTTTTACCCTAGGGTTATATATAGACCATTTATCTTTGTGGATTTGCGCTGAAAACCTTCGGTCCATTGCGTTGTAATCGCGGTTATCCTTATCGATTCACTTGTGAATCGTCCGTTTAACCTCTATAACGGGTTTTTATCGATTTTCATTGATAATTCGGTCTCTAGGCTGAATTGCTATTGATCTTAAGTGTCTTTCAGGAACCACGACTACTATCTTCATCAATGAGGGCCTCTACATCGACTTAAGATGTCCCCGCGTGCATCGGTGAGTCAGGGTATCCGCTACCTTGCCTGTCGGTCTGATTGGATTGTGTCGGCACGCGCCGGTCTGACCGGTAGCACAAGGTCAGTCTGACCGTCCGTATCTGATCGGCCTAATTCCCCACTTGGCCGGTCCAATCAGAACCCCCTTCGTGCCACCGGTCTAACCACTGGTGTACAGTTGGTCTGACCGGCCCACTTGGTCGGTTCGACCGCCTGTTTCACTTTCGGCCGATTGGTTCACCCTTTCGTGGTGGTGATCTGATTGCCTAGCGACTCCACCCTAAGGTCCCTCATCACGGTCGAGGGTCGTCGGAACGCGACGTCGACGCCGTGTGACGTTTGGAGTGTTACTTCGAGCGCCTTTACACCTTTGGATCGCTGGATCGATGCCAGTGACGTTTGGTGCTTTGTCAGATGATTTTAGCGTCAACACACTTTTTGGCGACTCCACTTGGGAAAGACACGCCAAGTTCAACCATGTCGGCGACGGGTATGACCACCACAACTACATCGACTACACCCGTCATGCCGACAAACATGGTGGGGAGCGCAGAGATTGATGACAACAACACCATCCTCCCTACCCTAGAAGATATATCAGGGAGGCAAGGGATGAGATCGAGGCCAAGATGAGGGAGCGACACACCATCATGCTCGGGAGCTACACGCCGTCATGCTCGGGGGCTACACCAAGACCCGTGTAGGCTTCGTCAAGTGCAACTCCAACCTCTCCAACATTTACATGGATAAGGTAACATCACCTCCCCCTCTATCCGTCTTGGACATCGAAAAAAATAGCAGCAACTGTAGATCAAGCAGTTAGTGCCACATATGCGAATCGTCTAGGGCCTGATGTAGACTCTAGGATGGAGGCAATGTATAGGAGATTTGGCTTTTTCGAGACTGCTTCTCCAACATCGATTGTTAGTGTACCCCTGTTCATCACATATTCATCACATATATAGTAGGACCAATGGGAGTACGGGAAAAAATATCGTGAGCACGGCCTCGACATCTATGGCCGAGACCCTATTTAATCCCATAGGTCAGAATGTCTCTCATGCCGGCTAGACCGGCGCATGCCATCCCTCGCTACCGACAACAGTCGGTCAGACCAGCTACCAGGCCAGTTTGATCAGCTACTACACCCTCGGTCAGACCGGCCCCGCCATAGTCTACACGCCACCGCCAGCACCCATGCCGCCTTTGCCCGTGCTTCCTACTCCTCCTGCTCCTACATACCCGCATAGGCCTAAGAAAATTGCATACCACTAGTCGGCACGAGAGGAGGATAACCGAGAGGAGCTATATGGCCGACACGCTGGGATAACTCCACGTGTCTTGCCCCTGCTGTGACGCCTGGAATTAATAAATTCAGGACTTTATTGAATTTCCAAGGAAAATCAATAATAACAAGGTGTTCATCACACGACAACGTACGCACGTCAATCATTCGTGGTTCGCAGACCACATTATTACACAAGTGTAGAAATAAAAGAAACTAATAAAAATAAATCTTCGAGATGAACATCTCATCTAGGATCGCGTCCTTGACTAGGTCGCTACTCCAGACCATCCTCGTTAATACAAAGCCTCTGAAGGGGGTTTTCAACGGGTATGAGTACTAAAGTACTCAACAAGCCATCAAAAATGCAATAATAATGCAGGATAATAACAAAGAGGATAATGGTTTAAAGTGCGGAAAAGTACATTTTTATGCTGCAACATTTAATGTAGTCAAGTTTAATTTATTCAGAATAATAAATTATTAATAATGCAATACTTTCTAACTCGAGGAGTACTGGCGGCACTCCTCGCTCAACAGTCCTTATAAGCCATATCATCATGCAACACTTCATAAGTATAAACTAACTGTGGAATGTCATGCAACCCGCCCTTAACCATGGGCTCGACTTTTCGAAAAGATTTAGACTCTGATCAGAAGTGTACCAATGTACCCACAAGGCACTTATTCCTGCACACTGCAGTGTGTCCAGATGACCCAAGTCAAAGGAACTCATGCCAAAACCTTTAGCATGAAATGCTCCAACCCAATGACACACACTATAGGTTTCGCTGGCACGCCAATGCATTGGACCAACGTCGCGCCCCCTTTTGTGCCTCATGGTACAAGTCACCCACATGTGCTACTTTCCCCTCTCCACATAGTGCCTCGAGTTGGAACGTCTCATACCTCCAGTTAGGACTTACCCACTAGACTTGTGGTTGGTACAGAAGTGTTTGCAACGGATCCCACAGACCGGTCCTTATAATGCCCCGGGTGCGACTAACCAATGCCCTCACTTGCACCCGGAACCCACCATACTAACTTAATAAACCAAAACTACATAACTAATAGAATTCCAGGGGGAGAGAAATCACAGGGATCATATAATAGAACCAAAGTATCTATGACTCGTTTTTAAACCTATAGTAGTTGTGTCGATACATTGGACACTATCTAATATTACTATTATTAGGGTGACAAGGAGTTTAGGATCGATAGCATGGCTTGGGTTTGCACATCAAGGTCGGGGATCTAAATAATTATATTGTAAGGCTTTTGATTTGACTAATGCATTTATAACCTATGGGTTTTAGCGACATTTAATCAAAACTGGGTTCAATATGCTCAAAAATGGGTTGGTGACTTGCCTTGTTCTGCAATTGATGAAGGTGGAAGCTCGGGAAAATATTCGGGCTACTCGACGACGTCGTATTCTTCTAGGAACGCAAAATGAGATTAATAAACAATTAAAAATAATAAAATAAACTGTACAAACATATATATTTTATTGGCTAAACATGTAGAGAATAAAAAGATAAATTTTCTGGAATTTGAATGGCCAAATTTGGAATTAATTTGAAGAAGATATGAATTTTTGAAGTTTAAAGCAATTTCTGGAATTTATTTTAATTTTACGGTGAATCGAGTTCACGGTGAACCAGCGCACTGAGCTGTGAGCCGGACGAACTAGCGACGTTCGATCCAGATTTGGCGGCCATAGTGCGTGCGGGGGTTTTAAGTGATGATGGACGACTAAGAGCGCCTGGTACTGATTTGCTCAGGATGGACGTCCAGGATTAAACCCATTCACGATATAATCTCGACCGTCTAATCGTGATCGCGCGGCTGTGGAGGGATCCGACATGGCATGAGATATTTACCTGTGCCGGTCATCTTCTCCGGCGATGGCCGAGGGTGGCGGTGGTCACGACGACGACGACGGTGGTCTAAAGCCCTATCTAAGCACGGAAACAGAACGAGGATAGGGATGGGATCTCGATTATACCGGATTTAGGGCTTAGGGGCAGCTGGACGTGACTAGCGATGAGTGAGGCGGCGGCGTTGCTTCGGTTCGACGGTGACGGTGGTGTTCTAGCATTCTTCCGTACAATTGGAGGCGTGGCCGAGGTCCGAGATGCTCCGGGGAACACAACGGGGTAGACAGCGGGGTAGAAGGAGGGCTCGGTCGACAGCGAGCGGCGGTCGGAGACAAAACCGAGCAGGTGCACAAAATGGTGATGCAGAGTGCTTAGGACACGAGGGCTTAAGCGATTCAGGGAGGCTGGAGTGTGGTAAGAGTAAGGTGTTTATAGGTGCCGCCGTTAAGGTGAATGGCGGGCGCAAAAGGGGGAAACCGAGGAGATAACACACATTAACGCCGATGAGGTTTAACGCGGTGAATTAAGGCAATCCAAGGCTTAACGGTGAGAGGATCCGAGGGGGAAACATTCACGGGAGTAAGGGGAGTTAAATGGCGGGGGAAATTAAGCCGAAGGATGCCGGCGAAGGCGGATTTAGGAGTTAGGGCGGCGGCCGGGGATCTCGGGTACGGGGCAATGGCACGGGGAAGATGAAGCTGACAATGTGGGTCCACCGCTCAACGACGGGCGCAGCGTGAGGGAGCAACAGTCGGCACCGATAGGTGGGCTAGGGCACACGCGTTGAGAGGGGAGGAGGCTGACAGGTGGCCGAGGGGCTCGGGCACGAGGTAGAGGGCGCCGACAGGTGGGTTCCACCTGTCAGTGAGGGGGCGCGGAGGCAAATGAGCTTGGCCGGCCGACGGAGGGAGAAAAAGGAGGTTTGGGCCCAATGCTATTGAATATTCATTTTCGAATAAAAATAATTACTGAAAATGCTTTCTAAATTATGAGCCAGTAGCAAAGACTATAAAAATCCATAAAAATTCTCAAAATTGTATCTTGGTCTTAAGAACATAATATAATTTTCTCAGATCAAGATTATGATTATTTCTATAGATTTGTATTTATTTGGACATTTTCATCTTTATTGAAAATCAAAAATGATTCTTTTCGAGAGAAGTTATATTTATTAATTTATTGTTATCTTTGAAAATTAGGGCAGTTACAATCCTATCCCCCTTAAATAGAATCTCGTTCTCGAGATTCGGAGAGCTCCTCGACTAACTCAGGGTATTGAGTTTTCAGCTCTTCCTCTTTTTCCCATGTAGCTTCCTCGACGCGGTGGTTACTCCACTGAACTTTGCAGAAGTGGACTACTCGGCTCCTGGTTATCCTTTCCTTGACTTTTAGGATGTGAACCGCCTTCTCAATATAAGTCAGATCTTCTTGGATGTTGAGCTACTGAAGGTCTGCCTGCTCGGTGGGTACCCAAAGACACTTCTTCAACTGAAAGACGTGAAACACATCATGCACTCCTGCCAAAGAAGGTGGTAGCCCCAACTGATATGCCACTTCTCCTTACCGACAAAGGATCTAAAAGGGTCCAACATAGTGGGGAGCTATCTTTCCTCTCATGTTAAACCTCTGGGTACCTCGGAGGGGAGTGACTCGAAGATAAACATAATCGCCTTCCTCAAATGCCAAGTGTCTACGTCAGTTTTCGGCATAACTCTTTTGGCGGGTGTTGGGGGGAAATACTTCATCTCGAGGACCTTCGGGATTACAAGACAAAGACAAATCATAATATCCAAATCTATGGCTTATCTCCTAATAGAAGGGTTAAGGCCAGAGGGGGGGAAATAGCCAGAAGGATGGGACGTCTACAATGTTTATCTCCTTTGAACACACTTTACCATTATAGCCCTATTCGGGGTACCGAAATAGTTTCCACTATGTCAGTTGTAATTGAGGGGTAAGAAGGTCTTTTCCTTAGAGTTTTTACCTATAAATACCACCCTTCTCATCCTGTAATAGGCATCGAATATTCAGATATTCAATACACAACTTCGAACTACTTTGAGCTATTATCCAATTCGGAGGCTTGAGATAGTACGCTTTCACAAACACTTCGTTTGTTAGTTCTTAAACTTAGAGAACATGTTAGCGTAATCCATTGCACCAACAGTTGGCACCGTCCGTGGGGAACCTAGTTCTAAAAGCTAGTTCTCTGCCACTGCCTGCATTTCGAAGAGCGCTTGCGGAGGGAGTTTCGGAGTCTCAAGATTTCGCTCACCCTTCGTCAAGGGGCTTCAAGGTGCAGTTCGAAGGCCTTTCCTCGCCTTCCTCAATCGTTCGAAACCTCCGGTCTTCTAACCTTAGCTTCGTAAGTCATGCCTCCCAGGCAGAGCCTAGCCACCGATCCTCCCCAAAGGTCCCCTAGGACCCACGGTGCAGGACCCTCAGTCATTCCCCAAACTCCCGAAGTGGTCATTAGACCTCGAGCAGCCAGAGTTCCTCGGGCAGCTCCTTCGGTGCTTCGAACTGATTATGTCAGTTCCCAAGACCCGGAGGACCCCTCCGGAGGAAGCGAAGACCTTCCTGAGGATGTAGCTACCCAGGTAGCGCACCTTCAGGAGGAAGTACCAAGATGGAGGTAGGAGGCTGCATATAGGATTCACCCTAAAGCCATCCCTCCTGCTTCGGAAGTGCATCAAGATGGTGACCCTGGTGATTATCCTGAAGCTCCTCAAGTCCTAGAAGACCCCGAGAATGCATCCTTCGACAATGAATCCCCATTGCATTTGGACTTGCAGAAGGTGCCCTTCGATCCCAAGTTCAAAGCATCGAAGTTGCACAAATACTCCGGAGGGTCTGACCCCAGAGAATTCTCTCGTTCTTACGCCCTTGCAATAGAAGCCACCAGAGGGGTGCGGAATACAATGGCAAAATGTTTCCCCCTCGCGTTGGAAGGTGTGGCCCTCCGTTGGTTCTAGTCTCTAAAGTCAGGATCAATCAAGTCATGGGAGCACTTGAAAAGGAAATTCGTGAGTAATTTCCAAGGGACGTTCGTAGCCCTGATGTCTACTGAAAGCCTTTTCCAGGTGAAGCAGCAAGCAGGAGAAACCCTTCGGGAATACTTCACACGCTTCGCCCACACCAAGTCCCAGATAAAAGGCTTATCTACAAATTCAGTGGTTGATGCGGTGCGCGAAGGTGTTTTAAATCCAAACCTCCTCAGCAAACTTCACCGGAAGCCGGTGTCTTTCATAGAACAACTAATGGCATACTTTGAACAGTATGCCAAGGCAGAAGAAGGCTGCCTGTAACACCCCAGAAATAAAAAGGAATTAAAATAAAAGTAAAATAATATTAAAAGACATTTCTGAATTTTTATTATTAAAGGAAATCCTAAAAGAGCCCTAATAAAGCCAAACCGGGAGAAATATTCAAAATCTAGACTTGAAAATTTTATGAGATAAACTGGAGGCCAAAATATAATTTCAGGAATTTTTACAAATTTTTATCAACAGTGATTCAACCATTAATTAAATATATGAAATTACTGGAATTATTTTAAATCATAAAAGCATTTAAAACCTTATTGGGCCTCAACCCCGAATTCGCCCCGAGACCGGCCCAATCCAGCAGCGTGCCACCGACAAGTGGGGCCAATCTGTCGGCGCCGTTCCCCTCCTCTCTCTCCAAGCCCGGCCTTCTCAATCTGACCGCTCGGCCCCGCCTGTCGGCGCTCTATTTCCCGTCCGCCCACTGACAGGTGGATCCCACCTTTCAGATTCATCTTCCTCCTGGGCAGGCGATCCCCTTTCCTTTTCCCCGACGATCCCCTTCGGATTTCTTGCCGCCGGCCGCCCGATCCCGCCCGATCGCCCCCGGATCATCTTCCCCGAGCATCACCGACCCCATTCCATCCATAGCCCACGCGGTTTCGTGATTATGGAAGTATATCCGAGGATTTGGAAACCTCGCCGGAGAGTTTAGGAACCCTCTCGGTTTCCTCCGATTACCTTGCCATCTAGACGCCGGCACCCTCCTATTTATACCCCTCCGGCCACCGCTCACTGCCCACACCTCCTTAGCGCAAGCCATCGCTTTCCAGAGCCCCTCCGTGAAGCTTTCGGCCTTTGGCTCTGCTCCACCTCCGGCGAGCCATCGCCGTCGATCCCGGCCCCCATCGCCCTAGCCACCGCCATCGTCGGGTCCGCCGTCGCCCGCCCGTCCTTGGCCACGCCTCCAACGGCCATGAGGACCGTCGGACCACCGTCGCCGTCAAGCTCCCAAAGGCCCCTCACCGTCTACCCTCGCCGCCGGTCACCTCCGGACCTCCTTCTTCGCCGTCGAAGGTACGATCATGACCGCCCTCCCCTCCTCGTCCCATTTTTGCCGATAGCTAGGTCCCTAGGCGCTCGCCGCCACCGTCGCCGTCGCACCCGAGGCCGCCGTCGCCGGAGATGAAGGGGGTACGCGCCCCCTTACGTCGTGCCGTGCCGGATCGCGCCGCGACCGCACGATCACGATCGGAGGGCTAGGATTAAATCCCTTCGGGATTTAATCTGGGCCCTCAGATCTGGTCAAAGGGGTATCGAGGCCTCTCGGCCGTCGATCGCCATTTAAAACCTCCGAGCGATCTCAGGCATCCATGCGTACCCGTTCACTCGGTTTCAATCGCAGCTGTCCATTTTCATTTAACCGTTCCAGCTCGCGCCTGGCCGCTTGATCCAGATCGGTCCGGTCCACGTGCACAGTGCGCCTGTCCACCGTGGGCCTGGCTCATAGTGGACTAGAGCCCATTTTCCAGATTAAATAAAATTCCAGAAATTGTTTAAACTTTGAAAATTCATAACTTGCTCATTTTAACTCCAAATTTCACCATTCAAATTTTGTTAAATTCAACAATTTATTCTCTACACATTAATGCCATAAAAACAGTATGTTACTTTGGCACAAAATGATCTTAGCAATTAAATGAATAAAAACCCCTTAGGGATAAATTAATAATTCAGGAAATAAATTAGAAAAAACACCTAAAATGTAAATTTTAATGATATTAAATAACCTCAATACAATAAAGCTCAATTCACATATTTAAACCACAAAACTTGTTTGCTTATGTTTTGTGATGATTTATTGAAATACGTTGTTTATTTTTCCGTATCGAGAAGACTACGAGTTCGTCGAGGAGCCGAAATTCTATCCCGAGGTTCCTCCATCCCCATTCGCTGATCAAGGCAAGTCATCGACCACCCCTGTGGAAATAGTTGATCATCATTGAGCCCATGTTTTATTAAATTATCGCTATAACTCATAGGTTAATATTGCATTAGTCCAATACCAAGCCCTACACTTATATTTATTAGATCCCCGTCCTGGTGTGCAAACCCAAGCCATGCTTATTGAGCCTTAACTCCTTGTCACTCTACTATAAAAATATTAGCTAGTGCCCAATGTACCGGCACAACTGCTATAGGATAAAAAGAATGAGTCGTAGATAGCTGGATTCTGTATATGAATTTGCTCGTTATTCTCGTCTCTGGACTCTGTTGGAGTTGGCTAGGTTATAAGTATGGTGGGTTCCGGGTGCAAGCTTGGGCATTGGTTGGTCGCACCCGGGGCACTATAAGGACCGGTCTGTGGGATCTGTTGCAAAGCACTTCCGTACCAACCACAAGTCTAATGGGTAAGTTTTAACTGGAAGTATGGAATACTCCGACTCAATGCACCATAGTGGAGGGGGCAAGGGGCAAGCCTGCGGGCGACTTGTACCTACGAGGCTCAAGGGGGGGTATGGTGGGGCTCCGACGCGTCGGGACACTATATGAAACCTATAAGAGGGTGTTGTCGGGTCGAGGAGGACCATATGGAAGGTTTTGGCACGAGTTCCCGTGAAATGGGTAATCTCGTTACACTTTGGTGTAGGTGATGAGTGCGTCCCTTGTGGGTACAGTGGTACATATCTGATCAGAGTAATTTAATCTTTTTGAAAAGCTGAGCCCACGGTCAAGGGCGGTTTGTGTAACTACTCGCAGTTAGTTCACAATTGTTTGAATGGTTGAGTTATTCATGGCATGTAAGGACTGTTGAGCGAGGTGGGGCTGACTGTACCCCTCGAGTTAGAAGATGATGATGCATACACATGTTTGCGTTTCAGTACTAATAAATTGTTCACATTTAATGCTTTACAATTATGCTTCTTCCGCAAAATAAGCCACTATCTCCTTTGTTATTATCTTGCATTATATTTGCATTCGGTGGCTTGCTGAGTACATCTGTACTCACCCCGTTGACTTACACCATCAGAGCCCGTCTACTACGAGGAGGATGAAGGTCTGGAGTAGCGACCCAGTCAAGGCGAGACTGGAAGGAGGCGTTCATCTAGGACCCTTGATTTTATTAGTTTCTCTTCACTTTCATTCACTTTTGTATTAATGCGGTCTACGAACCGTGAATGATTGCCCGTAATGTACGTGGTCGCATGATGAACGTCTTGTTTTATTGATTTTCTATGGAATTTCAATAAAGTCCTGATTTATTAAATCGGGGCGTGACAAGATGGTATCAGAGCCGACTTGACTGTAGGAAGCCAAACAGACCTAAACTTAGGATTTATATTAACCATAATTTCTTACAAAAATTACTTAATTTCTCATCTTCAGAGATTTTCACAAAAATTTTCTCTCTTTTGTAGATGCCGGTCCGTACCATGAACGGGAACCTTCGCGACGAGGCCGATTTCATCCGCGAGTTGCACATGCTAGTTGGATTCCTCGGATTTGAGCACGAGCCGATGTACCATGGTGTCTTCCCCGACGAGGAAGAAAGCTACTACGAGGTTACCATCGTCGTCCAGCCTTCTCCACAGACGGCCCACACCTATCGAGGAGGAGGACCTACTTTCTTGGTTGCCAGCCAGCGCACCGCTCTCCAGGCCCTCACCGAGCTCCGGATGATCTACGACAGTGAGCTCTACGACACGGACTATCGCTTCGTACCTCTTCATACCCCAGGGAGTCCACACAGTGACTACGTCAGCACCCTCTCCCAGCGTCACTCTTCGGTTGGACATACAGTGCGCCTGTTGAAGGCAATGGATGAGCTCCACTATGAGGCACTGCAGGATGCCAACGGACAGCGCGATACGATCGCCTTTTACCGACACTCTTCTGAGGATCTGAACCGCGAGAACAGAGATCTTCATCGCCGCATCCAGCAGGTGAGGAGCCATGCTGAATAGCGTGGGCCTCATGGCTCCAGAAGTGATGAGTCATTGTCAACGATAGTCAAAGAGGACAAAAGAAGAAGAGATCTGCTGTTTCATGGGCCGCGTGTGACTCAGGTACACGGGCAGCGAGCGACTGTTGGGCAGAGGAGGCTTTGTCAGTTTCGGCGCAAAACTGACAACCATTGATCTTGTATCCGACTGTCCAGAAGAGAAGACGTAGTCGCTACGAAAACTTAGCTTCCGAATAAGTCATCTGTATCTCTAGGCCCACAGTCAGTCAGTCGTGTCTGTAAAAATTCCTAAGGGCAGTAGAGTCTTTTCCTTTATTTCTGCGTCTGTAAAACCCTAAGGGGCTGGTAGAATATTCCTAGTGTAGTGCAGCCTATAAATAGGGCCCCAATCCCTAGGGTTTGGATTACCCTTCTAGAAATCACTTTTTCCATCATTCCTTGGGTCATCTTTGTTTCCTGCACACTCTCTTTCTTTCCTGTTTCTGTGCGCCGCCAGGGGCTTGTTTCCTGCCTGCATTCATTTTGTTCTTCATTAATGCAGTGAGATTTTGGTTCTCTGTTGAGTGCGAGGTGTGCATTTAGTTTTGTGGATCTAAATCTTTGTGTACCGTGTGCAATTTCTATTCACTGTTGGGTACTCTGTTGGCTGTGTTCTTCGTGCTAGGAGTACTAGTTCTTGCTGTTGCAAGTAGTACTACTATACTGTAGCAACAGTACTCTGTGCCAGCTTTTTACTTTCTACTGCTCAGCTTTTTGATCGAAGTAGACAGTCCCTAGCAACTTTTCTGTCTGTTTTCTGGCGAAGCCATCCACTCTGTTCGAAGCCCCTCAACTCCGTGAGGCAGGCTTCGATCTGACTTTCTCGAAGGTTTCGGTCGAACTTTGAACTTCGTTCTGTGTCCTGAGCTGCTAGCTGCGAAGTACTTTTTGAACAGACATCGTCGCATACTTCGAACGACAGTGCGAAGGTACTCCGCCTCGAGCTCTTCGAAGTCCACACTTCGATAGGTTTCGAAGTTGGCTTCGAGGCTTGTCGTTCTGTTAGGCTTCGCTTTGGTTTCCTTGTTGCGTGCCAGCTTTCGTTTATCTTTTCGAAGCTTGCTCTTTTCGAAGGTAGAGTGTAGGCTTCGAATTTGGTGCCTCTGTCGTGTGACAGGCTTCGCTTCTTAGTTCGAAGTTTGTTCGTCTGTGTGTTGCATTTGAAGTTTTCTGTTCGAAGATTTTTTCTTCAAAGTACCTGGTTCGAAGCTGTGTTCGAAGTCTTGCCTTCGGAGTACATACTTCGAAGCAGGCTCCGACTTTCTCATACTTCGCTTCGAATCATACTTTGATTCCTACCTTCGGCATTTTCACAACACCTTCGATAGACTTCGACTACCACCTCCGAACCAGACTTCAACCAGCGAAGTAGACCTCGACCTCCGAAGCAGGCTTCGGCCAGTGAAGCAGGCTTCGACTTGCGAAGCAGGCTTCGCCGAGTTCCTAACAGGAGACAAATCTGAACAGTAACTTCTCATCTCACTTTATATATACTTAGATCATTTCATTGAGAAGTCTAGCCTGACTTGTCTAGTATGCTTAGTCCATCTGCCTAGTTGCACTGTTTTGGTATTTCTCTGTTTAACCTCAATTGCTTCTAGGCTAGATAACTTTAGACTTAGGCTATCTGTTTATTTTTTGCTGCTTAGTCTTTAGAGGTGCGTTGGGTATTTGGAACAGGCCATTGATTCGAAAGAATTTTTAAGGCGCCCATTCACCCCCCCTATGGTCGCTACTTTCGGTCCTACAAGTGGTATCAGAGCGAGGTTAGGGTTTTTCCATACCTTAACCGGTTCTAAACCCCAGTAGTGACCATGACGTCTCCGGCAAGGTCCCGTCCTTGGAAGCCTATGGCTATAACTATTGGAAGACTCGCATGCGAGCTTATCTCATGAGCCAGGGTTCGGACATTTGGGACATTTGTGTTCACACCACGTTTGTCATATTGCCAGTCACTGAGCATGGTACTGCTGGTATCATTGCTCATCATCGGAGCAACAGTAAGGCTGTGAACATTCTTTTCTCTGGTTTAGGTCCCACTGAGTTTGACCATGTGAGCCATCTCTCCACTACGAGAGAGATCTGGGCTACCCTCAAGGCACACCATGAGGGAACAGCTCAGGTCAAGGATCGACTCTATCAGACCTACCGGCGTGAGTACGAGAAATTCACACAAAAGCCGGGTGAATCTGTTGAAGCTTTGTTTGGTCGCTTTCAATCGATCATTAACAAGCTTCGGGACAACAAGGCGGAGGGTGCTCAGTTAGTCTCAGATCACGAGCAGGCGCTCAAGGTTCTCCATACCATGGACCCAAATATCTAGGAGATCAAGGTATCCTCTATCGTTGAGAGCACTTCTTACGATACCTTGACCATTTCTGAGTTGTTTAGCAAGCTGAAGGCCACTGAGGTAGATATCCAGCTGAGATCAAATCTCACTGGTTCTGGATCAAAATCCCTGGCCCTTGCTACACCTTCTGTTGATCCCTCTACTGTGAGCTGTGCTGGTTTCTCCTTGATGTCTATCACTGAGGACCAGCTTGAGTCTTTGGGAGATGATGATTTATGTCTCTTTAACAACCGGGTGCGTCGTGTCTATGACAAGAGAATGTTCAAAAGACACGGCACAAAATCCAGATGCTTTGAGTGTGGTGATCCAGGACACTTCATCACCGACTGCCCCAAGCGCAATGGACACAAGAAGGGCACCGGTGGCAGCTTCCACGACTCCGGCAAGCATGAGAGCTCATCCTTCAACAAGGGCAAGCCGAAGACCCGATTCTTCAAGAAGGCCCTGAAGGACTACCGGCGAGAGAACAAGAAGCGCGACAAGGCCTTCTTCGCCGAGATGGAGAAGAGCTACTCCAAGCAGTCCACGTCTTCTTCCTCTTCATCAAGCTCAAGCGATGAGGAGATCATCATCAGGAAGGGGAAGGACAAGGACGATCCGGCGGGCCTCTGCTTCATGGCCTTCGGAGACAAGCCGAAGAGCCGTTCACACCAGCGCCGAAGATCCCGCAAGAGCTTCTGTTCAATGGCTCTTGGGGATAAGGAAGAAAAGAGCTCCTCCGACGACGACAACAAGGTATCATCCTACGAGCGCGAAATCGTTGATTTACTTGAGAGTAATCGTCAAGAGTTGAAATATCGGGAAAAACTGCTTAGGGGGGCTAAGAAGAGGATAGATGAGTTAGAGAGTGAGCTTGCCGTGGCCAACGGCAGAATTGAGAGTCTATCTTCTTCCCCTTGCTTGGGTGATAGCAGTGAGTGCCCGAAGTTTGAGGTGCTTCTGTGTGACCTGTCGACTCTGAAGTCCAGGTACATAGAAAGGGTTGATGAGAGGGACGCTTTGGCCACTAAGCTTGAAAGCGCTCAGCTGGAGCTGAAAGATGCTCAAGCCACTGTCGTCGCACCCTGTGTTGATTGCCCATCTCATCTAGCTGTCTTAGCTGAGCTGAAATCCAAGGGCGATGAACAGATGGGTGATTTGGAGAGGTTGAGAGCTGAGCTTGCACAGACTAGGCTAGAGCTTGAGAATTGCCTGTCTCTTAGAATGGAATTGATTAAGCTGAAAGCCGAGAATCTGTTCAAGTAGAGAGTGAGTGTGAGACCTGCTTGTCTCAGGTGGAGGTTCTAGCTTCCTTGAGAGAGGAGCTAGCAGATTCTCAGAATGAGAACTTTTACCTCCATTCTATCCTGAGTTGGATCAGTGCCAGAGAGCCACAGCTCGGCACAATGATCCAGTAGTTCAAAAGGCAGGATGGGTTTGGAGTAGGTTACACCTACACCAAGGCTGACTTTGAGAGTGCCATCAGCCGAGCAGTGGAGTGGAGTAAAATGACTCCAGAGCAGAGGTATCCCAAGACTCACTCCACTGAGTCTTCCCAGGCTTGTCAGCCCAAGGATGGAGTGATCCATGAACCACCTAAAGCTCCACCCAAGAAACCTATCTAGGTTCTAAAGCCCAAACACCTCCACTCTTCTCTAGACTCTCTTCCTGGACCTTCTCAACCCAAGAAGAATACACCTAACACCACCAAGCCCAAACATCCCAAGCCTCAACCACATCCCAAGAAGCCCACCTATCATTGTGAGTACTGTCAGAGAGACGGGCATCTTGCGGAGTTTTGCTTCAGGAGGAAGAGGGTTGAGAGAGAGAGAGAGCTCGTGGTGATCAGGAGCAGTTCTACCAGCAGGGTGGTAGGCTGCGTGTTCCTCGACGCGGGGAGGGGCTGGAGGCCAGGCCACGTCGTGTAGGTGGTGGTAGAGGAGATGGCTTTCTTGCTTGTGCTCCAGTTGGTGGTGTTCGTTCCAGCAGAGCTCCAGGTCGTTTTGGCTACGGTCCTGGACCTCGTGGCCGAGACTTTAAGCAGAACTGAGGACCGCGCTTTGAGCCGCGTTTTGGTCCGAACTCTCATGATGATTTCTGCTTTCCGTCTTTTGAGCAGATGGCTCGACACTGGTTTAGCTCTTTTGCTAAACCTGGTGCCGAACCATTTGCTCCCACTTACAGCCACTGATTGTGCAGGATCGGGGACTGGAGGACGTATGGATCATGGACTCAGGATGTTCTCGCCACATGACGGGACATCGCAGATGGTTCTCCAGTCTCACTCCCCCGAGCTCCAAAGAGTACATCACATTCGTGAACAGTGGTCAAGGGAAAGTAAGTGGCATTGGCTCAATTCGCATTTCAGATCATTTCTCTTTGAAGAATGTTGCCTTGGTTAAGAATTTGAACTTCAATTTGATTTCTGTTTCGCAACTTCTTGAGGATGTATTGGAAGTGCGTTTTAAGAAGGGTAACTCTTCTGTGATTGATTCTAGAGGGTCTTTGGTTTGCCAGATTTTACCTTTTGGTAAAGTTTTTCGAATTGACTTCTCTAGTTCTTTTGGCCCTTCTCGCTGTTTGATAGCTGGATCTTCTTCTGAGCTCTGGAAGTGGCATAGGAGGTTAGGCCATTTGAGTTTTGATCTGTTAGTCAGATTGAGCTCTATGGACCTTATCCGAGGATTGCCCAAGCTTAAGATGGAGAAGGATCTACTCTGCCATCCCTGTCGTCATGGGAAAATGGTTGTCGCTTCTCACTCACCTGTGACTCAGGTGATGACTTCGTATCCGGGCGAGCTTTTACACTTGGACACTGTTGGTCCAGCTCGGGTACGTTCAGTCGGTGGGAAGTGGTATGCACTTGTGATTGTTGATGACTTTTCTCGATTCTCGTGGGTTTTCTTTTTGGAGTCTAAGGATGAAACTTTTCAGTTTGTTCATGACCTGATTTTGAAGCTGAAGAATGAGAACAATGGTCGGATGCGAGCAATTCGCTCTGACAACGGCTCTGAGTTCAAGAACTCTCAATTCATCAGCTTCTGTAGTGATCAGGGTCTGGACCATCAGTTTTCTTCTCCTTACAGTCCCCCACAGAACGACGTTGTGGAACAAAAGAACCGCACGCTAGTCGAGATGGCCAGGACGATGCTCGATGAGCACAGGACTCCTAGGCGTTTTTGGGCTGAAGCCATGAACACGGCTTGCTATCTGGCCAACCGCATCTTTCTTAGAGCTTACCTTGGTAAGACATCATATTAACCGCGGTTTGGCAGACAGCCCAAGGTGAGCCACTTGCGAGCGTTTGGCTGCAAGTGCTTTGTGCTCAAGAAGGGAGGGCATTTGGACAAGTTTGAGTCTCGTTGCTGGGATGGTGTTTTCCTTGGTTATGCATTGCATTCTCGAGGCTTCCGTGTTTGGAACCTCGAATCCCAGCTGCTTGTCGAGACCTGTGAAGTTTCATTTGATGAGTCCTTGCCTTCTTTGACTCCTTCTTTTGAGCCTTCTGATGGTGAGCTCGGAGAGTCCATCTTCGAGGAAGATGATGACACTCCAGCCACTAATGAGGGTGGGCCTTCTGCACCCCCCGCAGAGCCCACACCTTCTGAGACTTCGACTGAGGATGAGGGTGGACCTCTGATCACTTCATCCACTTCGATCGAGCCCCCTCAGTCGAGTCCAGAGGTGCCAGCTGCTGACTCTGGTGAGGTGACTTCAGATCATCAGGGAACCCGAGCAGTTCAGCGTGACCATCCCTCAGAGCTCATCATAGGTGATCTGACTGAGAGAACGTTGCGTTCTTCTGCCTCTCTTGCTGTGTTTGCTGAATCTGCGTTTGTTGCATCTTTTGAGCCCAGAGATGTTTCTCATGCTCTTTCTGATTCTAATTGGATTAATGCTATGCAAGAAGAGCTTGAGAACTTTGTCCGCAATCGGGTTTGGACACTAGTTGAGCCGCCTCCAGGATGCAACCCCATAGGCACCAAGTGGGTATTAAAAAACAAACAAGGTGAAGATGGGGTTGTGGTGCGCAATAAAGCTCGACTAGTTGCCCAGGGTTATTGCCAGAAGGAAGGTATTGACTTTGAAGAAACCTTCGCTCCTGTTGCCCGTCTTGAGTCCATTCGTATTCTTTTAGCTTTTGCCGCTTCGAAGGGTTTTAAGCTTTTTCAAATGGACGTTAAGAGTGCTTTTCTGAACGGGTTCATAGAGGAGGAAGTTTATGTTAGGCAGCCCCCCGGCTTTGAGAACCCTAAGTTTCCTCGACATGTTTTTAAGTTGCACAAAGCTTTATACGGGTTGAAGAAAGCCCCCAGGGCTTGGTATGACCGGTTAAAGCAATTTTTGTTGGGGAAGGGCTTTGTGATGGGTTCTGTGGACAAAACTCTCTTTTTGCTCAAGTCGCTTCAGACTTCTTAGTTGCTCAGATTTATGTGGACGATATTATCTTTGGCGGTACTACTGATTCTCTCGTGTCCATGTTTTCTGAGCAGATGCACAGCAAGTTTGAGATGAGCCTCATGGGTGAGCTCAAGTACTTCTTAGGGCTCCAGATCAAGCAGACCAAGGACGGCACCTTCATCCACCAAGGTAAGTACACTCGCGACATGCTTAAGAAATTTGACTTTGGTGGTGAGTCGAAGCCGCAAATGACCCCGATGGGCACATCTGGGGTCTGGACAAGGACGAAAGCGGCGTCAAGGTCAATGAAAGGGAGTTTCGAGGGATGATCGGTTCACTGCTATACTTGACGGCAACAAGACCGGACATTCAGTTCGCCGTGGGACTTTGCGCGCGTTTTCAGTCTTCACCACGCGCGTCTCACCGGCAGGCTGTCAAGCGCATCTTCAGGTATCTCACTTATGCGCCCGATCTTGGTCTTTTCTATTCAGCATCATCTTCTCTCGATTTATCTGGATTTTCGGACGCCGACTTTGGTGGGTGCCGGTTGGATCGCAAGTCGACTTCCGGTTCTTGCCAGTTTCTTGGTTCTTCTCTTGTCTCTTGGTCTTCTCGAAAGCAATCTGGAGTTGCTCTTTCAACCACAGAGGCTGAGTACGTAGCTGCTGCTAGCTGCTGCTCACAGTTGGTTTGGATGATTTCCACTCTACGAGATTTTGGGTTATTCTTTCCTACCAGGGTTCCATTGTTTTGCGACAGCACCAGTGCTATTAATGTAGGGCAAAACCCGTGTCTCCATTCCAAAACCAAACACATTGATGTGCGCTTTCACTTCTTGCGGGATCAATATGAGAAAGGTGTCATTGACCTTGTTCATGTTGATACCCATCATCAGTTAGCTGACATTTTCACCAAACCCCTAGATCAGTCTACATTTGAGCGTTTACGAGGGGATTTGGGTGTTGTGTATCCTTTTTAGGATATTTTGCGTCAGTTTTCTTTCTTCTTTACTCTTTTCTTGAGTCTTTTTTTGTGTGTTCATATCTTGCATATTCACATATCACAATTTTGAGCTTGCTTCTGTTATATGATTGAACTGCTTTACTTATTCTAGCTGGTACATGCTTTTGATTACTTGTCATTGATCATGCTTTGGTTCAGTTCACTTGATATGTCTGATATCTGTCATATGCATGGCTTTTATACTTTAAACTTGAAAAATGATCACCATTGCTTCTGGTAACTAGCATGGGTAGGCTAAGTGCTCTTGCCATCTGTTACATGCCTTGTAGCTAGTTCCTGACTTAGATGCAAACATGCAACTTGGAAATCTTTCTGCTTTATAACATGGAAATATGCTATAAAAATCAAGAAAAATGAAAATTCCATGCCTTTTTATGCATAAACTTGAAAAGATCCAGGTGGGTTTGTTTTGTCGCATTGCATTGTTCTAGACTGCGTATCATAACACTTTGGTACGAACTAGGACAGTGTAGTGTATGCCGAGACCAATGTCTTAAGCTTCTGATGGTCCAGTTCTGGCCTAGACTTGACTTGGTCGGTCAGCATAAGGTTTGACATGCAAATAACCCCTGGCAAAAATGAAAAAGGGAAAAGAAAAAGCTTGAAAATTGAAATGATAACAAGTTTGCTGAAGCACTTTGTTTTTGGACAATGCGTATCTTGGTAGATGTCAGTTAGCTTTTGCATCTCATGCTTTACCTTGCTTATTTATTGGAACATGTGGTGATGCTTTTGTTTGCAAAAACTGAAAAATGCGTGCAAATGAGTTTCTTTAGATATCATCTGTTGCACTGATCATGCCAAGTATCGTTACAGTATGTCTTTTGCTGTATCTGTTAGATGTTGTAATTGCAGTCAATCATATCTAAGAAGCATGCTTTCTACACTCCTTATGCACTCCAGTTGAATTCACTGCATATTTTGAGGGGGAGTTGCATTTCACGGGGAGTCTGTGTCTCTATTGAGTGCTTGATGAGTTCACTTGTCAATAAGGTGGAGAAAATTTGGGATCAGAGTTTAAGGGGGGAGTTCTTACTCTGTTGATATCCTTGTTGTTCTGAAATGGCACTCATTTTGAGCTTTTACGTTTTGGTTAACCATAATGACCACTTCTTGCTTTTGTTCGGCTTTTGGTCATTAGGGTTAAACTTTTACCTTATTTTTCTTCTTCTTTGTTTTCTTGTGCTTTGTTTTCGGGTTTCCACATTTGTTCGCAGGTGCTGAAGAGCTGAAGAAGAGGAGTGTTGACAATGCACTCATCAAGGGGGAGATTGAGGAGCCATGCTGAATAGCGTGGGCCTCATGGCTCCAGAAGTGATGAGTCATTGTCAACGATAGTCAAAGAGGACAAAAGAAGAAGAGATCTGCTGTTTCATGGGCCGCGTGTGACTCAGGTACACGGGCAGCGAGCGACTGTCGGGCAGAGGAGGCTGCGAAGTCGGGCTGGCCCAATCCGGGTGCATGGGCCAGAAGCAGTAGAAGACCCACCGGGCTGTTGACCAGGGTTGACTCAGGTACACGGACGATGAGTGATTGCCGGGCTGAGAGAGCTGCGGAATCGGGCCGGCCCAATCCGGGTACCTGGTGCAAAGTCGGTGGAGGCTTTGTCAGTTTCGGCGCAAAACTGACAACCATTGATCTTGTATCCGACTGTCCAGAAGAGAAGACGTAGTCGCTACGAAAACTTAGCTTCCGGATAAGTCATCTGTATCTCTAGGCCCACAGTCAGTCAGTCGTGTCTGTAAAAATTCCTAAGGGCAGTAGAGTCTTTTCCTTTATTTCTGCGTCTGTAAAACCCTAAGGGGCTGGTAGAATATTCCTAGTGTAGGGCAGCCTATAAATAGGGCCCCAATCCCTAGGGTTTGGATTACCCTTCTAGAAATCACTTTTTCCATCATTCCTTGGGTCATCTTTGTTTCCTGCACACTCTCTTTCTTTCCTGTTTCTGTGCACCGCCAGGGGCTTGTTTCCTGCCTGCATTCATTTTGTTCTTCATTAATGCAGTGAGATTTTGGTTCTCTGTTGAGTGCGAGGTGTGCATTTAGTTTTGTGGATCTGAATCTTTGTGTACCGTGTGCAATTTCTATTCACTGTTGGGTACTCTGTTGGCTGTGTTCTTCGTGCTAGGAGTACTAGTTCTTGCTGTTGCAAGTAGTACTACTATACTGTAGCAACAGTACTCTGTGCCAGCTTTTTAGTTTCTACTACTCAGCTTTTTGATCGAAGTAGACAGTCCCTAGCAACTTTTCTGTCTGTTTTCTGGCGAAGCTATCCACTCTGTTCGAAGCCCCTCAACTCCGTGAGGCAGGCTTCGATCTGACTTTCTCGAAGGTTTCGGTCGAACTTTGAACTTCGTTCTGTGTCCTCAGCTGCTAGCTGCGAAGTACTTTTTGAACGGACAGCGTCGCATACTTCGAACGACAGTGCGAAGGTACTCCGCCTTGAGCTCTTCGAAGTCCACACTTCGATAGGTTTCGAAGTTGGCTTCGAGGCTTGTCGTTCTGTTAGGCTTCGCTTTGGTTTCCTTGTTGCGTGCCAGCTTTCGTTTATCTTTTCGAAGCTTGCTCTTTTCGAAGGTAGAGTGTAGGCTTCGAATTTGGTGCCTCTGTCGTGTGACAGGCTTCGCTTCTTAGTTCGAAGTTTGTCCGTCTGTGTGTTGCATTTGAAGTTTTCTGTTCGAAGGTTTTTGCTTCGAAGTACCTGGTTCGAAGCTGTGTTCGAAGTCTTGCCTTCGGAGTACATACTTCGAAGCAGGCTCCGACTTTCTCATACTTCGCTTCGAATCATACTTTGATTCCTACCTTCGGCATTTTCACAACACCTTCGACAGACTTCGACTACCACCTTCGAACCAGACTTCAACCAGCGAAGTAGACCTCGACCTCCGAAGCAGGCTTCGGCCAGTGAAGCAGGCTTCGACTTGCGAAGCAGGCTTCGCCGAGTTCCTAACAGGAGATAAATCTGAACAGTAACTTCTCATCTCACTTTATATATACTTCGATCATTTCATTGAGAAGTCTAGCCTGACTTGTCTAGTATGCTTTGTCCATCTGCCTAGTTGCACTGTTTTGGTATTTCTCTGTTTAACCTCAGTTGCTTCTAGGCTAGATAACTTTAGACTTAGGCTATTTGTTTATTTTCTGCTGCTTAGTCTTTAGAGGTGCGTTGGGTATTGGGAACAGGCCATTGATTCGAAAGAATTTTTAAGGTGCCCATTCACCCCCCCTCTGGTCGCTACTTTCGGTCCTACAGCAGGGACACCAAATGGCTGCCGAGGCCGAAGAGTTACGGCGCCAGAATGAACTTCTACGATAGCGCGTCGCCACCAACCCTCAGCTCCGCCACCAGATCGAGGAGTTGAAGAAGGATATTGAAGAGATAGCCCCTCTTCCACCTCGCAAGCGGAAATCACTTCGGATCCCCATCGTGAGACCCAAGAGGATTTCACGCAGTGCTCCACCCGCCGGACCTTCCATCTCCCACGAGCCCGTGATCAGGACGTCCCCAGATCTACCATAGACGTAGTATTTACGATTGTTTGTTTCCTTTATTTGTTTTGAATTGTATTATCACTCATGTCAAATATAAGGCATGAGTGAAAAACTAAATAAAAGACAATAAATGTAATCGCAAGAACGACCCTTTTTTTGAAATAAAGCTAGCATTGTTCCCCCTATGAAGATGTTGTTATTTTGGAAACCTCAGGATGTCGAACAACCAAGGCTCCGACGCTCCTCAGAATGGAGGAGATAACAGGAACTTGCCTCAGTGGGGAGCAACTGGGCAAAGGCAAGCCCCGGTTGCCAATCACCCCACTCTGGCCGAGATGATGGCCACACAAAACCAACTAGTATCTGCCCTTTTGAACCAGATGCAACAACAGCAGCAGGCTCACTTCTTTCGTCTCCACCAACAGCCCGAGCTGCCACGCCCCGCCACTCTAGCTCCTGCTCCCGCCTCCCAACTCTCGGAATTCCTCCGAGTCCGCCCACCTACTTTCTCAAGCACCACCAACCCCATGGAGGCTGGGGATTGGTTGAGGACTATCGAGAAGAAACTCGACCTCCTGACCTGCACCGAGCAGGAGAGGGTGGCCTTCGCCACCCACCAGCTCCAGGGTCCCTCCGCAGAATGGTGGGACAATATGCGCGAGACCTTGCCCGAGGGACACGTCCAGACTTGGGCAGAGTTCTCGGCTGCTTTCCGTGCCGCTCACATCCCCGACGGCATCATAGCTCAGAAGCAGCAAGAGTTTAGGGACCTGCAGCAGGGGAGCAGGTCCGTAACAGAATATTTACACGAGTTCAACAGGCTGGCCAGGTACGCACTCGAGGAGGTCCGTACAGATGCGGCCAGACAAGCCAAGTTCCTCCGGGGACTGAAGGATGAACTGTCCCTTCAACTCATCTCCGGAGATTTCGCCAACTTCCAAATGTTGGTGAATAAAGCTATCATTCAGGAGACCCAACAGTATAAGGTCGACTTGAAGAAGAAGAGGATGATTGCCTTTAGGAAAAACCAGGGCATGGCCCAGAGACCCCGCTTCACCCCTCCTCCACCGGTGCCACAGTACCACCCCCGCCTGGTATATCGTCCGGCACCACCCGCCGCCAACACCGGAGCCGGACAGTCTTGCCCCGCTCCCGCCGCACCAGCCGCCCCGGCCAAGAAGGCGGAGATTCTACGCGACAGGCACGGCAAGCCCGTGGTATGCTTCAACTACCGCCAGGAGGGGCACTACTCTCACCAATGCCCTCATCCTAAGCGTACACAAGGCGTCACATCGAACCCCGCCGTCCGTGCCCGAGTCAACCACGTCACGGCCGAAGAAGCCCAGGCTGCCCCGGAAATTGTCATGGGTAAGTTTATGGTACATTCAGCACTTGCAGTGGTTTTATTTGACACCGGAGCCACACACTCCTTCATATCAACTGCTTTTGTGGAAAGAAATGCCCTGGACATAAGTGAACTGCCCAGACCCATATTAATAGCTACCCCGGGCAAACAAACCCTCGCCTATTCCTTTAGTCCAAGGGTATGGGTAGATATCCAAGGCACAATATTCTGGGCCGACCACATCCTAATAGAATGCCAAGGCTTAGATCTCATTCTAGGGATGGATTGGTTAAATAAACACCAAGGAGTAATAGAATGTGCCCAGAGAAAAGTAACGGTGATCAGTGAAGAAGGGACTGCCGTCACATTCCAGATGCCAAGTATGAAGTTCGGAAGACCAAGACTGCACCAGATTACCTTGGAAGAAATACCAGTAGTCAGTGAGTACTCGGACGTATTTCCAGAGGATTTACCAAGGATGCCTCCTAAAAGGGACATCGAGTTCAGGATTGACTTGGTACCCGGGACCACCCCTATTTACAAGCGACCATACCGGATGGCCGCTAATGAGTTAGCTGGGATGAAGCAGCAATTGGAGGATCTCGAGAGGAAAGGCTACATCAGACCAAGTACATCGCCATGGGGTGCCCCCGTCATCTTCGTTGAGAAGAAACAAGACAAGGCTAAGCGTATGTGTGTGGATTACCGCGCTTTGAATGAAGTGACCATCAAGAACAAGTACCCGTTGCCTCGGATCGATGATCTCTTTGACCAGCTGAAGGGAGCTACGATATTCTCAAAGATCGACCTGCGGTCTGGTTATCATCAGTTAAGGATTCGAGAAGAGGATATACCCAAGACGGCCTTTACCACCCGTTATGGATTATATGAGTGTACTGTTATGTCATTCGGATTGACCAACGCCCCTGCATTCTTCATGAATATGATGAACAAGGTATTTATGGAGTATTTGGACAAATTCATCGTGGTCTTTATAGACGACATCCTCATTTATTCCAAGGACCAAGAAGAGCATGAGACTCACCTCCGATTAACCTTAGGGAAGCTAAGGGAACACCAATTATACGCCAAGTACAGCAAGTGCAAGTTTTGGACGGCGGAAGTAAAGTTCCTTGGACACATTATCTCTGCACAAGGCATTGCAGTAGATCCTGCCACCGTAGAAGCAGTTACAGATTGGTTGCCACCCACAAACGTATCTGAGATACGAAGTTTTCTGGGTTTGGCCGGATATTACTGGAGATTCATTGAGAATTTTTCCAAGATAGCCAAGCCAATGACCAAGTTGTTGCAGAAAGGAGACAAGTTTGAATGGACTCCCGAGTGCGAGGAAAGTTTCCGCACTCTCAAGACTCGTCTGGTGTCAGCACCCATACTGACCCTACCAGACATCTGGAAGGACTTCCATGTCTATTGCGACGCATCTCGCCAAGGATTAGGATGTGTTCTTATGCAAGATGGAAAGGTTATCTCTTATGCATCTCGTCAGTTGAGACCCCATGAGTTGAACTACCCGACCCATGATTTGGAATTGGCCGCTGTAGTGCACACCCTTAAGATATGGAGGCATTATTTGGTCGGAAATCGCTGCGAAATCTTTACGGATCACAAGAGTCTGAAGTACATCTTCACGCAGCCAGACCTCAATCTAAGGCAAAGACGATGGTTGGAGCTAATAAAGGACTATGACTTAGGTATCCACTACCACCCCGGAAAAGAAAATGTGGTAGCCGATGCATTAAGCCGCAAGGGATATTGCACAGCCATTATGATTCAGGATCACGTGCCCTCACTATGTAAAGAGATGGAAAAGTTGAATCTCGGGTTGACCACCAGAGCATACCTAGCCACCTTGGAGACTCAACCCGTCTTGTTCGAACAAATCCAAGAAGCTCAGTCAGAAGACTCGGATATAGCAGCCATTAGGAAGAACATGAGGCAAGGAAAAGCCCCAGGATTTTCAGAGGACGAGAATGGCACCATAAGCCGGAGATAAAGACCCTTATCCTGAGAGAATCCCATGAAACTTTATACTCCATTCATCCCGGAAGTACCAAGATGTACCAGGACCTGAAGGAACGTTATTGGTGGGTTAGCATGAAGAGGGAGATTGCTCAGTTCGTCGGAGAATGTGACACCTGTAGAAGAGTAAAAGCTGAACATCAGAGACCTGCAGGGCTGTTACAGCCACTTAAAGTGCCTGAATGGAAGTGGGAAGAGATCGGTATGGATTTCATCACCGGACTCCCAAAGACCCAACTTGGATATGATTCTATTTGGGTGATTATTGACCGACTCACGAAAGTAGCACATTTCATAGCCGTCAAGACGACCTTTAGTGGCCCTAAGCTTGCAGAACTATACATGGCCCGCATCGTGTGTCTTCATGGAGTGCCCAAGAAGATAGTGTCCGATAGAGGAAGTCAGTTCACATCTCGTTTTTGGAAGAACCTTCAAGAAGAGATGGGAACAAGATTGAACTTTAGCACTGCCTACCACCATCAGACAGATGGACAAACAGAAAGGGTAAATCAGATATTGGAGGATATGCTTCGGGCATGCGTCTTGGACTTTGGAGCAACTTGGGACAAGAGCTTACCGTACACTGAGTTTTTGTACAACAACAGCTATCAAGCCAGTCTTCAGATGTCTCCTTTTGAAGCCCTATATGGACGTAAGTGCAGAATGCCTGTACTTTGGGATCAAACTGGTGAATCTCAAGTATTCGGAACAGACATCCTTCGAGAAGCTGAAGAGAAGGTACGGATCATCAGAGACCGGCTCAAGACAGCCCAATCACGACAGAAGAGCTACGCAGACAATCGACGCCAAGACCTAGCCTTTGAAGAGGGAGATCATGTCTACCTTCGAGTTACGCCTCTCCGTGGTACTCAACGGTTTAACATGAGAGGAAAGTTGGCCCCTCGATATGTTGGACCATTTCCCATTGTTCGATGCCAAGGCGAAGTTGCTTATCAGTTGGAACTACCGCCCTCATTGGCTGGAGTACATGACGTGTTTCACGTGTCCCAACTCAAGAAATGTCTCTGAGTCCCAACAGAGCAAGTGGACCTACAACAGTTGGAGGTTCAAGAGGATCTAACCTATGTGGAGAAGCCCGTCAAAATCTTGGAAGTCAAAGAAAGGATCACCAGGAGTCGGGTCATCCGCTTCTGCAAAGTGCAGTGGAGCAATCATCCTGTAGAGGAAGCTACATGGGAGAAAGAAGATGAACTCAAGGCACAGCATCCTGAGCTTTTCGAGGAGTGAATCCGAATCTCGAGGACGAGATTCTCTGTAAGGGGGATAGGATTGTAACACCCCAGAAATAAAAAGGAATTAAAATAAAAGGAAAATAATATTAAAAGACATTTCTGAATTTTTATTATTAAAGGAAATCCTAAAAGAGCCCTAATAAAGACATTTCTTGCCACCGGCCGCCCGATCCCGCCCGATCGCCCCCGGATCACCTTCCCCGAGCATCACCGACCCCATTCCATCCATAGCCCACGCGGTTTCGTGATTATGGAAGTATATCCGAGGATTTGGAAACCTCGCTGGAGAGTTTAGGAACCCTCTCGGTTTCCTCCGATTACCTTGCCATCTAGACGCCGGCACCCTCCTATTTATACCACTCTGTCCACCGCTCACTGCCCACACCTCGTTAGCGCAAGCCATCGCTTTCTAGAGCCCCGCCGCGAAGCTTTCGGCCTTTGGCTCTGCTCCACCTCCGGCGAGCCCTCGCCGTCGATCCCGGCCCCCATCGCCCTAGCCACCGCCACCATCGGGTCTGCCGTCACCCGCCCGTCCTCGGCCACGCCTCCAACGACCGTGAGGACCGTCGGACCACCGTCGCCGTCAAGCTCCCGAAGGCCCCTCACCGTCTACCCTCGCCGCCGGTCACCTCCGGGCCTCCTTGTTCGCCGTCGAAGGTACGGTCATGACCGCCCTCCCCTCCTCGTCCCATTTTTGCCGATAGCTAGGTCCCTAGGCGCTCGCCGCCGCCGTCGCCGTCGCACCCGAGGCCGCCGTCGCCGGAGACGAAGGGGGTACGCACCCCCATACGTCGTGTCGTGCTGGATCGCGCCGCGACCGCACGATCGCGATCGGAGGGCTAGGATTAAATCCCTTCGGGATTTAATCTGGGCCCTCGGATCTGGTCAAAGGGGTATCGAGGCCTCTCGGCCGTCGATCGCCATTTAAATCCTCCGAGCGATCTCAGGCGTCCAAGCATACCCGTTCGCTCGGTTTTAATCGCAACCGTCCATTTTCATTTAACCGTTCCGCCTCGCGCCTGGCCGCTTGATTTGGATCGGACGATCCAGATTGGTCCGGTCCACGCGCACAGTGCGCTTGTCCACCGTGGGCCTGGCTCACAGTGGACTAGAGCCCATTTTCCAGATTAAATAAAATTCCAGAAATTGATTTAAACTTTGAAAATTCATAACTTTCTCATTTTAACTCCAAATTTCACCATTTAAATTTTGTTAAATTCAGCAATTTATTCTCTGCACATTAATGCCATAAAAACAGTATGTTACTTTGGCACAAAATGATCTTAGAAATTAAATGAATAAAAACCCCTTAGGGATAAATTAATAATTCAGGAAATAAATTAGAAAAAACACCTAAAATGTAACTTTTAATGATATTAAATAACCTCAGTACAATAAAGCTCAATTCACATATTTAAACCACAAAACTTGTTTGCTTATGTTTTGTGATGATTTATTGAAATATGTTGTTTATTTTTCCGTATCGAGAAGACTACGAGTTCGTCGAGGAGCCGGAGTTCTACCCCGAGGTTCCTCCATCCCCATTTGCTGATCAAGGCAAGTCATCGACCACCCCTGTGGAAACAGTTGATCATCATTGAGCCCATGTTTTAATAAATTATCGCTATAACTCATAGGTTAATATTGCATTAGTCCAATACCAAGCCCTACACTTATATTTATTAGATCCCCGTCCTAGTGTGCAAACCCAAGCCATGCTTATTGAGCCTTAACTCCTTGTCACTCTACTATAAAAATATTAGCTAGTGCCCAATGTACCGGCACAACTGCTATAGGATAAAAGGAATGAGTCGTAGATAGCTGGATTCTGTATATGAATTTGCCCGTTATTCTCGTCTCTGGACTCTGTTGGAGTTGGCTAGGTTATAAGTATGGTGGGTTCCGGGTGCAAGCTCGGGTATTGGTTGGTCGCACCCGGGGCACTATAAGGACCGGTCTGCGGGATCTGTTGCAAAGCACTTCCGTACCAACCACAAGTCTAATGGGTAAGTCCTAACTAGAAGTATGGAATACTCTGACTCGATGCACCATAGTGGAGGGGGCAAGGGGCAAGCCTGCGAGCGACTTGTACCAACGAGGCTCAAGGGGGGGGGGTATGGTGGGGCTCCGACGCGTCGGGACACCATATGAAACCTATAAGAGGGTGCTGTCGGGTCGAGGAGGACCATATGGAATGTTTTGGCACGAGTTCCCGTGAAATGGGTCATCTCGTTACACTTTGGTGTAGGTGATGAGTGCGTGCCTTGTGGGTACAGTGGTACATCTCTGATCAGAGTAATTTAATATTTTCGAAAAGCCGAGCCCACGATCAAGGGCGGGTTGTGTAACTACTCGCAGTTAGCTCACAATTGTTTGAATGGTTGAGTTATTCATGGCATGTAAGGACTATTGAGCGAGGTGGGGCTGACTGTACCCCTCGAGTTAGAAGATGATGATGCATACACATGTTTGCGTTTCAGTACTAATAAATTGTTCACATTTAATGATTTACAATTATGCTTCTTTCGCAAAATAAGCCACTATCTCCTTTGTTATTATCTTGCATTATATTTGCATTCGGTGGCTTGTTGAGTACATTTGTACTCACCCCGTTGACTTACACCATCAGAGCCCGTCTACTACGAGGAGGATGAAGGTCTGGAGTAGCGACCCAGTCAAGGCGAGACTGGAAGGAGGCGTTCATCGAGGACCCTTGATTTTATTAGTTTCTCTTCACTTTCATTCACTTTTGTATTAATGCGGTCTACGAACCATGAATGATTGCCCGTAATGTACGTGGTCGCATGATGAACGTCTTGTTTTATTGATTTTCTATGGAATTTCAATAAAGTCCTGATTTATTAAATCGGGGTGTGACACTGCCTCCGAAGAACTGTGGTGCCTGCACCAGCCCTCCTTCGAGAAGTGAAGCCGGAGCCAGAAGTCCTGATTTCTTCACAAGCCCCCTTCAAAAATTTCCCTAATGATCATAGAAGGGGAAAGAAACACTTCTGCTCCGAGGTATTAAATATTGCCCCCTCCGCTCCGAAGACGCCTGTCAACTATCAGTAGTCCCAAGGTAACAAGGCCAGTACTTCGAAGCCACAAGAAAAACCAGCTGGTCGGAGCCGGGCTCTTTTTTGCTGTGTGCATGGTGAAAACAGGAGCCATATGAGGAGCCATGTTGAATAGCGTGGGCCTCATGGCTCTAGAAGTGATGAGTCATTGTCAATGATAGTCAAAGAGGACTGAAGAAGAGAAGAGATCTGCTGTTTCATGGGCCGCGTGTGACTCAGGTACACGGGCAGCGAGCGACTGTCGGGCAGAGGAGGCTGCGAAGTCGGGCTGGCCCAATCTGGGTGCATGGGCCAGAAGCAGTAGAAGACCCACTGGGCTGTTGACCAGGACTGACTCAGGTACACGGGCGGTGAGCGATTGCCGGGCTGAGAGAGCTGCGGAGTCGAGCCGGCCCAATCCGGGTACCTGGTGCAAAGCCGGTGGAGGCTTTGTTAGTTTCAGCGCAAAACTGACAACCGTTGATCTTGTATCTGACTGTCCAGAAGAGAAGCCGTAGTCGCTACGAAAGCTGAGCTTCCGGATAAGTCATCTGTAACTCTAGGCCCACAGTCAGTCAGTCGTGTCTGTAAAAATACCTAAGGGCAGTAGAGTCTTTTCTTTTATTCTTGAGTCTGTAAAAACCCTAAGGGGCTGGTAGAATATTCCTAGTGTTGGGAGCCTATAAATAGGACCCCAATCCCTAGGGTTTTGACTACCCTTTTGGCTGAAATCAAATCCACTCTATTGGGTCATTTTGTCTCTCACGCTCTCTCTCCTGTGTGCGCCGCCAGGCTCTTGCTCGTTCTATTTTTGCCTTGCATTTATTCAAATCTTTTGGATGCATTAAAGCCTTGGTCCCTGTTGATTTCATTCGGTGCACGTTGTTTGGTTTGAGGAGTTAAAGCTTCGGCTACAGGCATAGCCTGGATTTATTTCGTGAGCAGAAGCTTCTCTTTTGCCTCTGTTCTTCACAAACCGAGTACTAGTTCTTGCTGTTGCAAGTAGTACTACTTTCCTGTAGCTACAGTGTTCTGTGCAGCTTTTCACCTTCTACTGCACAGCTTTTTGATCGAAGCTGACAGGCTCTATCACCTTTTCTGGCTGTGATTCTGGCGAAGCCTTTCTCTGTTCGAAGCCCCTCAGCTCCGTGAGACAGGCTTCGATCTAACATCTTCGAAGGCTTCGTTAGATCTTAGATCTTCGATTTGCGTTCTGTGTTGCTAAGCTTCGAAGTATTTTCTGAACGTCAGCATTGCATACTTCGAACGACAGTGCGAAGGGGCTTCGGCTCTAGCTGTTCGGAGTCCATACTTCGATAGATTTCGAAGTTGGGTTCGAAGCTTGTAGTTCCGCTAGGCCTCGCACTGACTTCTGTGTGGCGTGTCACCCTTCGCTTCTCTTTTTGAAGCATGCTCTTTTCGAAGGTAGAGTATAGGCTTCGGACTTGGTTTTCTGTCGTGTGGCAGGCTTCACTTTTTTGTTCGAAGGTTGTTCATCTGCTGGTTGAGTTCGAAGTTCTGTGTTCGAAGGTTTGACTTCGAAGTTGTTGGTTCGAAGCTGTGTTCGAAGTTTTATCTTCGAAGTACACACTTCCAAGCAGGCTCCGACATTTGTCATACTCCGCTTCGAAGTATACTTCACTTCTTGCCACTTCGAACTAGTCTAAAACCAAACACCTTCGACATCTTCGACATGCTTCGCAACTGACCTCCGAAGCAGGCTCCGTCACCAACCTCCGAAGCAGACCTCGACGAGCAAAGGAGGCTTCGCCAAGTTTCGAACAGGAGACAAATTTGGACATTAACTTCTCTTTTCATCTTACACATACTTAGATCATTTCATTGAGAAGTTTAGGCCTGTTACACCTTGTTCATCTGCCTAGTTGCACTACTAATAGTTCTCAGTTATCATCAGTTGTTTCTAGGTTAGAAACCTTTAGACTTAGGCCTTCTGTTTAATTTTTGCTGCGTAGTCTTTTTGAGGTGTGTTGGGTATTGGGAACAGGCCATTGATTTGAAAGAATTTTTAAGGCGCCCATTCACCCCCCTCTGGTCGCTACTTTCGGTCCTACAAGTGGTATCAGAGCGAGGTTAGGGTTTTTCCATACCTTAACCGGTTCTAAACCCCAGTAGTGACCATGACGTCTCCTGGCAAGGTCCCGTCCTTGGAAGCCTATGGCTATAATTATTGGAAGACTCGCATGCGAGCCTATCTCATGAGCCAGGGTTCGGACATATGGGACATTTGCGTTCACACCACGTTTGTGATTTTGCCAGTTACTGAGCAAGGTACTGCTGGTATCATTGCTCAGCATCTGAGCAACAGTAAGGCTGTGAACATTGTGTTTTCTGGCTTAGGTCCCACTGAGTTTGAGCGGGTGAGTCATCTCTCCACTGCGAGAGAGATCTGGGCTACCCTCAAGGCACACCATGAGGGAACGGCACAGGTCAAGGCTCGGCTCTATCAGACCTACCGGCGTGAATATGAGAATTTCACACAGAAGCCGGGTGAATCTGTTGAGGCCTTGTTTGGTCGTTTTCAGTCGATCATAAACAAGCTTCGGGACAACAAGGCTGACGGTGCTCAGTTAGTCTCAGATCACGAGCAGGCGCTCAAGGTTCTTCATACCTTGGACCCAAAGATCTGGGAGATCAAGGTATCCTCTATCGTTGAGAGCACTTCTTACGATACCTTGACCATTTCTGAGTTATTTAGCAAGCTAAAGGCCACTGAGGTAGATATCCAGTTGAGATCAAATCTCACTGGTTCTGGACCAAAATCCCTGGCCCTTGCTACACCTTCTGTTGATCCCTCTTCTGTGAGTTGTGCTGGTTTCTCCTTGATGTCTATCACTGAGGACCAGCTTGAGTCTTTGGGAGATGATGATTTGTGTCTTTTTAACAACCGGGTGCGTCGTGTCTATGATAAGAGAATGTTCAAAAGACACGGCACAAAAACCGGATGCTTTGAGTGTGGTGATCCAGGACACTTCATCGCCGACTGCCCCAAGCGTAATGGATACAAGAAGGACACCGGTGGCAGCTTCCATGACTCCGGCAAGCACGAGAGCCCTTCCTTCAAAAAGGGCAAGCCGAAGACTCGTTTCTTCAGGAAGGCCCTGAAGGACTACCGGCGAGAGAACAAGAAGCGCGATAAGGCCTTCTTCGCCGAGATGGAGAAAAGCTACTCCAAGCGGTCCACGTCTTCTTCCTCTTCATCGAGCTCAAGCGATGAGGAGATCGCCATCAGGAAGGGGAAGGACAAGGACGATCCGGCGGGCCTCTGCTTCATGGCTTTCGGGGACAAGCCGAAGAGCCACCCACACCAGCGCCGAAGATCCCGCAAGAGCTTCTGTTCAATGGCTCTTGGGGATAGGGAAGAAAAGAGCTCCTCTGACGACTCCGACGACGACGACAGCAAGGTATCATCTTATGAGCGTGAAATTGTTGATTTACTTGAGAGGAATCGTCAGGAGTTGAAGTATCGGGAAAAACTGCTTAGGGGGGCTAAGAAGAGGATAGATGAGTTAGAGAGTGAGCTTGCCGTGGCCAATGGCAGAATTGAGAGTCTATCTTCTTCCCCTTGCTTGGGTGATAGCAGTGAGTGCCCGAAGTGTGAGGTGCTTCTGTGTGACCTGTCGACTCTGAAGTCCAGGTACACAAAAAGGGTTGATGAGAGGGACGCTTTGGCCACTGAGCTTGAAAGCGCTCAGCTAGAGCTGAAAGATGCTCAAGCCACTGTCGTCACACCCTGTGTTCATTGCCCAACTCATCTAGCTGCCTTAGCTGAGCTAAAATCCAAGGGCGATGAGCATTTGGGTGATTTAGAGAGGTTGAGAGCTGAGCTTGCCCAGACTAGGCTAGAGCTTGAGACACTGTCAGTTCCACCCACTGTCTGTGAGAACTGCCTGTCTCTTAGAATGGAGTTGATTAAGCTGAAAGCCGAAAAGTCTGTCCAAGTAGAGAGTGAGTGTGAGACCTGCTTGTCTCAGGTAGAGGTTCTAGCTTCCTTGAGAGAGGAGCTAGCAGATTCTCAGAATGAGAACTTTTACCTCCATTCTATCCTGAGTTGGATCAGTGCCAGAGAGCCACTGCTTGGCATGACGATCCAACAGTTTAAGAGGCAGGATGGGTTTGGGGTAGGTTACACCTACACCAAGGCTGACTTTGAGAGTGCCATTAGCCGGGCAGTGGAGTGGAGTAAAATGACTCCAGAACAGAGGTATCCCAAGACTCACTCCACTAAGTCTTCCCAGGCTTGTCAGCCCAAGGATGGAGTGATCCATGAACCACCTAAAGCTCCACCCAAGAAACCTATCTGGGTTCCAAAGCCCAAAAATCTCCACACTTCTCTTGACTCTCTTCCTGGACCCTCTCAGCCCAAGAAGACCACACCAAACACTACCAAGCCCAAGAATCCTAAACCTCAACCACATCCCAAGAAGCCCACCTATCATTGTGAGTACTGTCAGAGAGACGGGCATCTTGCGGAGTTCTGCTTCAGGAGGAAGCGGGTTGAGAGAGCAGAGAGGGCTCGTAGGGATCAGGAGCAGTTCTACCAGCAGGGTGGTAGACTGCGTGTTCCTCGGTGCGGGGAGAGGCTGGAGGCCAGGCCGCGTCGTGTAGGTGGTGGTAGAGGAGACGGTTTTCTAGCCCGTGCTCCAGTTGGTGGTGTTCGTTCCGGCAGAGTTCCAGACCGTGTTGGCTACGGTTCTGGACCTCGTGGCCGCAGGGTTAGGAAGAACCGAGGACCGCGCTTTGAGCCACGTTTTGGTCCAAACTCTTCTGATGGTTTTCGCTTTCCATCTTTTGAGCAGATGGCTCGACACTGGTTTAGCTCTTTTGCTAAACCTGGTGCCGGACCATTTGCTCCCACTTACAAACACTGATTGTGCAGGACCGGGGACTGGAGGATGTTTGGATCATGGACTCAGGATGCTCTCGCCACATGACGGGACATCGCAGATGGTTCTCCAGTCTCACTCCCCCGAGCTCAAAAGAATACATCACTTTCGGGAACAGCGGTCAAGGGAAAGTAAGTGGCATAGGCTCAATTCGCATTTCAGATCATTTCTCTTTAAAGAATGTTGCTTTGGTTAAAAATTTGAACTTCAACTTGATTTCTGTATCGCAACTTCTTGAGGATGGTTTGGAAGTGCGTTTTAAGAAGGGCAATTCTTCTGTGGTTGATTCTAGAGGGTCTTTGGTTTGTCAGATTTTACCTTTCGGTAAAGTTTTTCGAATTGACTTCTCTAGTTCTTTTGGCCCTTCTCGTTGTTTGATTGCTGGATCTTCTTCTGAGCTCTGGAAGTGGCATAGGAGGTTAGGTCACTTGAGTTTTGATCTGCTAGTCAGGTTAAGCTCTATGGACCTCATCCGAGGATTGCCCAAGCTTAAGATGGAGAAGGATCTAGTTTGTCATCCCTGTCGTCATGGGAAAATGGTTGCCGCTTCTCATTCACCTGTGACTCAGGTGATGACTTCGTATCCGGGCGAGCTTTTACATTTGGACACTGTAGGTCCAGCTCGGGTACGCTCAGTCGGTGGGAAGTGGTATGCACTTGTAATTGTTGACGACTTTTCTCGATTCTCGTGGGTTTTCTTTTTGGAGTCTAAGGATGAAACTTTTCAATTTGTCCATGACCTGATTTTGAAGCTGAAGAATGAGAACAATGGTCGGATGCGAGCAATTCGCTCCGACAACGGCTCTGAGATTCAAGAACTCTCAGTTCATCACTTTCTGTAGTGATCAGGGTCTGGACCATCAGTTTTCTTCTCCTTACACTCCCCCACAGAACGGCATTGTGGAACGAAAGAACCGCACGCTAGTCGAGATGGCCAGGACGATGCTCGATGAGCACAGGACTCCTAGGCATTTTTGGGCTGAAGCCATGAACACGGCTTGCTATCTGGCCAACCGCATTTTTCTTAGAGCTTACCTTGGTAAGACATCATATGAGTTGCAGTTTGGCAGATAGCCCAAGGTGAGCCACTTGCGAGCGTTTGGCTGCAAGTGCTTTGTGCTCAAGAAGGGAGGGCATTTGGACAAGTTTGAGTCTCGTTGCTGGGATGGTGTTTTTCTTGGTTATGCATTGCATTCTCGAGGCTTCCGTGTTTGGAACCTCGAATCCCAGCTGCTTGTCGAGACTTGTGAGGTTTCATTTGATGAGTCCTTGCCTTCTTTGACTCCTTCTTTTGAGCTTTCTGGTGATGATGAGCTCGGAGAGTCCATTTTCGAGGAAGATGAGGATACTCCAGCTGCTGTTGAGGGTGGGCCTTCTGCATCCCCCGCAGAGCCCACACCTTCTGAGACTTCGACTGATGATGAGGGCGGACCTCTGATCACTTCTTCCACTACGATCGAGCCCCCTCAGTCGAGTCCAGAGGTGCCTGCTGCTGACTCCAGTGAGGTGACTTCAGATCACCAGGGAACCCGAGCAGTTCAGCGTGACCATCCCTCAGAGCTCATCATAGGTGATTTGACTGAGAGGACTTTGCGTTCTTCTGCCTCTCTCGCTGTGTTTGCTGAATCTGCGTTTGTTGCTTCTTTTGAGCCCAGAGATGTTTCTCATGCTCTTTCTGATTCTAATTGGATTAATGCTATGCAAGAAGAGCTTGAGAATTTTGTCCGCAATCGGGTTTGGACACTAGTTGAGCCGCCACTAGGATGCAACCCCATAGGCACCAAGTGGGTATTCAAGAACAAACAAGGTGAAGATGGGGTTGTGGTGCGCAACAAGGCTCGACTAGTTGCCCAGGGTTATTGCCAGAAGGAAGGTATTGACTTTGAAGAAACCTTCGCTCCTGTTGCCCGTCTTGAGTCTATTCGTATACTTCTAGCTTTTGCCATTTCGAAGGGTTTTAAGCTTTTTCAAATGGATGTTAAGAGTGCTTTTCTGAACGGGTACATAGAAGAGGAGGTTTATGTTAGGCAACCCCCCGGTTTTGAGAACCCTAAGTTTCCTCGACATGTTTTTAAATTGCAAAAGGCTTTATACGGGTTAAAGCAAGCCCCCAGGGCTTGGTATGACCGGTTGAAGCAGTTTTTGTTGGGGAAGGGCTTTGTGATGGGTTCTGTGGACAAAACTCTCTTTTTGCTCAGAGTTGCTTCAGACTTCTTAGTCGCTCAGATTTACGTGGACGATATTATTTTTGGCGGTACTACTAATGATCTTGTGTCCAAGTTTTCTGAGCAGATGCACAGTGAGTTTGAGATGAGCCTCATGGGTGAGCTCAAGTACTTCTTAGGGCTCCAGATCAAGCAGACCAAGGACGGCACCTTCATCCACCAAGGTAAGTACACTCGTGATATGTTAAAGAAATTTGACTTTGGTGGTGAATTGAAGCCGCAGATGACCCCGATGGGCACTTCTGGGGGTTTGGACAAGGACGAGAGCGGTGTCAAGGTCAATGAGAGAGAGTTTCGAGGGATGATCGGTTCGCTGTTGTACTTAACGGCAACAAGACCGGACATACAGTTCGCCGTGGGACTTTGCGCGCGTTTTCAGTCTTCACCACGCACGTCTCACCGGCAGGCTATCAAGCGCATTTTCAGGTATCTCACTTGTGCGCCCGATCTCGGTCTTTACTATTCAGCATCATCATCTCTTGATTTATCTGGCTTTTCGGATGCCGACTTTGGTGGGTGCCGGTTGGATCGCAAGTCGACTTCCGGTACCTGCCAGTTTCTTGGTTCTTCTCTTGTGTCTTGGTCTTCACGAAAGCAATCTGGAGTTGCTCTCTCGACCACAGAGGCTGAGTACGTAGCTGCTGCTAGCTGCTGCTCACAGTTGGTTTGGATGATTTCCACTCTACGAGATTTTGGGTTGTTCTTTCCTACCAGAGTTCCATTGTTTTGCGATAGCACCAGTGCTATTAGTGTAGGGAAAAACCCGTGTCTCCATTCAAAAACCAAACATATTGATGTGCGCTTTCACTTCTTGCGGGATCAATATGAGAAAGGTGTCATTGACCTTGTTCATGTTGATACCCATCATCAGTTGGCTGACATTTTCACCAAACCCCTAGATCAGTCTACATTTGAGCATTTACGAGGGGATTTGGGTGTTGTGTATCCTTTCTAGGATATTTTGCGTCAGTTTTCCTTCTTCTTTATTCTTTTCTTGAGTCTTTTTGTGTGTGTTCATATCATACATATTCACATATCACACTTTTGAGCCTGCTTCTGTTATATGATTGAACTGCTTTACTTAGTCTAGCTGGTACATGCTTTTGATTACTTGTCAATGATCATGCTCTGGTTCAGTTCACTTGATATATCTGATATCTGTCATATGCATGGCTTTTATGCTTTAAACTTGAAAAATGATCACCATTGCTTCTGGTAACTAGCATGTGTAGGCTGAGTGCTTTTGCTATCTGTTACATGCCTTGTAGCTAGTTCATCACATAGATGCAGATATGCAACTTGGACATCTTTATGCTTTAACATGGAAAATGTGCTATAAAAATGATAAAAAATCAAAAGATGAATGAAAATTCCATGCCTTTTTATGCTTGAGTTGAAAAGATCCAAGTGGGTTTGCCTTGTCGCATTGCATTGTTCTGGACTGCTTACCATAGCACTTTGGTATGAACTAGGACAGTATAGTGTTTACCAAGACCAATGTCTTAAGCTTCGGATGGTCCAGTTCTGGCCTAGGCTTGACTTGGTCGGTTAGCATAAGGTTTGACATGCAAATAACCCTTGGCAAAAATGAAAAAGGAAAATGAAAAAGCTTGAAAAATGAAATGATAACAAGTTTGCTGAAGCACTTTGTTTTGCACAAAGCTTATCTTGGTAGATATCAGTTAGTTTTTGCATCTCATGTTTTACCTTGCTTGTTTTACTAGAAAATGTGGTGATACTTTTTGTTTGCAAAAACTGAAAAATGCGTGCTAATGACTTTCTTTTGATATCATTTGTTGCACTGCTCATGTCATGTGTCTTAGACAGTATGTCGTTTGCTATACTTGTTAGATGTTGTAATTGCAGTCAATCATATCTGAGAAGCATGCTTTCTACCCTCGACCTGCACTCCAGTTGCATTCATCGCATATTTTGAGGGGAAGTTGCATTTCAGGGGGAGTCTGTGTATCTTTTGAGTGCTTGATGAGTTCACTTGTCAACAAGGGGGAGAAAATTTGGGATCAGAGTTTAAGGGGGAGTTCTTACTCTGTTGATATCCTTGTGAATTTGGGATCAGAGTTTAAGGGGGAGTTCTTACTCTATTGATATCCTTGTTGTTCTGAAATCACACTCATTTTGAGCTTTTACGTTTTGGTTAACCATAATGACCGCTTCTTGCTTTTGTTGGGCTTTTGGTCATTAGGGTTAAACTTTTTCCTTATTTTTCTTCTTCTTTGCTTTTCTTGTGTTTTGTTTTCGTGTTTCCACATTTGTTTGCAGGTGCTGAAGAGCCGAGAAAAGAGGAGTGTTGACAATGCACTCATCAAGGGGGAGATTGAGGAGCCATGCTGAATAGCGTGGGCCTCATGGCTCCAGAAGTGATGAGTCATTGTCAACGATAGTCAAAGAGGACTGAAGAAGAGAAGAGATCTGCTGTTTCATGGGCCGCGTGTGACTCAGGTACACGGGCAGCGAGCGACTGTCGGGCAAAGGAGGCTGCGAAGTCAGGCTGGCCCAATCCGGGTGCATGGGCCAGAAGCAGTAGAAGACCCACTGGGCTGTTGACCAGGACTGACTCAGGTACACGGGCGGTGAGCGATTGCCGGGCTGAGAGAGCCGTGGAGTCGGGCCGGCCCAATCCGGGTACCTGGTGCAAAGCCGGTGGAGGCTTTGTCAGTTTCGGCGCAAAACTGACAACCGTTGATCTTGTATCTGACTGTCCAGAAGAGAAGCCGTAGTCGCTACGAAAGCTGAGCTTCCGGATAAGTCATCTGTAACTCTAGGCCCACAGTCAGTCAGTCGTGTCTGTAAAAATACCTAAGGGCAGTAGAGTCTTTTCTTTTATTCTTGAGTCTGTAAAAACCCTAAGGGGCTGGTAGAATATTCCTAGTGTTGGGAGCCTATAAATAAGACCCCAATCCCTAGGGTTTGGACTACCCTTTTGGCTGAAATCAAATCCACTCTATTGGGTCATTTTGTCTCCTACGTTCTCTCTCCTGTGTGCGCCGCCAGGCTCTTGCTCGTTCTATTTTTGCCTTGCATTTATTCAAATCTTTTGGATGCATTAAAGCCTTGGTCCCTGTTGATTTCATTCGGTGCACGTTGTTTGGTTTGAGGAGTTAAAGCTTCGGCTACAGGCATAGCCTGGATTTATTTCGTGAGCAGAAGCTTCTCTTTTGCCTCTGTTCTTCACAAACCGAGTACTAGTTCTTGCTGTTGCAAGTAGTACTACTTTCCTGTAGCTACAGTGTTCTGTGCAGCTTTTCACCTTCTACTGCACAGCTTTTTGATCGAAGCTGACAGGCTCTATCACCTTTTCTGGCTGTGATTCTGGCGAAGCCTTTCTTTGTTCGAAGCCCCTCAGCTCCGTGAGACAGGCTTCGATCTAACATCTTCGAAGGCTTCGTTAGATCTTCGATCTTCGATTTGCATTATGTGTTGCTAAGCTTCGAAGTATTTTCTGAACGTTAGCATTGCATACTTCGAACGACAGTGCGAAGGGGCTTCGACTCTAGCTGTTCGGAGTCCATACTTCGATAGATTTCGAAGTTGGGTTCGAAGCTTGTAGTTCCGCTAGGCCTCGCACTGACTTCTGTTTGGCGTGTCACCCTTCGCTTCTCTTTTTGAAGCTCGCTCTTTTCGAAGGTAGAGTATAGGCTTCGGACTTGGTTTTCTGTCGTGTGGCAGGCTTCACTTCTTTGTTCGAAGGTTGTTCATCTGCTGGTTGAGTTCGAAGTTCTGTGTTCGAAGGTTTGACTTCGAAGTTGTTGGTTCGAAGCTGTGTTCGAAGTTTTATCTTCGAAGTACACACTTCCAAGCAGGCTCCGACATTTGTCATACTCCGCTTCGAAGTATACTTCACTTCTTGCCACTTCGAACTAGTCTAAAACCAAACACCTTCGACATCTTCGACATGCTTCGCAACTGACATCCGAAGCAGGCTCCGTCACCAACCTCCGAAGCAGACCTCGACGTGCGAAAGAGGCTTCGCCAAGTTTCGAACAGGAGACAAATTTGGACAGTAACTTCTCTTTTCATCTTACACATACTTAGATCATTTCATTGAGAAGTTTAGGCCTGTTACACCTTGTTCATCTGCCTAGTTGCACTACTAATAGTTCTCAGTTATCATCAGTTGTTTCTAGGTTAGAAACCTTTAGACTTAGGCCTTCTGTTTAATTTTTGCTGCGTAGTCTTTTTGAGGTCCGTTGGGTATTGGGAACAGGCCATTGATTCGAAAGAATTTTTAAGGCGCCCATTCACCCCCCCTCTGGTCGCTACTTTCGGTCCTACACTATGCCACAAAAGACTGTAAGTCTATACTAGCCCTCCGAGGCGAGTACCTCGAGAGAAGTTCAGGGCTAGGCACTACGAATCGAGCTCCTCCAGCAACTCGATCGGAGCCTATACAAGCTATGGGACTAGCCGGCAATCCTTAAGCACCGATGCAGCTTCCGGTGGCCAACCTTATGCCACCACTAAAGAAAGAGGACACCCAAGACCGCGGCAAATGAGTGGTCCTGCCCATCTCCAGAGAGGGGACCCTCGATAATATGTCAAAGCATCAGCGAAGGGATTATGTTCACGAAGTAGGGCATATAGGGACTTCGAATTCGACTGCTGAAATGCCGGAGTGGTCCCATGTACCTATTTCATTTTCTGCCCATGACACTGTAGGGGTGAAATTTCCCCATGCTGACCCTCTTGTCGTTTCAGTTGACATAGCAGGGGTTGAAGTCTGAAGAATATTAGTGGACGGTGGAAGCTCCGCTGATATACTCTTCGTCCAGGCCTTCGATCAGATGTGCATTCCTTGAAGGCATCTGCTTCCGGCAGCTCGCCCACTCAAAGGCTTCGTAGGTCCTCTCTATGCCCTCGGCCAGATAGGCCTCAAGGTTGCCTTCGGAGAGGGACCCCTGGCTAGAGTTGAGGAAGTCATCTTCGATGTCGTCGACGCCTGTTGGGGGAAAATATCTCATCTTCGGGGTTATTGCCAAAGCAGCATAAAGACAGCCAACCAGTTCGAAGATTGTCCGAAGATCATCTTCGAAGATGCTCAGAACCCTGTTCGAAGCCCGAAGACAGGCACAGGTTCGAAGTATGTCTTCGAACTAAAGCCCTTCAAGATCTTTTCTGCCAGCTAAGATGGAAGACTTATCTTCTTTCTTATTAGATTAGTCTTTTACCATTTTAGCCCTATTAAGGAAACTGAATAGTTTCCTTAATGTCGGTTGTAATAGAGGGGTAAATAGGTCTTTTCCTTAATGTTTAGGCCTATAAATACCCCCCATTTCACCCTGTAATAGGGACCGAATACAAGTGATTCAATACACACTTTCGAACTATTCTAAGCTATTATCCTTTCGGAGGCTTAGAACAGTTTGCTTCACAAACACTTCGTTTGTTAGTTTCTTTTCTACAGAAACCTGTTAGCGTAATCTTTTACGCCAACAGTTGGCGCCGTCCGTGGGGAACTTAGTCCAAAAAACTTCGTTCTCTACCAACTTCTTACATCATGCCTCCTAAGCGGAGCGCACCTCGCAATCCCACTCGGAGGTCCTCTCGGATCTCCGGAGAGATACCCTTCGACACAGTCGAAGTCGGAGGGTCTTCGACTATCCCTCCACCTCAAACTCCGCAAGGGGCTTCTATCCCTCGAGGATACGAAACCTCTCCGCCAACCCCTTCCATACTCCGACCGTCCGGAGTTATTCCACCACCCTCCATCCCGATTCGAACTGATCATACCAGTTCTCAAGACCCGGAAGGTCCTTCCGGAGGAGATGAAGATAGCCTTGGAGACATGGCCACTCAAATGGCCAACCTTCAAGCTGAGGTAGCGAGGTGGCGACAAGAGGCTGCGAACAGGCTTCGCTCTCAAGCCACCCCAGCTATCCCCGAAGTGCCCGAAGACGATGATCTTGGTTATCCCGAAGCCCCGGAGAACGCCTCTTATGATAATGAATCTCCGTTGCATCCTGAGCTGCAGAAGGTTCGCTTCGATCCAAAGTTGAAAACTTCGAAGCTTTGTAAGTATGCCGGAGATGAAGATCCCGGAGAGTTCGCGCGTTCTTATGCCCTAGCGATTGAGGCTAGCGGCGGAGACAGAGATACTATGGCGAAGTGCTTCCCGTTAGCCCTTCAAGGAGTGGCGTTGAGATGGTTCTGGTCTTTAAAGCCAGGATCAATCAATTCGTGGTCACAGTTGAAGAGGAAGTTTATAAGTAACTTTCAGGGCACCTTCGTGCCTCCCATGTCAACAGGAAGCCTTTTCCAAGTGAAACAGCTCCCCGGAGAAACATTGAGGCAGTACTTCAAGCGCTTCGCTCACACGAAGTCGCAAATTCGGGGGCTGTCCACATCCTCAGTGGTTGATGCGGCTCGGGAAGGCGTCAGTCATAAAGGCCTTCTGGATAAACTGCATCGGAAGAGCATCACCACAGTATCACAGCTGATGTCATACTTCGAGGAGTATGCGAGGTCAGAAGAGGGTTGGCTTCGGAGGACTGCTGCTGCTTCAACGGTATTGCAAGAAGTTAAAACAGAGGTGAAGACTTCGGCACAGCCGCAAGAACCAGTCTTCGAAGCGCAGCATGATCGAAGAAGAGGGCAAAAGCACCCTCGCTCTGAAGTCTTGAACATTGCACCCCCACAGAAGTTTGCACCAAGAGCTCCACAGTCTGCGGGGAACAAGTCCAGCGGCTGGAGGCCGCCAGGGAAAATGGCTGGCAAGGGCCAGACCCTTTTTTGCTGTATTCATGGAGAGAATCGAAGCCATGCAACTGACACTTGCAAGGCTATCCTTACCCTAAGGGGAGAATACTTGGAAAGAACTTCGGGTCGAGGCAGTACCGACCGAAGTCCAGCAGCAGCGCGCCCAGACCCGGTCCAGGCTGTGGCGCGGATAGAAAATTTTGATGCTGCAAGGCACCCTCCGGTGGCCAATGTTATGCCACCTCCGAAGCAAGAAGAAGGGCAAGATAGAGGAAAGAGAGTAGTTCTCCCTATCTCCGGAGGAGGTACCCTCGGAAGCATGTCCAAGAGACAGCGAAGAGAGTACGTTCGGGAGGTAGGCCATATTGGGACTTCGTCATCTGCAGCTGCAATGCCGGAGTGGTCTCATGTTCCAATATCTTTCTCTGCGGAGGATGCAGCTGGTATTAAGTTCCCGCATGCAGATCCATTGGTTATCACTGCTGATATTGCAGGGACTGAAGTCCGAAGGGTGCTAATTGACGGAGGTAGCTCGGCAGACATCATTTTTGTGCAAGCCTTCGATCAGTTATGCATTTCCCGGAAGCATCTCCTCCCAGCGGCTCGTCCTCTGCAAGGCTTTGCAGGACCTCCGCTTGATGCACTTGGCCAGATAGGCTTGGAAGTAACCTTCGGAGAAGGTTTACTAGCCCGAACTGAAGAAGTTATCTTTGATGTGGTAGATGCCCCGTACGCTTATAATGTCATCTTCGGACGGGGCATGTTGAATCAGTTCGGAGCTGTGGCGCATCACAACTACTTGTGCATGAAGATGCCCACACAAGCAGGAGTCCTAACAATCTTCGGAGATCAAGCCATGGCTCGGAGGGCAGAATATGGTCATGGTCCTCCTCTCGATCCGAGGCAAGTAAATAGTGTCCAAGATAATGAAGAAATTTTTTCAGCCTCCTCCGAAGCTTCGAAGAAGTCGTTTCCGAGACCAAGTCCCGAAGGAGAGATTGCAACGAAGATCATTGTTAAAGATGGTAAAGAATACACTTTTCAATTTGGTAAAGATTTACCTCCTGAAGTTGCAACCTCCTTGGAAAAAGTCGTGGAAGAAAATTTGGATGTCTTCGCTTGGTCTGACGAAGATATCACTGGAGTCGATCGGGATATTATTGAGCACAGTTTGCTTGTAAACCCGAAGGCCCGGCCTGTTCGACAAGGGCTCCGGAAGATGTCCGCAGAGAGAGCTGCTCTAGCTAAGGACGAAGTTGAAAAACTGTTGAAGGCTGGGATTATCAGAGAAGTAGCCCATACAGAATGGTTAGCGAACCCAGTCTTCGTCAGGAAGAAGTCTTCCTGGAAGTGGCGCATGTGCATTGATTTCACATCTCTGAATAAAGCGTGCCCACGTGACCCCTACCCCATGCCCCTAATTGATCAACTAGTTGACTCCACTGCAGGTTCGGAGTTACTAAGCTTCCTTGACGCGTATTCTGGTTATCATCAAATATGGTTGAAGCGCGAAGATGAAATCAAGACGAGCTTTGTAACTCCTTCGGGAGTCTTCTGCTATGTAAGAATGCCCTTCGGCCTAAGAAATGCCGGGGATACTTTTTCAAGATTAGTTGCTAAGGCTCTAGGTCATCAACTAGGCCGCAATGTGGAGGCCTATATGGATGATATTGTAATAAAGAGTGCTTTAAAGCACCAACATAGCCTAGACTTAGCAGAAACATTCAATAGCCTTCGGGCATGTGGGATCCGTCTTAACCCCGAAAAATGTATATTCGGAGCTAAGGCTGGAAAGTTGTTAGGGTACTTAGTTTCAAGCAGGGGAATTGAAGCTAGCCCTACTCAAATAACTGCGCTGCAGAAGATGGCTCCTACGGAGAATTTAAAGCAAGTGCAAAAGCTGACTGGACGTCTGGCCGCACTTAGCAGGTTTTTATCAAGGTCTGCGGAGAGGAGCTTGCCAATATTTAAAGCTTTGAAAGGGTCCGAAGATTTTGCATGGACACCGAAGTGTCAGAAAAGCTTCGAAGATATTAAAGATTATCTCATCAATCTTGCTACACTCACGGTGCCTATTGCGGACGAAACCCTACTCCTGTATCTTGCAGCTACAGGTTCAGCTGTCAGCGCAGTCCTTGTCAGAGAAGCGGATATCAATGGGAAGTTGGTCCAAAATCCTGTCTATTTTGTATCCGAAGCATTGTCAGGAGCGAAGACAAGATACTCCGAACTTGAGAAGTTCGTTTATGCTCTGATAATGGCTTCGAGGAAGCTAAGACATTATTTTTTGGCTCATAATGTAATTGTACCAACTTCGTATCCTTTAGGAGATATGCTCCGAAGCAAAGATTCCACTGGAAGGATTGGAAAGTGGGCAGTAGAGCTAGCACCCTTCGGCATATCTTTCCTGGCAAGGACAGCTATCAAATCTCAAGTCCTAGCAGACTTCGTAGCAGAGTGGACTCCACCTGCGAAGTTGACTCCAGAGAAATCAGATGACGGAGTTTGGATTATTTACTCTGATGGGGCTTTCCAAGCATCCGGAGCAGGCATTGGGGCAGTATTGATTTCACCGTCAGGGCAAAGAGCAATGTACTCCGCAAGACTCAACTTTAAGTCTACCAATAATATAGCGGAGTACGAAGGGATTTTATTGGGACTCCGGAAAGCACGTGCTCTAGGGGCTACAAGGATAATTATAAAAACAGATTCTCAGATAGTAGCAGGGCACGTAGACAAAAGTTTTCAAGTCCGACATCCACAGCTTGCAAAGTATTTAGAAGAAATCCGCAAGATTGAAGCACACTTCAAGGGTATTTCCATTCGGAGTATACCAAGAGCTGAAAACGTGCAAGCGGACATTTTAGCGAAGGCTGCAGCCGGAGCTGTGGATGTGCCTGACGAAGCTTTCTATGAGGAGCTCAATGTACCTTCAGTGCCACAAATTGCCTCTGCGGAGATTCTTTGCATTCCTAGTGCAGATTGGAAAGATTCGATCATAGAACTCTTGCAAGGAGGAACAAATTTGCCCGAAGAGCCCCAATTGTCAAGATTAAAGCTCAGAGCAAGAAACTATCAGTTAATCAACGGTATATTATACAAGGCCGGAGTATGTTCCCCTCTACGCCGATGTATATCTCAAGCCGAAGGCCAAGAAATTCTTCGAGAAATTCACGAAGGCCTTTGTGGAAGCCATTTAGCCCCTAGAGCTCTGGCAGGAAAAACACTTCGCCAGGGGCTTTATTGGCCCACAATAACAGCTGATGCGGAGAGCTTGGTCCGCACTTGTCAAGGATGCCAGTGGATGGGTCGACGGAGTCATCGCCCATCAACAGCTCTTCAAGTCATTGCTCCGGTATGGCCTATGGCCAGATGGGGTATGGATCTAATTGGTCCCTTTCCGTTAGCAAAGGGAAATCTGAAGTTCGTAGTGGTAGCTATTGAATATTTTTCTAAGTGGGTAGAAGCAGAGCCCTTAACAGCTATCACTTCGAACAATGTACCGAAATTCTTCTGGAAGAACATTATTTGCCGGTTCGGAGTGCCTAGATATCTCACAGTTGATAATGGAACACAGTTCGACGCAGAACCCTTCAGGAAGTTTTGCGAAGACCTAGGCATTCAACTATGTTTTGCTGCAGTGAGACATCCTCAGTCGAATGGAGCCGTAGAGCGAGCCAATGGAAATATTTTATCAGGGCTAAATCGAAGAATAGTAGGATTATCAAAGGGACTGTGGACCGAAGAGCTTCCAAAGATTCTGTGGTCCATTCGGACTACGCAAACAAGGTCCACAGGTTTTACTCCGTTCAGACTACTATTCGGAGATGAAGCTATGACTCCAACGGAGCTCAAAGGGGGGTCATTTCGCAGCACCGAACCGGACATCGAAGAAGAAAGACAAGCTTCGTTAGATTTGTCAGAAGAAACAAGACTTCGGGCTGTAGCTAATTTATCAAAGTATCATCAGCAGACGAAGACTTGGTATGACCCAAAGGTTAAGCTCAGCGAGTTAAGGCCGGGTCATCTTGTTCTACGAAGCATTATAGCACCAGGGAAGTTAGGCAATAAATGGGAAGGTCCATATCTAATTGTCCGCTCAGGGCGCCCTGGTTCATTTAAATTAGCTAATTTAGAAGGTGAAGAGTTAGCACATACTTGGCATGCGGAGCACCTAAAGCGATACTTCGCATAAGGGCTCCTTGTAATTCGCTTGTAATCACCTCTAAATTAATAAAGCATACACCCTGATAGTTGCCTTCCCCTCATAAACTCCCAGCTTCCCGAGCGGACGCGCTGGAACCGTGGGGTCGACCGAGAGGGAAGTGTCATTAAGCTGGGCTGTATTTCCGGACTTCGTACCCATAAAGTCGAAGCCTCCGGTGTGGTGGCTGAAATCCATCCGGAGCCTAGGCCACGGCTTGTAGGCATCCGTAAAAGAGCCAATACCACATTATACGGAGTCCAAGCCATTGGCTGGTAGACTTCCGTAAAAAGAGCCGAAGGTGGCCAAAATCTGCGGAGTCCAAGCTGCAGCTTGCAGACATCCGTAAAAAGAGCCGAAGGTGGCCAAATTCTGCGAAGTCCAAGCCATTGGCTGGTAGACTTCTGCAAAAATAGCCGAAGGTGGCTACAATTATACGGAGTCCAAGCCATTGGCTGGTAGACATCCGTAAAAAGAGCCGAAGGTGGCCAAATTCTGCGAAGTCCAAGCCATTGGCTGGTAGACTTCTGCACAAATAGCCGAAGGTGGCTAAAGCAAAACAGCATTTGAGCCATGAGCTTCGAATGTCTGTTCATATAAGTCCAAAGCGACAAATTTCTTAAGACACTAAAGTGTCCTGAAAGTTATCTCAATTGATTTCTTTCGTTAAACAAAGGTACCAAGTTACCATTCTTCTGACTACAAAAAGTCGAAGGCATTTCATAAGATTTCAAAAGATCTTTAAATGACAGAGGGGCTCCGAACCCCCAAAAAATTGTACTCCGAAGTTTTTTCTTTGCGCATAACCATCTTTGAATACAGTTCGAAGTTGCTTATACCCAAAGAGGGGCTAGTAAATATGGAGACAATTTTAAATCGGCATTCATTATTGAAATAAATGTATTTACAGATTACATTATGAAAAATTGGTATCTATACCAAGAAGGAATTGGAGACCTCTTCGGTCCCGAGAGCTAGGGGTGGAACGACTAGTTCCAACATCGGAAGTTCTAAGAACTTTACGTTTAACTCTCTTCCTCCCCTTCGAAGCTCTAAAATCCTTCTGTTCTTGTTGAAGCTCGGCCCAAGTTCGAAGCCGCTCGGGGCTCCTTTCCCAGCTCCTAAGATCTTCAGATCTTTTATTTTGGGCTTCACCTTCGTCTTCAGACCAATTAGTGTCTTCAGAAGACAAGGTGTTTGCGTCAACCTCTTTATCTTCCTCTTTAATATAAGACAATACGTCTTTGATTACTTCGGGCGCAATTACGCCGGAGTCATCTCGAGGAATAAGAAATCGAGGACGCTTATAACTTTTTAGAAGTTCGAAGGTATTCCACAATGAGCGAAGTTCGCTGTTAAGCTCTAACACAAGAGGCAAAGCCTAAAAAATATGACAAACAAGACTTTCATTGATAAATGTTTACAAGCATGAGCTTTACATAATCAAAAAATCCTAAGTAATTCCTAAACCTGCGGGTTCGAAGGAGGCTGACTGCTCGAAGCTTGACTCCGAACTTGCTTCTGGCGTTGACCTTCATCAATCCAAGCCTTGATCGCAGATCGACCTTCGGCTCTCCATGAAGTTTGAAAGGCTCGCCAGGCGGCAGTCACGCCTTCGGAAGGAGTCAAAAGTCTCGCGTCGTCGAAGATGATGGAGCCCTCTGCGCTCGGAGTAATTATTCGGCCCAAATCCTCATAGTAACGAAGTAATCCAAGGGCAGACACTTGTCCGGAGAGTTCTCCATAACGCATGCCTGCCGTCTTCATTTGCTTCGTTGCTCCTTGGATCCTCTTTAACCGGCGCAGCAGAGTCACATTGTCATCCGAAGGTAGTGATCCCGTAGTACCGAAGTACTCCAAGACACCTAGCATCTGCTCGATGACCTCCGAAGCCACCTTCTCAGACTTGAGTTTTTCCTCAATAAGTGCATCCTTGGCCGAAGTTGTTTCTGCTAGAACTCCAGAAATTCTAGCATTCTCCGTAGTCAAAGTATTCTTTTGAGTCAGGAGTTGGCCAGCCTCTTCTTGGAGTCTCACAAGTTCGGACCCCTTAGCAGCATCCTCCTTCCGTAGTCTTTCAACTTCTGCTCGAAGCACAATTCTTTCTACTTCGAGCTCTTTCTTCGCAGCCTCCAAGCTTTGCCTAGCCCTTCGCTCTGCTAGTATTATATTATCCATCTGAGCTACTCGACCTTCGGAGAAGTTAAAATTTCTTTGAAGAGCTTCGTTCTCTTCCCGAAGTTGAGCAATTTCATTTTCGCTCGATAAAGCCGCAGCGCGGGCTAAGACTGCTTGCTAAGAAAAAAGAAAAACTGAAATAAGAAATTATTCATATATAATTTGCTATTTGGTTCGAAGATGCTTTATACCTGATAAGCTGCTCTTTCTACAGCAAGGTTAAGCTCCGAGCCCTTCGCTCTGCTTAAAAGGGCTACCAGTTCTGTTTCCCCGACTTTGCGACTGGCTTGACCCAAAGGTTTAACCAAAGTCCCAAGTCCGGTTTTCTCCTCCAAAAAAGGAGTTATGAGAGGAAGCATTACTGAAGCCTTCTAATCAGCTCTGCTTAGCGAAGGTCCGGAGAGTTCTTCCGAGGCCCTTGGAACTTCTGAAGATGGCCCCCCCTCAGTTGATTCACTTTCATCTGTTGACTCAGATGAAGTCGATCCTTGAGTAGGGAGAGGCTCTATGTGTCTTTTTCCTCTTCCAGGCCCTTGTTGAGTAACCTCCGGGTGTGGCTCCGAAGTTGTCGAAGGCCTTTGAATTGTATCTTTGTGAGATACTTCGACAACAGGAGGCTCTAAAAAAAACAAAAATATTATACATTGTATAATTTTGCATAAATTGATATGAATTATGCGAAATCTACCTTCGACATTCTCCGGGAGATCAAGCACTGGGCTGATCGGAGGATCAAAAGTGAAGTCATCATCTGACTCCGCAGTCAGGTTTTCCACTGTCGGAGCATCTCCGTGAGCAGTCCTTTCCTCCACAACCGAAGTTGTCGGAACCTCGACTTCATCTCCACCCATAGGGGCTTCGATTTGTTCTTCCTGGGTATCCGGAGCTCTTACTTCTTCGATGTTGGCTTGGGGCTCCGGTATACCTGCAGTATCTTCAATGTGAATACTTCGTTGAGCTGCATCTTCATCAATCAATTTCACTAATAATATACCTTCGTCTTCTTTAGAACCAGAGATTGAGGTTCTTGAGCTTGAAGGCGCAGGATCCGAAGGTGCGAGATTTTTTGGCTTTCGAGCCACCTTCTTCACCGGAGTCTTTGTAGAGCTAGAAGCTCCAGCTTCAGCCACTCTTTTCTTGGGTCTTTTTTCCTGAGGCACCCAGTCCATCAGAGGGGGCGGAGTTAACTCCAACATTCCCCATACTCTGTTAAATCGCTCCCAACTTCCGACCAATTTGATTCGCCATTCTTTTTCCGACGGAGTTGGGGCACCCAGAATCTTCTCCGAAGCCCTTACAATTTGCTCTGAAGTAATAGGGGCTGAAGAAGCTAAAAAATAATTCGAGTTAGTCTTTCTTCGAAGTAAATATGTACAATGCATGTTGGTTTCGAAGTTACCTGCAGGGCTCGAAGTATAATTGATCTTGCGAAGACCGCCTTCCGAGTCATCCTCGAAGACGATAGGCCAGTTGGCCATCAGCGGAGGAATTTGCAATCCGAGGAATTCTTCGGCTAAGTCCCGCATGCTTAACCTTCGGCTGATTTTCTGAAGCAAGTTGAGGCGAGCTTCGAGCTGGCCTTCGTCAGGTTGCACTAAGGCTTCCTTCCGGAATTGGATTTCTTTGAGGGGCCCAGCCAGAGGACTGCTCGCTCCGACTTCGGCATAAAACCACCTCAGGACCCAATCGGTGTACCATCTAGCATTGATGGCCTTAGCAGGGAATTGCAGGGCATATTCGTCTCGAAGCCTAAAATTAATGCTTCCGAAGGCAACCACCACTTTCTCACCTCCAGAGCCTACGAAGGTCTTCGGCTGACAAGTTGCTCTATGAAGTGCATCGAAGATTTCAGCCCTCCCCTCACAACCTTCGGCTCTCAGCGCCCACTCGAAGATAGCTAATCTAGCTACAACATTCGGAGATAGCTGGGGGAGGGTTACATGGAACAGGTCAAGTACTTCGGCCAAGAAATCCACAGCAGGGAGGCCCAAGCCTGCTTCGAAAAAAGCTTCGAATACTACAACCTCTCCGGGTCTTGGTGATGGAATCGATTCTTTGCCCGGCTTCCGAATCATAACTCCATTACTAATCTTTCCCCCTGTTGTGATTGCCAAAGACTCTCTCTTGCAGGTAGAAGGCCCTAACTCAAAAGACTGATCCAAGTATTTGGTCGACGGTGGGCACAAACCTTGGTCATCGGCGATTTGGGGATTTCTCCCCTCTGCCGCCATGGATGTTGCCGCCTGCATCGAGGGTACCGCCGCCAATGCTGCCGCTGCTGCCGCTGCGGCCGCCTGTTGCCGAGCCAAGGCCGAAGGAGGCGCAGATCCCTTGGTCTTCACCATCATGATCGCTGGATTGTTCTGAGGAAATGGAGGCTAGGGCTCAAGAAATCAAAGGCTAGGGCTCAAGAACTCAAGGGGCTCAAAAAGCTTTTGACTGTGAGAAAGCGGTGAAAAGGTAATCGGGTAAGTCTTAAGCCCTTTATTTATAGCCTAAATGTTCCGTTTGTTACCGTTTGGGTTCTGCCCTTTCGCATTCTCGCCCGTTATTTTCCTCCGAAAATAACGGATCGTTTAACTTCCGTTAGAAGAAACAGGTTAACGACTATTTTTTCTAAGTCTGGAAAGTCTTCAGTCTTTCTAAAGATACTTCTAAGTTACTTCGAATGTAACTCCTTCGAATACCAATCCGAAGCATATATCTCCACATAGTTCGGAGATGATATAAATCTGTTAACCCCTACGCATGATTACTTTTCTTGCGTATACTGCTCTCCTAAACGTTACAGGTCGAACGGAGAAGCGTATTCGAGGGGCTACTGTTGGGGGAAAATATCTCATCTTCGGGGTTATTGCCAAAGCAGCATAAAGACAGCCAACCAGTTCGAAGATTGTCCGAAGATCATCTTCGAAGATGCTCAGAACCCTGTTCGAAGCCCGAAGACAGGCACAGGTTCGAAGTATGTCTTCGAACTAAAGCCCTTCAAGATCTTTTCTGCCAGCTAAGATGGAAGACTTATCTTCTTTCTTATTAGATTAGTCTTTTACCATTTTAGCCCTATTAAGGAAACCGAATAGTTTCCTTAATGTCGGTTGTAATAGAGGGGTAAATAGGTCTTTTCCTTAATGTTTAGGCCTATAAATACCCCCCATTTCACCCTATAATAGGGACCGAATACAAGTGATTCAATACACACTTTCGAACTATTCTAAGCTATTATCCTTTCGGAGGCTTAGAACAGTTTGCTTCACAAACACTTCGTTTGTTAGTTTCTTTTCTACAGAAACCTGTTAGCATAATCTTTTACGCCAACAACGCCCCGTACGCCTACAACACAATTTTTGAGAGGGGAATGCTGAACCAATTCGGAGCTATGGCACATCATAACTATCTATGTCTCAAGATACCCACGCAAGGTGGGGTTCTTACTGTTTTAAGAGACCAAGCAACAGCTCGGAGAGCGGAGTATGGCCACGGTCCACCTCTGGATCCTCGGCAAGTAAATAGTGTGTTGGAGCACTCGGAGAAAGCATCGGGGTCCTTAGACCCTTCGAAGGGCCCTTCCCTCAAGCCAAGCCCAGAAAGTGATGTGATCACAAAGATGATCCTCAAAGAAGGCAAAGAATATCCAATCCAATTTGGCAAGGGGCTACCTTTGGAAATATCTACTTCACTGGAGGAAGTAGTTCAAGAAAATTTAGATATCTTCGCTTGGTCCGATGAAGATATCCCAGGAGTTGACCAGAGCATCATTGAGCATAGTTTACTCGTCAACCCTAAGGCTCGACAAATTTGCCAGGGGCTTCATAAATTTTCAACTAAAAGAGCAGACCTCGCCAAAGCGGAGGTAGAAAAATTACTGAGAGCTAGAATCATCAGGGAAGTAGGCCACACGGAGTGGTTGGCTAACCCCGTCTTCGTTAAGAAGAAAGGCTCAAGCAAGTGGCTCATGTGCATAGATTTCACCTCTATAAATAAAGCATGCCCCCGAGATCCCTACCCTATGCCCCGTATCGATCAATTTGTGGATTATACGGCCGGGTTTGAACTTCTAAGATTCCTGGACGCATACTCCGGTTATCATCAAGTTTGGCTGAAGCGCGAAGACGAAGCCAAGACAAGTTTCATAACTCCTTTCGGAGTATTTTGTTATGTCCGAATGCCTTTTGGCCTGCGGAATGCTGGGGCTACTTTTTCGCGTCTTATTGCTAAGGCTCTAGGTCACTAGATGGACCGAAATGTCGAAGCCTATATGGATGACATTGTAATAAAAAAGCGTTGTAAAGCACCAGCATAGTCTAGACCTAGCAGAAACTTTTGAGAGCCTCCGAGCATGTGGAGTTTGCCTCAACCCTGAAAAATGTATATTCGAGGGGCAAGCAGGAAAATTGCTAGGGTACTTAGTTTCAAGCAGAGAAATCGAAGCTAGCCCGACGCAGATAAGTGCACTGCAAAGAATGGCTCCACCAGAAAATTTGAAGCAAGTCTAGAAGCTGACAGGACACCTCGCAGCCCTCAACAGATTCCTAGCCAAATCAGCAGAGCGAAGCCTCCCAATATTCAAAGCCTTAAAGGGGTCCGAGAGTTTCAAGTGGACGCCGGAGTACCAGAAAAGCTTCGATGATATTAAAGATTATCTTAGAAATTTATCAACACTTATTGTGCCCCTCCCAGAAAAAACTCTCCTTCTTTATCTTGTAGCAATAGGCTCTGTAGTAAGCGTAGTGCTGATCAGGGAAATAGAGCTCAAGGGAAAACTAGTGCAGAACCCAGTATACTTCGTTTCAGAAGCTTTGTCCAGAGCGAAGACAAGATACTCCGAGCTCGAAAAATTCATTTATGCTTTGGTAATGGCCTCGCGGAAGTTAAGGCATTACTTCTTAGCACATAATTTAATAGTCCCCACCTCGTATCCCCTTGGTGATATGCTTCGGAGCAAAGACTCCACGGGTAGGATTGGAAAGTGAGCTATCGAGCTAGCCTCCTTTGGTATTTCCTTCACTGAAAGAACAACTATCAAATCCCAAGTTATAGCTGACTTTGTGGCCGAATGGACTTCGTCCGCAATTTGGGCTGTGGAAGAAACCTCCGAAGTGCTATGGACAATATTTTCTAACGGAGCCTATCAAGCATCTAGTGCCGGTGCCGGAGCCGTGATAATATCATCGTCAGGGCAAAAAGCCATGTATTCTGCAAGGCTCTCAATTTTAAGTCCACTAACAATATTGCAGAATACGAAAGAATCCTGCTAGGCCTCCGAAAAGCAAGAGCACTTGGAGCAACAAGAATTATAATAAAAACAGGTTCCCAAGTCATCACATGGCATGTTGACAAGAGCTTCCAAGCCAGGAATCCACATCTTGCAAAATATTTAGAAGAAATCCACAAGACGGAGGTATTGTTTAAAGGAATTTCTATTTGAAGCATCCCTCGAGCGGATAATCAACTTGCAGATGTTTTAGCGAAGGCTGCAGCCGGAGCATTGGATGTCCCGGAGGGTGTTTTTTATGAAGAACTTGTTAAACCTTTGGTGCATCAACTACCCTCCGTAGAGGTCCTTTGCATTCTAGTCGCTGATTGGCGGACTCCAATTTTGGAAATTTTACAAAATAGTACGACTTCGCTAGAAGGTCCAGACCTACAAAGACTCCAAGCAAGGGTCCGAAATTATGAGCTTGTCAATGGAATTCTTTATAAAGCCAGAGTCTGTTATCCCCTACTCCGATGCATTTCACAACTCGAAGGACAAGATATACTTTGGGAGATTCACGAAGGGCTGTGCGACAGCCATTTAGCCCCTCGTTCTCTAGCGGGAAAAACACTTTGCTAGGGTCTTTACTGGCCAACAATTATAAGAGACGCATAAGCATTGGTTCAAACCTACCAAGGGTGCTAGTGGATGGGTAGGCGGAGCCATCGTCCACCGACACCTCTTCAAGTTATTGCTCCGGTATGGCCAATGGCACGATGGGGAATAGATCTGATCAGCCCTTTTCCAATGGCAAAAGGCAGCTTGAAGTTTGCGATGGTAGCAATCGAATACTTTTCTAAATGGGTCGAAGTTGAACCCTTAACTGCTATCACCTCAAAAAATGTGCAAAAATTCTTTTGGCAGAATATCATTTGTAGGTTTGGAGTGCCTAGGGAATTAACAGTTGATAATGGCACCCAATTTGAAGCCGAACCTTTTAAGGAATTTTGCGAAGGTTTGGGCATCAAGTTATGCTTCACAGCTGTTCTGCACCCCCAATCCAACGGAGGCGTCGAGCGGGCAAATGGAAATATTCTCTCTAGTTTGAATCGAAGGATTGTTGGGCTGGCAAAGGGGTCATGGACTGAAGAGCTTCCTAAGATTTTATGGTCCATTTGGACCACTTAAGCTAGGTCCACCGGATTCACCCCATTCAGGCTGTTATTCGGAGATGAGGCCATGACTCCCACGGAGCTTAAAGGTGGATCCCTTCATGTAACGAAGCCTGAAGATAATGATGAAAGGAACACTTTGCTGGACTTGTCAGAAGAAACAAGGCTTCGAGCTATCGCCAATCTGACGAAGTACCAAGACCAAATGAAGGCATGGTATGACCCGAAGATAAAAGTGAATGAACTTAGACCAGGTCACTTGGTGGTGTGAAGTGTAATCGCTCCGGGGAAGCTAGGAAACAAGTGGGAAGGACCATATATTATCCTACGCTCGGGGCACCCCGGATCTTTTAAATTAGCTAATTTAGAAGGGGAAGAGTTAAAGCATGCATGGCATGCGGAGAACCTTAAGCGTTATTACGCTTAGGGGCTCCTTGTAATCAATTGTAAAGTACCTTTCTAAAATAAATAAAGATGGAGGTTCGAATTATGCTTACTCCTCAAATATTCCTTACCCCTAGTGGACGCATCAGGGGAACGGAGATGCTTGCGAAGGTAAGCATCTTTCATCGGAACCCAACAAACGACCTTTGAACCATCAGTTCAAGGATTCCGTAAAAGAGCTGAAGGTGGACAAAGCCTACGGATTCCAGGCTTTGGCTTGATAGCATCCGTAGAAGAGTCTAAGGACTTTAAAAGAATAGATTTCCGATCCTCCGGGTTCGAAGCATCAATAAAAGAGCCGAAGGTGGCCAAAACCTATGGATTCCAGACTTCGTCTTGATAGCATCCGTAGAAGAGTATAAGGACTTTAAAAGAACAGATTTCCGATCCTCCGAGTTCAAAGCATCTATAAAAGAGCCGAAGGTGGCCAAAGCCTACGGATTCCAGGCTTTGGCTTGATAGCATCCTTAGAAGATTCTAAGGACTTTAAAAGAACATATTTCCGATCCTCTGGGTTCGAAGCAACTGTAAAAGAGCCGAAGGTGGCCAAAGCCTACGGATTCCAGGCTTCAGCTTGATAGCATCCGTACAAGAGTCTAAGAACTTTAAAAGAACAGATTTCTGATCCTCGAGGTTTGAAGCATATGTAAAAGAGTTGTAGATGACCAAGCAATAAGGTTTCAAGGCTCCGGCCAAATGAAACACTTCATAAGTCCTAAGTAACTAATATCAGAGCTTATAAGTATAAACTTAGTTCCAAAATTTATAAACATCACAATACGAACGTGAAGTTCGAAGAACTCTGCGAAAGAGGTAAAGTAATGGTTACCAAATTTTATTGTGAAGCATTAGGTTGCTATACAAATAATTGTGTCTGACGGACCCTATCGCATGGCGTATGGTCCCCCACCCACAAGGAGGGGCAGGGGAGTAAGGCACAGTCAAGTGATGCTCCCCAAACAAATTATATTAATTGGGTAATCATATTACAAACATTGTGATTAAGAAAAATTCTGGTGTAAGCGTAAATAAAAGCAGAGACCCCTCTAGCCTCTAGAGCTACCTCCAGGACCAGTTCGGTCATCAGAGCCTGGAGTTCTCAAAACTTTTCTCTTAGTCCGAGTGCTTTTCTTCTTCGAAGCTTGCAGTTGTTTCTACTCTTCTTGAAGTTCAACCTAGGATAGAAGTTTTTTGGAGCTAGCCTCCATTAGGTCTTTGACTTGGTACTCCGAGTCAGACCAATATACATACTTTGAGGATGAAGATGCTACTTCCTTATCCTATTCTTTAATGTAAGATAGGACTTCGCTATGAACGTCGGGTGCTATTTCCCCTTGCTCCCCTCTAGGAACATAAAATCATGAGCGCCTATAAGGCCTTAAGCTTTCGAGGATAACCCACTATTGGCGAAGCCCTTCATTAAGCTCTAGTACTTTGAGATCACGATCCGAAGTATGTAGCAAAACCTAAAAACAAACATTCAAGCGAAGGCTTTTCATTCATAAACTTTTCATTCATTAAAATAAAAGGCATTACAAGATTTCTTGTACATAGTTAAGCGTCCTAAGAGCTAGACCTTTGGGTTGGTTGGTGGAGCAGTTGGCGGAGTTAGAGCCGGAGGCTTCGTCTGAGCTAACTTCTGCCGGCGGGCTTCGTCGATCCAAGCTTCAGCCATAGCTTCATGGTCTGCTCTCCAGGTCGCCCGAAAGGCTTCCCAAGCCAAAGCCACATCCAAAGATGGTCGCAACAAACCTTCATCGGTGAAGCTTGCTGGTGTCGAATCCTTCACCGGAGCTACGGAGACCCCGATGGCTTCGAGGTGTCGAAAGACTCCGATTTCGGCTACTTGCCCGAAGATTTCTCCGTAGCGAGTCCCGGATCCCTTCATCATCTTGGTCGCCGCTTGGATCATCTTGAAGAGGCTCACTTGCCGTAGATGAAGACGAGGGGCACACCGTGCCAAAATACTCCAGAACACGCTGGAGGTTATCTAGAGTTTGATCAGCAATCACGATGTGCTTCTCCTCGGCCTTCGTCAACTCAGAGGCAACGACGGAGATCTCAGCTATCCTTGATAGTAGGTAATTCTTCTAAGCCATCACTTGTTTGAGTGAAGTTTGCAGCTTTACACATTCAGCGCTGGAGGTCACCTCCGCTTCCCGAAGCTTCTCGACCTCGGCTATTAGCACCATACGCTCTGCTTGGATTTCTTCTATCGAAGATGTAAGTTTAGCGCAAGTCTCCTTTTCGGCCTGAAGTGCCTCCTCCATGACGGCCTTAGCCCTCCGCTCCTTAAGGAGCTCTTCTTCTAGTTCTAAGGTTTTATCTTCAAAGCCCTTGAGGACATTCTGGAGTGTTGTAACCTTCCTCTTGAGCCTATTGGTTTTGAGCTCATTGGAAGTTGCTGCCACTCTAGCGAGGACGAATTGCTGCAAAGAAGCAAAGTGAGTACAATGTAATTTCTATTAAATAAGTATACTTGTTGTTTGTTGCATACCTGGAGGGTAGCCCTTTTGAGGGCCAAGTCGAGCTCTGATCCATTGGCCTCGCTCAAGATGGAGACCAATTTTGAACTCCCGACCTCTTGGCTTTTGTCCACCAAGGGTTCTAGGAGAGCTCGGAGCCCTATCCACTGCTCCAAGAACAGAGCCAATAGCGGGAGTTATGACAGGGCCCATTGATCATCTTCAACGGGGTCTTCTTTCGCGAGATCGTCAGACGAAGGCATCATCGTCAAAGAGGGGAGAGGGCCAAGACCTGTCTTGCCCTTAGCTCTCCCCGATACAAAAATCGGAGCTGCTACTTCAGTCCGAGTAGATCTCCTTCGAGCGTTGCTCCTTTAGGCGGAGTCACCTCCCCCGAAGCAACCCCAGTCGTCGGAAGCACCACCTCAACCAGAGCCTCATCTCCGAGTGGAGCCAAAGCTCCATCAGTGGTTGGAGCCACGCTGCTCCTCGGTGTATTTGCAAAATGCAAGGTATTCATTAAATATTTATTGATGTAGTGAAGTAATTTCAGGAATTTCAAAGGAAAAGTTCGGAGGTATACCTCCATCCAGACTATGAGGAAGAATTTCATGGTCCCCTAGAAACTCGTACATTTGAAGGTATTCATCGAGGTCATCCCCTGAAGTTTGTGCCGGAGTAGCCGACGTTGAAGCCTTGACTTCCATCGCCACCACTCCGATCACCGGCGAGCTAGGATTTCGTAGCTCCGGCTCTGGTTTAGCTCTGGCAGGCTCGGAGGGGGTTGCCATTGTGGCTTCCGCAGTCTCCGAGGGGGGTCTTTGGCTATGGCTTGAGACTCACCCTCGTCGCCGTGCAGCAGGTACTCTTCCAGATCCCTTTCCAGGCGCACATTCGACTCTATCTCTTCTGATTCCTCCGAAGAGGAGCTCTTCCCTTTCTTTACGTGAGTCTTCGTGGCCTTCTTGGAGGTCAAGACTGTGGTTTTTCTCTTTCGGGAGACCACTCCCATCAAGTCGAAATCTGGCAGGGGAGGAGGCTCCATTCCAAGAGTACTCTACACTCGGTTGGAGCACTTCCAGCTCCCAACTATCTCTACCCTCCACTGCTTCTTCACCATAGCAGGGGCTCCAAGCACCCTTTCTATGGCCCTGGCTATTTGCTCCGGAGCTAATGCCAATGGATCCGCTGAAAAAAGGTAATAATCTGTTGAGCATATTATTTGTTCTCTAATCAGTATTAATGTAGAAGAAGCAAAGACTTACCCAGGCTTCGAAGTTCTCCCTCCGAAGCATTATGAAATGCAATCGGCCACTCAGCTCCGAGAGAAGGAATTCGTAGGGCAATAAATTCCTCGGCCAAGTCCCGCATGATCATGCGCTTGGCCACTGAAGAAAGTAACCCAAACCGCATTGATAGCAGGCTTGGTTCTAGAGTCTCTTCGGCTTCCTTCCGATACCATATCTCTTGCAAGAGCTCTGCAAGTCTAGAGTCTTCCCCAACTTCGGCGTAGAACCACCGGAGTATCCAATTGGTGTACCATCGGTGGTTGATTGCCTTTGCTGGAAAGTTCTTCAAGTGCTCCTTTCGGAGCTGGAAGTTGACGCTTCCAAAGGCCGCCTATACCTTAGAGTCTCCAGGCATGCCCTGAGGCTTCAGCTGGCACGAGGCTTCATGGGTAGCGGTGAAGATTTTGAACCTCCCTTTGCACCCTTCGGCCCAAAGGGCCTGATGGGGGATTGGTCCCGATCTTCCGCTAGGTAAGGGATAAACTTGGGTTGGTGGAGAATCTCGACGTTGGCGATCCAAGGCTCCGGTCCGGCGGATCAAAACCTTGCAATCGTTACACCACTGTCTCCGTTGGTTATCAACCACGCAGGACGCGATTGACCTCGCCACGAAGGCTAATTCCTGCAAGCAAACCCAAGAACACAAGCAAGAACAGGAAGGATACAAATCGAATGCCAAATCTCAGACAAACGAAGATAAGGTGAGGTTTCACAAACGCCAATGCAGCAGCCAATCGGTCCGGTGCAAGAGGCGGGATCTAAACACAACAGTGTAGATGCAACAAAGCAAAACCTAACCCTAGAGGCGGCTGACGTGAGTTTATAAAGGGTGGGCAGCCTGTGGAAGGCGAACAGACACGGGCTGTGGGCTAGAAGGCGAACAGACATGCACTATGGGCCAACACGGTCCAGTTCTGTCACGCAGGACGGTTTTGGTCACACAGAACGACTCGAGACTCCAAACGATGTGAAACCAACGGCAAACGATCCGTCTTCTCCTCAGCTTTCCAAAAAGTCAAAGAACGCGCCAATCGGACTTCGTATGAGGAAGTTATGGCCATTTTGGTGCAGGGTGGTCGATGTAGTCCGAACCAGCGAAATCTTGACTTCAAACATCCGTGCGGCTCCGTCTTCAAGTCCAACTCTTCTATTCCATCTCCCATGTTCCTAAGCAACAAAATATCACTAGTATTCAGTAGCATCCCATCCAAACAAATATTGAAATAGTTGCTAAGGAAAGAATTAACCTCATAGTTCAAGTGACGGGCACGGGCGCGTGTGATTGGTCCTTGTAGTATTGTAGGTGGAGGCTCCATGTGTGTATCATATGAAGTGATGTCCTCATCATCCTCCCCCTCTTGAATTGGAGTCATCCTCGACTCAAGCTCATCGTCAGGTCCCAAATAGGGTTTTAAATCATCAGCACGGGGCATCAATTTAATCTTTCTCAAATCAGGAAAACGATCCTTGCGCAAGTACAACCAAACAAGATCTCCTGGTTTGAAAAACATCTTCTTTCTTCCTTTATTTGTCTTTTGAGCAAAATAGCGTGCCTTCTTTTCTATAACTCCCTTGGTCTTCAGATGCATAGCTTTCACAAACTCTGCACGCTTAGTTGCCTTCATGTTTGCTCTCTCTTGAAAAGGAAGTGGCAGCAAATCAAGTGGTGTGATTGGCTTAAAACCATACACCACTTCAGACGGGCACAATTGTGTTGTTGAGTTGACAGCTCTATTGTATGCAAATTCAACATGTGGAAGACAGTCCTCCCATTCTTTCAAGTTCTTCTTAATCATTGTTCGCAGCAACATGGAGAGTGTACGGCTTACCACCTTTGTTTGACCTTCAGTTTGCGGGTGACAAGTTGTTGAAAATAGCATTTTTGTGCCAAGCTTGTCCCTCATTGTCTTCAAAAAGTAACTCATAAACTTCACATCATGATCTGAAACAATGGCTCTAGGCATCTCGTGCAATCTCACAATTTCCCTGAAAAATAAATCAGCAATATGTGAAGCATCGTTGGTCTTGTGACAGGGAATAAAGTGTGCCATTTTAGAAAACCTATCCACTCTTACAAATATGGAGTCTCTCCCCCTCTTTGTCCTAGGCAATCCCATAATAAAGTCCATGCTAATATCTTCCCAAGGTGCACTAGAAACAGGAAGTGGAGTATACAAACCATATGGGTTAAGTTTGGACTTAGCTTTATGGTATGTGGCACAACGCTGCACAAATCGTTCAACATCTCTCCGCATCTTTAGCCAATAAAAATTATTGGACAGCAGGGCCAAAGTCTTTTCTCTCCCAAAATGTTCCATTAATCCTCCGCCATGTGATTCCTGCAACAGCAGCAAATGTACGGACGAATCTGGAACACATAGCTTGTTAGCATGGGACAAGAAACCGTCATAAACATGAAATGTTTTCCAGTCTTTCCCCTCATTACATTTAGTGTATGGTTCAGCAAATTCTTTATCTACAACATACAAATCTTTCAAACTTTCCAAATCTGGAACGTTAATATCAAGTTGAGATAAAATAACAACCATGCGAGACAATGCATCAGCAACCACATTTTCTTTGCCATTCTTGTATTTCACAATGTATGGGAAAGATTCAATAAATTCAACCCATTTAACATGTCTACGGTTCAGTTTAGCTTGCCCTCTCAAATATTTGAGTGCGTCATGATTAGAATGTATAATAAACTCCTCAGGCAAAAGGTAATGTCGCCAAGTCTTAAGCACACGCACTAAGGCATATAATTCACACTCATAGGTAAAATAATTCAATTGTGGACCATGCAATTTCTCACTAGAATAGGTCACGGGTTTACCTCCTTGTAGCAACACATCTCCTATTCCAAATTCACTAGCATCACATTCTAACTCAAAAGACTTACTAAAATCGCGTAGCTGAAGTAGAGGTGCATGTGTAAGGCGATCCTTGAGTGGGGCAAAAGCTTGTTCTTGTGCTGGCTTCCAAGTAAAAGTAACTCCCTTCTTGGTTAACTCGGGTAAAGGGCCGGCTATGGTGCTGAAATCTTTCACAAAACGCTGGTAGAAACCTGCAAGACCAAGAAAACTACGTACTGCAAGGTTAGTTTTAGTTGCATGCATGACACATCCTTTCAGATTTATAACTTGTGATGAGGAAGGAGAAACAACTTTGTCTTTTTGTTGCCTCGAAAGTGTTTTAGCTACTTGCTGATTTTCAGAAAGTTGTTTGCTCTTTTGTGCGTCCCTAGCACGTTTTTCTTGTTCAAATTTCACAATTTCAGCAGGAGTCATAAGAAGCAATGTAACTTTCTTTCCTTTATACATAAATGTGTACTTATTGCTCCTACCATGGTGTGTAGCATCAGTATCATACTCCCAAGGTCTACCAAGTAAAAGAGAACATGCTTGCATTGGTACTACATCAAAATCAGCAGCTCCGAAGTATGTACCAATGGAAAATTTGATGTGAGCAGTTTGTGTTACCTTGACCTTACCGCTATTGTTGAACCATTGCACATGGTAAGGGTGTGGATGCGCGCGTGTGGGAAGTTGAAGCTTCGTTACCATGTTGTGGCTCACCAAATTGTTGCAACTACCGCTGTCGATGATGACACGTACACGACGGTTATTGACGCCGAAGAAGGTCTGAAACAGATTGTTCCGTTGTGCCCTGTCGTCCTGCTCCATGTGAGTGCTCAAGACGCGTTGTACAATAAGTGCTTCAAGGTCGGCAGTGGCATCCGACGCAATAACAGCGTCATCGTCGAATGTATCATCATCTCCTGCAATGTTAGCAGCAAGTGCATATTCATCTTCAACATCACTAGCACTTACATAGCCACCGTCTTTCGTAGCAATATAAGCCCGCTGACTAGGGCAGTCTTTCATCACATGGCCAAGTCCTTTGCATCTGTGACACTGGATCGCTGCAGAACGCGCAGTAGAGGCTACCGAGGAGGTGGGCTTGGCTGGCGCCTTGGATGCTACAGTCTTGGAACTCTCAACCTGGGCTGTAGATGTAGAAGGTGCTGATGTAGCCGCCGGTCGAGAAGGGGGTGCGGGTGGTCGTTGCTGCTGCCCACTTGAGCGTGAAGTAGCACCACCAATGTTGGTCCTCATGCTGCGTTGTGGTTGTTGGCGACCCTGCAATTCTTTTTCTGCAAGCATAGCAAGGTGGAAAAGACGAGTGATAGTATTGTATTCTTTATAATCAATGATATCCTGAATTTCACGTCTTAAACCACCATAAAAACGGGCCATTTTATCCTCATTGTCCTCCTCAATTTCAGCACGCATGCAACCTATTTGCAACTCCTGATAATACTCCTCTACCGATTTATTTCCTTGGTTTAGGCGCTGCAATTTTTTTCTCAAATCACGTTTATATGAAGGAGGGACCCATCTACCACGCATTTGCCGTTTTAACATATCCCAAGTTTGTGGTTCATTTCCAACCTGAACTATTTCAGTCCACCAAAGAAGAGCATATCCAGTGAAGTCACTAGTAGCTAAACGCACGCGGTGGATAGCAGGAACCATATGAGCATTAAATTTTTGTTCGACTGACATCTCCCAATCTAAATATGCATCTGGATCATAGGTGCCAGCAAAAGGAGGTACTGAAAATTTTACCTTAGAGTAGGGATCATTGTTTCTGTGGTTGTCATTGTTACCTCGTGGACGGCGGTTGTGGTGGCCGCCCATACCTTGACGGTTGAACTGAAAGCGATGACGCGCAACCTCGTCAGGGTCAATGGCATTGTTTCCGGCATAGGATAGGTCGTCTTCCTCTTCAATATGGTCGTCTTCCTCTTCAACATGGTCATCGTTGGCTCGTGCAGCAGGCAAGCGTGTTTCTAAGGCAGTCATCCGGTCTACTAGGTCAGCCACAGTACGTGCGAGACGTTCGATGGAATGTTGGGTCTGCCGCTGAGACTCTAGTAGAGCACGTCGTGAGACACATTCATTAAAATCAGATGGAGGGGTGCCGCTGTTATCTGCCATGTTAGTGAAAGACAAAACAACAAAGAATAATCCTGGTGGAAAACAGCTCGGTGGGGTGTTGGGTGTGTGGTGGAAGCAATCCGTCAAGCACCTTACCCACGCTTGCAAGTGTTCTTACCACGCCGCAGTGAGGTTACCGGCCTACAGGTGATGAACCAAGTGGAGGGTGGTGTACAATTGCAAGAAATGATCCTGTCCTGACCAAGAGAAAGGTGTAGCTTGGAAGGCAAAGTGAGTAGCAAGGATTAGCGATAATAATAACAGTTAAACCAAGTTCAATAAGTATTCCCTAGTACTCGTCAAAGTTGCTGACCGTAGTGCTCCCAAAGTGAAAGTTCAAGTAATAGAGGGAAACTATGTGCCCAAAAATCAAAAAGGAAGCAAAAACAGGCCAAATTCAGCTCTCTATAGATCGGACAAGGGATCGGACAAGAGATCGGACAAGTGATCGGACAAGGGTATGTGCACAAATAATTTTTTTTTCTGCTGCTGATCGGGTCGGACAAGGGATCGGACAAGAGTTCGGACAAAGGTTCAGACAAGAGATCGGACAAGCAACAAACAGACAAAGACTGCTTCAGATTGGACAAGAGTTCGGACAGGAGTTCGGACAAGAGTTCGGACAAGCAACAACAGGACTGTTTCTCTTTTTTTTTATATATATATTTTTTTCTTTTTTTTTCACTCTATTTTTTTTGAAACAAGGATGACAAGAGATACAACCACAAAAATTGGCACCTGCAACTGAGGTGGGATGTGGCTCACAAAAATTCAAACAAGTTTGCTGTCCGGCGAGCAAAAACTTTGTCCAATTTTTTTCTTTATCTTCCTGATTTTTTTGGCGAGTTTGGTGAGGGCTAACCGGCGTAGCGGGTTAGGGTACCCACCCAAATCGGGTCAGGAACACGCTCAAAAAATTTCAGATTTTTCTGCCAAACGAGCGAAAAGTTATGCCTGTTTTACTGAAGGGGGGTCACAAAGAGTAGATGTGGAAAACAAATAGGGTTGCGGAAGGGGGGGGTTTCGGTGGGGAATTTTTTTCTGAGACACAAGAACAACTACTACTCAAACGACACAGAGGGATGACTAAACCAGCAACAAGACTCGACCAAGAACACAAACTCAACAAGGTTAAAACTGAAATTAAAATCGCAAGGCACAAAGGGGTTCTCGGTGGGGAATTTTTTTTTTGGTGCGGTTTTTTGGACTCTGGGTAAAACAAAAGCAGATCGAGATTACCTAACGGGAAATCTGAGCTCTGATACCAGCTGATGGGGGATTGGTCCCGATCTTCCGCTAGGTAAGGGATAAACTTGGGTTGGTGGAGAATCTCGACGTTGGCGATCCAAGGCTCCGGTCCGGCGGATCAAAACCTTGCAATCGTTACACCACTGTCTCCGTTGGTTATCAACCACGCAGGACGCGATTGACCTCGCCACGAAGGCTAATTCCTGCAAGCGAACCCAAGAACACAAGCAAGAACAGGAAGGATACAAATCGAATGCCAAATCTCAGACAAACGAAGATAAGGTGAGGTTTCACAAACGCCAATGCAGCAGCCAATCGGTCCGGTGCAAGAGGCGGGATCTAAACACAACAGTGTAGATGCAACAAAGCAAAACCTAACCCTAGAGGCGGCTGGCGTGAGTTTATAAAGGGTGGGCAGCCTGTGGAAGGCGAACAAACACGGGCTGTGGGCTAGAAGGCGAACAGACATGCACTATGGGCCAACACGGTCCAGTTCTGTCACGCAGGACGGTTTTGGCCACACAGAACGACTCGAGACTCCAAACGATGTGAAACCAACGGCAAACGATCCGTCTTCTCCTCAGCTTTCCAAAACGTCAAAGAACGCGCCAATCGGACTTCGTATGAGGAAGTTATGGCCATTTTGGTGCAGGGTGGTCGATGTAGTCCGAACCAGCGAAATCTTGACTTCAAACATCCGTGCGGCTCCGTCTTCAAGTCCAACTCTTCTATTCCATCTCCCATGTTCCTAAGCAACAAAATATCACTAGTATTCAGTAGCATCCCATCCAAACAAATATTGAAATAGTTGCTAAGGAAAGAATTAACCTCATAGTTCAAGTGACGGGCACAGGCGCGTGTGATTGGTCCTTGTAGTATTGTAGGTGGAGGCTCCATGTGTGTATCATGTGAAGTGATGTCCTCATCAGGGCCCAGTCAAAGACAGCCAATCTGGCGATGGCGTTTAGAGATAATTGCGGCAAGGTAACATGAAACATATCCAGTACCTCGGCCAGGAAGTCGATGGTCGGAAGGCCCAGCCCTGCTTCGAAGAAAGCCTCGAAGACCACCACCTCCCCGCTCCGCGACGCCGGGGTTTCTTTTGTTCCGGGGAGTTGAGTCCTCATCCCTGGTCCTAGCTTCCCATTCACCGCCTCCTCAATGGACTCCGCTGAGCTCATCGATTGCCCGAGGAGAAAGCTCTGCTTCAGCGGCTTCTTGGACGGCGGGCGGAGCTCTCGTGGATTTTTGGGCCAAGAACCCCCCCGAAGCTCCCGCCATTGCCACTGCTGCCGATGCAGCCCAAGCTTGCCTCAGCGCCAAGGTTCCCATCGCCATCGGCACAGTTGTGCTGGTCCTCACCATTGGGTTCTTGCTCAACAGCGTTGTAAAAGGTTTGAAGGTGAGAGTGTGGAGGCTTAGAACCGAAGCTCTGTAAAAATTACCGCTGCGGTTCAAGTCCTCCTTTTATAACCCCTTCGCCTTCGATTAATGTGGTTTGCATATGCATTCACACTGCAGGTTAAACTTCTGCCACTGATAGGTGGGCCCAGAAGGTAAAAAGATGTGAACCCGCTGTTAAATTTATGTCCGTTACTTTCTTAAAATAGTCTAACGACTACTTGAGGGGTAATGGCTCATATTTAATGGCTCCTTGCGATGCTTCACATTTGCAACGGTCCATTTCCTTGTGAAGTTTTCACACCGGGATTCAAGTTCGAAGCTTCAGTCAAATATACCACCGACGCTGAAGACACTTCGAACGGTTGTAATACCTTGAATTTTTTCTAAGTCCCTAAGCATGAAAATATTTCTTGCGTATACTGCCCTCCTTGCTATACAGGTTATTTAGAGAGGCGTATTCGAGGGGCTACTGTTGGGGGAAATACTTCATCCCTAGGACCTTCAGGATTACAAGAAAAAGACAAATCATAATCTCCAAATCTAAGGCTTGTCTCCGAATAGAAGGGTTAAAGCCGGAGGGTTCATCTAGGCTCCAGTCTGAAGTTACCCTCCGAAGGCTCCCCCTCCGCAGTGGAAAACAGCCAAAAGGATGGGACATCTACTATGTTTATCTCCTTCGAACACACCATTTTAGCCCTATTTGGGGTACCGAAAAAGTTTCCAGTATGTCGGTTGTAATTGAGGGGTAAGAAGGTCTTTTCCTTAGAGTTTTTACCTATAAATACCCCTTCTCATCCTGTAATATATAGGCATCAAATATTCAGATATTCAATACACAACTTCAAACTATTTCGAGCTATTATCCAATTCGGAGGCTTGAAATAGTCCGCTTTGACAAACACTTCATTTGTTAGTTCTTAAAATTAGAGAACCTGTTAGTGTAATCCATTGCGCAAATAGCGGGGCTGTGCTATATCTTTAATCGGTCCCTGATGACTTTAACCTTTTCTTCAGCTTCTCATAGAATGTCTGTCCCGAATAGCTGAGACTCACTAGTCTGATCCCATAGTAGGGTGTTCGGCACTTACGCCCATACAATGCCTCAAAAGGTGACATCTGCAAACTGACTTGATAGCTGTTGTTGTAGGAGAACTCTACAAAAGGAAGACTCTTGCCCCACATTCTGCCAAAATCTATGGCGCATGCTCTAAGCACATCTTCTAATATTTGGTTCTTTCTTTCGGTCTGACCATTAGTCTATGGATGATAAGCTGTATTGAAGTTTAGCCGGGTGCCGAGCTCTTCCTTAAGATTCTTCCAAAACTTTGAGGTGAACTGGCTGCCTCGGTCAGAAATGATCTTCTTCGGAACTCCGTGTAAACACACAATCCGGGCCATGTACAACTCTGCTAGCTTCAGACCACTGTAAGTTGTCTTGACGGGGATGAAATGGGCTACCTTTGTGAGCCGATCAATGATTACCCAAATGGAGTCATATCCGGCTTGGGTCCAAGGTAGTCCAATGGTGAAGTCCATCCCTACCTCTTCCCACTTCCATTTGGGGATCTTGAGGGGTTGCAATAAACCAGTAGGCCTCTGGTGCTCTGCCTTGATTCGCTGACAAGTGTCAAATCTTGCTACATATTCAGCTATTTCTCTTTTCATACTGACCCACCAATATCTCTCTTTGAAGTCTTGGTAGATTTTAGTACTCCCCAGATGGATGGAGTATAGGGGTCTCATGTGCTTCCTTAAGAATGAGGGTCTTCAGCTCTAGCTTGTTGGGCACACATAGCCTGTCCCCAAACCATACAATGCCAGCTTCATCTTCAGAGAAGCCTGGGGCCTTTCCCGTCCTAATGTTTTTCTGAATTTCCAAAATGTCAGGATCTTCCTTCTAGGCTTCACGGACCTCGTCCATCAAGATAGATCTTGCTTCTAGTGTAGGGAGGTATTCCCTGGTAGAAATTCCTTTGTTCAACCTTTCCATCTCCTTGTATAACAAAGGAGCTTGATCATGCACCATGATGGCGTTGCAATATCCTTTTTGACTTAAAGCATCGGCCACTACATTTGCCTTGCCTAGATGGTAGTGGATGCCTAAGTCATTATCTTTGATCAACTTTAACCATCTTCTTTACCTGAGGTTTGGGTCGGGCTGGGTGAAAATGTATTTGAGGCTCTTGTGATTGGTGAAGACTTCACACCTATGTACTAACAAGGTAATGCCTCCATATCTTCAGCGCATGAACTACTGCTGCCAATTCCAAGTCATGAGTAGGGTAGTTCAACTCGTGAGGTCTCAATTGTCAAGAGGCGTATGAATTGACCTTCCCGCCTTGCATCAGAACACACCCTAGTCCGTGACGAGAGGCATTGCAGTAGACATGGAAGTCCTTCTGGATATCCGGCAGAGTCAAAATAGGTGCTGACACAAGCTTCTTCTTGAGGGTCTGGAAGCTTTCTTCACAGGCTGGTGTCCATTCGAACCTTAATTCCTTTTGCAACAATCTGGTCATGGGTTTGGCGATCTTGGAAAAGTTTTCGATAAACCGGCGATAATATTTGGCTAGTCCCATAAAACTTCGGATCTCAGACACAATCGTTGGATGCAACCAATTGGTTACTGCTTCCATGGTGGTTGGGTCCACTTCTATCCCTCCGATAGATATGACATGTCCGAGGAGTTTCACTTCAGATGACCAGAACTCGCATTTGCTATACTTAGCATAGAATTGCTTCTCTCGTAACTTTCCCAAGGTTAGGCGGAGATGGATTTCATGCTCTTCCTTGCTCTTGGAGTAAACGAGGATGTCATCGATGAATACTACAATGAACTTATCCAAGAACTCCATGAAGACATTGTTCATCATATTAATGAAGAACGTGGGGGCATTCGTGAGTCTGAATGACATCACAGTATACTCATACAATCCATACCAAGATGTGAATGTGGTCTTGGGAATGTCCTCCTCTTTGATCCTTAGCTGATGGTAGCTTGATCGAAGATCAATCTTCAAGAAGACTGAGGATCCTTTCGGCTGATCGAACAGGTTGTCAATTCGCGGTAGTGGGTACATGTTCTTATTGGTCACCTCGTTCAAAGCTCTATAATCCACACACATCCTCTTTGTCTTATCCTTTTTCATGGAAAATATGACCGGTGCACCCCAAGGCAAGATACTTGGTCACATATATCCCTTCTTCTCAAGCTATTCAATATTACTTTTTACTTCGGCTAACTCATTCACGACCATCCGATACGGTCGCTTGGAGATGGGTGAGGTTCCAGGAACAAGTTAAATCCTGAACTCAATGTCCCTCTTGGGTGGCATCCCTGGTAATTCCTCTAGAAAAACGTCTGGGTACTCTCGGACCACAAGCACTTCTTCTACTGCCATATGGTGGAGAGAGGTTCCTCTCGAACCCTGGGTGGTCATCTTAAAGGTGATGGTGATTCCATCCTCGCTAGTCACTGTGATGGACTTGCTGGAACAGTCTATCATTCCCATCTGCTTCATCAACCAGTCCATACCGATGATGAGGTCTTGGCCCTTGCAATCTATAAGGATTGGGTCGGCCCAAAATAACACCCCTTGGATCTCTATCCTTGTTCTCAAGCTAAATAGGTTGGCTAGAGTTTGGTTGCCCGGTATAGCGATCATCATGGGTTTGGGCAGATGGAGTACTTCTAGTCCATTACTTTTCACAAAATTTTGGGATATGAAGGAGTGTGTTGCTCTAGAGTCAAACAATATAATTGTGGGTATGGAATTTGCAGTGAACATACCGAGGACAACTTCTAGAGCCTCTTGGGCTTCTTCAACGGTGATATGATTGACACGGGCATGGAATGCCGGGTTGGGGGCAACTCCTGGGGTTGCTTGGGGTGAGGACACTGATGAGATTAATGTCCTTCCTTTCGGCAGTTGAAGCAGACCACCGGTTTGCCATTCTGGTCCCTTAAGGTGTTGGTCTTTGTGACAGGTGCTAGCGGGGCCGATGGAGCTGTTGGAGCTGGGCGGGGGTTCCCCGTGCTTGAACCACCGAAGGTGTACTATGGCCTGAAGGCGGGACGAGGGTGCTGTCTCGGTGTATGAGGTGGAGGAGTGAAGAGGGGTCTCTACAGGATCCCTTTGTTGTGCTTGAAGGCGATCATCTTCCTCTTCTTAATGTCCAGCCTGTTCTACTCAGTCTCTTGTATGATGACCTTGTTCACCAACCTCTGGAAGTTGGGGTAGTCCACTGTGTTGATTTGGATGGATAGTTCATCCTTCAGTCCCCTTAGGAACTTGGCTTAGGGGTCAGCATCAGTGCGAACTACCTCCGGCGCATACCGGGCCAGCCTGTTGAACTCATGGAGGTATTCCGTGACGGACTTGCTCCCTTGCTACAAGTCACGGAACTCCTGTTGCTTCATGGCAACAATCCAAGCAGGAACGTGGGCGACTCGAAAGGTGGTGGAGAATTCTGCCCAAGTGACTACATGAGCCTCGGGCTGGGACTCACGGTAGTTGTCCCACCATTCGGTAGTCAGACCTTGGAGTTGGTGGGCTGCGAATGCTACTCGCTCCGCATCGGAGAAAGGGAGGAGGTCCAATTTGTTCCCAATGGTCCTCAACCAATCCCCTGCCTCCATCGGGTTGGTCGTGCTTGAGAACGTGGGAGGCCTCATGTGTATGAACTCCGAGAGTTGAGTAGTGGGGGCCGGTGCGACGGCTTGCTCGCGTGGGGTTGACTCTAAGTGGTGTTGTTGCTGTAGATGATTCATCTATGCCTGCTGTCCTTGTATGTGGGCTTGCTGCTGCTGCATCTGAGCCAACAAAAGTGGTAATGAGCTGGTTCTAGTTGGCCATCATCTCGGCTAGCGTACGAAGGTTGGCGATAGGTGTTCTGGCCTAATGCTGTCTCATGGTATCCCCATTGGGCACCACACCACTTGGTAGGTTGTGGGTGGCATCTTCCCTGTTGTTGTTGGAGGACTGGTTCTGGTCATTGGTCATTCTGAAGGTAATAACATCCCAAGTATATAAGAGAGGACTTAGAAAATTTTTCCCTAGACTAGTTCACAGTTTCTTTATTAAATGTGGTACAAAATAGTTCATTACATTTCAGCTCTTATTTTCATCCCATCCATGGCACAAGTCGCTATTGATGGTACCACAATCATGAAAGAAAACCAAACAAGAATCGTAACTATCGTCTATCGCAACTACTCGCCATCAGAGGTAGTCTCAATGCTCTCCGCTCCACGATAGTCTAAGGGAATGTTGGGCTCGACAAAGTTTTCTATCATGGGCTCTGAAGCGATGACCGGTCCTGGAGCAGCGGCGCTAGAAGAGGAAGGTCTGAAGGGCATCGATGGTGGGGTGATCCTCTTAGGCCGAGGGTCAGTCTTCCTGATAGCCTTCTGCTTGCGGGGATGCAGTGGTGCCAACTCTTCGATGTCCTTATTGAGCTCTTGGATCTCATGCCGGAGCTCTCCATTCTCGGTAACACTCTGTTATATCTCAATGACCTTGCGCTGCAGTTCTTCGTTCTCCCGAATCAGGCTGTTCGCCGTGTGACGATAGAAGTCGATAGTATCGTGTTGATTGTCGGCGTCAAGCACGGCCTCAGTGTGAAGGTTATCCATGGCCTGAAGAAGACGAGTGCTCCTAGCCATGGCAGTGTCATGGTCAGAGAAAATACTAACGTAGATGTTGCGGTGGGCTCCCGGAGTACGCATCGGTACATAACGGTAGGAGGTGTCTCGGAGCTGAACATCGTAAATCAGCCTCAACTCCGTGAGGGCCTGGAAAGCAGTGCGTTGACACGCCACCTCAAAGGTTAGGCCTCCAATAGCTGAGATGAAGAAGGGGGGTGTTCTCTAGAGGAACGAATGGCGATGGAGACGTCAGAAGCGCCTATGAATTCTTCAAGGTAGAATCCATGGAACTAGGGTTCGTGAACAAATCCGAGGAAGGTGACGAGCATCCGAAGCTCCCAGACGAATCCATCGGGGTCCCGAAGGTATCCGTGCACGTGGTGACCTGACATCTACAAAGAAGAAAAAGTTTAAAGAGTAAGGGAGAGAAGAAAAATATGAAGTAGATTTTTACGAAATAGATTTTTGTAAAGCTAAATATTGGGCGGGTCTGTTTGGCTTCCTACAGTAAATTCGGCTCCGATACTATCTTTTGACACCCGGAATTAATAAATGCGAGACTTTATTGAATTTCCAAGGAGTAAATGGCGGCGACGCTCACAGGAAACGAACAGGAGTAAAATGTGGGGAAAGTGAACTCAAGTTTGTCATTAAGTGAGTTAACCTTGGAAGCTTATGGCTATACTTATTGGAAGACTCGCATGCGAGCCTATCTCATGAACCAAAGCTTAGACATCTTGGATATTTGTATTCATGCTACTTTCACAGTGTTGCCTCTTGCTGAGCGCACTACTCCAGATATTGTTGCCCAGCATCAGAACAACAACAAAGCGGTGAATATTTTGTTTTCTAGTTTAGGTCCCACTGGTTAAGGGGGAGTTTTGGTTTTCTCTGGGATTTGTTTCAGGGGGAGTTTTTGTTCCGTTTGTCCTTACTCTTTTGATATCCTTGTTGATGATTCTGAGATTGCACTCGTTTTGAGTTTTTTTACTTTTGGTTAACCATAATGACCGCTTCTTGCTTTTGTTCGGCTTTTCGTCATTAGGGTTAAACTTTTACTTTATTTTCTTCTTCTCTGTTTTCTTGTGCCTTGTTTTCGTGTTTCCACATGTGTTCGCAGGTACTAAGGAGCTGATGAAGAGAAGTGTTGATAATGCACTCATCAAGGGGGAGATTGAGGAGCCATGGTAAACAGCGTGGGCCTCATGGCTCTAGATGTGATGAGTCATTGTCAACGGTAGTCAAAGAGGACTGAAAAGAGAGAGAAGACCTGCTGCGTCTGGACCGCGTGTGACTCAGGTACACGGGTAGCGAGCGACTGTCGGGCAGAGGGGCCGCGAAGTTGGGCTGGCCCAATCCGGGTACATGGGCTAGGAGCAGCAGAGGATCCACTGGGCTGTTGACCAGGATTGACTCAGGTACACGGGCGGCGAGCGATTGTCGGGCTGAGAGAGCTGCGGAATCAGGCTGACCCAATCCGGGTACCTGGTGCAAAGTCGGTGGACGCTTTGTCAGTTTTGGCACAAAACTAACAACCGCTGATCTCGAATCGGACTGTTCAGAGGCGAAGCCGTAGTCGCTACGAAAGCTCCGCTTCCGGATAAGTCATTTGTAAATAGGAGTTTACTATTTTGTCCTTAGGCCCACAGTCAGTCAGTTGAGTCTGTAAAAATATCCTAAGGGCAGTTTGCTCTTTTCCTTTTATTTCAACGTCTATAAAAAACCCTAAGGGTCTGGTGGAATATTCCTAGGCTATTGGGCTGCCTATAAATAGGGCCCCAATCCCTAGGGTTAGGTCACCCTTTTCTGAAATCACTTTACTAATCAAGAGTGGGTCACTTTTGTTCATCTCTCTGTGTGCTACTTCCTGCGACCGCCGCCATCATCTCTTGCGCATGACATTCCTGTTCATCATAAGTAAATCAAACTGCGCTTTTATCTCACAGTTTTCTGCATGCCTCGATTTGCGTGCATTTGTTTGTTGTTGCTTTATGAGATCGTAGCGGAAACACTTGTTTATTTCCAATATCTTTTTTGTCTACAAGGTTTCTGTTACCGAGCGTGTTTATTTTACTGCATCTATTATCTTGGTAGCCCCTGTTGTTCAATCGCACAGGCTAGCTGCTCACCAGGGCCTATTGTTTTATCTTCAGTTTTCGTACAATAGCTGTGTGGATTTTTAGCCTGGCAGCTAGGTTCTGTGAGTCTCTGTTCTTGTGCATATAGGCTGCAGGTAGTCATCATTTCTCCTATTTCTGACGTTTTTCTGTGCTGGTACAAGTCTAGAAGCTAGTATTGCAGAAACCAGTTTAATTTTGGTGGCAGGGTCTGATCTGTTATTTCTCTGCACAATTGTTTTTGCTTGAGAACTTTGCCAGGTGTAGGCTTCGCAGGTGTGAACATTGTCTGGCTTAGTCTGAATGCTTTTATTTCTTCGGTGTTGGTGTCTGCGAAGTTGCATGGACTGTCATTCGAAGGGTATACAACATCGGAGTTAACAGTCTTCGGAGAAAATTCAGTGTTGTGTAGTTTCGGACTACCTTCTCCGAAGCCTCACAAGTAGTGCTGCTTTTTGCCTGGCATCATTTCATTCGTATGGGACCCACTCAGTTTGTGTTTTTGGAGGTTGTGATTCGGAGTCTATTTCTGGGCTTCGGCTTCGTGTGTGAAAGCTTCAGAGGGCTCCGATTCGAAGTTGATCTGTGATTCGAAGGTCACTACGTCGGTAGTCATACTTCGATCAATCTGGTATTGAAGGTTGCGTTGCAGGCTTCGATTTTTCTCTGTTAAGCTTCGAAGTTGATTTTTCTTGTGTTAAGCTTAGTAGCTTCGAAGTGTGCTTTTCAAAGCAGGCTTCAGTTGCCTCACACTTCGCACCAAAGCATGCTTCGCAGTTTGCTACACTCTTCACCGAACTAGTTTCGATTCCAGCAACCTTCGGCAAGTCCACTACATACTTCATTAGCCTTCGACAAAGGACTTCGAATCACACTTCGGCACAACCTTCACAAGCTTCGACTCCATCGGCCTTCGCACTTCAACTTCGAAGCATACTTTGACAACTACAGGCTTCAGCACGACTGCTTCAAGGCAGGTTTCGACGTTGCAAGCTTCGTCAAGTACCTTACTGGAGACAAGCTTGAACAGTAACCTCTCATCTCCTTTTAACGTACACATGGAGTTTTTGCAATGATGGTTTAGTTTTGAGTATCTTGATCTGCCCATGTTTTAAATGATTTGTTATTCTGCCTATTAGCACTGTATTGGTGTTTCTTTTGCTAGGACACCAGTCGTTTCTGGGCTAGATACTTTTAGGCTTTGGCGATCTGTTTACGGTTTGCTGCTAAGTCGTCCGAGGTGCGTTTGGTGTTGGGAGCAGGCCATTGATTCGAAAGAATTTTTAGGCGCCCATTCACCCCCCTCTGGTCGCTACTTTCGGTCCTACAATGTCTTCTTCATCAAGCTCAAGCGATGAGGAGATCGTGATAAGAAAGGGGAAGGACAAGGACAATCCGGTGGGCCTCTGCTTCATGGCCTTCGGGGACAGGCCGAAGAGCCACTCACATCAACGCCGAAGATCCCGCAAGAGCTTTTGCTCAATGGATCTTGGAGATAAGAAAGAGAAGGGCTCCTCTAATGACTCCGACAACGACGAAAATGAGAAGGTATCCTCTTACGAACGTGAAATTGTTGATTTACTTGAAAGTAATCGTCAGGAGTTGAAATATCGGGAAAAACTGCTTAGAGGGGCTAAGAAGAGGATAGATGAACTTGAAAGTGAGCTTGTCGTGGCCAACGACAGAATTGAGAGTCTATCTTCTTCTCCTTGCTTGGGTGATAGCAGTGAGTGCCCAAAGTGTGAGGTGTTGCTGTGTGACCTGACGACTCTAAAGTCCAGGTACACAGAAAGGGTTGATGAGAGGGACGCTTTGGCCACTGAGCTTGAGAGCGCTCAGCTGGAGCTAAAAGATGCTCATGACACTGTCATCGTGCCCTGTGCGGATTGCCCATCCCATCTAGCTAGTTTAGCTGAGCTGAAAGCCAAGGGCGATGAGCAATTGGGAAATTTGGAGAGGGTTAGAGCTGAGCTGGAGCAGACTAGGCTAGAGCTTGAGACACTGTCAGTTCCACCCACTGTCTGTGAGAACTACTTGTCTCTTAGATTGGAGTTGATCAAGCTAAAAGCCAAGAAGTCTGTCCAGGTTGATAGAGAGTGTGAGACCTGCTTATCTCAGGTGGAGGTTCTAGCTTCCTTGAGAAAGGAGCTAGTTGATGTTCAGAATGAAAACTTTTACCTCTGTCAGATCCTGATTTGGGTGAGTGCCAGAGAGCCACAACTCGGCATGATGATCCAGCAGTTTAAGAGGTCGGATGGGTTTGGGGTAGGCTACACCTACACCAAGGCTGACTTTGAGAGTGCCATTAGCTGGGCAGTGGAGTGGAGCATAATGACTCCTGAACAGAGATACCCCAAGACTCACTCCACTGAGTCTTTCCACGCTAGTCAGCCCAAGGATGGAGTGTTCCAAGAATAGACCAAATCTCCACCCAAGAAGCCCATCTGGGTTCCAAAGCCCAAACACCTCCACACTAATCTAGACTCTCTTCCTGGACCCTCTCACACCAAGGAGACTTCACCCAACACCACCAAACCCAAGAACCCCAAGCCTCAACCACATCCCAAGAAGCCCACCTATCACTGTGAGTATTGTTAGAGAGACGGGCATCTTGCGGAGTTTTGCTTCAGGAGGAAGCGGGTTGAGAGAGCAGAGAGAGCTCGTGGTGGCCAGGAGCAGTTCTACTAGCAGGGTGGTAGACTGAGAGTTCCTCGACGTGGGGAGAAGCTAGAGGCCAGGTCGCGTCGTGTAGGTGGTGGTAGAGGGGACGACTTTCATGCCCGTGCTCTGGTGGGTGGTGTTCGCTCCGGCAGAGCTCCAGGTCATTTTGGATACGACTCAAGACCTCGTGGCCAAGACTTTAGGCAGAACCGAGGACCGCGCTTTGAGCCGTGTTTTGGTCCAAACTCATATGATGATTTTTGCTTTCCGTCTTTTGAGCAGATGGCTCGACACTAGTTTACTTCTTTTGCTAAACCTGGTGCCGGACCATTTGCTCCCCCTTACAACCACTGATTGTGCAGGATCGGGGACTCGAGGACGTTTGGATCATGGACTCAGGATGCTCTCGCCACATGACGGGATATCGCAGAGTGTTCTCCAGTCTCTCTCCCCTGAGCTCCAAGGAATACATCACCTTCGGGAACAATGGTCAAGGGAAGGTACACGACACTGGCTCAATTCGTATCTCTGACCATTTCTCTTTGAAGAACATTGCTTTGTTTGGAAATTTGAACTTCAATTTGATTTTAGTTTCGCAACTTCTTGAGGATGGTTTGGAGGTTCGTTTTAAGAAGGGCAGTTCTTCTGTGATTGATTTTAGAGGGTCTTTGATTTGCCAGATCTTACCTTTCGGTAGGGTTTTTCGGATTGACTTCTCTAGTTCTTTTGGCCCTTCTCGATGTTTGATTGCTTGATCCTCCTTTGAGCTCTAGAAGTGGCATAGGAGGTTGGGTCATTTGAGTTTTGATCTGCTAGTCAGGTTGAGCTCTACGGACCTCATCCAAGGATTGACCAAGCTTAAAATAGAGAATGATCTAGTTTGCCATCCCTGTCGTCACGGGAAAATGGTTGCTGCTTCTCACTCACCCGTGACTCAGGTGATGACTTCATACTCGGGAGAGCTATTACACATGGACACTGTTGGTCCATCTCGGGTACGCTCAGTCGGTGGGAAGTGGTACGCGCTTGTGATTGTTGACGATTTTTCTTGATTCTCGTGGGTTTTCTTCTTGGAGTCTAAGGATAAGACTTTTCATTTTGTTCATGACCTGATTTTGAAGCTGAAGAATGAGAACAATGGTCGGATGCGAGCGATTCACTTTGACAACGGCTCTGAGTTCAAGAACTCTCAGTTCGTCAGCTTCTGTAGTGATCACGGTCTTGATCATCAGTTTTTTGCTCCTTACACTCCTGACAGAACGGCGTTGTGGAACGAAAGAACCGCACACTAGTCGAGATGGCCAGAACGATGCTCGATGAGCACAGGACTCCTAGGCGTTTTGGGTTGTAGCCATGAACACGACTTGCTATCTGGCCAACTGCATTTTTCTTAGAGCTTACCTAGGTAAGACATCATATGAGTTGCGGTTTGGCAGACAATCCAAGATGAGCCACTTCCGAGTGTTTGGCTGCAAGTGCTTTGTGCTCAAGAAGGGAGGGCATTTGGACAAGTTTGAGTCTCGTTGCTGGGATGGAGTTTTTCTTGGCTATGATTTACATTCTCGAGGCTTCCGTGTTTGGAACCTCGACTCCCAGCAGCTTGTCGAGACTTGCGAGGTTTCATTTGATGAGTCCTTGCCTTCTTTGACTACTTCTTTTGAGCTGTCTAGAGATGGTGAGCTCGGAGAGTCCATCTTTGAGGAAGATGATGACACTCCAGCTGTTGATGAGGGTGGGCCATCTGCACAGTCTACAGAACCCACACCTTCTGAGACTTCGACTGATGACGAGGGTGGACCTCTGATCACTTCTTCCACTTCGATCGAGCCCCCTTAGTCGAGTCTAGAGGTGCCAGCTGCTGACTCCGGTGAGGTGACTTCAGATCACCAGGGATCCCAAGTAGTTCAGCGTGATCACCCCTCAGAGCTCATCATCGATGATCTTTTTGAGAGAACTTTGTGCTCTTCTGTTAACTCGCTTGCTGTGTTTGCTGAATATGCTTTTGTTGCATCTTTTGAGCCCAGAGATGTTTCTCATGCTCTTTCTGATTCGAATTGGATTAATGCTATGCAATAAGAGCTTTAAAATTTTGTCCGCAATCGGGTTTGGACACTGGTTGAGCTGCCACCTGGATGCAACCCCATAGGCACCAAGTGGGTGTTCAAAAACAAGCAAGGTGAAGATGGGGTTGTGGTGCGCAAGAAAGCTTGACTAGTTGCCCAGGGTTTTTGCCAGAAGGAGGGTATTGACTTTGAAGAGAGTTTTGTCCCTGTTGCCTGTCTTGAGTCCATTCACATTCTGTTTGCTTTTGCTGCTTCGAAGGGTTTTAAGCTTTTTCAAATGGATGTCAAGAGTGCTTTTCCGAACGGGTACATAGAGGGGGAGGTTTATGTTAGGCAGCCCCCGGTTTTGAGAACCCTAAGTTTCCTCGACTTGTTTTTAATCTGCAAAAAGCTTTATACGGTCTTAAGGAAGTCCCCAGGTCTTGGTATGAACAGTTGAAGCAGTTTTTGTTGTGGAAGGGCTTTGTGATGGGTTCTGTGGATAAAACTCTTTTCTTGCTGAGAGATGCCTCAGATTTCTTGGTTGCTCAGATTTATGTGGACAATATCATTTTTGGTGGTACTACTGATGCTCTTATGTCCAAGTTTTCTGAGCAGATGCACAGTGAGTTTGAGATGAGCCTCATGTGTGAGCTCAAGTATTTCCTAGGGCCTCAGATCAAGCAGACCAAGGACGACATCTTCATCCAATAGGATAAGTACACCCAGGACATGTTGAAGAAATTTGACTTTGGTGGAGAGTTGAAGCCTCAGATGACCCCAATGGGTACATCTGGGGGGCTAGACAAGGACGAGAGCGGCGTCAAGGTCAATGAGGGAGAGTTTCGAGGGATGATCGGTTCGCTGCTGTACTTGACGGCGACTAGGCCAGACATACAATTTGTCGTAGGACTGTGTGCGCGCTTTCAGTCTTCACCACGCGCGTCTCACCGGCAGGCTGTCAAGCGCATTTTCAGTTATCTTACCTATGCGCCCGATCTAGGTCTCTTTTATTCAGCATCATCATCTCTTGATTTATCTGGCTTTTTGGACGCTGACTTTGGTGGGTGCCGGTTGGATCGCAAGTCGACTTCCAGTACTTGCCAGTTTCTCGGTTCATCTCTGGTCTCATGGTCTTCTTGAAAGCAATCTGGGGTTGCTCTTTCGACCACTGAGGCTGAGTATGTAGCTGCTGCTAGCTGCTGCTCACAGTTAGTTTGGATGATTTCCACGTTGCGAGACTTTAGGTTGTTCTTTCCTACCAGAGTTCCTCTGTTTTGTTATAGCACCAGTGCGATTAGTGTAGGGAAAAACCCTTGTCTTCATTCAAAAACCAAACACATTGATGTGAGCTTTCACTTTCTAAGGGATCAATATGAGAAATGTGTCATTGACCTTTTTCATGTTGATACCCATCATCAGTTGGCTGACATTTTTCACCAAACCACTAGATTAGTCTACCTTTGAGCGTTTACGAGGGGATTTGGGTGTTGTGTATCCTTTTTAGGATATTTTGAGTCAGTTTTCCTTCTTCTTTACTCTTTTCTTGAGTATTTTTGCGTGTGTTCATATCATGCATATTCACATATCACACTTTGAGCCTACTTCTGTTATATGATTGATCTGCTTTACTTATTCTAGTTGGTACATGCTTTTGATTACTTGTCAATGATCATGTTTTGCTTCAGTTCACTTGATATGTTTGATATCTGTCATATGCATGGCTTTTATGCTTTAAAGTTGAAAAATGATCACCATTGCTTCTGGTAACTAGCATGTGTAGGCTGAATGCTTTTGCTATCTTTTACATGCCTAGTAGCTAGTTCCTTAATTAGATGCAGATATGCAACTTGGACATCTTTATTCTTTAACATTGAAATGTGCTATAAAAATGATAAAAATAAAAAATGAATGCAAAATCCATGCCTTTTATGCTTGATTTGAAAAGATCCAGGTGGGTTTGCTTTGTCGCATTGCATTGTTCTGGACTGGTTACCATAGCACTTTTGTATGAACTAGGACAGTGCAGTGTATGCCAAGACCAATGTCTTAAGCTTCTGATGGTCCAGTTCTGGCCTAGGCTTGACTTGGTTGGTTAGCATAAGGTTTGACATGCAAATAACCCCTGGCAAAACTGTAAAAGGAAAAAGAAAAAGCCTGAAAAATTAAAAAGATAACAAGTTTGCTGAAGCACTTTGTTTTGGACATTGCTTATCTTGGTAGATATCAGTTAGCTTTTGCATCTCATGCTTTACCTTTCTTGTCAACTAGAAAATGTGGTGATGCTTTTGTTTGCAAAAATTGAAAAATGTGTGCTAATGACTCTCTTTAGATATCATCTATTGCACTGATCATGCCATGTGTCTTAGACAGTATGTCTTTTGCTATACCTGCTAGATATTGTAACTGCAGTCAATCATATCTGAGAAGCATGATTTCTTTACTCCACCTGCATCCCAGTTGCATTCATTGCATATTTTGAGGGGGAGTTGCATTTTAGGGAGAGTTTGTGTCTCTTTTGAGGGCATTCAGTCTCGCTTGATGAGTCCAATTGTCAACAAGGGGGAGAAATTTTGGGAGAAGAGTTTAAGGGGGCATTTTTGGCTTTCTCTGGGATTTGTTTCAGGGTGAGTTTTTGTCCCGTTTGTCCTTACTTTTTGGATATCCTTGTTGATAATTCTGAGATTGCACTCGTTTTTTGAGTCCTTACTTTTGGTTAACCATAATGACCGCTTTCTAGGTTTTGTTAGGCTTTTGGTCATTAGGGTTAAACTTCTATTTTATTTTCTTCTTCTTTGTTTTCTTGTGTTTTGTTTTCGTTTTTCCACATGTGCTCGCAGGTACTTGAGAGCTGATGAATAGAAGTGTTGACAATGCACTCATCAAGGGGGAGATTGAGGAGCCATGCTGCAGAGCGTGGGCCTCATGGCTCCAGATGTAATGAGTCATTGTCAACGGAAGTCAAAGAGGACTGATGAGGAAGAGAAGACCTGCTGTGTCTGGGCCGCATGTGACTCAGGTACACGGGCAGCGAGTGACTGTCGGGCAGAGGGGCCGCGAAGTCGGGCTGGCCCAATCCGGGTACATGGGCTAGGAGCAGCAGAGGATCCAATGGGCTGTTGACCAGGATTGACTCAGGTACACGGGTGGCGAGCGATTGCCGGGCTGAGAGAGCTGTGAAATCGGGTCGGCCCAATCGGGTCGGCGCAAAACTGACAACCACTGATCTCGGATCGGACCATTCTGAGGCGAAGCCATAGTCGCTACGAAAGCTCTGCTTCAGGATAAGTCATCTGTAATTAGGTGTTTACTATTTTGTCCTTAGGACCACAGTCAGTCAGTCAAGTCTGTAAAAATATCCTAAGGGCAGTTTGGTCTTTTCCATTTTATTTCAGCGTCTGTAAAAAGACCCTAAGGGTCTTTTGGTATTTTCCTAGGCTATTGGGCTGCCTATAAATAGGGCCCCAATCCCTAGGGTTAGGGTTACCCTTTCTAAAATCACTTTTCTAATAAAAAAGATTGGGTCCTTTTTCATTGTTTCCCCTGTGTGCGCCGCCAACAAGTTTGTGTTCCTGTTCATCTCGAGTTTTGTTGTTTCCCTTCGATCGATTGTCTAGAAATACTCCATCCAGGTTCTGATTTCTCTGCGCTGTTCTCAAATCATCACGCTATGAAGTAATTCCCTGGTTGCCTTGTTTTGCGTGCACAACTTGCTTAATTTTTGCGACGATTTTTCCGTCGTTTTGATCCTACGGTTTGTCTTCGTTGCATCTAGTCTTATGCTACAGGAAAATAGCTCTTTAGCTTCTAGCTAGCGTATGCAGCTACTAATTTTCTGACTAGGCTTTCTTGTTTCACGTGCTTAGCCTTAGACTTCTATCTGTCGTGTGTCAGGCTATTCTGATCTTGGCTATACAGCTAAGTTTTCTATTGATTTTTTCCGAGCATGGCGTTCTGATCGAGAAGGGAAAGGAGCTCGCACGTTTCTTGAAGCTTTGTGCTTGGCCAGATCTTTCTGCTCTTTGTTCCCTTTCGAAGTATCTGTTTGAAGTTCAGTCAGTAGGTCCCACAACGCAGCATACTCAGCAGGTTTTCGCAAAGGTTCGAACTCTGCTGTTAGTGTTTGTTCGAAGCCATTTAGCGAAGTGTGCTCCGGAGGTACTTCACCGTCTACGGTCTTCGGTTTTGTTTTCGTCCGAAGCTTGTCTCCCTATTGGTTGCGCTCGAAGTGTGCTGCAGAGTGGTTCTTGTTGCCTGACGACATTTCTGTTGTGTGGGTCGCGCTACAGTGTTAGCTTTTCTGAAGTGCACGGTTCGAAGTTTACCCTTCGGCCACGGACCTGTGCATTTCGAAGCAGGCTTCGGTAGCTACACACTTCGCTCTACGTACAGCACGGGCTTCAACGACTACAGCCTTCGCACGAGGACTTTGAACAGGCTTCATCAAGTACTGAACAGGAGACAAATCTTGAACAGTAAGATTCCTTGTTTTACGTGCACTCATGTTAAATCTGTGTGATGATCTATTTTCGTGAAACTTGATTCGTCCATGTTTTAAATTCTTTATTAATCTGCCTTTAAGCACTATGGTGGTGTCTTTTCGATTAGGACACCGGCCGTTTTTAGGCTAGATTATTTTAAGTACATGTGATCTGTTTTGCTTCGGTGGTTTGTTTGTCGAGGTGCATTGGGTGTTGGGAGAAGGCCATTGATTCGAAAGAATTTTTATAGGCGCCCATTCACCCCCCTCTGGTCGCTACTTTCGGTCATACAAGAGATCCGCCCTCGTCCTCAGTCTAAGTCTCAGAAGGTGTGGGTTCTACAGGCTGTGCAGAAGGCCCACCCTCATCAACAGCTGGAGCGTCATCATCTTCCTCGAAGATGGACTCTCCGAGCTCATCATATCCAGACAGCTCAAAAGAAGGAGTCAAAGAAGGCAAGGACTCATCAAAAGAAACCTCAAAAGTCTCGACAAGCTACTGGGAGTCGAGGTTCCAAACACAGAAGCCTCGAGAATGCAAAGCATAACCAAGAAAGAATCCATCGCATCAACGAGACTCAAACTTGTCCAAATACCCTCCCTTCTTGAGCACAAAGCACTTGCAGCCAAACGCTCGCAAGTGGCTCACCTTGGGCTGTCTGCCAAACTGCAACTCATACGAAGTCTTACCTAGGTAATCTCTATGAAAAATGTGGTTGGCCAGATAGCAAGCCATGTTCATGGCTTCAGCCCAAATGCGCCTAGGAGTCCTGTGCTCATCAAGCATTGTCCTAGCCATCTCGACTAGTGTGCGGTTCATTCGTTCCACAACGCCGTTCTGTGGGGGGTGTAAGGAGCAAAAAAGTGATGATCAAGACCCTGATCACTACAGAAGCTGACGAACTGAGAGTTCTTGAACTCAGAGCCGTTGTCAGAGTGAATCGCTCACATCCGACCATTGTTCTCATTCTTCGGCATCAAAATCAGGTCATGAACAAAATGAAAAGTCTCATCCTTAGACTGCAAGAACAAAACCCACGAGAATCGAGAAAAATCGTCAACGATCACAAGCGTGTACCACTTCCCACCAACTGAGCGTACCCGAGCTGGACCAACAGTGTCCATCTGTAACATCTCTCCCGGGTATGAAGTCATCACCTGAGTCACAGGTGAGTGAGAAGCGGCAACCATTTTCCCGTGATGACGGGGATGGCAAACTAGATCCTTCTCTATTTTAAGCTTGGGCAATCCTTGGATGAGGTCCCTAGAGCTCAACCCGACTAGCAGATCAAAACTCAAATGACCCAACCTCCTATGCCACTTCTAGAGCTCAAAGGAGGATCAAGCAATCAAACATCGAGAATGGCCAAAAGAACTAGAGAAGTCAATCCGAAAAACCCTACCAAAAGGTAAGATCTGGCAAATCAAAGACCCTCTAAAATCAATCACAAAAGAACTGCCCTTCTTAAAACGAACCTCCAAACCATCCTCAAGAAGTTGCGAAACAGAAATCAAATTGAAGTTCAAATTTCAAACCAAAGCAACGTCCTTCAAAGAGAAATGGTCAGAGATACGAATTGAGCCAATGTCGTGCACCTTCCCTTGACCACTGTTCCCGAAGGTGATGTATTCCTTGGATCTCGGGGGCCGGCCGAAGCCCTAATTCCTCCTCGGATCCGCCCCCACCGCCCCTCCCTTTAATCTGTTGGGGGCAATGAATCCCCCTCAACACGCCGACCGTTTCACCCCTTAAACCCGACCGAATCACGTCCAGGTTCAACGTATCCCCTCGCAACCGAGCTCGCCGGTGTTAAGGCCATTTTAATGTCGGTCCTCCCCCGATTGCGCCCCCTCTGCCCCCACCGCTGACCTTATTTAAACCCCCTGGCCGTCCGCATTTTACCCCCCACACTCACTCACCGCGAGAACGAACCGAACGCCCACACTTCAGTTTTTAGCGCCACACCGCCGCCCGCACTCCGGTCGCCACTCACCACCACCGGTGACCTCCTCCACCTTAGATGACCCCACCATTGAGACCGCAAGGACATCACAGACCTCGGCCACCCCTTTGTTGACGCCGAACCTCGCCGGATCGCCGTCGTCGACAAGGACCCGAACCACCTCGCCGTCTACCCTCGTCGCCGGCCACGCCCCGTCAACCTCGGACCACCGCAAAGGTACCCCTGTGTTCCCCTAGGCGTCCTATTTCCGTTTCTAGGTCTAGCTAGGGCCACCGTCGCTCGCCGTGGCCTCTGGCCCGCTCGCCGTCACCGGAGAAGATGACCGGCACGGGCTGAGTACTCGTGCCGTGTCGGATTCAATCGCGACCGTGCGATCTGGATCCGACGGTGATGATTAAGTCCCTCGTGCGGTTTAATCGGATCCATTAGATCTCGACAATGGGGTATGTTTTAATCTGAGTCGTTCGCTAGTATTTAAACACCGCGTCGCATCTGGACTGCACGATGCGTACCGGTTCAACGTTTTAATCTCAGCCGTCCACGTCACATTAAGTCCCCCACCTCGCCCGTGACCGTCACTTTAATCTGGACTGAAATGCTTTTAAAATTCCAAAATTCATATCTTATGCATTTCAACTTCAAAAATTACCATTTCTATTCCATAAAATTTGTAATATTATTCTCTACATGTTAATGCAATAAAAACAATATACTTACTTTGAATATTTCACCCTTATTTAATAAAGTATTCAAATGCCCTTAGAGTAAATTACAAATTTAATTATTTAAATTTCAGCAAAATTTATATTTATTCATTTCCTGTTAATTTAATGAAACCTCTAAGTTTTCTCTAAAGCTCTTATTTTAAATTAGTTAGAAAACTTAAAATAAGATTATTCACAATTAAAACCCCTTTTATAAAGGACCATATTACATTCTAGTTCATTTTAAATTATTCATAAAATGAATTTCAGAAACTTAACAACTTGTTTTCTTTAAATTAACCCAATCAAAACCTATATGCTTATTGTGTGGTTTTAGATTGTTTAATTGAATGTCGTATTTATTATATTTTTTATATTGGGAAGACTACGACGCCACCGAGGAGCCGGAATATTACCCAGAAGTGCCCCCGTCGCCTTTCGCTGAGCAAGGCAAGTAACCAAACCAATCTTCTGAGCATATTGAACCCATGTTTTACTAAACTATCGCTAAAAACACATAGGATATACATGCATTAGTCAAATGAAACCCTTACAATATATTTATTAGGATCCCCGACCTTGATGTGCAACCCAAGCCATGCTATCTCGCCTAACCTCCTTGTCACCATATGATTAGTATTATTAGATAGTGTCCAATGTATTGACACGATTGCTATAGGATTAAAAATGAGTCGTAGCAACTTGGTTCTACTATATGATCCCCGTTATTCTTATCCTTGGAATTCTGTCGGTGATGAGTTGTGGTTGTGAGTGAATGCATGGTGGGTTCCATGTGCAAGCTAGGACATTGGTCGGTAGCACCCGGGGCACTATAAGGACCGGTCTGCGGGATCCGTTGCAATAAACTTCCGTACTAACCACAAGTCTAATGGGTAAGTCCTAACTAAGGTATGGGATGTTCCAAACTGAGGCCACCACTTGGAGATGGGTCAAGCAGCACCTGCGGGTGGCTTGTACCGACGTGGCGCAAAAGGGGGTGCGACGTTAGACGGGATGCGGCTCGGCGCGCCGGCGAAACCTAGAGCGGGTGGTTATCGCTTGGAGCATTTCATGCCGAGGTTTTGGCACGAGTTCCCGTGGTATGGGTCATCTCGTTACACTTTGGTGTTTGGGATGAGTGCGTGCCTTGTGGGTACAGTAGTACATCTCTGATCAGAGTCATAAATCTGTTTTAAAAGCCAAGCCCATGGTCAAGGGCGGGTTGCGTGACATCCCACAGTTAGTTTATTCTTAATATGTATGTGCATGATGGATTGACATGTAAAGACTATTGTGAGAGGAGGGAAAACATACTCCTCGAGTTAGATGGTATTATGATGTTCATGATTATTATTACGCATGGTAAAATTTGACTACACTAAATGCAATAAATGAAAAATGTACTTTTCCGCGCTTTTATCCAATTATCCTTCCTTTGTTATTATCTTGCATTATTACTTGCATTTGTGGTGGCTTGCTGAGTACTCTTTGTACTCATACCCGTTGGACACACCATTCAGAGGATGCCTGCTATGAGGATGGTCTGGAGTAGCGACCCAGTCAAGTGGAAAGATCTTGAAGAAGGCGTTCGTCATGCAGTTTATTTTTATTATTGTTTTTATTTAACTCTTATGTAATAATATGGTCTGCGTACCATGAACACTTATCGTATGTACGATTGTCGCATGATGAACCTCTTGTATTATTGTTTTTCTTTGGAAATTCAATGATGTTCCGATTTGTTAAATCGGGGCGCCACAAGATGGTATCAGAGCCGACTTGACTATAGGAACCCAAACGGACAAGCCTAGCTGTTAACTGCAGAAAAATTATTTCTCGAAAACCTACTTTATAAACTTTGTTCCACCCCTCACTTTTCTTCAACTTGTTGTTTTTGTAGATGCCAGTCTACCAAGTTCACAGCTATTGCTGCCACTACGAGGGCTTCGTCAGGGAGCTCCGCATGATGCTTACCTTCCCCGGGTTCCTCTTCGAGCCTGAATTCCAGGGGGTATACCTAGAAGAATTCGCTGGGCCCTGCGACGTCTCCCTCACAATCCACGGATCCGGAGAGCACCTGCCGCCCTACACGACAACACTTGGGGGCCCGACAATCGATGTCGCGTGCCAACACGTCTCCCTCCAGGCCCTTATGGTGTTGAGGATGATCTATGATGATCGTCTTCAGAACTCGTCTTTCCGGCTTGTGCCGAAGCGCACTCCCGGCGCTTACCGTAGTATCTACCTCGGAGTTCACTTCGTTCGTGATCCGGTCATGGCTCGGCAGTCACGTCTTCTTCAGGCCATGGACGACCTCCATACTGAGGCCGTGCTCGACGCCAATGAACACCATGAGGCGGTTGAGTTTCTTCGTGAGGAGACGAAGAACTTGATCAAACAAAATGGCGAGCTGCAGCGGAAGATCATGCAGCTGTAGAAGGATATTGCGGAGATGGTTCCCCTCCTCCCGAGGAAGAGGAAGCCCATCCGCGAGCGTGCCCCTCACCCCAAGATGATCCCACCACACCCCTCCACCGCCGGACCGTCCACCGCCAGCCCCCTGCACCACGCCCCTACCTCGTCTCCGACCCGATCATCGAGAATTTTCTCGAGCCCACCATCCCTCGGGATCCGCGTACTCATGGTTCCGAGAGCACGGAGACTGCCTCCGGTGGAAAGTAGGCATTAGCTATCGTTGTTTGAAATAATGTTGTGGTACCACCTACAACGAGTTGGGTTGTAGGTGTATTAAAATAAGAGCTTAATGTAATGAACTTTTTATACCACTAGAAATATATATATGAGCCCCATGGGCCATTTTGATTGCAATGTTGTTTCATCATCTTTTTACCTTATGCTTAAGCTTTTATATATGTTCAGAAGATGGCCAACAACCAGAACACCGGCTCCAACAATGGAGAAGGAGGAAGCCACGGCTTGCCCAAAAGTGTTGTGCCAGACTGGGGTGCAACGGGCCCACGACAGACTGGGTCACCATCCGCCAACCACCCCACCTTGGCAGAAATGATGGCGAATCAAAACCAGTTGATCACCGCCTTCCTCACCCAAATGCAGCACCAACAGGCGCAGTTGGACCGCCTGCAAAATGGGGAACCCGCTGTAGGACCGAAAGTAGCGATCAGAGGGGGGTGAATGGGCGCCTTAAAAATTCTTTCGAATATATGGGCTGTTCCCAACACCCAACGCACCTCAAGAGACTAAGCAACAGAAAATGAACAGATAGCCTAAGTCTAAAGGTATCTAGCCTAGAATCAATTAATGTTAAACAGAGAGCTACCAAAGTAGTGCAACTAGGCAGATAAACAAGATATGGCAGGCCTAAACTTCTCAACGAAATGATCTAAGTATATGTCCAGTGAGATGAGAAGTTACTGTTCAGATTTGTCTCCTGTTCGAAGCTTGTCGAAGCCTTCTTCGCTGGTCGAAGCCTCCTTCGGAGGTTGGTGACGAAGCCTGCTTCGGAGGTCAGTTGCAAAGCTTGTCGAAGATGCCGAAGGTGTTTTGGTCTAGCCTAGTTCGAAGGGGCAGGGAGCGAAGTATGCTTCGAAGTGAAGTATGACAACGCCAGAGCCTGCTTCGAAGTATGTACTTCGAAGGCAAGGCTTCGGACACAGCTTCGAACTGAGTGCTTCATACCTAAACCTTCGAACAGAAAGCTTCGAATGCAACACACAGACGGACTACCTTTGAACAAAGAAGCGAAGCCTGTCACACGACAGAGGCACCAAAATCGAAGCCTACACTCTACCTTCGAAAAGAGCAAGCTTCGAAAAGAGAAGCGAAGGCTGACACGCAACACAGAAACCAACGCGAAGCCTAGCAGAACAACAAGCCTCGAAGCCAACTTCGAAACCTATCGAAGTGTAGACTTCGAACAGCTAGAGCCGGAGAACCTTCGCACTGTCGTTCGAAGTATGCGATGATGTCCGTTCAAAGAGTACTTCGAAGCTAGCGACGGAGGACACAAAACGAAGTTTGAAGTTTGAACGAAGCCTTCGAGGTTGTTTGATCGAAGCCTGCCTCACGGAGTTGAGGGGCTTCGAACAGAGAAGGGGCTTCGCCAGAAACACACCCAGAAAAGAGACTTTAGACCTGTCAACCCGATCAAAAAGTCGAGCAGTAAAAGCAAAAAGCTGGCACAAGAGTACTGTTGCTACAGTGGAGTACTACTTGCAAACAGCAAGAACTAGTACTCTGCTCGTGAAGAACAGAAGCAACCCCACGCCAGCCGAAGCCCAAAACTCATCAAAAATGCTTGTGCACGTGAATCGAAACAACAAATAATGCTGTGCACGGATGGAGAATCGAAGCTTCAAAGCACTGTAGGAATGAAATAAAATGCAAGGCAAAAATCTCATGAACAGCAGCCTGGCTGCACACAATAAGAGAGAGAAGAGAGAATGCAAGAGACAAAAAGTGAGCCAAAGGAGTATTATTGATTTCAGCAAAAAGGGTAGTCCAAACCCTAGGGATTGGGGTCCTATTTATAGGCTCCCAACACTAGGAACATTCCACCTGCCCCTTAGGGTTTTTACAGACGCAAGAATAAAGGAAAAGACTCTACTGCCCTTAGGTATTTTTACAGACACGACTGACTGACTGTGGGCCTAGAGTTATAGATGACTTATCCGGAAGCTCAGCTTTCGTAGCGACTACGGCTTCTCTTCTGGACAGTCGGATACAAGATCAACGGTTGTCAGTTTTGCGCCGAAACTGACAAAGCCTCCACCGACTTTGCACCAGGTACCCGGATTGGGCCGGCCCGACTCCGCAGCTCTCTTAGCCCGGCAATCGCTCACCGCCCGTGTACCTGAGTCAGTCCTGGTCAACAGCCCAGTGGGTCTTCTACTGCTTCTGGCCCATGTACCCGGATTGGGCCAGCCCGACTTCGCAGCCTCCTCTGCCCGACAGTCACTTGCTGCCCGTGTACCTGAGTCACACGCGGCCCATGAAACAGCATATCTCTTCTTCTTCTGTCCTATTTGACTATCGTTGACAATGACTCATCACTTCTAGAGCCATGAGGCCCACGCTATTCAGCATGGCTCCTCAATCTCCCCCTTGATGAGTGCATTGTCAACACTCCTCTTTTTCAGCTCTTCAGCACCTGCAAACAAATGTGGAAACACGAAAACAAAACACAAGAAAACAAAGAAGAAGAAAAATAAGGTAAAACTTTAACCCTAATAACCAAAAGCCGAACAAAAGCAAGAAGTGGTCGTTATGGTTAACCAAAACGTAAAAGCTCAAAATGAGTGCGATTTCAGAACAACAAGGACATCAATAGAGTAAGAACGAGCGAGACAGACACTCCCCCTTAAACTCTGATCCCAAAATTTCTCCCCCTTGTTGACAAGTGAACTCATCAAGCACTTAAAAGAGACACAGACTCCCCCTGAAATGCAACTCCCCCTCAAAATATGCAGTGATTTTAACTGGAGTGCATAAGGAGTGTAGAAAGCATGCTTCTCAGATATGATTGACTGCAATTACAACGTCTAACAGATACAGCAAAAGACATACTGTAACGATACATGGCATGATCAGTGCAACAGATGATATCTAAAGAAAGTCATTTGCACGCATTTTTTCAGTTTGGGCAAACAAAAGCATCACCACATGTTCCAATAAATAAGCAAGGTAAAGAATGAGATGCAAAAGCTAACTGATATCTACCAAGATAAGCAATGTCCAAAAACAAAGTGCTTCAGCAAACTTGTTATCATTTCAATTTTCAAGCTTTTTCTTTTTCCCTTTTTCATTTTTGCCAGGGGTTATTTGCATGTCAAACCTTATGCTGACCGACCAAGTCAAGCCTAGGCCAGAACTGGACCATCAGAAGCTTAAGACATTGGTCTTGGCATACACTACAGTGTCCTAGTTCATACCAAAGTGCTATGGTACGCAGTCCAGAACAATGCAGTGCGACAAGACAAACCGACCTGGATCTTTTCAATTTTAAGCATAAAAAAGGCATGGAATTTTCATTTTTTTTGGTTTATAGCATATTTCCATGATTAAAGCATACAGATGTCCAAGTTGCATATTTGCATCCAAGTCAGGAACTAGCTACAAGACATGTACCAGATAACAAGAACATTCATCCTACGCATGCTAGTTACCTGAAGCAATGGTGATCATTTTTCAATTTTAAAGCATAAAAAGCCATGCTTATGACAGATATCAGACATATCAAGCGAACTAAAGCAAAGCATGATCATCAACAAGTAATCAAAAGCATGTACTAGCTAGAATAAGTAAAGCCGTACAATCATATAACAGAAGCAGCTCTAAAGTGTGATATGTGAATATGCAAGATATGAACACGCACAGAAAGACTCAAGAAAAGAGTAAAGAAGAAAGAAAACTGATGCAAAATATCCTAAAAAGGATACACAACACCCAAATCCCCTCGTAAACGCTCAAAGGTAGACTGATCTAGGGGTTTGGTGAAAATGTCAGCCAACTGATGATGGGTATCAACATGAACAAGGTCAATGACACCTTTCTCATATTGATCCCGCAAGAAGTGAAAGCGCACATCAATGTGTTTTGTTTTAGAATGGAGACATGGGTTTTTCCCTACACTAATTGCACTGGTGCTGTCGCAAAACAAAGGAACCCTGGTAGGAAAGAACAACCCAAAATCTCGCAGAGTGGAAATCATCCAAACCAACTGTGAGCAGCAGCTAGCAGCAGCTACGTACTCAGCCTCTATGGTCGAAAGAGCAACTCCATATTGCTTTCGAGAAGACCAAGATACAAGAGAAGAACCAAGAAACCAGCAAGTACCAGAAGTCGACTTGCGATCCAACCGGCACCCACCAAAATCGGCATATGAAAATCCAGATAAATCGAGAGAAGATGATGCTGAATAGAAAAGACCAAGATCAGGCGCATAAGTGAGATACCTGAAGATGCGCTTGACAACCTGCCAATGAGACGCGCGTGGTGAAGACTGGAAGCGCGCGCAAAGTCCCACGGTGAACTGTATGTCTGGTCTTGTTGCCGTTAAGTACAACAGCGAACCGATCATCCCTCGAAACTCCCTTTCATTGACCTTGACGCCGCTCTCATCCTTATGCAGACCCCCAGAAGTGCCCATCGGGGTCATCTGCTGCTTCAATTCACCACCAAAGTCAAATTTCTTTAACATATCACGAGTGTACTTACCTTGGTGGATGAAGGTGCCGTCCTTGGTCTGCTTGATCTGGAGCCCTAAGAAGTACTTGAGCTCACCCATGAGGCTCATCTCAAACTCACTGTGCATCTGCTCAGAGAACTTGGACACAAGAGAATCAGTAGTACCGCCAAAAATAATATCGTCCACGTAAATCTGAGCAACTAAGAAGTCTGAAGCAACTCTGAGCAAAAAGAGAGTTTTGTCCACAGAACCCATCACAAAGCCCTTCCCCAACAAAAATTGCTTTAACCGGTCATACCAAGCCCTGGGGGCTTGCTTCAACCCGTATAAAGCTTTGTGCAACTTAAAAACATGTCGAGGAAACTTAGGGTTCTCAAAACCGGGGGGTTGCCTAACATAAACCTCCTCTTCTATGTACCCGTTCAGAAAAGCACTCTTAACATCCATTTGAAAAAGCTTAAAACCCTTCGAAATGGCAAAAGCTAGAAGAATACGAATGGACTCAAGACGGGCAACAGGAGCGAAGGTTTCTTCAAAGTCAATACCTTCCTTCTGGCAATAACCCTGGGCAACTAGTCGAGCCTTGTTGCGCACCACAACCCCATCTTCACCTTGTTTGTTCTTGAACACCCACTTGGTGCCTATGGGGTTGCATCCTGGTGGCGGCTCAACTAGTGTCCAAACCCGATTACGGACAAAATTCTCAAGCTCTTCTTGCATAGCATTAATCCAATTAGAATCAGAAAGAGCATGAGAAACGTCTCTGGGCTCAAAAGATGCAACAAACGCAGATTCAGCAAACACAGCAAGAGAGGCATAAGAACGCAAAGTTCTCTCAGTCAAATCACCAATGATGAGCTCTGAGGGGTGATCACGCTGAACTGCTCGGGTTCCCTGGTGATCTGAAGTCACCTCACCGGAGTCAGCAGCTGGCATCTCTAGACTCGACTGAGGGGGCTCGATCGTAGTGGAAGAAGTGATCAGAGGTCCGCCCTCATCCTCAGTCGAAGTCTCAGAGGGTGTGGGCTCTGCGGGGGATGCAGAAGGCCCACCCTCATTAGTGGCTGGAGTGTCATCATCTTCCTCGAAGATGGACTCTCCGAGCTCACCATCAGAAGGCTCAAAAGAAGGAGTCAAAGAAGGCAAGGACTCATCAAATGAAACCTCACAGGTCTCGACAAGCAACTGGCATTCGAGGTTCCAAACACGGAAGCCTCGAGAATGCAATGCATAACCAAGAAAAACACCATCCCAGCAACGAGGCTCAAACTTGTCCAAATGCCCTCCCTTCTTGAGCACAAAGCACTTGCAGCCAAACGCTCGCAAGTGGCTCACCTTGGGCTGTCTGCCAAACCGCAGTTCATATGATGTCTTACCAAGGTAAGCTCTAAGAAAGATGCGGTTGGCCAGATAGCAAGCCGTGTTCATGGCTTCAGCCCAAAAACGCCTAGGAGTCCTGTGCTCATCGAGCATCGTCCTGGCCATTTCGACTAGCGTGTGGTTCTTTCGTTCCACAACGCCGTTCTGTGGGGGAGTGTAAGGAGAAGAAAACTGATGGTCCAGACCCTGATCACTACAGAAGCTGATGAACTGAGAGTTCTTGAACTCAGAGCCGTTGTCGGAGCAAATTGCTCGCATCGGACCATTGTTCTCATTCTTCAGCTTCAAAATCAGCTCATGAACAAACTGAAATGTTTCATCCTTAGACTCCAAAAAGAAAACCCACGAGAATCGAGAAAAGTCATCAACAATCACAAGTGCATACCACTTCCCACCGACTGAGCGTACCCGAGCAGGACCTACAGTGTCCAAATGTAAAAGCTCACCCGGATACGAAGTCATTACCTGAGTCACAGGTGAGTGAGAAGCGGCAACCATTTTCCCATGACGACAGGGATGACAAACTAGATCCTTCTCCATCTTAAGCTTGGGCAATCCTCGGATGAGGTCCATAGAGCTTAACCTGACTAGCAGATCAAAACTCAAATGACCTAATCTCCTATGCCACTTCCAGAGCTCAGAAGAAGATCCAGCAATCAAACAACGAGAAGGGCCAAAAGAACTAGAGAAGTCAATTCGAAAAACTTTACCGAAAGGTAAAATTTGGCAAATCAAAGACCCTCTAGAATCACTCACAGAAGAATTGCCCTTCTTAAAACGCACTTCCAAACCATCCTCAAGATGTTGCGAAACAGAAATCAAGTTGAAGTTCAAATTTTTAACTAAAGCAACATTCTTCAAAGAGAAATGATATGAAATGCGAATTGAGCCTATGCCACTTACTTTCCCTTGACCGCTGTTCCCGAACGTGATGTATTCTTTGGAGCTCGGGGGAGTGAGACTGGAGAACCATCTGCGATGTCCCATCATGTGACGAGAGCATCCTGAGTCCATGATCCAAACATCCTCCAGTCCCCGGTCCTGCACAATCAGTGGCTGTAAGTGGGAGCAAATGGTCCGGCACCAGGTTTAGCAAAAGATCTAAACCAGTGTCGAGCCATCTGCTCAAAAGATGGAAAGCGAAAACCATCAAAAGAGTTTGGACCAAAACGCGGCTCAAAGCGCGGTCCTCGGTTCTGTCTAAACCTGCGGCCACGAGGTCCAGGACCGTAGCCAACACGGTCTAGAGCTCTGCCGGAACGGACACCACCAACTGGAGCACGGGCAAGAAAGCCGTCTCCTCTACCACCACCTACACGATGCGGCCTAGCCTCCAGCCTCTCCCCGCGTCGAGGAACACGCAGTCTACCACCCTGCTGGTAGAACTGCTCCTGACCACCACGAGCTCTCTCTGCTCTTTCAACCCGCTTCCTCCTGAAGCAAAACTCCGCAAGATGCCCATCTCTCTGACAGTACTCACAATGATAGGTGGGCTTCTTGGGTTGAGGTTGAGGCTTGGGATGTTTGGACTTGGTGGTGTTAGGTGTAGTCTTCTTGGGTTGAGAAGGTCCAGGAAGAGAGTCTAGAGAAGAGTGGACATGTTTGGGCTTAGGAACCCAGATAGGCTTCTTGGGTGGAGCTTTGGGTGGTTCATGAATCACTCCATCCTTGGGCTGACAAGCCTGGGAGGTCTCAGTGGAGTGAGTCTTGGGGTATCTCTACTCAGAAGTAATTTTACTCCACTCCACTGCTCGGCTAACGGCACTCTCAAAGTCAGCCTTGGTGTAGGTGTAACCTACCCCAAACCCATCCTGCCTCTTGTACTGCTAGATCATCATGCCAAGCTATGGCTCTCTGGCACTGATCCAACTCAGGATAGAACGGAGGTAAAAGTTTTCATTCTGAGAATCTGCTAGCTCCTCTCTCAAGGAAGCTAGAACCTCCATCTGAGACAAGCAGGTCTCACACTCACTCTCTACTTGGACAGACTTTTCGGCTTTCAGCTTGATCAACTCCATTCTAAGAGACAGACAGTTCTCACAGACAGTGGGTGGAACTGACAGTGTCTCAAGCTCTAGCCTAGTCTGGGCAAGCTCAGCTCTCAACCTCTCCAAATCACCCAAATGTTCATTACCCTTGGATTTCAGCTCAGCTAAGGCAGCTAGATAAGATGGGCAATCAACACAGGGTGCGACGACAGTGGCTTGAGCATCTTTCAGCTCCAGCTGAGCGCTTTCAAGCTCAGTGGCCAAAGCGTCCCTCTCATCAACTCTTTCTGTGTACCTGGACTTCAGAGTCGACAGGTCACACAGAAGCACCTCACACTTCGGGCACTCACTGCTATCACCCAAGCAAGGGGAAGAAGATAGACTCTCAATTCTGCCGTTGGCCATGGCAAGCTCACTCTCTAACTCATCTATCCTCTTCTTAGCCCCCCTAAGCAGTTTTTCCCGATACTTTAACTCCTGACGATTGCTCTCAAGTAAATCAACAATTTCTCGTTCATAGGATGATACCTTGTTGTCGTCGTCGTCGGAGTCATCGGAGGAGCTCTTTTCTTCCCTATCCCCAAGAGCCATTGAACAGAAGCTCTTGCGGGATCTTCGGCGCTGGTGTGAGCGGCTCTTCGGCTTGTCTCCGAAGGCCATGAAGCAGAGACCCACCGGATCGTCCTTGTCCTTCCCCTTTCTGATGGCGATCTCCTCATCGCTTGAGCTCGATGAAGAGGAAGAAGACGTGGACCGCTTGGAGTAGCTCTTCTCCATCTCGGCGAAGAAGGCCTTGTCGCGCTTCTTGTTCTCTCGCCGGTAGTCCTTCAGGGCCTTCTTGAAGAATCGAGTCTTCGGCTTGCCCTTGTTGAAGGATGAGCTCTCGTGCTTGCCGGAGTCATGGAAGCTGCCACCGGTGCCCTTCTTGTATCCATTGCGCTTGGGGCAGTCGGCGATGAAGTGTCCTGGATCACCACACTCAAAGCATCCGGATTTTGTGTCGTGTATTTTGAACATTCTCTTATCATAGACACGACGCACTCGGTTGTTAAAAAGACACAAATCATCATCTCCCAATAACTCTAGCTGGTCCTCAGTGATAGACATCAAAGAGAACCCAGCACAACTCACAGAAGAGGGATCAACAGAAGGTGTAGCAAGGGCCAGGGATTTTGATCCAGAACCAGTGAGATTTGATCTCAGCTGGATATCTACCTCAGTAGCCTTCAGCTTGCTAAACAACTCAGAAATGGTCAAGGTATCGTAAGAAATGCTCTCAACGATAGAGGATACCTTGATCTCCCAGATCTTTGGGTCCAAGGTATGGAGAACCTTGAGCGCCTGCTCGTGATCTGAGACTAACTGAGCACCCTCAGCCTTGTTGTCTCGAAGCTTGTTTATGATCGACTGAAAACGACCAAACAAAGCCTCAACAGATTCACCTGGCTTCTGTGTGAAATTTTCATATTCACGCCGGTAGGTCTGATAAAGCCGAGCCTTGACCTGAGCTGTTCCCTCATGGTGTGCCTTGAGGGTAGCCCAGATCTCTCTCGCAGTGGAGAGATGGCTGACACGCTCAAATTCAGTGGGACCTAAACCAGAAAAGAGTATGTTCACAGCCTTACTGTTGCTCAGATGCTGAGCAATGATACAAGCAGTACCATGCTCAGCGACTGGCAAAATGACAAACGTGGTGTGAACGCAAATGTCCCATATGTTAAACAGAGAGCTACCAAAGTAGTGCAACTAAGCAGATGAACAAGATATGGCAGGCCTAAACTTCTCAACGAAATGATCTAAGTATATGTCCAGTGAGATGAGAAGTTACTGTTCAGATTTGTCTCCTGTTCGAAGCTTGTCGAAGCCTGCTTCGCTGGTCGAAGCCTGCTTTGGAGGTTGGTGACGAAGCTTGCTTCGGAGGTCAGTTGCGAAGCTTGTCGAAGATGCCGAAGGTGTTTTGGTCTAGCCTAGTTTGAAGGGGCAGGGAGCGAAGTATGCTTCGAAGCAAAGTATGACAACGCCGGAGCCTGCTTCGAAGTATGTACTTCGAAGGCAAGGCTTCGGACACAGCTTCGAACCGAGTGCTTCGTACCTAAACCTTCGAACAGAAAGCTTCGAATGCAACACACAGACGGACTACCTTTGAACAAAGAAGCGAAGCCTGTCACACGATAGAGGCACCAAAATCGAAGCCTACACTCTACCTTCGAAAAGAGCAAGCTTCGAAAAGAGAAGCGAAGGCTGACATGCCACACATAAACCAACGCGAAGCCTAGCAGAACAACAAGCTTCGAAGTCAACTTCGAAACCTATCGAAGTGTAGACTTCGAACAGCTAGAGCCGGAGAACCTTCGCACTGTCGTTCGAAGTATGCGATGCTGTCCGTTCAAAGAGTACTTTGAAGCTAGCGATGGAGGACACAAAATGAAGTTCGAAGTTTGAATGAAGCCTTCGAGGATGTTTGATCGAAGGCTGCCTCACGGAGCTGAGGGGCTTCGAACAGAGAAGGGGCTTCGCTAGAAACACACCCAGAAAAGAGACTTCAGACCTGTCAACCCGATCAAAAAGTCGAGCAGTAAAAGCAAAAAGCTGGCACAAGAGTACTGTTGCTACAGTGGAGTACTACTTGCAAACAGCAAGAACTAGTACTCTGCTCGTGAAGAACAGAAGCAACCCCACGCCAGCCGAAGCCCAAAACTCATCAAAAATGCTTGTGCACGTGAATCGAAACAACAAATAATGCTGTGCACGGATGGAGAATCGAAGCTTCAAAGCACTGTAGGAAAGAAATAAAATGCAAGGCAAAAATCTCATGAACAGCAGCCTGGCTGCGCACAACAAGAGAGAGAAGAGAGAATGCAAGAGACAGAAAGTGACCCAAAGGAGTAGTATTGATTTCAGCAAAAAGGGTAGTCCAAACCCTAGGGATTGGGATCCTATTTATAGGCTCCCAACACTAGGAACATTCCACCTGCCCCTTAGGGTTTTTACAGACGCAAGAATAAAGGAAAAGACTCTACTGCCCTTAGGTATTTTTACAGACACGACTGACTAACTGTGGGCCTAGAGTTACAGATGACTTATCCGGAAGCTCAGCTTTCGTAGCGACTACGGCTTCTCTTCTGGACAGTCGGATACAAGATCAACGGTTGTCAATTTTGCGCCGAAACTGACAAAGCCTCCACCGACTTTGCACCAGGTACCCAGATTGGGCCGGCCCGACTCCGCAGCTCTCTCAGCCCGACAATTGCTCACCGCCCGTGTACCTGAGTCAGTCCTGGTCAATAGCCCAGTGGGTCTTCTACTGCTTCTGGCCCACGTACCTGGATTGGGCCAGCCCGACTTCGCAGCCTCCTCTGCCCGACAGTCGCTTGCTGCCCGTGTACCTGAGTCACACGCGGCCCATGAAACAGCAGATCTCTTCTTCTTCTGTCCTATTTGACTATCGTTGACAATGACTCATCACTTCTGGAGCCATGAGGCCCACGCTATTCAGCATGGCTCCTCACCCGCCCCTCATGCGTCCGCGCCCACGCCCTCTCCCTAACTATCGGAGTTCCTGCGCGTACGCCGACCGATCTTCTCCAGCACCACCAACCCAATGGAGGCTGGAGATTGGCTCCGCACCATAGGGAAGAAGTTGGACCTCCTCCCCTGCACCGACTGGGAGAGAGTGGCCTTCGCCACTCATCAGCTCCAAGGTCCCGCCGTAGAGTGGTGGGACAACTATCGTGAGTCCCAGCCAGAGGACCACGTGGTGACATGGGCGGAGTTTACCATCGCCTTTCGCGCCGCCCACGTCCCCGCTGGAGTTATCGTAGTCAAGCAGCAGGAGTTCCGTGACCTGCAACAGGGCAGCCAGACTGTCATGGAGTACCTCCATGAGTTCAACCGTCTTGCACGCTACGTGCCAGAAGAGGTGCGGACCGACGCCCTCCGTTAGGCCAAGTTCCTCCGGGGACTTAAGGATGAGCTGTCCATCCAGCTCGTTGCCACCAACTACGCCGACTTTCAACGGTTGGTGAATAAAGCGCTCATCCAAGAGACTGGGCAAAACAAGTTGGACCTCAAGAAGAGGAAGATGATCGCCTTCAAGCATCAGCAGGCGAATTCTCAGAGGCCCCGCTTCGTCCCTCCACCACCAGCACCCGCATACCATCCTCAGCCCGCCTACAGGGCACCTCACGCCGCCGGTGGATCCAACGTCGGGCATCCCCGCCCCGCTCCACTAGCTCCGGCCGCTCAGCCGACACCTGCTGCCAAGGCCCCAATCTTAAGGGATCGCCTAGGAAAGCCGATCGTCTGCTTCAACTACCGGAAGGAAGGGCACTACTCGCACCAGTGTCCTCACCCCAAACAACACCAAGGCGCGGCACCCAACCAGGTGGTTTGTGCTCGTGTCAGCCACATCAGCGCGGAGGAAGCTCAGTAGGCTCCCGAAGTCGTGCTCGGTATGTTTACTGCGAATTCCATACCAGCTATGATTCTATTTGACTCTGGAGCAACACACTCCTTCATTTCGGAAGACTTTGTGAAAACCCATGACTTGGAAGTACTCCCTCTATCAGTCCCCATGATGATTGCCACTCCAAGCAATAAAACCTTAGCCCACTTATACAGTCCTAAGGTTAAGATAGAGATCCAAGGAGTATTGTTCTGGGCCGAGCCAGTCCTCATTAAGTGCACCAGACTCAACCTCATCCTAGGGATGGATTGGTTGATGAAGCACAAGGGAGTGATCAACTGCGCCAGCAAGTCCGTAACAGTGACCAACCCCGAAGGCGAAGCCGTCACTTTTCGGATGACCAGCCGCAAACCTCCAGAAGCATCTCTTCACTCTCTAGCCCTTGAAGAAGTGCCCATCGTCAAGGAGTTCATGGACGTCTTCCCAGAGGACCTACTAGGAATGCCTCCCAAGCGGGACATCGAATTAAGAATCGAACTTGTCCCCGGGACCACTCCAATCTCCAAACGCCCATACCGGGTGGCCGCCAATGAACTAGCCGAAGTCAAGAGCAATATCGAAGACCTGGTGCAAAAAGGGTACATCCGACCAAGTACCTCACCCTGGGGTGCACCGGTCATCTTCGCCATGAAGAAGGACAAGACCAAGAGGATGTGCGTGGACTATAGAGCCTTAAACGACGTAACCATCAAGAATAAGTACCCATTGCCTCGGATCGACGACCTGTTCGATCAACTGAAAGGATCCTCGGTGTTCTCCAAGATTGACCTCAGGTCAGGTTATCATCAATTGAGGATTAGATAAGAGGACATACCCAAGACTGCCTTCACCTCCCGCTATGGACTCTACGAGTATACAATGATGTCGTTTGGACTCACGAATGCCCCGGCCTTTTTCATGAACATGATGAACAATGTATTCATGGAGTTCTTGGATAAGTTCATCGTGGTATTCATCGACGATATCCTCGTTTACTTCAATACCAAGGAAGAACATGAAACCCACCTCCGTCTAACCCTCGGAAAGCTAAGGTAACAACAACTGTACGCCAAATACAGCAAGTGCGAGTTTTGGTCGTCAGAGGTGAAATTCCTCGGACATGTCATATCTGCCAGAGGAATAGCTGTGGATCTGACCACAGTGGAAGCAGTAACCAACTGGTTACAGCCCTCGACCGTGACCGAGATCCAAAGTTTTCTCGGATTGGCCGGATACTACCGCCGGTTCATCGAGAATTTTTCGAAGATCGCCAAGCCCATGACTAGACTATTGCAGAAGGAGGTAAAATTTGAATGGACCCCAGATTGTGAAGAAAGCTTCCAAACCCTCAAGAAGAAGCTCGTGTCAGCTCCTATTCTGACTCTGTCGGACATCTGGGAAGACTTCCATGTCTACTGTGATGCCTCTCGTCAAGGATTGGGATGTGTCTTAATGCAATAAGGGAAGGTGATATCCTACGCCTCCCGACAGCTGAGACCGCATGAGCTAAACTACCCGACCCACGACCTGGAGTTAGCAGGACATGCGAAAGGGTAAAGCTCCCGGATTCTCTGAGGATGAACACGGTACCATCTGGTTCGGAGACCGGATATGCATACCCGATCAGCCTGAGTTGAAGACCCTCATCCTTCAAGAAGCCCACGATGTGGCCAAGTGCGACACATGCCGGTGAGTCAAGGCAGAGCACCAAAGACCTGCTGGACTGTTGCAACCCCTTAAGGTCCCCAAATGGAAGTGGGAAGAAATAGGAATGGACTTCATCATGGGACTGCCCAGGACCCAAGCTGGTCATGATTCTATCTGGGTGATCATCGACCGACTCATCAAGGTAGCTAACTTCATCCCCGTCAAGGCAACTTACACCATCGCCAAGTTGGCCGAGTTGTATATGACCCAGATCATGTGCCTACATGGAGTTCCAAAGAAGATTGTATCTGACCGTGGGAGTCAGTTTACCTCTAAGTTTTGGAAGAACCTTCAAGAGGAACTCGGCACCCGGTTGAACTTTAGCATCGCCTATCATCCTCAGACCGATGGCCAAACCGAAAGGGTTAACCAGATATTGGAGCATATGCTTAGAGCTTGCGCTCTAGACTTTGGCGGGATGTGGGACAAGAACTTTCCCTATGCGGAGTTCTCCTACAACAACAGCTATCAATCCAGCCTGCAAATGTCCCCGTTCGAAGCACTCTACGGGCGTAAATGCAGAACGTCGCTGCTCTGGGATCAGACCGGAGAATCGCAGCTGTTTGGGACAGATATATTAAGAGAAGCTGAAGAGAAGGTCAAAATCATCAGGGACAGATTGAAGATAGCCCAGTCCCGACAAAAGAGTTACGCCGATAACCGACGAAGAGACCTAACCTTTGAGGAGGGTGATTATGTCTATCTCCGAGTCACTCCCCTCCGTGGCACTCAAAGGTTCAACATGAAAGGCATGCTAGCACCCCGTTATGTCGGACCTTTTTAGATCCTCCGATGGCAAGGAGAGGTGGCATATCAACTGGAACTGCCTCCATCCTTGGAAGGAGTTCATGATGTGTTCCACGTCTCCCAGCTAAAGAAGTGCCTTCGTGTGCCCGCCGAACAGGCCGACCTCCAACAACTCAACGTTCAAGAGGACTTGACCTACATCGAGAAATCGTCAAGATATTGGAAACCAGGGAAAGGGTAACCAGGAGCCATGTGGTTCGCTTCTGCAAGGTTCAGTGGGACAACCACCCCGTCGAAGAAGCCACATGGGAAACAGAAGACGAGTTGAAAGCCCAATACCCTGAGCTATTCGAGTAGCGTTCCAATCTCGAGGACGAGATTCTTTGTAAGGGGGATAGGTTTGTAACACCCCAAATTTTCAAAGAAATAAAAATATAATTTAAGCTATTTTCCTGGAATTATTTATTTTGGAAATACCTTTAATGCCGTCCTTAATCTTTTTGAACTAGAACCTAGATGAAATGACCAAACCAGAGGCTAGAAAATTTTGTATATGATCCCAAGGCCAAGATATATTTTTGAGAATTTTTACAAATTTTTATCAACCTTGGAAGTAGCCCAAATATTTTAATCCATTTTCTGTGATTATTTTTAATCAGAAAATCATTTAAACAGTGTTGGCGTAAAAGATTACGCTAACAGGTTTCTGTAGAAAAGAAACTAACAAACGAAGTGTTTGTGAAGCAAACTGTTCTAAGCCTCCGAAAGGATAATAACTTAGAATAGTTCGAAAGTGTGTATTGAATCACTTGAATTCGGTCCCTATTACAGGGTGAAATGGGGGGTATTTATAGGCCCAAACATTAAGGAAAAGACCTATTTACCCCTCTATTACAACCGACATTAAGGAAACTATTCGGTTTCCTTAATAGGGCTAAAATGGTAAAAGACTAATCTAATAAGAAAGAAGATAAGTCTTCCATCTTAGCTGGCAAAAAAGATCTTGAAGGGCTTTAGTTCGAAAACATACTTCGAACCAATGCCTGTCTTCGGGCTTCGAACGGGGTTCCGGGTATCTTCGAAGATGATCTTCGGAGAATCTTCGAACTGGTTGACTGCCTTCATGCATCTTCGGCAATAATCTCGAAGATGAGATATTTTCCCCCAACAGTAGCCCCTCGAATACGCTTCTCCGTTCGACCTGTAACGTTAGGAGAGCAGTATACGGAAAGAAAAGATAACCAATCATAGGGGTTATTGGTTTTTATTTTATCTCTGAAATGCATGAAGATATGAACTTCGAATTAGTCTTAAGGTAGTTACTTTTCGAACTATCTTAGAATTGACTCAGGAAGTTCGAAAGTCTTTTTAGACTTAGAAGATATAGCCGTTAGTTTCTGTTTACAACGGAAACTGTAGCAGGCGTTAATTTCGCGAAAGAAGTAACGGCAGGAATGCGAAACGACATGGATTAACGGTAAGAAAGTGAAGTTTAGGCTATAAATTAAGGGCTTAGAAGTTACCCGGTTACCTTTTCACCGCTTTCTCACAATCAAAAGATTTCTGAGCCCCTTGAGTTCTTAAACCCTAGCCTCCAGTTCCTCCAAAGCGATCCAGAGATTGCAATGGCGAAGACCAAGGGATCAGCGCCTCCGTCGATTGTGGCTCGGCAACAGGCGGCAGCAGCGGCAGCAGCAACGTTGGCGGCGATACCGTCAGTGGCCGCAGCAACATCTATGGCGGCTGGAGGGGGAAACCCCCAAATCTCTGCTGACCAAGGTTTGTGCCCCCCGTCAACCAAGTATTTAGATCAGTCCTTCCAGTTGGGGCCTTCGACCTGCAAAAGAGAGTCCTTGACAATCGCAGTAGGAGGGAATATCAGTGCGGGAGTTATGATTTGGAAGCCGGGGAAAGAAGTAATTCCAGTGCCAAGACCCGGAGAAGTGGTAGTGTTCGAAGCCTTTTTCGAAGCAGGCTTGGGTCTCCCTGCAGTGGACTTCTTGGCGGAGGTACTCGACCTATTCCATGTAACCCTCCCCCAACTATCTCCAAATGCGGTAGCTAGATTAGCTATCTTTGAGTGGGCCTTGAGAGCCGAAGGATGTGAAGGAAGGGCTGAAATCTTCGCTGCATTACATAGAGCAACCTGCCAGCCGAAAACCTTCGTAACTCCTGGAGGTGAAAAAAGTAGTAATATCTTTTGGCAGTATCAACTTTAGACTTCGGGATGAGTATGCCCTTCGCTTTCCTGCTAAAGCTATCAACGCCAGATGGTACACCGATTGGATTCTGAAATGGTTCTATGCCGAAGTTGGGGCAAGCAATCCTCTGGCTGGACCGCTTAAAGAAATCCAATTCCGAAAGGAAGCTTTGGTGCGACCCGACGAAGGCCAATTCGAAGCCCGTCTCAACCTGCTTGAAAAAGTTAGCCGAAGGCTCAGTATGCGAGACTTGGCTGAAGAATTCATTGGTCTTCAAATTCCTCCACTGATGGCCAACTGGCCTATCATCTTCGAAGATGACTCCGAAGGCGGTCTTCGTAAAATTAACTTGACTTCAAGTCCTACAGGTAACTTCAAAACCAACATGCATTAAACATATTTACTTCGAAGAAAAAACTAACTTGAATTATTTATTTTGCAGTTTCTTCAGCCCCTGTTACTTCAGAACAGATTATAAGGGCTTCGGAAAAGATCTTGGGTGCTCCAACTCCGACTGAGAAAGAGTGGCGAATTAAACTGGTTGGGAGTTGGGAGAGATTTAACAGAGTATGGGGAATGCTGAAATTCACTCCTCCCCCTCTGATGGATTGGGCGCCTTTGGAGAAAGGGCCTCAGAAAAGGAAAGCCGAAGCTGGAACTTCAAGTTCAGCAAAAACTCCGGTGAAGAAGGTGGCTCGGAAGCCGAAGAACCTCGCACATTCAGATCCTGCACCTTCGAGCTCAAGAGCTTCGGTTTCCGACTCCCAAGAAGAAACGGGGAGATTGCTTGTGCACCTGATGGAAGAGAATGAAACTCAAAGGGCCACACAAGCCGAAGTACCTGCGAACGTACCGGAGTCCGGAGATAATGTTGATCAACCAAGGACTTCGGTAGTTCAAGAAGATGCAACTCAGGACGGAGTTCCTGTGAATGAAAGTGGGGTCGAAGTCACTATGGCTTCGATTCCCGAAGAAGCAACGAGGACTGCCCAGGACGATGCTCCTGTAGTCCAAGATTTAACGGCTGATTCGGATGATGACTTCATTTTTGATCCTCCGATCAGTCCAGTGCTCGATCTCCCGGAGAATGTCGAAGGTAGATTTCGCATAATTCATATCAATTTATGCAAAATTATACAATGTATAATATTTTTGTTTTTTCAGAGCCTCCTGTTGTCGAAGTACCTCACGAAGATACAATTCAAAGGCCTTCGACAACTTTGGAGCCACACCCGGAGGTTACTCAACAGGGGCCTGGAAGAGGTAAAAGACACATAGAGCCTCTCCCTACTCAAGGATCGACTTCATCTGAGTCAACAGATGAAAGTGAATCAACTGAGGGGGGGCCATCTTCAGAAGTTCCAAGGGCCTCGGAAGAACTCTCCGGACCTTCGCTAAGCAGAGCTGATCAGAAGGCTTCAGTAATGCTTCCTCTCATAACTCCTTTTTTGGAGGAGAAAACCGGACTTGGGACTTTGGTTAAACCTTTGGGTCAAGCCAGTCGCAAAGTCGGGGAAACAGAACTGGTAGCCCTTTTAAGCAGAGCGAAAAGTTCGGAGCTTAACATTGCTGTAGAAAGAGCAGCTTATCAGGTATAAAGCATCTTCGAACCAAATAGCAAATTATATATGAATAATTTCTTATTTCAGTTTTTCTTTTTTCTTAGCAAGCAGTCTTGGCCCGCGCTGCAGCTTTATCGGGCGAAAATGAAATTGCTCAACTTCGGGAAGAAAACGAAGCTCTTCAAAGAAATTTTAACTTCTCCGAAGGTCGAGTAGCTCAGATGGATAATATAATATTAGCAGAGCGAAGGGCCAGGCAAAGCTTGGAGGCTGCGAAGAAAGAGCTCGAAGCAGAAAGAATTGTGCTTCGAGCAGAAATTGAAAGACTGCGGAAGGAGGATGCTGCTAAGGGGTCCGAACTTGTGAGGGTCCAAGAAGAGGCTAGCCAACTCCTGACTCAAAAGAATACTTTGACTACGGAGAATGCTAGAATTTCCGGAGTTCTAGCAGAAACGACTTCGGTCAAGGATGCGCTTATTGAGGAAAGGCTTAAGTCTGAGAAGGTGGCTTCGGAGGTCATCGAGCAGATGCTAGGTGTCTTGGAGTACTTCGGTACTACTGGATCACTACCTTCGGATGACAATGTGACTCTGCTGCGCCGGTTAAAGAGGATCCAAGGAGCAGCGAAGCAAATGAAGACGGTAGGCATGCGTTATGGAGAACTCTCCGGACAAGTGTCTGCCCTTGGATTACTTCGTTACTACGAGGATTTGGGCCGAACAATCACTCCGAGCGCAGAGGGCTCCATCACCTTCGACGACGCAAGACTTTTGAATCCTTCCGAAGGCGTGACTGCCGCCTGGCGAGCCTTTCAAACTTCATGGAGAGCCGAAGGTCGTTCTGCGATCAAGGCTTGGATTGACGAAGGCCAACGTCAGAAGCAAGTTCAGAGCCAAGCTTCGAGCAGTCAGCCTCCTCCGAACCCGCAGGTTTAGGAATTACTTAGGATTTTTTGATTATGTAAAGCTCATGCTTGTAAACATTTATCAATGAAAGTCTTGTTTGTCATATTTTTAGGCTTTGCCTCTTATGGAAGATATCGAAGTGTTAGAGCTTAACAGCGAAGTTCGCTCATTGTGGAACACCTTCGAACTTCTAAAGAGTTATAAGCGTCCTCGATTTCTTATTCCTCGAGATGACTCCGGCGTAATTGCGCCCGAAGTAATCAAAGACGTATTGTCTTATATTAAAGAGGAAGATAAAGAGGTTGACGCAAACACCTCGTCTTCTGAAGACACTAATTGGTCTGAAGACGAAGGTGAAGCCCAAAATAAAAGATCTGAAGATCTTAGAAGCTGGGAAAGAAGCCCCGAGCAGCTTCGAACTTGGGCCGAGCTTCAACAAGAGCAGAAGGATTTTAGAGCTTCGAGGGGGAGGAAGAGAGTTAAATGTAAAGTTCTTAGAACTTCCGATGTTGGAACTAGTCGTTCCACCCCTAGCTCTCGGGACCGAAGAGGTCTCCGATTCCTTCTTGGTATAGATACCAATTTTTCATAGTGTAATCTGTAAATACATTTATTTCAATAATGAATGCCGATTTAAAATTGTCTCCATATTTACTAGCCCCTCTTTGGGTATAAGCAACTTCGAAATGTATTCAAAGATGGTTATGCGCAAAGAAAAACTTCGGAGTACAATTTTTTGGGTGTTCGGAGCCCCTCTGTCATTTAAAGATCTTATGAAATGCCTTCGACTTTTTGTAGTCAGAAGAATGGTAACTTGGTACCTTTGTTTAACGAAAGAAATCAATTGAGATAACTTCCAGGACACTTTAGTGTCTTAAGAAATTTGTCACTTTGGACTTATGTTAACAGACATTCGAAGCTCATGGCTCAAATGCTGTTTTGCTTTAGCCACCTTCGGCTATTTTTGCAGAAGTCTACCAGCCAATGGCTTGGACTTCGCAGAATTTGGCCACCTTCGGCTCTTTTTACGGATGTCTACCAGCCAATGGCTTGAACTCCGTATAATTGTAGCCACCTTCGGCTATTTTTGCAGAAGTCTACCAGCCAATGGCTTGGACTTCGCAGAATTTGGCCACCTTCGGCTCTTTTTACGGATGTCTACCAGCCAATGGCTTGGACTCCGTATAATTGTAGCCACCTTCGGCTATTTTTGCAGAAGTCTACCAGCCAATGGCTTGGACTTCGCAGAATTTGGCCACCTTCGGCTCTTTTTACGGATGTCTGCAAGCTGCAGCTTGGACTCCGTAGATTTTGGCCACCTTCGGCTCTTTTTACGGAAGTCTACCAGCCAATGGCTTGGACTCCGTAGAATGTGGTTTTGGCTCTTTTACGGATGCCTACAAGCCGTGGCCTGGGCTCCGGATGGATTTCAGCCACCACACCGGAGGCTTCGACTTTATGGGTACGAAGTCCGGAAATACAGCCCAGCTTAATGACACTTCCCTCTCGGTCGACCCCACGGTTCCAGCGCGTCCGCTCGGGAAGCTGGGAGTCTATGAGGGGAAGGCAACTATCAGGGTGTATGCTTTATTAATTTAGAGGTGATTACAAGCGAATTACAAGGAGCCCTTATGCGAAGTATCGCTTTAGGTGCTCCGCATGCCAAGTATGTGCTAACTCTTCACCTTCTAAATTAGCTAATTTGAATGAACCAGGGCGCCCTGAGCGGACAATTAGATATGGACCTTCCCATTTATTGCCTAACTTCCCTGGTGCTATAATGCTTCGTAGAACAAGATGACCCGGCCTTAACTCGCTGAGCTTAACCTTCGGGTCATACCAAGTCTTCATCTGCTGATGATACTTTGATAAATTAGCTACAGCCCGAAGTCTTGTTTCTTCTGACAAATCTAACGAAGCTTGTCTTTCTTCTTCGATGTCCGGTTCGGTGCTGCGAAATGACCCCCCTTTGAACTCTGTTGGAGTCATAGCTTCATCTCCGAATAGTAGTCTGAACGGAGTAAAACCTGTGGACCTTGTTTGCGTAGTCCGAATGGACCACAGAATCTTCGGAAGCTCTTCGGTCCACAGTCCCTTTGATAATCCTACTATTCTTCGATTTAGCCCTGATAAAATATTTCCATTGGCTCGCTCTACGGCTCCATTCGACTGAGGATGTCTCACTGCAGCAAAACATAGTTGAATGCCTAGGTCTTCGCAAAACTTCCTGAAGGGTTCTGCGTCGAACTGTGTTCCATTATCAACTGTGAGATATCTAGGCACTCCGAACCGGCAAATAATGTTCTTCCAGAAGAATTTCTGTACATTGTTCGAAGTGATAGCTGTTAAGGGCTCTGCTTCTACCCACTTAGAAAAATATTCAATGGCTACCACTGCGAACTTCAAATTTCCCTTTGCTAACGGAAAGGGACCAATTAGATCCATACCCCATCTGGCCATAGGCCATACCGGAGCAATGACTTGAAGAGCTGTTGGTGGGCGATGACTCCGTCGACCCATCCACTGGCATCCTTGACAAGTGCGGACCAAGCTCTCCGCATCAGCTGTTATTGTGGGCCAATAAAGCCCCTGGCGAAGTGTTTTTCCTGCCAGAGCTCTAGGGGCTAAATGGCTTCCACAAAGGCCTTCGTGAATTTCTCGAAGAATTTCTTGGCCTTCGGCTTGAGATATACATCGGAGTAGAGGGGAACATACTCCGGCCTTGTATAATATACCGTTGATTAACTGATAGTTTCTTGCTCTGAGCTTTAATCTTGACAATTGGGGCTCTTCGGGCAAATTTGTTCCTCCTTGCAAGAGTTCTATGATCAAATCTTTCCAATCTGCACTAGGAATGCAAAGAATCTCCGCAGAGGCAATTTGTGGCACCGAAGGTACATTGAGCTCCTCATAGAAAGCTTCTTCAGGCACATCCACAGCTCCGGCTGCGGCCTTCGCTAAAATGTCTGCTTGCACGTTTTCAGCTCTTGGTATACTCCGAATGGAAATACCCTTGAAGTGTGCTTCGATCTTGCGGATTTCTTCCAAGTATTTTGCAAGCTGTGGATGTCGGACTTGAAAACTTTTGTCTACGTGCCCTGCTACTATCTGAGAATCTGTCTTTATAATTATTCTTGTAGCCCCTAGAGCACGTGCTTTCCGGAGTCCCAATAAAATCCCTTCGTACTCCGCTATATTATTGGTAGACTTAAAGTTGAGTCTTGCGGAGTACATTGCTCTTTGCCCTGACGGTGAAATCAACACTGCCCCAATGCCTGCTCCGGATGCTTGGAAAGCCCCATCGGAGTAAACAGTCCAAACTCCGTCACTTGATTTCTCCGGAGTCAAATTCGCAGGTGGAGTCCACTCTGCTACGAAGTCTGCTAGGACTTGGGATTTAATAGCTGTCCTTGCCAGAAAAGATATGCCGAAGGGTGCTAGCTCTACTGCCCACTTTCCAATCCTTCCAGTGGAATCTTTGCTTCGGAGCATATCTCCTAAGGGATACGAAGTTGGTACAATTACATTGTGAGCCAAAAAATAATGTTTTAGCTTCCTCGAAGCCATTATCAGAGCATAAACGAACTTCTCAAGTTCGGAGTATCTTGTCTTCGCTCCTGACAATGCTTCGGATACAAAATAGACAGGATTTTGGACCAACTTCCCATTGAAATCCACTTCTCTGACAAGGACTGCGCTGACAGCTGAACTTGTAGCTGCAAGATACAGGAGTAGGGTTTCGTCCGCAATAGGCACCGTGAGTGTAGCAAGATTGCTGAGATAATCTTTAATATCTTCGAAGCTTTTCTGACACTCCGGTGTCCATGCAAAATCTTCGGACCCTTTCAAAGCTTTAAATATTGGCAAACTCCTCTCCGCAGACCTTGATAAAAACCTGCTAAGTGCGGCCAGACGTCTAGTCAGCTTTTGCACTTGCTTTAAATTCTCCGGAGGAGCCATCTTCTGCAGCGCAGTTATTTGAGTAGGGCTAGCTTCAATTCCCCTGCTTGAAACTAAGTACCCTAACAACTTTCCAGCCTTAGCTCTGAATATACATTTTTCGGGGTTAAGACGGATCCCACATGCCCGAAGGCTATTGAATGTTTCTGCTAAGTCTAGGCTATGTTGGTGCTTTAAAGCACCTTTTATTACAATATCATCCATATAGGCCTCCACATTGCGACCTAGTTGATGACCTAGAGCCTTAGCAACTAATCTTGAAAAAGTAGCCCCGGCATTTCTTAGGCCGAAGGGCATTCTTACATAACAGAAGACTCCCGAAGGAGTTACAAAGCTTGTCTTGATTTCATCTTCGTGCTTCAACCATATTTGATGATAACCAGAATACGCGTCAAGGAAGCTTAGTAATTCCGAACCTGCAGTGGAGTCAACTAGTTGATCAATTCGGGGCATGGGGTAGGGGTCACGTGGGCACGCTTTATTCAGAGATGTGAAATCAATGCACATGCGCCACTTCCCGGAAGACTTCTTCCTGACGAAGACTGGGTTGGCTAACCATTCTGTGTGGGCCACTTCTCTGATAATCCCAGCCTTCAACAGTTTTTCAACTTCGTCTTTAGCTAGAGCAGCTCTCTCTGCGGACATCTTCCGGAGTCCTTGTCGAACAGGCCGGGCCTTCGGGTTTACAAGTAAAATGTGCTCAATAATATCCCAATCGACTCCGGTGATATCTTCGTCAGACCAAGCGAAGACATCCAAATTTTCTTCTACGACCTTTTCCAAGGAAGTTGCAACTTCAGGAGGTAAATCTTTACCAAATTGAAAAGTGTATTCTTTACCATCTTTGACAATGATCTTCATTGCAATCTCTCCTTCGGGACTTGGTCTCGGAAATGACTTCTTCGAAGCTTCGGAGGAGGCTGAAAAAATTTCTTCATTATCTTGGACACTGTTTACTTGCCTCGGATCAAGAGGAGGACCGTGACCATATTCTGCCCTCCGAGCCATGGCTTGATCTCCGAAGATTGTTAGGACTCCTGCTTGTGTGGGCATCTTCATGCACAAGTAGTTGTGATGCGCCACAGCTCCGAACTGATTCAACATGCCCCGTCCGAAGATGACATTATAAGCATATGGGGCATCTACCACATCAAAGATAACTTCTTCAGTTCGGGCTAATAAACCTTCTCCGAAGGTTACTTCCAAGCCTATCTGGCCGAGTGCATCAAGCGGAGGTCCTGCGAAGCCTTGCAGAGGACGAGCCGCTGGGAGGAGATGCTTCCGGGAAATGCATAACTGATCGAAGGCTTGTACAAAGATGATATCTGCCGAACTACCTCCGTCAATTAGCACCCTTCGGACTTCAGTCCCTGCAATATCAGCAGTAATAACCAATGGATCTGCATGCGGGAACTTAATACCAGCTGCATCCTCCGCAGAGAAAGATATTGGAACATGAGACCACTCCGGCATTGCAGCTGCAGATGACGAAGTCCCAATATGACCTACTTCCCGAACGTACTCTCTTCGCTGTCTCTTGGACATGCTTCTGAGGGTACCTCCTCCAGAGATAGGGAGAACTACTCTCTTTCCTCTATCTTGCCCTTCCTCTTGCTTCGGAGGTGGCATAACATTGGCCACCGGAGGGTGCCTTGCAGCATCAAAATTTTCTATCCGCGCCACAGCCTGGACCGGGTCTGGGCGCGCTGCTGCTGGACTTCGGTCGGTACTGCCTCGACCCGAAGTTCTTTCCAAGTATTCTCCCCATAGGGTAAGGATAGCCTTGCAAGTGTCAGTTGCATGGCTTCGATTCTCTCCATGAATACAGCAAAAAAGGGTCTGGCCCTTGCCAGCCGTTTTCCCTGGTGGCCTCCAGCCGCTGGACTTGTTCCCCGCAGACTGTGGAGCTCTTGGTGCAAACTTCTGTGGGGGTGCAATGTTCAAGACTTCAGAGCGAGGGTGCTTTTGCCCTCTTCTTCGATCATGCTGCGCTTCGAAGACTGGTTCCTGCGGCTGTGCCGAAGTCTTCACCTCTGCTTTAACTTCTTGCAATATCGTTGAAGCAGCAGCAGTCCTCCGGAGCCAACCCTCTTCCGACCTCGCATACTCCTCGAAATATGACATCAGTTGTGACACTGTGGAGATGCTCTTCCGATGCAGTTTATCCAAAAGGCCTTTATGACTGACGCCTTCCCGAGCCGCATCAACCACTGAGGATGTGGACAGCCCCCGAATTTGCGACTTCGTGTGAGCGAAGCGCTTGAAGTACTGCCTCAATGTTTCTCCGGGGAGCTGTTTCACTTGGAAAAGGCTTCCTGTTGACATAGGAGGCACGAAGGTGCCCTGAAAGTTACTTATAAACTTCCTCTTCAACTGTGACCACGAATTGATTGATCCTGGCTTTAAAGACCAGAACCATCTCAACGCCACTCCTTGAAGAGCTAACGGGAAGCACTTCGCCATAGTGTCTCTGACTCCGCCGCTAGCCTCAATCGCTAGGGCATAAGAACGCGCGCACTCGCTGGGATCTTCATCTCCGGCATACTTGCAGAGCTTCGAGGTTTTAAACTTCGGATCAAAGCGAACCTTCTGCAGCTCAGGATGCAACGGAGATTCATTGTCGTAAGAGGCGTTCTCCGGGGCTTCGGGATAACCAAGATCGTCGTCTTCGGGCACTTCGGGGATAGCTGGGGTGGCTTCAGAGCGAAGCCTGTTCGCAGCTTCTTGTCGCCACCTTGCTACCTCAGCTTGGAGGTTGGCCATTTGAGTGGCCATATCTCCAAGGCTATCTTCATCTCCTCCGGAAGGACCTTCCGGGTCTTGAGAACTGGTATGATCAGTTCGAATCGGGATGGAGGGTGGTGGAATGACTCCGGGCGGTCGGAGTATGGAAGGGGTTGACGGAGAGGCTTCGTATCCTCGAGGGATAAAAGCACCTTCCGGAGTTTGAGGTGGAGGGATAGTCGAAGACCCTCCGACTTTGACTGTGTCGAAGGGTATCTCTCCGGAGATCCGAGAGGACCTCCGAGTGGGATTACGAGGTGCGCTCCGCTTAGGAGGCATGATGTAAGAAGTTGGTAGAGAACGAAGTTTTTCGGACTAGGTTCCCCACGGACGGCGCCAACTGTTGGCGTAAAAGATTACGCTAACAGGTTTCTGTAGAAAAGAAACTAACAAACGAAGTGTTTGTGAAGCAAACTGTTCTAAGCCTCCGAAAGGATAATAACTTAGAATAGTTCGAAAGTGTGTATTGAATCACTTGAATTCGGTCCCTATTACAGGGTGAAATGGGGGGTATTTATAGGCCCAAACATTAAGGAAAAGACCTATTTACCCCTCTATTACAACCGACATTAAGGAAACTATTCGGTTTCCTTAATAGGGCTAAAATGGTAAAAGACTAATCTAATAAGAAAGAAGATAAGTCTTCCATCTTAGCTGGCAGAAAAGATCTTGAAGGGATTTAGTTCGAAAACATACTTCGAACCAATGCCTGTCTTCGGGCTTCGAACGGGGTTCCGGGTATCTTCGAAGATGATCTTCGGAGAATCTTCGAACTGGTTGACTGCCTTCATGCATCTTCGGCAATAACCCCGAAGATGAGATATTTTCCCCCAACAAACAGTAACGGGCCCTCCGCCTCCCTTTCTCTCTCTCCTGGCTGGCCCAGCCCACTCCTCCCCGCGCGCCCCGGCTGACCAGTGGACCCCGCCCGTCAGTGACCCCCCTCTCCGCGCGCGTACCCGGCCCCACCTGTCGGCGCCAACCGGCTCCCTCTTGTGGCCAAGCCCGACCCTACCCGTCAGTCGCCACCCCGTTTGCTCGTACTCGCTGGCATGTGGCCCCCATCTGTCAGACCATTCGTCCCCACGGGATCCGCCCCGAAATCCCCCCTCACCGGCCAAAGCCCTAATTCTGCCTCGGATCCGCCCCCGCTGGCTCCCTCCCTTTAATCCGTTGCCTGCAATGAATCCCCCTCAACACGTCGACTGTTTCCCCCCTTAAACCCGACCGAATCGCGTCCAGGTTCAACGTATCCCCTCGCAACCGAGCTCGCCGGCGTTAAGGCCATTTTAATGTCGGTCCTCCCCCGATTGCGCCCCCTTTGCCCCCGCTGGTGACCTTATTTAAACCCCCTGGCCATCCGCATTTTACCCCCCACACTCACTCACCGCGAGAACGAACCGAACGCCCACACTTCAGTTTTTAGCGCCACACCGCCGCCCGCACTCCGGTCGCCACTCACCGCTGCCGGTGACCTCCTCCACCCTAGATGACCCGACCATTGAGACCGCAAGGACATCGAGTGTTTTAGGGATACTAGAAACTGATGTTTTAGTCTTAATATTTCAGAAAGGGATTTGGCGGATCTAGCTTTTAGTGGATTGCGTTCCAAGATTAATGAGAGACTAGACAACCAGAATTTTTTAGAGGTTAGACAAGTATTGCAGTAGGCTCTGGTCTAGGAAGGCCGAGCTAAGGATAAAAAGTTTATTAAGACGTTTAACAAGCCTATGGCCGAAATCCACGTCATGGAACACTCCGACGAGGAGGGATCAGAAGAAGAAGATTCAGTCGATATGTATGCAGCCGAATGGGTTTGGAACGCCAAGAGTAAACCTATCACTTGCTCCGAGTTACGTCCATCTCCCACCAAGAGTCGGCCTAGTTAGGTCAAGTACTCATTCGATATAACTAAGTGGGATAAGATATTTGATTTTCTCTTGAAAAACCAGCTTCTCAGATTGCCCAAAGGTCAAGTCATTCCATCTGCCGATGAGGTGAAGAAACATACATACTGTAAGTGGCATGATTCACATTCGCATAATACTAATGATTGCAATGTTTTTTGACGGCAGGTTCAATCGGCCATAGAAGAAGGACCATTGAAAATAGACCACAATCCAAAGATGAAGCTAGACAAAGATCCATTCCCCGTCAACACCATCGACCTCGATGGGAAGAAGATGTTGATTCGGCCAGAACAAGCCGAGTCAATTAAAGGGAAGGCAGTGGTTGTTCGAGAACCGCGTGCACACACACTCATACCTAAAAACCCTAAAGTGGGAGTGTGGAAGAAAAATGTTAGCACATCCCCTTCAGCTAGGGCTCACAAGAAGTCAAATGTGACATATAAGATGTTGTTAAACAAGCACCGAAGAAAAGCCAAGGAAATAGGCCCCCGAGCCAAAAAAACTAAGCCAACCGAAGGGCCCAAGGCGTTTGAAGGGTGGCTTCGGACCACAGTGGCTGACCCCCCTGCATGTTTACTCCGGGCCATAGTGGCCTAACACCCCCTATGGCGGCTTCGGACCTTAGTGGCCGAACCCCTAGTACAGTGGCTTCGGACCCCAGTGGTAGAGCCCCGGGCAGAGCGAGTTCGACCTTCCGCGCGTTCGGCCCTCAGTGGCCGAACCCTACACCACTATGGATGAGCCCTTCGATAGGACGCTTCGGCCCACACTAGCCGAACGTACCTCTGGCCTGGCAGGACCCCTCACTGATATGGTCTGAGACACCGTCGACTCTGCCGAACCCCCCGGGTAACGGGTTCGGCTCACAGTGGGCGAAGCCACTGGAGTCGTCGATGTCTCTGCCGTACAACTGGGCAGGGACTCAGTGGGATCAATACGTATCACAACCAGAGTACCCTCTGCAACTTAACGCTATGCCTTGTTTTCCTTCAAAGTGTTATGAATGGTTGGGACAAGCAGACGCAGCGGAGGGAGGCATCATCCATAGGTTGTCCGTGGTACCTCCAAATCGACTCATGTAGAACAAAGTCGAAGAATATGGGCACGAAGAGGCAAAGGACAGGGAGTCTGAATCTATCACAGTCAGAGTAGGGTCTAAGGAAGTCCCAATCCCGAAGGCCCCTTTACCGAAGTCCGACGGAGGTAAGTCCCCTACTCTGGCTGAAGCCCGCACCAGAGCCTAGTCCGATCAGCCGAACGAGGCCGGTCTGGCTGCCGGGGTCCACAGCGAGGGCTCCTCCTAATACAGAGTGCACAAGGCCGAGATGGATAGTACCACTTCGGCTAGAGTTAACAGGAACTTGGCAGTGGCACCCGGCACCAAGCCACAACCATCTTGGGCACCTCCAGGTATGTCCAAATCACAAAAGAGGCATCTACAATGACTACATGCATAGGAGATGTGCGAGAAGAAGGCCGAGGACGAGCAAGACGCTATTTTTGAAGAAATCCGACCTCGACCAACTACAAGACAGATATGGAAAGTTAAGCCGATTGCGATGACCAATCCGGCTCCTAGTCTGAGCGATGACAAAGATGACATGATCGACGACGACTACTTGCCCGTCTCCGAGGGGCCCGCACCCTAGGCGATGGACATCAACGTCATCATGCTTCCCGCTGAATTCGCCCTACCACAGGATGAGACCGAGGTTGCTCAGTTGAACCTCGGCACGCACAATGCTATCTTTGAGAAACCCGAGGACTCGACTCGCCATATAAAGCCTCTCTACGTCAGGGGTCACATTGACGGAAAGCTGATCTCCCAGATGCTTGTTGATGGTGGCGCCACTATTAACCTAATGCCTTACTCGCTATTGAAGAAACTTGGCATTGATGAGGATGATCTGAAGAAGACCAACTTGATGCTCAACTGCTTCAACGACGAGAGTTCTGAGGCCAAAGGCCTGCTCTCCATGGAGTTGACAGTGGGCGACAAGACATTGCCAACAACATTCTTCGTCGTCGATGTGCAAGGTACACTACTACAAACTGTCACTGTAGTGGCGTTGGGCAAAACCACTGTAGTGGCGGGCCATTAGATGTCCGCCACTAGAGTTGCTGGTGCTGACGGCAGCACCAGCGCCCGCCACAACTGCTGGTAAAGTAGTGGCGGTCGGTGATGACGTCGGCCCGGACCGCCACTAATGTACCAATAGCAGTGGCGGGCGCTGGTGCTGCCCGCCGCTGCTAAGATGGCCGCCACTAAAGTAATGATGACATCACTTGCGACCGCCACTACTATTCTAGCTATAAATGCGCAGCGTCTTCCTCCCCGAGCTCTACTGGAGTTCGCATTCAATTTTGTCCGTACAATGGCGACAAAAATCTAGATAAAGAGGGGGGAGGCTTTGTTTTCGTTTCTTTTGAAGGATTTCATTCTAGGAGGTAAATCCATGCCGAATCTCACATTTATTTTGTATTTAATCATGTATACAATGAGTTATTATCGTTTTTCTAATTTAGGGTTTGTGAATAGAAATTTTCAAATAATCTTCCATTTACGGTGTTACCTTCTCCCAAATGAACAAATATGACCCTCCTCACAATTATTCATCACTTGTATATTGATTTACGTCATTTTAATCTCTTTTTTAATTTGATTTATGATTATAGATCTAGAGTTATGTTGTTTGGAGAGAGAGAGAAACCAATATAGTTAATTTATTTAATAATTTTTTCTGCTTAATAAGTAGTTTTAATTAAAGCATTGAGGATTTTTAATTAATGTTGTTATGAGCGATAATAAATCAATATATTTTCAATTTGTAAATTAATAAAATTAACAATAATGATTTTATTAATATTTTTTCAAATAATATATGTTTTAGATGGAGCACAGGTCCTGGATGTACTCGTCCAACGACGGAGATGTGGTGGCATATTTTAACAGAGTAACTGAATTTACTGAAGCTGCCGCACAATATGCTTCCCGTCAGAGTGAAGAGGCAATATATTGTCCTTGTAAAGTTTGTAAAAACGAAGCGATGTATCCGTGTTCTGATCGTGAAACCATACGATTTCACTTGTTGAAAAATGGTTTCGTGAAGAACTATTATATATGGACGAAACACGGTGATATGGGCCAAAATCCTCCTGAAGATTCTGATGTGCCGCAAGATGCTCATCAACATAGAAGAGGTTGTGATCATACATCCGACATAACACATGATGATGTTGATCAACATGATGATGATGACGCCTTTGATGTGGAGGAACTGATGCGAAATGTTGCGCCTGAGGTGTTGTTGCAGAGAACTACAACCAAAGGATACGATAACTTTGAAGCACTTGACAAAGCATCAAAAAACCTTCTTTACGAGAATGCCACGGATGCGATAAGCAGTATACTGTGTTGTACACAATTCTTGAGCTTATGAAACTGAAGGCCAACAATGGATGGTCTGACACCAGTTTTTCAGATCTTTTACAACTCCTAAAAAAGGTTTTGCCAAAACCCAATGGTTTACCATCTGATACGTACCAAGCAAAGAAGATGATTTGTCCGTTGACTTTGGGCGTTCAGAAGATTCATGCATGCCCGAACCATTGTATCCTATATCGAAAAGAGTATGGATTGTTAGAGAGATGTCTGCAGTGCAACGCGAGTCGATACAAACGTCCAAATGACTGTGCGGAGGACTACAATGACCACCAGAAGAAGAATAATAAGAGGTTGCAGAAGAGGAATAAAAATGTTATTGAAGACCATCCTGGAAAAAAGATGGAGAGGAAAGTTCCGGCCTTAGTAATGTGGTACCTACCGGTGATTGATCGCTTGAAACGTATGTTCTCTAATCCTAGAGATGCTGAACTATTAATCTGGCATTTCGCTGGGCGAAAGAAGGACGGAAAACTTCGGCACCCTGCGGATGCTAGGCAGTGGAAATCATTTGACTTGGCCCATCCAGATTTCTCGGACGAACCTAGAAATATCAGGATGGGACTTAGCACGGATGGAATGAATCCCTTCGGTGAGATGAGGAACCCACATAGTACGTGGCCAGTCTTTCTATGCTTGTTCAACATTCCATCATGGTTGTGCCATAAAAGAAAATACCTTATGCTCACTACTCTAATTTCTGGTCCAAAACAACCTGGCAATGACATTGATATCTTTCTAGAACCTTTGATGGAGGATATGAAACGTCTATGGGAACATGGTGTCTGTGTGTGGGATGAGCACAAGAAAGAGCACTTCAATCTAAGAGCCATAATCTTTTGCACCATAGCTGACAACCCAGGACGCATGTCCCTAACAGGACATGTTAAAGGAAAGACAGCATGTGTAGTGTGTGTGGACCAGACAGAATCTATGCATCTTCCATCATTCGTTAAGACGATATATATGCGACACCGCAGATTTTTACCAAAAAACCACAAATATCGAAGAAATAGGAACCATTTCGATGGTACAATCGAGCTTGGACAGCCTCCACGAAATCGAGATGGCAAATTTCTATTCGAAATGGTAAAGAATATCAAAGTTGTTTTCGGAAAGAAGAGGAAGAAATCTGAAAAAATTTCAAAGGACGCTCCATTTAAAAAGCAGTCGATCTTCTTTAGATATTTGCCCTATTGGAAGGAGTTGGAGATTGGTCATGCTATCGATACAATGCACGTTGAGAAGAATGTCTTCAAAAGCACTATCGGTATTTTGTTAGACATACCGGGCAAATCAAAAGATGGACTCAAAGTACGAAGGGACCTTCAAACTCTCGGAATTAGACCCGAGCTTCACCCACAGGAAAGGGCCAATGGAAAATTTTTCCTTCCGGCTGCTAGCTATAACCTCACAATTGACGAGAAAAGATCAATCTGCAGGTGTCTACATGGAATTAGAGTTCCAACAGGATTCTCAACGAATATAAAGAATATTGTCTCCGTAGCAGATTTGAGGATGAGCGGCTACAACACTCATGATTGTCATGTTATGCTTGGGCTATTCCTCGCCATCGCAGTAAGAGGAGTCAAACATTCATTTCTGAAGATGGTGATAACACGCATGTGTCACTTCTTCAATGTCATATCAAAGAAGGTGATCGACACTGACGAGTTAAATGAATTACGTAAACAAATGAGGGAGACTATGTGTCAGCTTGAGATGTGCTTTCCTCCTTCATATTTTGATATTATGGAGCACTATATGATACATATAGCAGACCAAATCTTTGTTCTCGGTCCAATGTACCTGCACAATATGTATCCGTACGAGCGTCTAATGGTTATCTTCAAGGGTTACGTACGAAATCGTGCTTATCCAGAGGGTTCCATGATAGAGGGCTACACGACTGAGGAAGTCATTGAGTGCTATGCATATTACATAAGAGATGGAAGACCAATAGGAGTTCCCGTGTCGCGGCACCATGGAAGACTCACCGGTAAAGGAACTAAAGGCAGGAAAATCATACGAGACAATAGTTATCAAAGAATAAGAGAATCACATTACAGTGTAATGCATCAGTTGGCGATTATGAGACCATATGTTGAACAACACCTACAAGAGCTTCGTGAAAAGTATGAAGATCACGATGAACAATGGATTATGAAAGAACACAAAATCTATTTCACATCATGGCTGAGGGATCTAAACCTTTCGATCGGAGAAACCGACGAAGAGATGATGATAAATAAATTGTCTTACGGTCCATTGAGCATGGTTAAAACATGGCAAGCGTATGACATCAATGGTTTCACATTCTATACCAAAGCAAAGGATCAAAGGAGTCAGCGCCAAAATAGTGGTGTCAGAGGAGAAGCAGAAGATAGCACTGGACAAAAGAATGCTTACTATGGATACATCGAAGAAATATGGGAACTTAACTACGGGAACTCTATAGAAATCCCTGTATTTAAGTGTCAGTGGGTGAGACATCCAGAAGGTGTGGAGGTGGATGATTACGGGTTTACGATAGTTGACCTTAATAAGGTGGCTTATAAAGATGACCCTTGGATACTCGCTCAATCCGTGGCACAAGTATTTTACATACTTGATCCTAAAGATGAGAAAAAATACATCGTTGCTCCAGGAAAACAAAGAATTGTTGGAGTTGATGGAGTCGAAGACGAAGAAGAATACAATCAGTTTGATGAGGTGCCGTTTTTCGTTGACATATCAAGGATCAATGTGGTTGAAGCAAAACTGTCATTTGGCAGTGTGATTCCTTATCTACGCACCAGTGGCGATGGAAAATTAGTTCAAGGCTAGATCATTTATGTTTAGTTGTAAAATCAATTATGTCATTTATTATTAAAACATTTTCAAGATCAAATGAGGATTGAGTGTTGTGAATTATTTCATGTCTTGTAGTTCAAATTGAACTTTTTTGACTTTGATCATAAAAACACACTTAATGAAATAAAAACAGTAAACTAAGGGAGAAAAAGTAAAGTGAGGCAGAATAATACCAATTTTTTAAATTTGATAAGTTATGATGTATTTTTATTATTAAAAAAATCAAGTTCAAACTAGAATTTAATTATGAATAAAAAAGTAATGAAAATTAGAATAGAAATGTAAAAAAAATGTTTGGATGCTAGCAGCAAGGTTCGAACCTCAAACCGCCTGCAGGCAGCAAGGTTCGAACCTCGAACCGCATGGCACCAAAGCAACCCCCGCACCACTGCGCTACTAAGTCTTTCTCGACTTGAGTGGCAACGTATGCTAGATAACCCCACCAACGGCGGATTAGTAGTGGCGGGCATGATGACGTCACCAGACCGCCACCGCTATCCTTTTAGTAGTGGCGGGCATGCTGACGTCAGCATGCCCGCCACTACTAAGACACCTATATATACTTTCCACTCCCGCCGTCCGAAAACCTAGTTTCATTTTCTAAACCCTAAACTCCCGTGTCGCCCCCCTCCTCCCGTCGCCGCCGTCGACGTCCCGGAGCACGTCGCCGCTGCCCTGCCCTCCGCCCGTCGCCGCCTTCCTCGGAGCCCGTCGGCGCCGCCCGTCGTCGCCGCCATCCAGTCGATCAGTAAATAATTATTAACCTACTTCTTTATTTGGTCTTATTTTATTCGAGCTTAGGGTTAAAATGATGGAGGATTGTTATATTAATTTATGCGTGGTAATATAATTTAGTATAATATTACTAGTAGAATGCACTATAACAATAATGTTTTTTAATCTACTGTAAAAAATTTCTGAGAAAAAAATTTCCACTATAACAATAATTTTTTTTAATGTACTATAAAAAATTTCTGAGAAAACAAATTTCCACTATAACAATAATGTTTTTTAATGTACTATAATATTACTAGCTTAGGGTTTTTTAATGTTATATCAATGTGACAAAAAAAATGCAGATGGCTCCTCCTAAGATTGAACCAACAAACAGTCGATCCTCAGACTCTACATCAAGTGGCGTGTGGGAGGTTTGCAAATGCGGTAAACATAAGGTACATGATGGTATAGTTTGCAGTTGTTTGGCGAAGAAAGTGATTCTCATAATGGACTCCGACTCGGAGGACGACTCGCGATCGCCGCAACCAGATAGGGTAAGTGTTGTGCTACGGAAGAATGATGAGACAACCGGTGGTAGAGGGAAACATGCCGAGGCTAGCGGTGGAAAAGGGAAGCATGTAGAGCAATGCGGCAGCAAGAGGATGAAGGAGGCAAGATCCTCTTTTTATGCAAATTTTATATTTTTATCATCCAATTCAATCATTGATAATAAGTTGTTCTCACTATCGTCGCCGCGTGTATTTTCTTGTTCAGGAACATGGAGAGAAGTTTAGACTGCCTGATGATGCCGAGTTGGTTGAGGATTGGCAAGTTGAGGCTTTTAATCTGTTTAACCAGAAATAGGTTGGGTTTGTGCCGAGGAAGAAGAAGAAGCTCCAAACCATATCTTTCCTTTGGGTTTGACCAGTAGTGCGTTTCGATGTGTAAGCTGGTTTCCCCAGCCTGGACTTGTGTTTGTTTACTTGCTTTCAAATAAACATGATGTGTCAAAAGCGAGCCCCCGCACCACCGCGCTACAAAAGTCTCGATCATATCGTAACAACATGTAATAAAAACACACTTAATAATAAAAACAGTAAACTAAGGGAGAAAAATACCAGTTTTTGCAATTAGAATATTGGTGTTGTATTTTTATTGTACAAAAAGTTTCAATTTCAAAGGAAGAATAAACTATAGATAAGTTATGATGTATTTTTATTGTACATGTTTATTAATGAAATAAAAAAAAGTAAAGTGAGGCATAAAAATACAATTTTTCTAATTTGATAAGTTATGATGTATTTTTATTTTTAAAAAATCAAGTTCAAACTAGAATTTAAACATGAATAAAAAATTAATGAAAATTAGAATAGAAATGTAAAAAAATGTTTGGATGCTAGCAGCAAGGTTCGAACCTCAAACCGTCTGTCGGCAGCAAGGTTCGAACCTCGAACGGCACGACACCAAAGCAACCCCGCACCACTGCGCTACAATGTGTTTCTCGAAAAGTACATCAACGTATGTTAGATAACCCCCACCTCTAATAGTAGTGGCGGTCAGGTATGATGACGTCACTAGCCCACCACTGCTATTCCTTTTAGTAGTAGCATCGAGCACCATCGGCGGGCGGATTAGTAGTGGCGGGCAGGTGATGTCAGCATGCCCGCCACTACTATTCCTTTTAGTAGTGGCATCGAGCACCAGCGGCGGGCGGATTAGTAGTGGCGGGCAGGTGATGTCAGCATGCCCGCCACTACTATGAGAAAATAGCAATGGCGGGCGGATGACGTCATCATGCCCGCCACTGCTAATCCACCTATTTATATTTCGCTCCCGTCGTCTGAAAACCCTAAGCCCTAATCTTCTCCCGCCAGTTACTGCCGCTCCCAGTGCCCGCGCCGCCACTCTCTTGGAGCCCGTCGTTGTCGTCCCTGAAGCCCATCGCCGCCATCTCGGAGCCGTTGGTGTCCCCGGACCCCTCGCCGCAACCTCGGAGTCATCGTAGTCGTCCTCGAAGCCCGTCACCGGAGCCCGCGTCGGTGTACCCGGACCCCTCGTCGCTGCCGTCCCCGTCCCCGACGCACACCGCCATCCCCGTCCCGGAGCCCGCGCCGCCACCCTCGGAACCCGTCGCCGTCGTCACCCTGAACTCCGCCGGAGCCCACGTCGCTGTCCCCAGACTCCGCGCCGCCGTCCCTGTCCCCGAGCGCACGCCGCCGTCCCCGTTCAGGTTGCTAAAAACTTCCCCTTTTCCAATTTTCTCTGCTGATTGCTATATGTTTAGTGAAGGTTTTTGTCCCTGCTGATTGCTAAATGGTGGATGACCTGCTATAGTGATTCTCAGTTATCCACGAAGATAATGTAAACTGTGCATTGATCGATGTGGATTAATAGGAGCAATAGTTTGCTCATTTTGGGTTGACAAACACGCAATGAGAAAAAAAGACATGGTAGTTCAGGGTGGTTAAACCATGACTCACAAGTTTTATGCCAATAGACATGGTTGAAAATCATGTCACAATTCAATGACCTGCTTCTTGGAACCTAGCAAGTTTGAATTCTGTTTTTAAATAGTTACTGATTATGTTTTGCTATATGTTTTGAGCACATGTTACTTATAGATGGTTGAATCAAACCTGCACTATAGTGTATAATTTTTATAGCCACAACATATGTTTAAGTTCTTCTCAAGGTTTTTCTGGTAATCTATTTTGTGCCATGATTGATCTGAAAATACAGTACTAAAGTCAGTTGATACTGAAATTCATTTGTCTAATCTGTTGAGTGATGTTCAAAAGGATTTCTGTTTTCAGTACTATTCAATGTCAAGATTGTGCCATTCTAAATCTTACACATTCTGTTTGGTCTTGCAAGAATAGTTAAACTTGATTAAAGTCTCAATTGCTTGGTATAAGTAACTAAATTGAGTAACCATCGAAGTAGATAAACCATGATTGGTTATCATGTAATTTTGGTGAGTGTTTCTGAGTGTAACTCCAATGATTGGTTATCAATCATAGGTTTTTATTCATTAAAATAATTCTACTTTACGGGTCTTAAAATTTTAAAAGATTTAAACTTGGGGTTTAATAATATTACATATATATGCTTGTTTACTTCATTTGAAGAGTGTTCACTAACTCCCGTGCGCCGAACTCTGCCCATTGCCACCGCTCCCGGAGCCCACGCCGCCCTCGGAGCCCGTCGTCGTCGTCCCCGAAGGCCGTCGGCGCCAAACTCCGCACGTCGCTCCCAAAGCCCACGCCACCCTCGGCTACCCTTGAAATCATTGCAAGGTGTTTAGATAATTAAGTTTGTTTAAATTCTGATTTCTTGATTAGACATAAAGATTAAATAGCAAGTTTGTGATGTACTCTTTAATTTGACTCATTGGAGCTAAATCTGTGATTAAGTTTGGAGGAGCGTTGGGTGTTTTGAAAGGGCCATCTAATTCGAAAGAATTTTGTCGAGGCGCCTATTCACCCCCCTCTAGTTCTTGAGTGAAGTCTTCTATATCTAAGTTATGCCATGAGAAATATTGCATACCACATTACCACTTTTTTAGAACAACTTTTAGAGGCCTATGATGCAAATAGTAATTGAGTTATCTCATGTATGCCATCAAGCCGTGAGACACATCCATTCCGGTCAACAACTTCTTTCTCGTGTTGCTGACAGGGAATGGATGTGCTCACGGTTCCATGGCAGCCATGAACATTTTGAAAAGCTACACAAAATATACTGAGGCCTAAACAACACTGTGACCAGTTTACTACCGCTATTATTTCTAAGGCTACTATATACTAATCCTCAAGTTCATGCATCTGGCTGAAGGCCAACATTAGATTCTGCAATTCTTTTTAGGGGCCTATGATGCAAATTGTAATTGAGTTATCTCATGTATGTCATCAAGCCGTGGGACACATCCATTCCGGTCAACAACTTCTTCTTTCTCGTGTTGCTGACAGGGAATGGATGTGCTCACGGTTCCATGGCAGCCATGAACATATTTGAAAAACAACACAAAATATGCTGAGGCCTCAACAACACAAGAGAGAGAGAACAACACAATCTCCTAACTTGAGGATTAATATAGTAGCTTCAGAAGTAATAGCTCACTACTGTAGCCAAGAAGAGTGTTCATACATTTTCCACCTTTGACACTGTAATCAGTTTACTACTGCTATTACTTCTGAGGCTACAGTAGTAAACTGATCACAGTGTCAAAGGTGGGAAATGTATGAAAACTTTTCTTGGCTACAGTAGTCAGCTATTACTTCCGAAGCCACTATATTAATTCTCAAGCTAGGAGATTGTGTTGTTCTCTCTCTTTAGTTTTGTTGATACCTCAGCATATTTTGTGTTGTTTTTCCCTCTAATGTTCCATGGCAACAAAATATGCTGAGGCCTCAACGACATTGTGATCAGTTTACTACCGCTATTATTTCTAAGGCTACTATATACTAATCCTCAAGTTCATGCATCCGGTTGAAGACCAACATTAGATTCTACAATTCCTTTTACAGGCCTATGATGCAAATAGTAATTGAGTTATCTCATGTATGTCATCAAGCCGTGCGACACATCCATTCCTGTCAACAACTTCTTCTTTCTCGTGTTGCTGACAGGGAATGGATGTGCTCACGGTTCCATGGCAGCCATGAACATTTTGAAAAGCAACACAAAATATGCTGAGGCCTCAACAACATTGTGTTCAGTTTACTACTGCTATTATTTCTAAGGCTACTATATACTAATCCTAAAGTTCATGCATCCGGTTGAAGACCAATATTAGATTCTGCAATTCCTTTTAGAGGCATATGATGCAAATTGTTATTGAGTTATCTCATGTATGTCATCAAGCCGTGTGAAACGTCCATTCCTATCAACAACTTCTTTCTCGTGTTGCTGACAGGGAATGGGCGTGCTCACGGTTCCATGGCAGCCATGAACATTTTGAAAAGCTACACAAAATATGCTGAGGCCTAAACAACACTGTGACTAGTTTACTACCGCTATTATTTCTAAGGCTACTATATACTAATCCTCAAGTTCATGCATCTGGCTGAAGGCCAACATTAGATTCTGCAATTCCTTTTAGGGGCCTATGATGCAAATTGTTATTGAGTTATCTCATGTATGTCATCAAGCCATGAGACACATCCATTCCTGTCAACAATTTCTTCTTTCTCGTGTTGCTGACAGGGAATGGATGTGTTCATGGTTCCATGGCAGCCATGAACATTTTGAAAAGCTACACAAAATATGCTGAGGCCTCAACAACATTGTGTTCAGTTTACTACTGCTATTATTTCTAAGGCTACTATATACTAATCCTCAAGTTCATGCATCCGGTTGAAGACCAATATTAGATTCTGCAATTCCTTTTAGAGGCCTATGATGCAAATTGTTATTGAGTTATCTCATGTATGTCATCAAACCATGTGACACGTCCATTCCTATCAACAACTTCTTTCTCGTGTTGCTGACAGGGAATGGGCGTGAACATGGTTCCATGGCAGACATGAACATTTTGAAAAACAACACAAAATATGCTGAGGCCTCAACAACACTAGAGAGAGAAAACAACACAACATCCTAACTTTAGGATTAATATGACATCAGACCTTTTTTGCATAACCAAAATTCTGATACATTAGCCTCTTCATATGAATAGTTTATCTATGGCGGAAGAAGGACGTTCCATCGAGGAGCTCATCTACGAGTCTCCCGCAAAAACAAATAAAGAGGGTTCATCTGAAGGATCCTCCGATAGCGAATCTTCGTACCACTCTCCAGAGAATGAACATCCAATGGAGCCTAGGAAGAAGAGAACGAGAGAAGACGCCGATGAGGATTACATTCTTGAAGCTCAAGCGGAGGTAATTATTACGTTAGTAACAAGTCAGAGCAGCTTCTAACCGAGGATTACATTCCTGAAGCTCACATTGTCTATCATCGTAGGATCGTCCAAAGCGAGGAAGCAAGCGTCGATTATTCCAAGTTGAGAAAAGAACAACTATTGTCCCAGCTATTGAGTCAGCTGAGCGAACAGATGTTGAGCCCGCTGCCACAACATCGTCTGCAAATGCGAAGAGGAGAGGGAAACGGGAGAAGAACAAGCTACATACAGCTATCTATGAGGTTGAAGAAGTGCATGTTGATGGGGCTCCAAAGAAGCCAAAAGAAATCACAGCGAAGTAGCGTAACGACTGTGGATGTCTCGCCAGGGAGCGATGTAAGATAGTTTGGAAAAATTGGAAGACTGTCCCTGAAGCTACAAAGAACGAATTGTGGCAGCATATAAAAGCGCATTATAAATTCCCGGAAGACCACTTAGAAGACGCTAAAGCTGCCACATTGAAGACTATCGGGAAGGCTCTCCGTACATTTAGGACTAAACTGAACACACAATACCTTCAGAAAGATGAGTCGCCACTCAACGACTACGGCTTTATAACGCCAAATGAATGGAATGAATTCAAAATGCAGCATTGCTCCGAAGAAGCCAAACAAGAGAGCATAATGTTCAAAGAACTTAATAAGAAGAATAAGTTCCCCCATAAACTTGGGCCAGGTGGATATAAGGCTAAGGAGGATGAGTGGAGTAAAAAGGAGGAGGAGGACCGTGCGGCTGGGTTACCTGAACAGTTTTCAGGTGCTGATCAGCGCACTAAGAGATGGCTCCTAGGTCGAGCTAAAAAAACACCCGAGGGCCAATATATGCTCTCCGACTCACGGACTAGTGAAGTATTCCAGAAAGCACAGGAAATCGCTGAGTTGGAGAAGACTGGAAAGTTCAAGCCCGAGGGATGTAATGACCAGCTTACATCTGCTCTCGGAAACGAGGAACATCGAGGGCGCACCCGAGGTGTCTCTTCTATAGCACCCTGGAAAAATACTTTCAAGAAACAGGAGGGTGCCACATACAAGAAGCGTCAAGCACGCACAGACGACGCCGCAGAGCGCCGTGCAGAGTGGGAGCGACACTTTTTTGAATTTATTAACGAGAATCCAAACATAATGCAGGCTGCAGCTGGACAAATAATTGTGCCAGAGGTACGACTCGACGTACCAAGCAGTGTTGGCTCAGTACAAGACAAATTTCCTGTAAATTATATTAAAGAGGACACACCCTGCAACCTGCATGTACCGATAGGGCGCAAAGGGCATTCCCAAGAGGCTGCACGAGGCATTGCTATGCCTGGGGATTTATTTCACAATCGGCCTATTCCTGCTGACTATACCAAGGTTCAGGTCAATGAGATCACCAACGACAGATTTATTAATGACCCCTTGGATCTTCCAATGCCTGATGAGGGGATTGAGACAATCGGAGATGCTCTAAATAACTTTGTCCTATGGGCGAGCCGAGATATCAAATTACTGCAGACAAGTTCTCAGAGTAAATCACCTATTGTCTCATCACAATCCCCCACATATCTTTCATCTCAGGATGTGCAAAATATAGGATCATTATCACCTGTTGATGAGCGTGAAATAGAGGAAAAGGCAGAGGAAGAGCCAGTGCCCAATAAAGTGGCAGAAGTGATAGAATCGAAAGTGACTTCTGATCCTCAAGTGACAAAGCTAGTGCCAGTGCTTGAGCCCACTGATGAGCCCAACACAAATGTACCAGAGCCAGATCAAATGCCAGTGCTAGTTCCGACTGAGCCTCAAGTGCCAGTTCCGGCTGATCCTCAAGTGCCAGTGCTAGTTGCTGCCGAGCCTGAAAAACAAGATGCATGCCCAAAGCCAGCAATCCACAAGATAACTGTTCAAGCTGGGCAGTGTTCTGCGCTGAAATCTGAGATGCATAAATTTTTTAATACTTTGGGGCAAACACGTTCTATGCCCGAAGCGGCTCCCATAAAGGCTCTAGTACAAAAGCATGCGGGCTCACTTTCTGTTGATAAGAGGACCTACGGAGACGAGGATTATATCGAATACGAACCAGGCAAACCATTATTACCCCAAGGAGTACTTAATTGTATGCCTTGGACGATGAAAACATTTCATGACTGGTACCTCGAAGCGTCTTCGTTAGGTGTAACACAAATAGAACTGACGGTTCCACAAGAAATATTCAACTGCCCAGAGTTTAAGCTTGCACTATTTTTCGACGACTTCCATCGGATGTTTCGTCTGAAGCGAACCGACATCACAAGCATGATGCTCTGGTGCATGTAAGTACTTTATACTTTGTCAATACAAAGAAAAAATAAATAATGTCTTATATTGACTATTGTTTTATAACATATGCAGTTGTAATTCACGCGGTGACGAGTCTAAATTGTATGGGTACCTAAACCCGTCATTAATAAGCCAAAGTGCGCTGAACCCGACACTAAACCAGAATGATAGCAAGTACTGGACTGCGGGTAAGAAAAAATTTCAAAGAAAGATGTTCAATAAAGACGAAGACAAACTTAAGAAGAACAAAAGGAGTTGTGCCGCGTTGTATATTGCGCGGTGCATGTATCAATGGAAGGACAGAGAAATTATATGTGGGGCATATAACTTTAAGTAAGTATACCCACTATATCCACTTAAACACGTTTTATCGATTATGAAACTAACATAATCATATATTACTTCTTTCGATAGTGATCATTGGATTGCACTTCTGATATACCCAAAAAGCTCAAGGGTTTATGTGCTCGACTCGCTCGACAAACCCAAAAAAGAATATCAAGATATATTAAATGTTATTCAGAGTGCACATAGATACTACGTGGAAAAGTTAGGTGGCCCACATGATCCACAGAGGCCGAAAGAAATGCTTATCAGAACCAACTTTCCGGTAATATTATATATCGTTCTAACTTTGTCTATTTTGAAGTGTCACAAACAATCTCTTGGTTCCGTGCATTGTGGCTACTATACTTGTGATTTCATTAGCAATAACTTAGGAAAGTTTGGGCGGACAGTATCTGAGGATACTAAAGAAGTAAGTTGATTTCTTGTGTGTTAATCTAATATAACTTGCAGCGTATGTACTTATATTTTACGTATGCAGGCGTCAGGTCCATCAACCGTTGCCGAGAAGAGCCAACTCTCTGAATCACAAATGTACGAAATCGTATCAAGGATGTGCCGCTTCACGATGCATGAGATTCTTCATGAGCTTGGAGTATTTTTCGATCCTGAGAGTGAAGTGGCCAAGCATCCAACTCTGTATGATTGGGTCGGAAGAATGAAAAGGCAAACCAATTAAGATATGAGTTAGCCTTCCAAGAAAACATAAACCGCATGAGCATGTATTTGTGAAACAATGAATTGTGTTGATGGATGTTTATTGTGAAACATAAACCGGAAGAATGTAAACATTGTGAATTTTTGAAAATTGATGAGATTGATGGTTGTTGTGTTGATGTGTTGTTGTTGTGGATGTGTATGTGGATATGTGGATGTTTTGCTCCTGTGTATGTGGATATGTGGATGTTTTGCTGCTGTGTATGTGGATATGTGGATGTTTTGCTGCTGTGTATGTGGATGGCTGTGTGAAGCATATAATTTCTGTGTTTTGGTTTGTGGGATCACAGCATTCTGTGTTATGGCTTATACACAGCAGTGGCGGGCAGATGAGGTAGCTTGCCCGTTACTGCTGTTGACATAGTGGTGGCGGGCGTGCTGACATCATCTGCCCGCCACTGCTGTTGACATAGTGGTGGCGGGCGCGCTGACATCATCTGCCCGCCACTGATATTGATAATAGCAGTGGCGGGCCGATGAGGTCAGCGCGCCCGCCACTGCTGTTGACACAGCGGTGGCGGGCGCTCTGACCGCCACTGCTAACCAGCGATAGCAGTGGCGTTAGAGCAGTGGCGGACTGGATGCCCGCCACTATAGGTCGATTTTGCCCGCCGCTACAGTGTCGCTTTGTAGTAGTGGTAACTACAATGTGCTGCTTGGGCATGACTAGATTCACGCAAATTACTACATTCCTTCTACTTTGCACCAGTGCCTAATTCAGTGGGACAGAGATGAAGTAGAGGTCATACCCGCAAACACTTCGGCCCAAGTGGCATTGGCCGATGTGTCAGTTGACGCCATTCACAACAAGGTAGAATGTCTATCAGGTAGAGATCTTTCGGATTACGATTTTGTTAGCATGTCCGGAGGACGTTTTGTACTAGTGTCTATAAAGCCGGATGGTGTAGCATGACTGTTTTTATATTAGTAGTCATGTCTAGCAACAATAATCTGGATTGGCTAAAGACTCGTGTAGAGCAGTACCGGTCTACTAAAGACGGTATTGCCGAAGCCATCGAGAACTTTAGTGAAGTACAGAAATTAGGACAAGGTTTTGCGTCGGCCGATCCCTTAAAAGAAGTTGACATAGGCGATGGTAGCATCCCGAGGCCGACTTTTGTAAACTATCATTTATAGCGTGATGAATAGGCCGAAGTAAAAAAGTTGCTTTGGTCGTATGTCGATTGTTTCGCATGGGAGTATAGCGACATGCCAGGACTAAGCCGCGAGCTCGCGGAGCATCGGCTACCTATCAAGTCCGGATTTAGGCCTTATAAACAGCCTCCTCGTCGCTTTAATTCGGCAGTTTATGACCGAGTTAAAGAAGATGTGGAGCGACTGCTCAAAGATGAATTTATTAGGCCATGCAGGTACACAGAATGGGTCGCTAACATTGTGCTTGTAGAAAAGAAAGGAAGCGGCAAAATACGAGTTTGTATTGATTTCAGGGATCTAAGCAAGGCCACTCTGAAGGATGCGTATCCGATGCCGATAGCCGACATGCTAATCAACAATGCTTCAAGACACAAGGTACTAAGTTTTCTTGATGGCAATGCTGGTTATAATCAAATCTTTATGGCTGAAGAGGACGTTTACAAGACAACCTTTCGATGCCCTCGTTTTGTCGGTTTATTCGAGTGGGTCATTATGACTTTTGGTTTAAATAATGTTGGTGCTACGTATCAATGTGCTATGAAATTGATCTTTCATGACTTGCTAGGAGTTATATTAGAAGTTTACATTGATGATATTGTAGTCAAATCGGACGCTATGGGAAACAATTTAGCCGATTTGAAAGTTGCTTTTGATAGGATGCGACAGTATGGCTTAAAAATGAACCCACTCAAATGTGCTTTTGGCGTGTCGGTGGGCAAGTTATTAGGTTTGATGATTCATGAAAGGGGCATAGAGATTGATCCTAAGAGGCTTGAGAAGATTAGAAACATTGTGGCGCCAACATGCATGAAAGATGTGCAGAAGTTGCTAGGCAAGATGAATTATTCGCGTCGCTTTATATCCAACCTGTCTGGCTAGATTGATGCCTTTGTTCCCATACTCCGGCTAAAGAATGATGCCGAGTTCACTTGGGGGCAAGTCAGCAAAGCGCCTTTGAGAAAATCAAGGAATGCTTGTCATCGCCGCCCGTGGTGAGAGCACCCAAAGCCGGGATTCCGTTTCGGCTGTACATCACTGCTGAAGATAGCGTGATCAGGTCCGTGCTAACCCAGGAGGTAGAAGGAAAAGAGTACATCATCACATTCTTGAGCCGCCGCCTGCTGGACGCTGAGACCAGGTTCGCGTTTGTGGAACATTTATGTTTATCACTTTACTACGCATGTACCAAATTACGCCACTATCTTCTCCTTACTACATGTGTTGTCTTTTGCCAAACCGATGTTATAAAGCACATGTTACAAAAGCCGATTCTAAGTGGAAGAATCAGAAAGTGGGCTTACGATTTGATTGAGTATGATTTGGCCTATGAACCCCTAAGAGATATGAAGGGCCAAATTGTAGCCAACTTTATAGTTGATCACCACATAGATGTTAGTTGGAGTGACAGTGTTGCTTTAATTGAGGTAGTACCGTGGAAACTTTACTTTGATGGTTCAGCTTGAAAAAATGACCAAGGTATTGGAGTGGTTCTCATATCACCTAGTGGAGCGCACTGTGAAACTTTAGCTCGTTTAGAATTTCCCTTTACTAATAACCAAGCTGAATATGAGGCTTTACTGCTAGGGCTTGAATTGTTGGAATCCATGGGTGTTAAACATGTTCATGCGCATGGTGATTCCCTATTAGTGGTGAAACAAGTGGCTAAGAGTGCTCAATGTTTTAATGGCTTGCTAAACAACTACTTGGATAGGTGCCTAAACATAGTTGCTACGTTTGATGACTTCAAAATTTCTCATGTGTCTAGAGAGGCTAATTTAGTTGCAAATGATTTGGCTCAGCAAGCATCTGGCTACCAAGCCAGGAGAGGAAAATTTTCTATACGAGAAAAGCCAATGTTTGGTCTCACTGCCGAAGCCAGTGACTTCGGACAAGCGCACCCTCTGGGTCGAACCCCTCCGGTCGTCGGAGACTACCGTGCGCCTAGGCCCCAGGGCCGGAGTACTCCGCCGACCAAAGGGTTTGGCATGACGGAGCCCATGAGACGAAGTCCTCAGGACAGTAAGGATTTCTGGGAGTCCGAACCCTCCGATAGGAGGCTTCAGCCCGAACAGCTTCGCGTAGCTAGTCTCAGTAGGCTTCGACAGAAGCAGGAAGGGCTCAGGGGGCACTCCGAAATCAGTAGCTTAGACATTATTCCAGGGAGTAAGCTAGCAAAACTCTCAGAAGTCCATAAGGGCGATTGTAGAACTCCAATCATCCAGTATTTGAGAGACCCTAGCCAAAGGGTTGATCGGAAAGTTCGGTGGCAAGCGGTTAAATTTGTGTTGCTAGATGATACGCTATATCGCTGAACTATTAATGGAGTATTGTTGAAGTGTTTAGACAATGAACGATCCCAAGTGGCTACGGGAGAAGTCCACGAAGGGCTTTGTGGCACTCATCAGTTGGCCCAGAAAATGAGTTGGATGCTCAAGAGAGCGGGTTTCTACTAGCCGACTATGACTGAGGATTGTTTTAAGTATTATAGAGGGTGTGAAGCATGTCAGAAGTTTGGCAATATTCAATTAGGCCCTTCTTCATTACTTAACCCTATTGTCATGTCGTGGCCATTCCGAGGTTATGGTTTAGACTTCATCGGCCAAATCCACCCTCCTTCCTCAAAAGGGCATCGGTTCGTGTTGATGGCGACAAACTACTTCACCAAATGGACCAAAGTCGTGCCTCTCAAGAACATGACTCGCAACGAGGTACTTGATTTTATCTTAAAGCACATTATACATAGATTCGATATTCCTCAAACCCTCACTACATATCAAGGCAACTTGTTTGGTTCTAAGGAAGTGAGGGACTTTGCCAAATTTTATGGTATTAAGTTAATAAACTCTTCACCTTAGTATGCTCAGGCCAATGGTCAGGATGAGTCTAGTAATAAAATTGTGATTAAGCTCATTAAGAATAAGATTGAAGAATTTCCTAAGAGGTGGCATGAAGTGCTTTCCGAGGCACTATGGGCTTGTAGAATTGCAAAGCACGGTGCTATCAAAGTTAGTCCATATGAGTTGGTATATGGACAAGAAGTTGTTCTACCCATAGAAGTAGATATTGGCTCTTTAAGAGTTCTAAAGCAAGATGTCTTATCGGTCGATGAATATGAAACTCTTTTAAAAGATAGTCTAGAAGAAGTGATCGATAATAGGTTGAGGGCTTTAGAAGCCATCGAAGTGGACAAGAGGAGAGTAGCTAAAGCCTACAATAAGAAGGTTAAACCAAAATCGTTTCAAGTAGGTGACTTGGTTTGGAAGACGATTTTACCCTTAGGCACTAAGAGTACCAAATTTGGTAAATGGTCGCCTAGTTGGGAAGGTCGTTTCAAAATAGCTGAAATCGATCCTGGCAATGCATACGTGTTAAAATCTCTGCAAGGAGAGAGGTTTCGAAGAGCTTTGAATGGTAGATACTTGAAAAGGTATTTCCCAAGTGTGTGGCAAACAGCTTGAAAGACGTCGAAAGGCCAATATGGAAGGTATCATCTTTAGCGTGTTATGCTTTTAGTTCACTTAGTTCACTAAAAGGCAGGGGCATGTGTTGATAGAAAAAAATGGCATTAATGGTTAAGATTGTCAAAATATCAATTTTGGTAATTTGGAACGAAAATACACATGTCCCTGGTTGGGTCGAAGCCCTATAGGGCCGAAGGTCCACCATGCTACGGGCTTCGAAAGCTTCCAGCCAGCCCCAAAGCCTTTGGACCGAAGGCCTTCGGAGGCCCACTCCACCGAAGCTTCGGCCCGAGGAGGAGGCTTCGGCGGGCCTAGCCGAATGCCCACTTCGGGCAGGGTTAGAGATTGAGTCTGATTTTGACTAAGTCTTTTCACGCGTGATCAAACCGAATCCTACCAGATTAGGCTTAGAGATTAGAAGTCTAGCACCTATAAATATAGGGGTGAGGCCGGTTCATTAACCCAACCCAACACAAATCAACCACAAAGCCCTAGCTTTGAACCGTACTTTACTTTACCTTTATTTTCTATATTCTTCATGGGTTTGCCTGGAAGCCCTCCAACGACCACTTCGGAATAGTGGTAATCCTTGTTACTTCGCCTATGAAGTATCCGTTAATCTACGTAATAGATTGCTATCACCTTGTAACTTCGCTTGTGAAGTATCTGCTAATCTGTGTAACAGATTGCTACCTTCGCTACTAGTGCAACACTTAGCAGAATTCGGTCCTCAAGCCGAATTGGTACTTTGAATCTACTCTGTTGCAGGTTTTCCACGTCTAGAGCTACTTCACCGAAGGAGTCTGGAGCTGAGAGGTTGGTTTCGGAGGCTACCAGAGCACGCTTCGGTTTGGCCAAGTCCCGCATGGCAACACGCTTCGTCGACATACTTCATCACGATAGGCTTCACCACACTCATACTCCGCTATAGAGAAAGTCACGCTCGCACGCTACGCCTAAGTCATTATTTTGTACCTTACTGTATCGAAGACTTCACGTCGAACCCCGCTGTTCGGAGGTGATTGTCATCTCTAGATCCGTTCCGAGTCCATCTCCGGCCAGATCAGTCCGAATGCTGAAGGCACTCTTCGGCGACACACTTCGCACCAGATGCCAAAGGTACACTTTGGTGACACCCTTCGCACCATACATCGAATCAATCAGGCTTCGTCGAGTTTCTAACTTGTTCTATTTAATACATTTCTTTCGGGTATTTGGATTATTTTTGTGTGATCTAATTACCTAGCAACTCCACCCCCTTACCACGGCTAAGGGTAGTTGGAACGCGACGTCGGTGTTGTGTTACGATTAGGCTTGTCCCTAAGTATCCGCACACTTTTGGATCTTCGAACTGACCCAAGTGTGGGGCACACTTCTGTGTCAACACTCTTCATCAGCATTTTCTTCTTCAGACCATTTAACATTTCCTCCTTTTTAATATAAGATAATACTTCTTTATATATATTGGGTATAACCTCCCCAAAACTTCCCTCGGGAATTGAAAATCGAGGACGCCTGTGAGGCCTTAAAGCTTCGAAGGTGGACCATTGTAGGTGGAGTTCTTCGTTAATCTCTAACACTTCGAGCTCATCCAAAAAAGATTGGGAAGCCTAAAAACATTTCCAAATGAGTCTTTTCATTCAAAAGAGAATAAAGCATAAGTTTTTACATAAGCGGGGCCCTCAGGAGAACTAAACCTTCATCAATCCATGTCTTTATAGCCAATCAGCCTTCAGCTCTCCAAGATGGTTGAAAGGTCTCCCAAGCCGCAGCCACATCCACAGAAGGAGTCAGGAGTCGGTCATCACCAAAATTGATGGGGTTGCTTCTGGCTCCAGTGAAACAGATAACTCAAGATCTTCATAGTAACGAAGTACTCCGAGAGCAGCTACTTGGCCAGAGATTTCTCCATACCGAGTACCAGCTGCCTTCATAGTCTTTGCCGCTGCTTGGATCATCTTCAACCTTCGTAGCAGGGAGTCGTTGCTAGTCGAAGAAGAAGCGCAAGAAGTGCCGAAGTACTCCAGGACACCCCGAAGGGCATCCATGGTCTCCGAAGCCACCTTCTCTCACTTTATATTCTCTTCAGACAAAGTCTTATTTGACGAAGTCAGCTCGTCCGTCAGAGATGAAAGTCTAGCTGCCTCCATCATCAAAGAATTCTTTTGTCCGAGCAGTTTTTTGGCCTCTTCCGTCAAAGTTAGTTGCTCCTCTCGAAGCTTGACCATTTCAGCTCCTGTAGTTGCCTACTCTCTCCGTAGCCTTTCCACCTCATCCCGAAGCACTACCCGCTCAGCCTTGAGTTCATTTTTGGCAGCCTCCAAGCTGGTCCTGTGCCATGTCGGATTCGATCCGCGACGTGCGATCTGGATCTAATAGTACTGATTTAATCCCTCGTGCGGTTTAATCGGCGCCGTTGGATCTATGCGAAGGGGTACGTTTTAATCTCGTGCGTCCGTTAGTTTTAAAACCCCGCATCGCATCTAAGCCGTTCATCGCGTACTGGTTCGATGTTTTAATCTCAGCCGTCCACGTCAACTTACGCGCCTCGCCTCGCCTGCGCACGTTGGATCTTGATCCGACGGTCCAGATCGACCCGGTGCACGCGCACAGTGCGCGGGTTCACCGTGGGCCTGGCTCACCGTGGACCCGAGGGGTTTAAAAATTGAAAATGAATTTCAGAAATACTTTTAAACTTGTAAAATTCATATTTGGTGCATTTGAACTCTAAAAATTGCCATTCCAATTTCAGAAAATTCATGATATTATTCTCTACATGTTTATGCAATAAAAACAGTAGGTTTACTTTGAATTTTTCATGTTTATTTAACTAAATATTCAAATGCCCTTAGAATTAAAATATGAATTCAAATAATTAAACTTCAGAAAAATTCATATTTATTCCTTTTCTGTTCATGTACTGAAAACCACTAAATTAACATGGACCCTTCATTTTAAAATTTATCAGGAAATTTAATAGGAGGCTATTCACATTTAAACACCCCTTTCAAAAAAAAGAGGACAACTTTTCATTCCTTTAAAATTGTTTATGGAATAAATTTCAGAACCTTAACAACTGATTTTCTTTAAAATCAAACCAACTTAAATCCATATGCTTGTTGTGTGATTTTACATTGTTTATATCGAATGTTGTATTTATTTTACTTTATTATTAATGAAAAGACTACGACGCCGTCGAGGAGCCGGAGTACTTCCCCGAAGTCCCTCCCTCACCCTTTGCTTATCAAGGCAAGTCACCAAACCAATATTTTGAGCATATTGAACCCATGTTTGATTAAACTATCGCTAAAACACATAGGTTATATATGCATTAGCCAAATGAACCCTTACAATATATTTATTTAGGATCCCCCGACCTTGATGTGCAACCCAAGCCATGCTCTCTAGCCTAAACTCCTTGTCACCATATGATAAATGTTATTAGCTAGTGTCCAATGTATCGACACGATCGCTATAGGATAAAAATGAGTCGTAGTACATGGTTCTACTATATGATACCCATTGTTTCTTATCTATGGAATTCTGTCGGTGTTGGAGTTGTGGTTATGAGTGAATGCATGGTGGGTTCCGGGTGCAAGCTAGGGCATTGGTCGGTAGCACCCGGGGCACTATAAGGACCGGTCTGAGGGATCCGTTGCAATACACTTACGTACTAACCACAAGTCTAGTGGGTAAGTCCTAACTAAGGTATGGGTTGTTCCAAACCGAGGCCACCATTTGGAGATGGGTCAAGTTGCACCTGCGGGTGACTTGTACCAATGTGGCGCAAAAGGGGGTGCGACGTTAGCCGAGATGCGGCGAAACCTAGAGCGGGTGGTTATCGCTTGGAGCATTTCATGCCGAGGTTTTGGCACGAGTTCCCGTAGTATGGGTCATCTCGTTTGGGATGAGTGCATGCCTTGTGGGTACAGTAGTACATCTCTGATCAGAGTCTTAAATCTATTCGAAAAGCCGAGCCCACGGTCAAGGGCGGGTTGCGTGACATCCCCCAGTTAGTTTACTTTGGATATGTATGTGCATGATGGATTGAAATGTAAGGACTGTTGTGCGAGGAGGTAAAACGTACTCCTCGAGTTAGTTGATGTTGTTGATATCCATGTTTACTTTTCCGCATGATTAAAATGTGATTACACTAAATGCAATAACTAAAACTGTACTTTTCCGCAATGTTAGCCATTACCCTTCCTTGTTTATCATCCTGCATTACTACTTGCATTTGCGGTGGCTTGTTGAGTACTTTTTGTACTCATACCCGTTGGACCCCACAGAGGATGCTTACTATGAAGACGGTCTGGAGTAGCGACCCAGTCGAGAAGAAAGATCCTGAAGGAGATGTTCGTCATGCCGTTTTCTAATTATTTTTATTACTGTTTTTACTAAAACTTTGATGTAATAAATATGGTCTGCGTACCATGGATATTGTCGTATGTACGTTGTCGCATGATGAACCTCTTGTATTATTGTTTTTCTTCTGAAATTCAATAATGTCTCGATTTGATAAATCGGGGCGCTACAAGATGGTATCAGAGCTGACTCGACTATAGGAAGCCAAACAGACCCGCCAAGCCATTAGCCACAGGAAATTATTTCGCAAAAATCTACTTTATAAACTTTGTCCTCTCCTCACTTTTATTCAACTTGTTGTTTTGTAGATGCCGGTATACCAAGTGCACAGCTACTGCTGCCACTACGAGGGCTTCGTCCGAGAGCTCCGTATGATGCTCACCTTCCTCGGGTTCCTCTTCGAACCCGAATTCCAAGGAGTATACCCCGACGAGTTCGCCGGGCCTTGTGACGTCTCCCTCACCGTCCACGGCTCCGGAGAACACTTGCCGCCCTACACCACAGCCCTTGGAGGCCCGACTTTCGACGTCGCGTGCCAACGAGTCGCCCTCCAGGCCCTCATGGAGCTGAGGATGATCGTCTTCAGAACTCGTCCTTCCAGCTTGTACCGAAGCGTACTCCCGGCGCCCACCATAGCATCTACCTCGGAGTTCACTCCGTGTGTCATCCGGTCATGGCCCGGCAGTCGCGTCTTCTACAGGCTATGGACGATCTCCATACCGAAGTGGTGCTCGACGCCGATGAGCACCATGAGGCGGTTGAGTTCCTTCGTGAAGAAACGAAGAACTTGATCCAACAGAACGACGAGCTGCAGCGCAAGATCATGCAGCTGCAGAAGGATATTGCGGAGATGGTTCCTCTTCTTCCCTGGAAGAAGAAGCCCATCCGTGAGCCCCTCCCTCGCCCCAAGAGGATCCCTCCACGACCCTCCCCCGCCAGACCCTCCACCAGCGCCCCTGCACCACGCCCCGGCCTCGTCTCCGACTCCATCATCGAGAATTTTCTCGAACCCACCATCCCTCTGGAGCCACGTACTCGTGGTTCCGAGAGCACGGAGACCGCCTCCGGTGGCGAGTAGGCGTTAGGAGTCGCTATTTAAATAAAAAGCATAATTTTGTATGTGGTGCTACCCACGACGAGTGTGTTGTGGGTAGAATAAGATCTTGATTGTAATGAACATTTTACCACTTGATTTATATATGCTTAAACTACTCTCGTTAATTGTGTTGTCATCTTTTTGCCTTATAACCTTATGAATTCAGAAGATGGCCGCTAATGAACTAGCCGAAGTCAAGAGAAACATCAAAGACCTAGAGCAAAAAGGGTACATCCGACCAAGTACCTCACCCTGGGGTGCACCGGTTATATTTGCCATGAAGAAGGACAAGACCAAGAGGATGTGCGTGGACTATAGAGCCTTGAACGATGTAACCATCAAGAACAAGTACCCATTGCCTCGGATCGACGACCTGTTCGATCAGCTGAAAGGATCCTCGGTGTTTTCCAAGATTGACCTCAGGTCAGGTTATCACCAATTGAGGATTAGGGAAGAAGACATACCCAAGACTGCCTTCACCTCCCACTATGGACACTACGAGTACACCGTGATGTCGTTCGAACTCACGAATGCCCCGACCTTTTTCATGAACATGATGAACAATGTATTCATGGAGTTCTTGGATAAGTTCATCGTGGTATTCATCGACGATATACTCGTTTACTCCAAGACCCAGGAAGAACACGAAACTCACCTCCGTCTGACCCTCGGAAAGCTAAGGGTGCAACAACTGTATGCCAAGTACAGCAAATGTGAATTTTGGTCGTCTGAGGTGAAGTTCCTCGGCCATGTTATATCTGCCGGAGGAATAGCAGTGGACCCAACCACCGTTGAAGCGGTAACCAACTGGCTGCAGCCCACAACCGTGACCGAGATCTGGAGTTTTCTCGGATTGGCCGGATACTACCGCCGGTTCATCGAGAATTTTTCCAAGATCGCCAAGCCTATGACCAGACTTTTGCAGAAGGAAGTGAAGTTTGAATGGTCCCCCGACTGCGAAGAAAGCTTCCAGACCCTCAAGAAGAAGCTGGTATCAGCTCCCATTCTGACTCTGCCAGACATCCGGAAAGACTTCCACGTCTACTGTGATGCCTCTCGTCAAGGATTGGGATGCGTCTTGATGCAAGAAGGGAAAGTGATATCCTACGCCTCCCGGCAACTGAGACCGCATGAGCTGAACTACCGCACCCACGACCTGGAACTAGCAGTCGTGGTTCATGCCTTGAAGATATGGAGACATTACCTTGTGGGAAACCGGTGTGAGGTCTTCACCGACCACAAGAGCCTCAAGTACATATTCACCCAACCAGATTTGAACCTCAAGCAAAGGAGATGGTTGGAACTGATTAAGGATTATGACTTGGGCATCCATTATCATCCAGGCAAAGTGAATGTGGTGGCAGACGCCCTTAGTCGAAAAGGGTACTGCAATGCCATCATGGTTCAGGACCAAGCTCCTTTACTTTACAAGGAGATGGAAAGGCTAAATCTAGGGATCACCACCCGAGCATACCTCGCTGCCTTGGAGTCTCGGCCTGTCCTAATAGACCAGATTCGAGATAAGCAAAAGGAAGACCCGGACATCCTGGAGATCCAGCAGAACATGAGGAAGGGTAAAGCCCCTGGATTTTCCGAGGACGAGCATGGTACCATCTGGTTCGGAAACCGGATATGTGTACCCGACCAGCCTAAATTGAAGACCCTCATCCTTCAAGAAGCCCACGACACTCTATACTCCATCCATCCCGGGAGTACAAAGATGTATCAAGACCTGAAGGAAAAATATTGGTGGGTCAGCATGAAGAGAGAAATAGCTGAGTATGTGGCCAAGTGCGACACATGCCGGCGAGTCAAGGCAGAGCATCAGAGGTCTGTCGGACTTCTTCAACCTCTCAAGGTCCCTGAATGGAAGTGGGAAGAGGTAGGAATGGACTTCATCACGGGACTGCCTAGGACCCAAGCTAGTCATGATTCTATCTGGGTGATCGTCGACCGACTCACCAAGGTAGCTCACTTCGTTCCAGTCAAGACAACTTACACCGTCGCCAAGTTGGCTGAGTTGTTTATGACCCGGATCGTGTGCCTTCACGGAGTTCCTAAGAAGATTGTATCTGACCGTGGGAGTCAGTTTACCTCCAAGTTTTGGAAGAACCTTCAAGAGGAACTCGACACCCGGCTGAACTTTAGCACCAGCTATCATCCACAGACCGACGGTCAAACCAAAAGGGTCAACCAGATATTGGAAGATATGCTTAGAGCTTGCGCAGTAGACTTTGGCGGAATGTGGGACAAGAACTTGCCATATGCGGAGTTCTCCTACAACAACAGCTATCAAGCCAGCCTGCAAATGTCCCCGTTGCTCTGGGATCAAACCGGAGAGTCACAACTGTTTGGGACAGATATATTAAGAGAAGCTGAAGAGAAGATCAAGATCATAAGAGACCGATTGAAGGCAGCCCAATCCCGGCAGAAGAGCTATGCCGACAACCGTTGAAGAGACCTAGCCTTTGAGGAGGGCGATTATGTCTATCTCCGAGTCACTCCCCTCCGTGGCACTCAAAGGTTCAACATGAAAGGCAAACTAGCGCCCCGCTACGTCGGACCTTTCCAGATCCTCCGACGACAAGGAGAAGTGGCATACCAACTTGAACTGCCTCCATCCTTGGCAGGAGTTCATGATGTGTTCCATGTCTCTCAGTTGAAGAAGTGCCTCTGTGTACCCACCGAGCAAGCCGACCTTCAGCAGCTCAACGTCCAGGAGGACTTGACCTACATAGAGAAACCCATCAAGATCTTGGAAACCAAGTAGAGAGTAACCAGAAGCCGCGTCGTTCGCTTCTGCAAGGTTCAGTGGAACAACCATCCCGCCGTAGAAGCCACTTGGGAAAAGGAAGACGAACTAAAAGCCCAATACCCCGAGTTATTCGAGTAGCGTTCCAATCTCGAGGACGAGATTCTTGTAAGGGTGATAGGTTTGTAACACCCCAAATTTCCAAAACAATAAAAATATTATTAAATTCAATTTCTTGGAAATTATATTTCTGAAAATACTTTTAATACCCTTTTATACCCTTTTGAACTACAACATAGAGTAGATGGCCAAACTAGGAGGTGAAACTTTTTGTATATGATCCTAAGACCAAAATATATTTTTGAGAATTTTTATAAATTTTTACCAACATTGGAAGTAGCCCTAAGATTTTAATCTATTTTCTGGAATTAGTTTTATTCAGAAATGCTTTAAAACAGTAATGGGCTCCCCTCCCTCCTTTCTCTCTCTCCCGACCGGCCCAGCCCACTCCCTCCCGCACGCTCGAACTGACAACCAGGCCCCGCCTGTCAGCGACCCCTCCTCTCTTCACGCGCGCGCCCGACGCCTCGACCCCACCCGTCAGCCCCCTCTCTCGCGCGCTCGCACCCGCTGACCACCTTGGCCCACCTGTCGGACCCGTCTTCCCCGCGGGATCCGCCCCGAAATCCCCCCCCTCACCGGCCGAAGCCCTAATCCCGCCTCGGATCTGCCCCCACCGGCCCCCTCCCCTTAATCCGACGCCTGCAATGAATTCCCCTCAACGCGCCGACCATTTCCCCCTATTAATCTCGGCCGATTCGCGTCCAGGTGCGTTGAATCCCTGCAACCGAGCTCGCCGGCGTTTAAAAATGCGTTTACTCCCGGCCAACGCCAATCACGCCCCCTCTGCCCCCGCCGACGACCCTATTTAAACCCCCTGGCCGTCCGCGTTATACCCCTACGCCCAATCGCTGCGAGAACGAACAGAGCTCCTGCATTCCACTTTTAGCGCACCACCGCCGCCCGTCCTCCAGCCGCCGCTCGCCGTCGCCGGAGCCCCTCTCCGTCCATGCCGACCGCACCGTCGTGACCGCCGGGACCTCACCGACCTCGGCCACCACTCCGTCGACGACGAACCCCGCCGGATCGCCGTTGCCGCCAAGGACCCGAGTGCCTCCACCGCCTCCGCTCGTCGCCGACCTAGCTCCGTCGACCGTTCGTCACCGCAAGGGTACCCTCGTGATCCCCGTAGCACCCTCTTTCCATTTTAGGCCTTACCTTCGACCGCCATCGCTCGCCGTGGCCCGTGGCCCGCTCGCCATCACCGGAGAAGACGACCGGCACGGGTCGAGTACCCGTGCCGTGTTGGATTCGATGCGCGCCATGTGATCTGGATCTAACGGTACTGATTTAATCCCTCGTGTGGTTTAATCGGCGCCGTTGGATCTGTGCGAAGGGGTACGTTTTAATATCGTGCGTCAGTTAGTTTTAAAACCCCGCATCGCATCTAAGCCGTTCATCGCGTACCGGTTCGATGTTTTAATCTCAGCCGTCCACGTCAACTTACGCGCCCCACCTCGCCTGCGCACGTTGGATCTGGATCCGACGGTCCAGATCGACCCGGTGCACGCGCACAGTGCGCGGGTTCACCGTGGACCCGAGGGGTTTAAAAATTGAAAATGAATTTCAGAAATACTTTTAAACTTGTAAAATTCTTATCTGGTGCATTTGAACTCTAAAATTGCCATTCCAATTTCAGAAAATTCATGATATTATTCTCTACATGTTTATGCAATAAAAACAGTAGGTTTACTTTGAATTTTTCATGTTTATTTAAATAAATATTCAAATGCCCTTAGAATTAATATATGAATTCAAATATTTAAACTTCCGAAAAATTCATATTTATTCCTTTTCTGTTCATGTACTGAAAACCACTAAATTAACATGGACCCTTCATTTTAAAATTTATCAGGAAATTTAATAGGAGGCTATTCAAATTTAAACACCCCTTTCAAAAAAAGAGGACAACTTTTCATTCCTTTAAAATTGTTTATGGAATAAATTTCAAAACCTTAACAACTGATTTTCTTTAAAATCAAACCAACTTAAATCCATATGCTTGTTGTGTGATTTTACATTGTTTATATCGAATGTTGTATTTATTTTACTTTATTATTAATGAAAAGACTACGACGCCGTCGAGGAGCCAGAGTACTTCCCCGAAGTCCCTCCCTCTCCCTTTGCTGATCAAGGCAAGTCACCAAACCAATCTTTTGAGCATATTGAACCCATGTTTGATTAAACTATCGCTAAAACACATAGGTTATATATGCATTAGCCAAATGAACCCTTACAATATATTTATTTAGGATCCCCCGACCTTGATGTGCAACCCAAGCCATGATCTCTAGCCTAAACTCCTTGTCACCATATGGTAAATGTTATTAGCTAGTGTCCAATGTATCGACACGATCGCTATAGGATAAAAATGAGTCGTAGTACATGGTTCTACTATATGATCCCCATTGTTTCTTATTTATGGAATTCTGTCGGTGTTGGAGTTGTGGTTGTGAGTGAATGCATGGTGGGTTCCGGGTGCAAGCTAGGGCATTGGTCGGTAGCACCCGGGGTACTATAAGGACCGGTCTGAGGGATCAGTTGCAATACACTTACGTACTAACCACAAGTCTAGTGGGTAAGTCCTAACTAAGGTATGGGTTGTTCCAAACCGAGGCCACAATTTGGAGATGGGTCAAGTTGCACCTGCGGGTGACTTGTACCAATGTGACGCAAAAGGGGGTGCGACGTTAGCCGGGATGCGGCCCGGCACGCCGGCGAAACCTAGAGGGGGTGGTTATCGCTTGGAGCATTTCATGCCGAGGTTTTGGCACGAGTTCCCGTGGTATGGGTCATCTCGTTTGGGATGAGTGTGTGCCTTGTGGGTACAGTAGTACATCTCTGATCAGAGTCTTAAATCTTTTCGAAAAGCCGAGCCCACGGTCAAGGGCGGGTTGCGTGACATCCCCCAGTTAGTTTACTTTGGATATGTATGTGCATGATGGATTGACATGTAAGGACTGTTGTGCGAGGAGGTAAAACGTACTCCTCGAGTTAGTTGATGTTGTTGATATCCATGTTTACTTTTCCGCATGATTAAAATGTGATTACACTAAATGCAATAACTGAAACTGTACTTTTCCGTAATGTTAGCCATTACCCTTCCTTGTTTATTATCCTGCATTACTACTTGCATTTGCGGTGGCTTGTTGAGTACTTTTTGTACTCATACCCGTTGGACCCCACAGAGGATGCTTACTATGAAGACGGTCTGGAGTAGCGACCCAGTCGAGAAGAAAGATCCTGAAGGAGATGTTCGTCATGTCGTTTTCTAATTATTTTTATTACTGTTTTACTAAAACATTGATGTAATAAATATGGTTTGCGTACCATGGATATTGTCGTATGTACGTTGTCGCATGATGAACCTCTTGTATTATTGTTTTTCTTCTGAAATTCAATAATGTCTCGATTTGATAAATTGGGGCGCTACACTTATCATCTAGATGGCTTGTTGCATTGTCAAATAGTTTCTCAGCCACCGTTTTCAAGGATATAGCAGCTGTCCTGCTTAGATAAATTTTGTTATTTAATGCAAAAATACATGTGATATTAGAATATTGCTAAAGGCAAGAAACAAAGGAATATACCTTTTCTGTCCACGAGTATCTAAAGGCACTACTTTCTTTTCCAATAGCAGAAACCTTTTTGCGGAAAGGAACATGTTGATTTTGCTAGCTTAGTTAGCATGACATAATTGTTTTGTAAGTAAGATGATAGGGTTTAATCATAGTTGGTCACTTGGTTATACCTTCTGCATAGATGTAGGTAGAATGGTTTTGTTCACATCAACAGAAGATGTGATCAGAGGCACGTTATATTTTTCTTTCACTTATGTTGCTATGGTAACCAGTTTGCTTGTTGGTGTTTTCTCTTTGGCTATATGGACAACTTCTTTCGTTGGTGTGGAGAGTGATGATTGTGGGGCAGATAGTTGTTTGGCTTTTGTTGGTAGCGATGTTGGAAGTACAATGGTTGTCTTCCCTAAAGGTTGTGCACTGCTAGAGCTCGCTACTATCATGGCCACTGAAGCTTCTGATCCTGATGGTGAGGTCAATAGTAGGGGTTGTTTAGGGTCAGAGGACGATATGACTGTGTTCACTTGGAGCAATTCTTCATTGCTATGAATAGTGTCTTCTGTGTAGCTGACATTCTAGACATATGATTTTTCTAGTAACGCGGTTATTTCATCTGGGATGAAATCTTTGTCAGGTGGATTTTTAGCAAGGAGGGTCTCCACTAGCTTGCGAACAAGAAGCTGGGTAGTGCGACCAAACAAAACAAACTTTGTATCACCAGTTTCATCACTAGCTATGAGAACAAGTTTGTATTTGTGTTTGTTGATGGCATGGTTAGTGTACTAAGGCTAAAATTTATTGCAGATGTGGCATACAAGGTAAGATGTATACCTTGGAATAGCTATGGATATTTTATAGCGCCCAATGCATCTTTAGGCACATCCATATGTTCTCATAGTCCTAAAGCATGCATCACATGAGTTGTACCACCATGGAGTGTCATGACAGATTTTCTTCATAGTCACATTGACCACAAAACAGACATGCTGTGATTGAATGAAGCAAATCAGGCCCTGATAAATGCAACTACGTGGTGTGTGGTTTAAGAGCAGATACGGTGAGAAGAACAGAAAGAAGCACATAACAATGCACACCTTGCACTTTGCGGGTTAGTTTGTAAGATTTGAGCAACATTCATTCCTTCGGTGATGTCATCTATAATAGTTGTGGTAGGTGTGTCAAGCCATTTGATTGCCTGAAAGTTCCCCTTAAACCTAGTCATGGATGGAAAGCTCATAGGTGAGCAATTTATAACACGTAAAATAAGCACTGGATAGATAGGCAAAAATAGTAAGGACATAGATGATGTACAGAAGACAAGCAATGGATAGATGGTAATATGCATGTTAAACTGACCTCTTTTTTAGGTAATGGACTTGCAATATGTCAAGGTCTATGTACTATTTACATGCAGAGCCGCTAAAGAGTGCAAGACATGTAATTCAAAAGTTTTATGTGTCATGCCATGTACAGAGAAAGATAATAAGAATATCCAGATATACATGTCTCTTGATAGCTCTTGACAAGAGTCCCAAAAAAGATAATAACTTGTGGCTCTTCTTGACCAGCAACATTTAACTGGTTAGCCAAAAATGTTGTAGCCCTTTCTCCCCACAGTGAGATATTGAGTGCTGAATCGCTGATCATTAAAATCAGGACAGATTTGGTGAAGGAATTTTAAATATTTGTGCTGCCTAAGTTGCTTGCTGTTAGTTTACTTTCGGTGGATATGTGGTTAGGCTAATAGCAAGAATACATGAAAAAAGTAGATACTAAATGAATACTATATAATCTTCGATCACATATTTGAACCGTTCTTTTGAAACTATCAGATCGCCGCAACTTTGGACGAAGGGTGGTAACAATCGTGATCCCAACAACAAATCCCATCACATCTACATAGGGTACACCAAAGTAGGCATTATATTAGATGATCTCATAGGGCAAAAATATGGCTACTAATACGATAGTAACATACCCACAAAGCGCTCAGTTTTGTCCACAAGATTAGGAATGTCTTGGTAAGGTGTTAGGGAGAATGTAATGTAAGGGAAGTCACCAGGCACATCAATATGTTCTTCTAAAGCACTCCATTTAGTAAAGTTGATCATAAAGGTGTTTTGCACTGGCCTATAATGTTTGTTTGCATTCTTAACACGGTAGGATTCAATGTAGTATACATTGCCTTCTTGAAGGAGCGTTTTGAACTGATCAATGATCGGTGGACATATCTAGGCATGTATACTATCACCGTGCATAATATAGAAATCGTATTGTTTAAGCAACGAGCAGTACACAACATAAGAAATGTTATATATTTGTCCATTTTGAAAGGTTATACTTACTGCCTCATCGATTATAACAAGGTCGGTGTGAAGTATCTTTGTTTCAACATCACTACCGTAGTAGTCCCATAGCCTAGCAACACCACAACAAATCCGCAGATTGTGATTTCCAAAGAAGAGATTTGAAATCATAACATGTCCCATTTGTATCCTTAAACACAAGCATGGATCAAAAGGTCAGTTTTTTTTGCCATGGGATCCATCAAAAAATGAAACAAATGCATGTTACAATGTAAAATTGCAGAAATAGGGTGGCATTGATAGTAGTGATAAACCTTTATAGCATTTATAGCATAGGGACAAACATAGACAACTCAATAATGGAAAAGGAGCATATTGTATACATCTATAACTCAATTCCTTGTTTATATATAATTAATAAATACATGGTAGCGATATTGTCAATAATTTCAGTCGATATATATTTTAAAACGCAAGTGTGATGTTCTACCTTTAGGTAATAGCAGCACTGCTACACCTTAAGAGGCAACAACAAGCACAATTTTATTTTCAGACCTTAACTTAGCAATAATAGCATTCCATAAAAATGGTTTGCCAGTCCCACCATGTTCATACACAAAGAAAATACCAGGTTTCTTAGACACTACACAATTTATCATAGTGCTAAATATATCCTTTTGTTCACTATTAAGCTGCGCAATTATACTTTGCGAATGAATGGACATTTGAAGAGGATCAGTAGTCAGTTCTTCAATAAGTTTGTTTCCAAGGGGAATTTCAACATATGATGTTGGATGAGGTAAATTAAAATATTTTTTGTTACCACCGCCATCTGCAAAAACTATTGTCAGTTTATGTAGCAGAATGTTAAGCAAGTGTTCATGTGGAATGACACAATGTAGATTATGAAGTGCTCTTTTTAATCTGTTGTGAATATCGTTATTCATATACAACCAATATTTGTCAAACAAAGCATGTATATCACTAACAGAACAATGGAGGGCAACAGTAACAAATAGATGAATTATTTGGTGAGAAGATGCATATACAATAGCCTCATCAAAGAGGAGATGTCACTCATTGTCTGCCTCGAGCAAACCTCGCGCTTGACTGGCTTCTCTATACATGGAATACACTACACCGTTATATGTTCTCACATCGTCGTAGCTCTGAGTACCATGGACAATCATTAGCAACATCCTTAGGTAATAGAGTTCCCCAGACATCGGGTGCACATAGTATATTCTACCAATTTTGTTTGTAGGGCATCGTTTGTGCCAACTACGTGATGACCGGTCCCATGCCCATTCTTTCGGAAAATCGCAGTATGTTAGATACCTTGCTGCTTTATATTTAAGGTTTGTCTTAAACCATTTAGTAAGCATAGTTTTTTGGGCCGAGGCACTACACAATAATGATTGTAAATTAGCCCCTTTTCATATCTGATGTGATTCATAGCAGGGAGATGAACTAATTGCTCAACTTCTGGGACTCTATAGTGAATGTCAAACTCGAATATACGCCAAAGAGCCTCACAAACAGAAAGAAATCTAGCATCCATGTATTCTAATATCTCATTTGGCGGGGCCAGGTCATTGTTAGTCGACATATTTCCTGAAGGTGTAGTGGACTAAAATTATATTTTTGTTTGGTCATGCCCTTTTGTAACATATTTAAACAAATACTTGATCATGTTAGATTTATTGCACCATTCAACATTGATGTGTGCTTGATATGTGTTGAGAAGGTCTGGATTGTATGGTACCCCATATCTATTATCCAAGCGAATGCCATTCTTATTGTTGGCGTAAAAGATTACGCTAACAGGTTTTTGAGAATTAGAAACTAACAAACGAAGTGTTTGCGAAAGAAACTATTCCAAGCCTCCGAAAGGATAATAACTTAGAATAGTTCGAAAGTGTGTATTGAATAACTTGTATTCGGTCCCTATTACAGGGTAAAACGGGGGGTATTTATAGGCCCAAACATTAAGGAAAAGACCTTCTTACCCCTCTATTACAACCGACATAGTGGAAACTATTCGGTACCCTTAATAGGCCTAAAATGGTAAAAGACTAATCTAATGAGAAAGAAGATAAGTCTTCCATCTTAGCTGGCAGAGAAGCTCTCGGAAGAGTCCACGTTCGAAGATATACTCCGAACCAGAGTCCGTCTTCATACTTCGAACTACCTTCAACGTACATCTGAGAATATACGTCGGAATCCTTTGACTTGATTTCTTGTCTTTGTCTTGTTACTGTGATAATCCTGAAGATGGAATATTTTCCCCCAACAGTAGCCCCTCGAATACGCTTCTCCGTTAAATCTGTGATGTTAGGGAAGCAGTATACGCAAGAAAACATATCCATGTGCAGGGATTAGCAGACTTAATACACCCCCGAAATGTATGGAGATGCGAACTTCAAATTATTGTCTAAGTGAATTATATTCGAAGTATTTTAAAATTAATTCGGGAAATCTGAAACTCTTTTTAGACTTGGAAAAAATAGCCGTTGGCTTTTTCCTTCTGATGGAAGTTACGCAATGCGTTAATTCCGGAATAAAGTAACGGTCAAGAATGCAAAACGGCATAAGCAAACGGTAAAAAATTGGGGTCTGGGCTATAAATAGAGGGCCCGACCCTTTCTTGTACCTTTCCACCGCTTTCGTGCAAACAGACCAACTCTCGAGCCCTAGTCTCCTCTTTTCCTTCAAAGCAATCCACGAGATCTAATGGCAAAAACCAGCTTCAAGGGTCCTAGAGCGACTTCAGCCTTAGCCCGGCAGCAAGCGGCAGCGGCAGCAGCGGCTGCATCATCAGCGACGGCAACTCCGAATCCTCTAGTGGCGGTAATGGCGTCAGTGGGTGGAAATCCCCAAAATGCTGATCCTCAAGATCTATTTCCGGTGTCGACAAAGTATGTGGACCAGTCTTATCAACTGGGACCATCAACCTGCAGAAGGGAATCGCTTGCGGCTGCAGTAGAAGGCAAGATTAGTTCGGGGGTGATGATTCGCAAACTTGGGAAGGAAATTATTCCGTCACCAAGACCCGGAGAAGTGGTCGTCTTCGAAGCCTTCTTCGAAGCTGGCTTGGGACTTCCGGCGATCGACTTCTTAGCGAAGGTATTGGACTTGTTCCATGTCACTCTCCCCCAACTCTATCCGAACGCAATAGCGCGCCTCACCATCTTCGAATGGGCGTTGCGAGCCGAAGGTTGTGAAGGAAGGGCGAAGATCTTCGCAGCACTACACAGAGCATCATGCCAACCGAAGACCTTCGTTGGTTCCGGAGGTGAGAAGATAGTAGTGGCCTTCGGAACTATCAACTTCAGACTCCGAGACGAATATGCCCTCCGGTTTCCTGCCAAGGCCATCAATGCCAGATGGTATACTGATTGGATCTTGAGATGGTTTTATGCCGAAGTTGGGGCGAGCAGCCGCCTAGCTGGACCTCTGCAAGAAATCCACTTCCAAAAGGAAGCCTTAGTGCACCCGGATTTAGGCCAACTCGAAGCTCGCCTGAGCTTGCTTCTAAAAATCAGTCATTGCTTGAGCATGCGAGACTTAGCCGAAGAATTCCTCGGACTTCAAATCCCTCCCCTGATGGCCAAATGGCCGATCAACTTCGAGGAAGATTCGGAAGGCGGTCTTCGAAAAATTTCTTCAACTTTGAGTCCTGCAAGTAACTTCGAAAACAACATATTTTATGTATATTTATTCGAAGAATTAACAAACTTAACTCGTTTTTCAGGTTCTTCAGCCCCTATAACTTCGGAGCAAATCGTACGAGCTTCGGAGAAGATTTTGGGTGTTCCAACTCCGACCGAGAAAGAATGGAGAATCAAATTGGTTGGTAGTTGGGAACGATCCAACCGAGTATGGGGGCTACTCGAAATTGTTCCGCCCCCTTTGGTGGATTGGGTGCCTTCGGAGAAAGGGCCTAAGAAGAGGAAAGCCAAAGCTGGAACTTCGAGCTCTGCCAAGACTCCAGTCAAGAAGGTAGCTCGAAAGCCAAGAATTCCTGCGCCTTCAAGTCCAAAAGCTTCAATCTATGATTCTCAAGAGGATGAAGGCAGGTTGCTCGTGAGGCTGATTGACGAGGATGCAGCTCAACAAGAAGCACATATTGAAGATGCTGCGAGTGTGCCGGAGTCTCAAGTCAACCTTGAACAAGAGAGGACTCCGGCTGCTCTAGAAGATTTACCTCAGGAGGGAGTCCGAGCTGGAGCCCCTATGGATGAGAGCGGAGTCGAAGTCACTGCAGCTTCGATTCCGGGTGAAGCAACAATGGCTGTTTAGGAAAATGCTCCGACAGTCGAAGATTTGAGTGTTGACTCCGATGAAGACCTTGCCTTTGACCCGCCAAGCAGCCCAATGCTTACCCGCCGCCAAAATGTCGAAGGTAAACTTCGAATATTTCTTTTATCCTTTTTTCTGCAAAATTATACAATGTATAATACCTTTGTTTTTCCAAAGTCCACTTCTATGGAAGAGGTCCGTCCCGAAGATACAATTCCTGGACCTTCGACGACTTCGGAGCCAATTCTAGGAGCCACTCAAATGGGGCCTGGAAAAGGCAAAGGGAAGATGGACCTCCTCCCTGCTCCGAGCTCAGGATCAACTCCGTCTGAGTCAACAAACGAGAGCAAATCTACTGAGGGGGGCCAGTCTACTGGGGCTCCTAAGACCACAGCCCAACACTCCGGGCCTTCGCCAAGCGAAGATGACAAACAAGCCTTAAGCATGCTCCCCCCTTCTAGCTCCTTTCTTGGAGCGAAGAACTGGGCTTCGGACTTTGCTCGAGCCTTTGGATCGAGCTAGTCACAAAGTCGGGGAGACGGACTTGGTGGCTCTCTTGAGCGAGGCGGAGAGTTCGGAGCTTAACGCTGCCATGGAACGTGCAGCATACCAGGTATGAACTATCTGCAAAACAGAATCAAATTTATATACAAATAATTTCTCACCTTGGTTTTTTCTTTTCGCAGCAAACAGTCTTGGCCCGAGCTGCGAACATCTCCAATGAACGTGGAAACATTCGCCTTCGAGAGGAAAATGCAACTCTTCAATGAAATCTGACTATCTCCGAAGGTCGAGTGACCCACATGGACAACATGGTTTCAACGGAGCGTAGGACCAGACAAGGCTTGGAGGCTGCGAACAAGGAGCTCGAAGCAGAAAAAATTGTGCTTCGAGCAGAAATTGAAAAGATGCGGGTGGAGCATGCTACTGCGGGGGGCGAGCTTGTCAGACTCCGAGAAGAAGCTAGCCAGCTACTGAATCAAAAGAATTCATTGGCTACGGAGGCTGCTAGGCTCTCTGGAGTAGTAGAAGAGCTAACTTCGACGAAGGATGCATTGACTGAAGATAAGCTGAAGTCAGAGAAGGTAGCTTCGGAGGTCATGGACCAATTGCTAGGCGTTCTGGAGTACTTCGGTACTACTGGGACACTTCCTTCGGATGACAACATCTCTCTGCTGCACCGGCTGAAGACGATCCGAGGAGTAGTGAAGCAAATGAAGACAGCAGGCATTCGGTACGGAGAAATCTCTGGACAAGTGGTTGTTGTCGGCATACTTCGTTACTACGAAGATTTGGGCCGATCAATAACTCCGAGCGTAGGAGAGGGTCCCATTACCTTCGACGACGACCAGCTTCTCACTCCCTCCGAAGGTGTGGCCGCTGCTTGGCAAGCCTTTCAAACTTCATGGAGAGCCGAAGGTCGTTCTGCGATCAAGGCCTGGATTGACGAAGGACAACGCCAGAAGCAGGCTCGGTCCCAAGCTTCGAGCAGTCAGCCTCATCCAAACCCGCAGGTTTAGAATTACCTTAGGATTTTCAACTATGTAAAGCACTACGCTTTTGTACATTTATGAATGAAGATTTGTTTATCATGTTTTTAGGCTTTGCCTCATATGGAAGATGTCGAGGTGTTAGATGTTAATGACGAACTTCGCTTATTATGGGCTACCTTCGAAATCTTAAAACTTCACAAGCGCCCTCGATTTCTAATTCCTCGAGATAGTTCCAGAATGATTATGTCCGAAATAAGCAAAGATATATTATCTTGCATTAAAGAGGAAGAAAAAGAAGTTAACTTGGAAACTTCATCTTCTGAAGACATTATATGGTCCGAAGACGAAGATGAAGCAAGTAAAAAACCTGAAGAACTTGGAAGCTGGGAAAGGAGCCCCGAACGGCTTCGAACTTGGGCCGAGCTTCAACAAGAACAAAAAGACTTTAGAGCTTCGAATGGAGGCAGAAGAGTTAAACGCAAAGTTGTTACAACTCCCGGCACTGGAACTAGTCGTTCCAACCCTAGCTCTAGAGATCCAAGAGGTCTTCGATTCCTTCTTGGTATAGATACCAATTTTTCATGATGTAATCATGTTTGTTCGAATAATACATATTGATTTAAAATTGTCTCCCTATTTATTAGCCCCTCTTTGGGCGTAAGCAACTTCGAACTATATTCAAAGATGGTTAGGCGCAAAGAAAAACTTAGGAGTACAATTTTGGGGGTTCGGAGCCCCTCAATAATTTAAAGATCGACTAAAATCTTATAAAATGTCTTCGACTATATGTAGTCAGAAGATTGGCAACTTTGTACCCTATGTTTTTGAAAGAAATCACTTGAGATAACTTTCCGGACACTTTAGTGTCTTAGATAATTTGTCACTTTGGACTTTCTTAACAGACATTCGAAGCTCATGGCTCAAACTCTGTTTTGTTTTGGCCTCCTTCGGCTCTTTTTTGCAAATTCTGTCAAACCAGTGGTTTGGAGTTCGCAGTGGTCTCTTTGGACTCTTTTTACGGATGTCTACAAGCCGGTGGCTTGGACTCCGCATGATTTGGTCTCCTTGGACTCTTTTTACGGATGTCTACCAGCCGATGGCTTGGACTCCGTATGGTGTGGTTTTGGGCTCTTTTACGTATGCCTACAAGCCGGTGGCTTGGACTCTGGATTATGTCAGCCCCCACGTCGGAAACTTCGAACCAATGGTTCAATGTCCGAAAATATGATTCAAATTAATGACACTTCCCTCTCAGTCAACTCCACGGTTCCAGTGCGTCCACTCGAAAGCTGGAAGTTTATGAGGGGTAGGCACTATCTGAACCATATGCTTTATTAATTCTGAAGATGAATACAAATGATTACAAGGAGCCCCTATGTGAAGTATCGCTTTAGGTGCTCCGCATGCCAAGTATGTGCTAACTCTTCACCTTCCAAATTAGCTAATTTAAAAGAGCCAAGACGTCCTGAACGAACAGTTAAGTATGGACCTTCCCATTTATTTCCTAATTTTCCTGGCGCTATGATGCTTCGTAAAACGAGATGACCCGGTCTAAGCTCATTGATCTTAACCTTCGGGTCAAACCAAGCCTTCGTCTGCTGATGATACTTTGATAAATTGGCCACAGCTCGAAGTCTTGTCTCCTCTATTAAATCCAGAGAAGCTTGTCTTTCTCCTTCAATCTCCGGTTCGGTGCTGCGAAGTGATCCTCCTTTGAGCTCCGTTGGAGTCATAGCTTCATCTCCGAATAGCAATCTGAATGGAGTGAAACCTGTTGACCTTGTTTGCGTAGTCCGAATGGACCATAAAATCTTCGGAAGTTCTTCGGTCCACAGTCCTTTTGCCAATCCTACTATCCTTCGATTTAGCCCTGACAAAATATTTCCATTGGCTCTTTCTACAGCTCCATTAGACTGAGGATGCCTCACTGCAGCAAAACATAACTGGATGCCTAGATCTTCGCAAAACTTTCTGAAAGGTTCTGCATCGAACTGTGTTTCATTATCAACTGTGAGTTGTCTAGGCACTCCGAACCGGGAAATGATACTCTTCAAAAATAATTTCTGTACATTGTTCTAAGTGATAGCTGTTAAGGGCTCTGCTACTACCCACTTAGAAAAATATTCAATAGCTACCACTGCGAACTTTAAATTTCCCTTAGCTACTGGAAAGGGACCAATCAAATCCATACCCCATCTGGCCATGGGCCATACCGGAGCAATAACTTGAAGAGCTGTTGGTGGGCGATGACTCCGTCGACCCATCCACTAACATCCTTGGCATGTGCGGACTAAGTTCTCCGCATATGCTACTATCGTAGGCCAATAAAGCCCCAGGCGAAGTGTTTTTCCTGCTAAAGCTCGAGGGGCCAGATGGCTACCACAAAGCCCTTCATGAATTTCTCGAAGAATATCTTGGCCTTCGGTTTGGGATATACATCGGACTAAAGGGGAACATACTCCGGCCTTGTATAAAATACCGTTGATTATTTGATAATTCCTGGCCCTGAGTTTCAATCTTGAAAACTGTGGCTCTTCAGACGAATTTGCTCCTCCTTGCAAAAGTTCCATGATTGAATTTCTCCAATCTGTACTTGGAATGCAAAGAATCTCTGCAGAGGGAATTTGTGGCACCGAAGGTGTACTGAGCTCCTCATAAAAAGCCCCTTCTGGTATATCCATAGCTCCGGCTGCAGCTTTTGCTAAGATGTCCGCTTGCACATTTTCTTCACTTGGTATACTCCGAATGGAAATACCCTTGAATTGTGCTTCGATCTTACGGATTTCTTCTAAGTACTTTGCAAGCTGTGGATGCCGAACTTGAAAACTTTTATCTACGTGCCCTGCTACTATTTGAGAATCTGTCTTTATAACAACTCTTGTAGCCCCTAGAGCACGTGCTTTTCAGAGTCCCAGTAAAATCCCTCCATACTCCGCTATATTATTGGTAGACTTAAAGTTGAGTCTTGCGGAGTACATTGCTCTTTGCCCTGAAGGCGAAATTAAAACTGCTCCAACACTTGCTCCGGATGCTTGAAAAGCCCCATCAGAAAAAACAGTCCAAATTCCTTCGCTTGACTTCTCCGGAACCCACGTTGCAGGGGGAGTCCATTCTGCTACGAAATCTGCTAAGACTTGCGATTTGATTGTTGTCCTTGCCAGAAAGGATATGCCGAAAGGTGCTAGTTCGACTGCCCACTTTCCAATTCTTCCAGTGGAGTCTTTACTTCGGAGCATATCTCCCAAAGGATACGAAGTTGGTACAATTACATTATGAGCCAAAAAATAATGTCTCAATTTCCTCGAAGCCATTATCAGAGCATAAGTGAACTTTTCGAGCTCGGAATACCTTGTCTTCGCTCCTGACAATGCTTCGGACACAAAATAAACTGGATATTGTACCAACTTCCCATTGAAATCCATTTCTCTGACAAGGACTGCGCTGACAGCAGAGCCTGTAGCTGCAAGGTAAAGGAGTAGGGTTTCGTCCACAGTAGGCACCGTGAGTGTAGCAAGATTACTGAGATACTCTTTAATATCTTCGAAGCTTTTCTGTCACTCCGGTGTCCATGCAAAATCTTCGGACCCTTTCAATGCTTTAATGATGGGCAAACTTCTCTCCGCAGACCTTGCCAAAAACCTGCTAAGTGCTGCCAGACGACCAATCAACTTTTGCACTTGCTTTTAATTTTCTGGAGGAGCCATCTTCTGCAGCGCAGTTATCTGAGTAGGGCTAGCTTCAATTCCTCTGCTTGAAACTAAATACCCTAACAATTTCCCAGCCTTAGCTACGAAGATACATTTCTCGGGGTTAAGACGGATCCCACATGCCCGAAGGCTATTAAATGTTTCTGCTAAGTCTAGGCAATGTTGGTGCTTTAAAGCACTCTTTATTACAATATCATCCATATAGGCCTCTACATTACGACCTAATTGATGACCTAGAGCCTTAGCAACTAACCTCGAAAACGTAGCCCCGGCAGTTCTTAAGCCAAAGGGCATTCTTACATAACAGAAGACTCCTGAAGGAGTTACGAAGTTTGTCTTGATTTCATCTTCGCGTTTCAACCATATCTGATGATAACCGGAGTACGCGTCAAGGAAACTTAATAACTCCGTACCTGCAGTGGAGTCGACCAATTGATCAATTCGGGGCATGGGGTAGGGGTTACGAGGGCATGCTTTATTCAAGGATGTGAAATCAATGCACCTGCGCCACTTCCCGGAAGATTTCTTCCTGACGAAGACTGGGTTGGCTAACCATTCTGTGTGAGCCACATCTCTGATAATCCCAGCTTTCAGCAATTTTTCAACTTCGTCTTTGGCAAGAACAGCTCTTTCTGCAGACATTTTTTGGAGTCCTTGCCGAATAGGCCAGGCCTTCGGGTTTACAAGTAAACTGTGCTCAATAATATCCCAACTGACTCCGGTGATGTCTTCGTCAGACCAAGCAAAGACATCTAAATTTTCCTCAACTACTTTCTCCAAGGAGGTAGCAACTTCTGGAGGCAAATATTTACCAAATTGAAATAAATATTCTTTGCCATCTTTAACAATAACCTTCGTTGCAATCTCTCCTTCAGGACTTGGTCTTGGGAAGGATTTCTTCGAAGATTCGCTAGGAGCAGAAAAATTTTCTTGATTATCTTGCACACTATTCACTTGTCTTGGATCAAGAGGGGGGCCGTGACCATACTCCGCTCTTCGGGCGGTAGCTTGATCTCCTAAGATAGTGAGCACTCCCGCTTGTGTGGGCATCTTCATGCACAAGTAATTGTGGTGCGCCACAGCTCCGAACTGATTTAACATGCCTTTTCCGAAGATGACGTTGTATGCATATGGAGCATCCACGACGTCGAAGATTACTTCCTCTGTCCTGGCTAACAGCCCTTCTCCGAAGGTAAATTCTAGGCCAATTTGGCCTAGGGCATCAAGCGGAGGTCCTGCAAAGCCTTGCAAAGGGTGAGCCGCTGGAAGAAGGTGCTTCATCGAGATGCATAGTTGATCGAAGGCTTGAACAAAAATAATGTCTGCCGAACTCCCTCCGTCAATTAGCACTCTTCGAACCTCAGTTCCTGCAATGTCGGCAGTAATGATAAGTGGGTCTGCATGTGGAAATTTAATGCCAACTGCATCCTCTGCAGAAAAAGATATTGGTACACAGGACCATTCCGGCATAGCAGCTGCAGACGAAGAAGTTTCTATATGCCCCACTTCTCTGCCTCTTTGACATGCTTCCGAGAGTCCCTCCTCTGGAGATTGGGAGGACTACTCTTTTTCCTCGATCTTGCCCTTCTTCCTGCTTCGGAGGTGGCATAACATTGACCACCGGAGGGCGCCTTGCTGGATCGAAGTTCTCTATTCGCGCCACAGCCTGGACAGGCTCTAGACGCACTTCGGCTTGAACTCGGTCAGTAGTACCTCGACCCGAAGTTCTCTCTAAATACTCTCCTCTCAGAGTAAGTATAGCTTTGCACGCGTCAGTTGCGTGACTTCGGTTCTCACCATGAATGCAGTAGAAGAAAGTTTGGCCTTTTCCGGCCGATTTTCCCGGAGGCCTCCAACTGCTGGTTTTACTTCCCGAAGGTTGTGGAGCTCTCTGGGCAAACTTTTGCGAAGGTGCAATGTTCAGAACTTCTGAACGAGGATGCTTTTGCCCCCCTTCTCCTATCATGCTGAGCTTCGAAGACAGGTCCCTGCGGTTGTGCTGAAGTTGTCACTTCCAATTTTACTTCCTGCAGTATGGACAGAGTAGCTGCACTTCTCCGAAGCCAGCCCTCTTCTGACCTTGCATATTCTTCAAAATAGGACATCAGCTGAGAAACAGAAGATATGCTTTTCCGGTGAAGTTTATCAAGTAGGCCTGGATGAATGACACCCTCTCGAGCTCCGTCAACTACCAAAGATGTAGTTAATCCTCAAATTTGCGACTTCGTATGAGCGAAGCGCTTGAAGTATTGTCTTAGGGTTTCTCCAGGGAGCTGCTTCACCTGGAAAAGACTTCCCGTTGACATTGGAGGCACGAAGGTGCCCGGAAAATTACTCACGAACTTTTTCTTCAATTGCCCCCATGAACTAATTGATCCTGGTTTTAAAGACCAGAACCATCGTAAAGCCACTCCTTGAAGAGCGAGGGGGAAACATTTTGCCATGGTGTCCCGCACTCCTCCACTGGCTTCAATCTCCAAAGCATAAGATCGGACAAATTCTCCAGGATCTTCATCTCCGGCATACTTGCAAAGCTTCGAAGTCTTAAACTTCAGGTTGAAGCGTACTTTCTGCAACTCGGGATGCAGCGGAGACTCAGTGTCAAAAGAGGCGTTCTCCGGGGCTTCAGGATAGATAGGTTCATCATCTTCAGTCACTTCAGGAATATCCGGGATGGCTTGAGAGCGAAGCCTATTTGCAGCTTTCTGCCGCCATCTCGCTACTTCGGCTTGGAGACTGGCCATCTTAGTGGCCATATCGCCAAGTCTGTCTTCATCTCCTCCGGAAGGATCTTCCGGGTCTCGAGAACTGTAGGGATCGGTTTGAAGTGGAACTTGGGGTGGAAGTGGGACTCCGTCGGGCCGAAGTATAGATGGAGTTGGCGGAGGAACTCCGTATACTCGGGGAAGGGGCGTCCCTTCTGGGGTTTGAGGTGGATGAAAAGTCGAAGGTCCTCCGACCTCGACTGTATCTGTGGATCTAGCACCGAAGGTCCGAGGAGACCTCTGAGTAGGATTACCAGCTGAACTCCGCTTAGGAGGCATGGTTTGGAAACTCGGTAGAGAACGAAGTCTCTTAGACTAAGTTCCCCACGGATGGCGCCAATTGTTGGCGTAAAAGATTACGCTAACAGGTTTCTGAGAATTAGAAACTAACAAACGAAGTGTTTGCGAAGGAAACTATTCCAAGCCTCCGAAAGGATAATAACTTAGAATAGTTCGAAAGTGTGTATTGAATAACTTGTATTTGGTCCCTATTAAAGGGTAAAACGGGGGGTATTTATAGGCCCAAACATTAAGGAAAAGACCTTCTTACCCCTCTATTACAACCGACATAGTGGAAACTATTCGGTACCCTTAATAGGGATAAAATGGTAAAAGACTAATCTAATGAGAAAGAAGATAAGTCTTCCATCTTAGCTGGCAAAGAAGCCCTCGGAAGAGTCCACGTTCGAAGATATACTCCGAACTAGAGTCCGTCTTCATACTTCGAACTACCTTCAACGTACATCTGAGAATATACGTCGGAATCCTTTGACTTGATTTCTTGTCTTTGTCTTGTTACTGCGATAATCCTGAAGATGGAATATTTTCCCCCAACACTTATATATAAATCGGCCATCATCTATATGTCTATAGATAATAAACCCATACTCATCAACAATAGTCTCATTCCGAAAGTCTTTTGGATAGTGCTTTGAGCACTTGTCATTTTTCATGCATGGGTAGTTTTTGTTGGCATGGACACATGGACTGTGTATCATACACTCACTGACTAACTCATATCCTAAACGGTCTGTCATAATTTCTGGTATTTCAGCACAGATGAAACCATCTATGACTGAGTGCACTACATTTGCATTTGATGTAGCCAACCACACCAAAACATGTATGTGTGGTAGGCCTTGTTTCTGGAACTCAACAATATAGAGAACTGCGTCATGGAAAGGAATGGGTACTGTGCTTACTATAAAGCGGCATGAGCACCTAGAATGCTACTTGTCAGGACAAGTCCAAAAGTACAACCTCCTCTAATGTCAGCAATGAAATCATTTACTTTCATATCAAACACTCGCACTATTATATCTGGCCTGTGAGATGGGCTTTGTCCATGCTCAAATCGTATTGATTCGTCAATTTCTTGCCATTTAGAATTGCATGTATATGTGATAAATAGGTTAGGTGAGCCGAACACACAACATATTGCCATCACATCTTGATAATTTATTACCATGTATCTCCTTCCCCAGTGGAACTAGAAGGAAGGACAACACGTGAACCAACAGAATCACCGCTAGTAACACATTTGTCAACAACATGTACTATACCTTGAACAGACTCATTCAGAGGTCATTTTGATGTTCGTCTATATATTTTAGCCTATTATCCTCGACAATGGAAAATACATCTACATTGATTTGATCACTTAGTCGACCATATAAAGTAAATGGATTAGGCTCGTTTAGTCTATAGTGAATTCTATATCTATAATATTCAAGCATGGTCACATATTTTCTACCTTTACCATCATAGTCATTGTACCTAATGCCAAGATGAAATCGATGCTCACCGTATGAAAACATAAGTGGGTACTGCAATGACATATATGAACGATGTAGACATGATACTTGTCGGAGCCCAACATTTTTGTCATCAACCAACACATCGTATGTGTATTCTTTAGCTGAATAGTCACCAACAATTATGCCAGCAAGTTCTCCACTTGTTGACAAATTATATTGTACCTCATCTTTACTATTGCACCCTAAAAGTTGTAGAGTTAGTTTATGATTTCCAAACTGTGATAGGCGATGCTTAGCATGGCGGAATGTCTGGACATGGTTATTTTTACTATCTAACATATCTGTTAACACAACCACTATAATAGGGTCAGGACGAGCAGTATTGTCGCTATCATTCCCAAAATTATTCATTCTGTTTTGTACTCCATTTTCATGGTCATGTATATATAGCTGCACAAATTTTGGTCGTGCCCCATGTACAGGCAGGAGTGTTCCAATTCAATGGTGCACAACACCGTTAATTTTAAAAACATAAGGTTCATTACCAGTGTTTATAGTTTTATCAATAGTCACACCCATCGAAGTGAATGCAAACATAGAGTTATATGATCATATCTGTCTTAAGAATCTTTTTGACCATGCATCACCATCAAATCTTAACAATGTTTCGAGAGGCTTAGGATGGTGCTCTAATGGAGGCAATCTTATTTTGCCACTTCTACAACAATGATTGTATATAACCTTACGCTTTGACAGTGCTGACTGGGTCTTAACTCTCTCTTGGTACCAAAACATAGCTCCACAATATGGGCACTGACATGTTGGTGGGTCATAATATGATCTCCCTGGGTATAAAGCTGTATAGGAAAGGACCAATATGACATGAAGTCAACTTTTATTTACCAAATTAATAAGTTGACAATAAAAGCACATAACTAACCCTTCAAAGATTCAACATATTCTTTGTCTATCTAGCATGAACTGCTATGTTGTGGTGGTTCTGCCATGGCCGTAAGCGTCTCGTCTTGTCGCAGCATGATGAAAAAATATAAATCTACATTACTCTTACTATACAAGGGCCAAATTTTTTCATGCCATTATAATTTTCACAGTTTTGAAATATACCATCGGTGTGTTACTGACAGATGGGACCTACCACAGTCACTGACAGTGGCATTTTTCAAAATTCAGAAAATTGTAATGGCATTTTTTCAATTTCCGCTATACAAAAAGGGATAAGTTGTACCATAGCGGTTGCAATTATCAGGAGGGACACTAGCCTGATACGATCTCATAATTGATCGTCGATGGCAGTTTACCTTTGCCAACGATGAAAAATCCATGAGGCTACAAGGCCTGCTCGGCCTATGAGGGGCAGCCACAGTACCTGACCCCAAACGCTGACGAGCCAAACACATTCTTCCTATCGTGCTAGCATCCATGGTAGCTATGTCTACACTAGAGGCAGGACATATGATAAATATGCAAGGAAACATGCATGGTAGGGCACAAACAACACACACTAAGGGACATGTTTTTTGCCATGTCAAACATCACATAAAAACAAATATCACCGCCACAATATAATTTCATTAGTGCATGTGTGGAAGCAGAAATAAGCACACACCACATAGATAAGTAATAGGGCCATACAAGTAGTACGAGTTAAGAAAGGCAATACAAAGAAGTAAAATAAGAAAGCAAGCACACATAAGAGCCTTCATGTGTAACCATAAAGGATTAGTCCTAATATAACATAGTTTTTTAGACTGTATGATCCGGTGTTAATATTTGGCTGCTCTGATTATTTAAGTTATCTTGCAAAGAACTATTATGCCCTCACCGAAAACAAATTTTGGGCACCATCAACAACAAGAATGGCATCTGCTAATGACAAATACAGAATAAATAGATCGTCATATTCTAGAGAAACCACAACCACAATGACAAACACAACCTTTCATAATGTAAAAAAGCTTAACAGTCACATTAAATCCGCTACACATCAAGCATGAATAAAGCAAGACAAACAAGCAGCACGTTAAGGCAAAAAGATAGTATGAATACACACAGTGAGTTCATACAAAACATTACTAAGGCAAAACACGCATAGAACATAACTATCACAGAAAGACCAGTATGTAAGCACAGACCAACGATAATTGCATGCACAACTATAGAAACACAGATGAAGGAAACATGAAACACCGACGACAATGAAAACAACATGAATCCATCGATAATAAACAATGAAATGATTGAATGGTTGACAGTGTGAATGTACATACCCTGGACGACAGCCAGCTAACTGGACATCCTAGATCGACCATAAAGTAGTAATTGACAGATTTTACCCTCTGATTCGAAGGGGTCCCTCCGAAGGGGTTCAGAGGTTGTTTCACCGAAGGGTTCGGTGGGCTCTATTTGCTGCAGCTGTTTCAGCGGAGTGTGCCTGTCAGAGGGGTCCAACAGTACACGATGACTGGGTTGTATCAAAGGGTTCGGTATTTTGAGCGGTACACCGGAGTGTGTATCGGAGGTTGTTTTCCCATAGAGGTCTCCGGGGTACTGGATACACTTGTCTGTCTGTCTATGGTGCGCAGGTGACTTCGGAGGTGACAGACGGTTCGCAGCAGGTTTACCTGGGTCAAGTGGGAGGCTTGATGCTAGGCAAGCGGGGAGCTCGGTCACGAAGGCTGTGAAGGGGTCAAGGTCGGACCTCGGGTCGTGGTGCGCTAGGAGAAGGCAGTAAGTGCGGAGTGTGGCTCCGGCTGAAGGTACTCCGAGACGAAGTCCTCAGAGGCGAGGCACTTCGAAGGGTACTCCGAATGGAGTGACTTCAGAGTATGGTGGACCAAGTCCTCAGCAATGATGCAAGGCGTTCAAAGTGTGCTCCGGAGGGAGGCACTCGAAGGTATACCCGACGAAGGTCTCAGAAGTCGAGGTGCATTGAAGGCATGGTCCGGGTGAGGATCGTTGAGGAGTGTGCTCGGGGAGAGACACTGCGACGAAGTCCTCATGGAATGCTTCATGCGGAGGCATTGGACGAAGGAGGGACTTCGAAGGGTGGTACTCCGAAGGTGGGTCTTCGGAGTGAGGCTGACTTCGGAGTGAGGCTAACTTGATGCTTGCATTGCCAATGTGGGAGAAATTTTTGAGTTCTCTGTAGCAAGGGGTAAAATAACTCAGGGGGAGTTTTTATCTTACAAAGGGAAGATTTGCCGAAGGGGCTTTTACTCTTTTGAAAAGAGGGAGGAATATTCTTTTGTCAAGTGACATGATTTGGCTCGTTTCTGAGTTTTTACGGTCACTTGTGTGCTGAAATTTTTCAAATTTTCTTGAAGTGGAATTTGGTTGTCAATGCACTCATCAAGGGGGAGATTGAGAAACCAAGGGTTGGTTTCGGAGTGTGTGATGAGTAATTGATAGATTTTACCCTCTGATTCGAAGGGGTCCCTCCGAAGGGGTTCAGAGGTTGTTTCACCGAAGGGTTCGGTGGGCTCTGTTTGCTGCAACTGTTGCAGCGGAGTGTTCCTGTCGGAGGGGTCCAACATTACACGATGACTAGGTTGTACCGAAGGGTTCGGTATTTTGGGCGGTACACCGGAGTGTGTATCGGAGGTTGTTTACCCGGAGAGTTCTCCGGGGTACTAGATACACTTGTCTGTTTGTCTGTGGTGCGCAGGTGACTTTGGAGGCGACGGACGGTTCGCAGTAGGTGAACCTGGGTCAAGTGGGAGGCTTGATGCCAGGCGAGCGGGGAGCTCGGTCACGAAGGCTGTGAAGGGGTCGAGGTCGGACCTCGGGTCGTGGTGCGCTAGGAGAAGGCAGTAAGTGCGGAGTGTGGCTCCGGCTGAAGGTACTCCGAGACGAAGTCCTCAGAGGCGAGGCACTTCGAAGGGTACTCCGAATGGAGTGACTTGAGAGTATGGTGGACCAAGTCCTCAGCAATGAGGCAAGGCGTTCGAAGTGTGCTCCGGAGGGAGGCACTCGAAGGTATACCCGACGAAGGACTCAGAAGTCGAGGTGCATTGAAGGCATGGTCCGGGTGAGGATCGTTGAGGAGTGTGCTCGGGGAGAGACACTGCGACGAAGTGCTCATGGAATGCTTCATGCGGAGGCATTGGACGAAGGAGGGACTTTGAAGGGTGGTACTCCGAAGGTGGGTCTTCGAAGTGAGGCTGACTTCGGAGTGAGGCTAACTTGAGGTACTTCTGCTAGACAATGGCTTCGGTACACGGATTGACGGAGTTCGAGCTGAGAGAAGCTGCGAAGGCGTGGTGGTCCACTCCAGAGGTGTTGGTGTGAAGGCCAACGGCCTCGACGGCTTCGGCTCAAAACCGTCACTATATCAAAGGCCGACTTCGGTGAAGCGAAGGCCGTCAGGCTCAAGGCTTCTCAACGAAGCTACCGCACCCCTCGTGTGCGAATGGGGGCTTCAGAAGGGTCCAAAACTGCAAAGGCTGACCACGTCTGCTCTGCAAAAGCTAGTGCTGTCCCCTCTGCGAAGCTAACAAAAGAAGCCTCCAAATAAAGTAGACTACCAGTTGTACCCCCTGTTATGATGAGACAAAAATAGTGTAAACCCTAGGGGTAAAGTAGTCTATTCACAGGGATGAATAGTGCCTATAAATAGTGGAAGCTAGCTAGGTCACCTCAACACTTTGAGCAGCCATTTTTGAGCTCCTATGCTAGCCGCCACATACATTGCATTCAAATCTGTGAGTGCATTTTGTGTTCCATGTTCAAGCAATGAAGCTTTGATTATGTTTTCATTTACTCCTTGAACTTGTATGCATACTTCACTGCATGCTTTGATCTCTTCGTGTCTCACTTCTTTTGAGTTGAGTTTGTGCACTAAATCTTTTCTGGAGAAGTGTGTGAGAAGCCTGTTCGAGTGAAGTGTGCGCTTTTTAGTGTTTGTTCGCTCTGTGTAAACTGGAGGCAATACCTCTCTGATTACTAGCGAAGCACTGTTCTTGGCTTAGATCGAAGCCCATTTTTCTTTCCTTGTCAAAGTCCTCGGCGAAGTCTGTTCAGTGTGCATTTAGACCTTCGAAGTACGAAGCCTAGCACCAGTTGTTGTCACTGAGTATTTGATCGAAGTCCGGAGAGGGATGTCTGCTCTTGCGAAGGGTGAAGTGCGAAGCCTGCTCGAAGGCACCCAGTGTGCGGAGCCTGCACTGACTTAGCCGAGCTGAATTTTTGGAGTTGTGAGTGGAGCGAAGACTTCTTCGCTTCGAACTTTTGCTCCTTGCGAAGCCTGTTTTCGGAGCTGTGAAATACCTCCGAACCAGAACTTCGAAGGATGTGTTCGAAGCATGTTCCGTAGAAGACAGAATTAAAACAGAAGGCTATTTTTAGTCTGAAATTTTAAAAGCTCCCATTCACCCCCCCTCTGGTCACCGTTTTTGATCCAACAATTGGTATCAGAGCAGGTTAAGATAACCAGTTGACCTTAACCGGTTTTGTGATCTGTTGGCGACATGGACAGAGTTAGTAAAATACCTCTGTTCGATGGGATGGATTTTTCATACTGGAAGGTGCGCATGGAGGCTTACTTGCTAAGCCAAGCAAATGCAATTTGGGAGATTGTGGACTCACAATATTTCATCCCTGAAACTCGCACCTCTCAAACAGAGAAGGATCAGTATAATGCCAACTCCAAGGCTAGAAATATACTGTTCATTGGTTTGAGTAGAAGTGAGTTTGATAGGGTGCATCACCTTAGGACAGCTAGGGAAATTTGGACTACACTCACTATTTTTCATGAGGGCTCTACACAGATTAAGGCCAGGCACCAAAGCACATACAATCAACAGTATCATCTGTTTGTGCAGGCACCTGGTGAATCTATAGATGCCATGTTTTCTCGCTTTGATGCGATAGTGAGTAACTTGCGGTCCAACGGGATGCTTGCTTACAATGATCATGATAGGGCTATCAAGCTTCTCTATGCTCTTGATCATAGCATATGGGAAGTGAAGATATCCAGCATTGAGGAGTCCGCAGGTTATGACACATTGACCTGTTATGAGCTCTTCAGCAAGCTGAAGTCCACAGATATTGCCAAGGCATCTCTTGTAGTGCATAGGAACTTCTTGCCACAACCATTGGCACTAGTTTATAGCACTAGCCGTGGCACCACTGCAGAACCAAGCACATTTGGCACTGGTGTTCTTGCAGATGGTTTTGCTTGGTCCTCCCTAGTCTCCGTCACTAAGGAGCAGGAAGATACTCTGGATGATGATGAGCTTACTCTCATTGCCAGAAGGTTCACTCATTTTCAGAATGAGAGACGGGATTAGAGGAGAAGTGGTTTTAGTGGTTGTTTTGAGGGTGGCGACACTTCTCACATCAAGGCCAATTGCCCTAAACTCAAGAAGAGAGATGGGAATGAGCTCCCCAAATACCACAAGAAGGAGATGAAACCCTTTGTGAAGGGCAAGCGCGACAAGGTGGCTAAGAGGGTAGCCAAAGCCGCTTCCAGAGCATTTGTTGCTGCTCTCAATGACATCGACACTTCCTCAACTGAGGAGTCGAGCTCTTAGGAGGAGGAGTCTCCAAGGAAGGAGGAGAAGAAGGACAAGAAGGGACGAGATTTCACCGGCCTTTGCTTCATGGCCGACAGCGATCACTGCGGCGATGAGATTGACTCATCTGAGGTACCACTATCCTATGACCAGCTTTCAATTAAATTAGATGAACTGAATGAAGTAGTTCTTGGTTAGGATAGATTACTTGTGCAAACCGCTAGAGATAGACAAGACCTTAGACTTAGGCTAGAATCTGTTTCTACTGATTATGCCATGCTTAAGTCTAGAGTTAATGATGCTGAATGTGAATCTTGCAATGTTGTCATGGGAGAGCTTGCTCAGTTGCGTTCTGTGCATGCTCAAACTCTTTCTGAGCTTGAGACTACACAGAAGCAGCTTTTGTTGGTGGATTCTAGTCCTCATGTTTTAAATGAATGCATGAACTGCCCCTTATTAAGTGAGAGCATTAATTTACGGGATAAGCATGTTCAGGATTTAGAGGCTAGATTGGAGAGGGCCGGTAGTTCTAAGGATGTTCAACCTGTGTGTGACACATGCATAACTCTTAAGGACCAGCTAGGCACTGTTAGAGAGTGAGCTGAGAACCTAATGACTGAAAAAGAATATTGTTGGCGTAAAAGATTACGCTAACAGGTTTCTGTAGAAAAGAAACTAACAAACGAAGTGTTTGTGAAGCAAACTGTTCTAAGCCTCCGAAAGGATAATAGCTTAGAATAGTTCGAAAGTGTGTATTGAATCACCTGTATTCGGTCCCTATTACAGGGTGAAATGGGGGGTATTTATAGGCCCAAACATTAAGGAAAAGACCTATTTACCCCTCTATTACAACCGACATTAAGGAAACTATTCAGTTTCCTTAATAGGGCTAAAATGGTAAAAGACTAATCTAATAAGTAAGAAGATAAGTCTTCCATCTTAGCTGGCAGAAAAGATCTTGAAGGGCTTTGGTTCGAAGACATACTTCGAACCAGTGTCTGTCTTCGGGCTTCGAACCAGGTTCCGGGCATCTTCGAAGATGGTAGTCGGACAATCTTCGAACTGGTTGGCTGTCTTCATGCTGCTTTGGCAATAACCCCGAAGATGAGATATTTTCCCCCAACAGTAGCCCCTCGAATACGCTTCTCCGTTTGACCTGTAACGTTTAGGAGAGCAGTATACGCAAGAAAAGTATTCATGCGTAGGGGTTAACAGATTTATATTATCTCCGAACTATGTGGAGATGAATGCTTCGGATTGGCATTCGAAGGAGTTACATTCGAAGTAACTTAGAAGTGTCTTTAGAAAGACTGAAGACTTTTTAGACTTAGAAAAAATAGCCGTTAACCTGTTTCTTCTAACAGAAGTTAAACGATCCGTTATTTTCGGAGGAAAATAACGGGCAAGAATGCGAAAGGGCAGAACCCAAACGGTAACAAACGGAACATTTAGGCTATAAATAAAGAGCCCAAAACTTACCCGATTACCTTTTCATCGTTTCCTCTTAGTCAAAAACTTTGTGAGCCCCTTGAGTTCTTGAGCCCTAGCTTTTGAGTTCCTGAACCCTAGTCTTTGAGTTCTTGAGCAACCGAGCGATCATAATGGTGAAGACCAAAGGATCTGCGCCTCCTTCTGCTTTGGCTCGGCAACAGGCAGCCGCAGCAGCAGCAGCGGCGACATTGGCGGCGGCACCCTCGATGCAGACGGGAACATCCATGGCGGCAGGGGGGAGAAATCCCCAAATCTCCGATGACCAAGGTCTGTGTCCACCTTCGACTAAATACTTGGATCAGTCTTTTGAGTTGGGGCCTTCTACCTGCAAGAGAGAATCTTTGGCAATCACAGCAGGGGGAAAGATTAGCAATGGAGTCATGATTCGAAAGCCGGGCAAAGAATCGATTCCATTACCAAGACCCGGAGAGGTTGTAGTGTTCGAAGCTTTTTTCGAAGCAGGCTTAGGCCTCCCTGCTGTGGATTTCTTGGCCGAAGTACTTGACCTGTTTCATGTAACCCTCCCTCAACTATCTCCGAATGCAGTAGCTAGATTAGCTATCTTCGAGTGGGCGCTGAGAGCCGAAGGTTGTGAGGGGAGGGCTGAAATCTTCGCTGCGCTTCATAGAGCAACTTGTCAGCCGAAGACTTTCGTAGGCTCCGGAGGTGAGAAAGTGGTGGTTGCCTTCGGAAGCATTAATTTTAGGCTTCGAGACGAATATGCTCTGCAATTCCCTGCTAAGGCCATCAATGCTAGATGGTACACTGACTGGGTACTGAGGTGGTTTTATGCCGAAGTCGGAGCTAGCAGTCCTTTGGCTGGGCCTCTCAAAGAAATCCGATTCCGGAAAGAAGCCCTAGTGCAACCTGACGAAGGCCAGCTCGAAGCCCGCCTGAACCTGCTTGAAAAAGTTAGCCGAAGGCTCAGTATGCGAGACTTGGCTGAAGAATTCATCGGTCTTCAAATTCCTCCACTGATGGCCAACTGGCCTATCATCTTCGAAGATGACTCCGAAGGCGGCCTTCGCAAAATCAATTATACTTCGAGCCCTGCAGGTAACTTCGAAACCAACATGCATTGTACATATTTACTTCGAAGAAAGACTAACTCGAATTATTTTTTAGCTTCTTCAGCCCCTATTACTTCAGAACAAATCGTAAGGGCTTCGGAGAAGATTCTGGGTGCTCCAACTCCGTCGGAAAAAGAATGGCGAATCAAATTAGTAGGAAGTTGGGAGCGGTTTAACAGAGTATGGGGAATGCTGGAGTTAACTCCACCCCCTCTGATGGATTGGGTGCCCCAGGAGAAAGGCCCCAAGAAAAGAGTAGCTGAAGCCGGAGCTTCAAGTTCAGCGAAAACTCCGGTGAAGAAGGTGGCTCGGAAGCCAAAGAATCTCGCACCTTCGAATCCTGCTCCTTCAAGCTCAAGAACCTCACTTTCTGGTTCTAAAGAGGATGAAGGTACTTTATTAGTGAAATTGATTGATGAAGATGCAGCTCAACGAAGTATTCACATTGAAGATACTGCAGGTATACCGGAGCCCCAAACCAACATCGAAGAAGTAAGAGCTCCGGATACCCAAGATGAACAGATCGAAGCCCCTATGGGTGGAGATGAAGCCGAAGTTCCTGCAACTTCGGTTGTGGAGGAAAGGGCTGATCACGGAGATGCTCCGACAGCGGGAAATCTAACTGCGGAGTCAGATGATGACTTCACTTTTGATCCTCCGATCAGTCCAGTACTCGATCTCCCGGAGAATGTTGAAGGTAAATTTTTGCATAATTCTTATCAATTTCTGCAAAATTATACAATGTATAATATTTCTGTTATTGCAGAGCCTCCTGTTGTCGAAGTACCCCTCGAAGATACAATTAAAAGGCCTTCGACAACTTCGGAGCCACAGCCGGAGGTTACTTTACAAGGGCCTGGAAGAGGTAAAAGGCACATAGAGCCTCTCCTGACTCAAGGATCGACTTCATCTGAGTCAACAGATGAAAATGAATCAACTGAGGGGGGGCCATCTTCAGAAGTTCCAAGAGCCTCGGAAGAAATCTCCGGACCTTCGCTAAGCAGAGCTGATCAGAAGGCTTCAGTAATGCTTCCTCTCATAACTCCTTTTTTGGAGGAGAAAACCGGACTTGGGACTTTGGTTAAACCTTTGGGTCAAGCCAGTCGCAAAGTCGGGGAAACAGAACTGGTAGCCCTTTTAAGCAGGGCGAAGGGTTCGGAGCTTAACCTTGCTGTGGAAAGAGCAGCTTATCAGGTATAAAGCATCTTCGAAGCAAATAGCAAATTATATATGAATAATTTCTTATTTCAGTTTTTCTTTTTTGTTAGCAAGCAGTCTTAGCCCGTGCTGCGGCTTTATCGAGCGAAAATGAAATTGCTCAACTTCGGGAAGAGAACGAAGCTCTTCAAAGAAATTTTAACTTCTCCGAAGGTCGAGTAGCTCAGATGGATAACGTAATACTAGCAGAGCGAAGGGCTAGGCAAAGCTTGGAGGCTGCGAAGAAAGAGCTCGAAGCGGAAAGAATTGTGCTTCGAGCAGAGGTTGAAAGACTACGGACGGAGGATGCTGCGAAGGGGTCCAAACTTGTAAGGCTACAAGAAGAGGCTGGCCAACTCCGGACTCAAAAGAATGCTTTGACTACGGAGAACGCTAGAATCTCCGGGGTTTTAGCAGAAACGACTTCGGCCAAGGATGCGCTTATTGAGGAAAGGCTTAAGTCTGAGAAGGTGGCTTCGGAGGTCATCGAGCAGATGCTAGGTGTCTTGGAGTACTTCGGTACTACTGGATCACTACCTTCGGATGACAATGTGACTCTGCTGCGCCGGTTAAAGAGGATCCAAGGAGCAGCGAAGCAAATGAAGACGGCAGGCATGCGTTATGGAGAACTCTCCGGACAAGTGTCTGCCCTTCGACGACGCAAGACTTCTGACTCCTTCCGAAGGCGTGGCTGCCGCCTGGCGAGCCTTTCAAACTTCATGGAGAGCCGAAGGTCGATCTGCGATCAAGGCTTGGATTGATGAAGGCCAACGCCAGAAGCAAGTTCGGAGCCAGGCTTCGAGCAGTCAACCTCCTTCGAACCCGCAGGTTTAGGAATATTTTAGGATTTCTAATCATGTAAAGCTTTATGCTTGTAAACATTTATCAATGAAAGTCTTGTTTATCATATTTTTAGGCTTTGCCTCTTATGGAAGATATCGAAGTGTTAGAGCTTAACAGCGAACTTCGCTCACTGTGGAACACCTTCAAACTTCTAAAGAGTTATAAGCGTCCTCGATTTCTTATTCCTCGAGATGACTCCGGCGTTATTGCGCCTGAAGTAATCAAAGACGTATTGTCTTATATTAAAAAGGAAGATAAAGAGATTGACGCAAACACCTCGTCTTCTGAAGACACTAACTGGTCCGAAGACGAAGGTGAAGCTCAAAATAAAAGATCTGAAGATCTTAGAAGCTGGGAAAGAAGTCCCGAACGGCTTCGAACTTGGGCCGAGCTTCAACAAGAGCAGAAGGATTTTAGAGCTTCGAAGGGAAGGAAGAGAGTTAAGCGTAAAGTTCTTAGAACTTCCGATGTTGGAACTAGTCGTTCCACCCCTAGCTCTCGGGACCGAAGAGGTCTCCGATTCCTTCTTGGTATAGATACCAATTTTTCATAATGTAATCTGTAAATACATTTATTTCGATAATGAATGCCGATTTAAAATTGTCTCCATATTACTAGCCCCTCTTTGAGGATAAGCAACTTCGAACTGTATTCAAAGATGGTTATGCGCAAAGAAAAAACTTCGGAGTACAATTTTTTGGGGGTTCGGAGCCCCTCTGCCATTTAAAGATTTTTTGAAATCTTATGAAATGTCTTCGACTTTTTGTAGTCAGAAGAATGGTAACTTGGTACCTGTATTTTACGAAAGAAATCAATTGAGATAACTTTCAGGACACTTTAGTGTCTTAAAGAATTTGTCACTTTGGACTATGTTAACAGACATTCGAAGCTCAGGGCTCAAATGCTTTTTTGTTTTAGCCACCTTCGGCTATTTTTGCAGAAGTCTACCAGCCGGAGCTTGGACTTCGCAGAATTTGGCCACCTTCGGCTCTTTTTACGGATATCTACCAGCCAATGGCTTGGACTCCGTATAAATGTAGCCACCTTCGGCTATTTTTGCAGAAGTCTACCAGCCGGAGCTTGGACTTCGCAGAGTTTGGCCACCTTCGGCTCTTTTTGCAGAAGTCTACCAGCCGGAGCTTGGACTTCGCAGAATTTGGCCACCTTCGGCTCTTTTTACGGATGTCTGCAAGCTGCAGCTTGGACTCCGCAGATTTTGGCCACCTTCGGCTCTTTTTACGGAAGTCTACCAGCCAATGGTTTGGACTCCGTAGAATGTGGTATTGGCTCTTTTACGGATGCCTACAAGGTATCAGCTTGGGCTCCAGATGGATTTCAGCCACCACACCGGAGGCTTCGACTTTATGGGTACGAAGTCCGGAAATACAGCCTAGCTTAATGACACTTCCCTCTCGGTCAACTTCCGTTCCAGCGCATCCGCTCGGGAAGCTAGGAGTCGACAAGGGGAAGGCAACTATCAGGGTGTATGCTTTATTAATTTAGAGGTGATTACAAGCGAATTACAAGGAGCCTTTATGCGAAGTATCGCTTTAGGTGCTTCGCATGCCAAGTATGTGCTAACTCTTCACCTTCTAAATTAGCTAATTTAAATGAACCAGGGCGCCCTGAGCGGACAATTAGATATGGACCTTCCCATTTATTGCCTAACTTCCCTGGTGCTATAATGCTTCGTAGAACAAGATGACCCGGCCTTAACTCGCTGAGTTTAACCTTCGGGTCATACCAGGTCTTCGTCTGCTGATGATACTTTGATAAATTAGCTACAGCCCGAAGTCTTGTTTCTTCTGACAAATCTAACGAAGCTTGTCTTTCTTCTTCGATGTCCGGTTCGGTGCTGCGAAATGACCCCCCTTTGAGCTCCGTTGGAGTCATAGCTTCATCTCCGAATAGTAGTCTGAACGGAGTAAAACCTGTGGACCTTGTTTGCGTAGTCCGAATGGACCACAGAATCTTCGGAAGCTCTTCGGTCCACAGTCCCTTTGATAATCCTACTATTCTTCGATTTAGCCCTGATAAAATATTTCCATTGGCTCGCTCAACGGCTCCATTCGACTGAGGATGTCTCACTGCAGCAAAACATAGTTGAATGCCTAGGTCTTCGCAAAACTTCCTGAAGGGTTCTGCGTCGAACTGTGTTCCATTATCAACTGTGAGATATCTAGGCACTCCGAACTGGCAAATAATGTTCTTCCAGAAGAATTTCTGTACATTGTTCGAAGTGATAGCTGTTAAGGGCTCTGCTTCTACCCACTTGGAAAAATATTCAATAGCTACCACTGCGAACTTCAGATTTCCCTTTGCTAACGGAAAGGGACCAATTAGATCCATACCCCATCTGGCCATAGGCCATACCGGAGCAATGACTTGAAGAGCTGTTGGTGGGCGATGACTCCGTCGACCCATCCACTTGCATCCTTGACAAGTGCGGACCAAGCTCTCCGCATCAGCTGTTATTGTGGGCCAATAAAGCCCCTGGCGAAGTGTTTTTCGTGCCAGAGCTCTAGGGGCTAAATGGCTTCCACAAAGGCCTTCGTGAATTTCTCGAAGAATTTCTTGACCTTCGGCTTGAGATATACATCGGAGTAGAGGGGAACATACTCCGGCCTTGTATAATATACCGTTGATTAACTGATAGTTTCTTGCTCTGAGCTTTAATCTTGACAATTGGGGCTCTTCGGGCAAATTTGTTCCTCCTTGCAAGAGTTCTATGATTGAATCTTTCCAATCTGCACTAGGAATGCAAAGAATCTCTGCAGAGGCAATTTGTGGCACCGAAGGTACGTTGAGCTCCTCATAGAAAGCTTCGTCAGGCACATCCACAGCTCCGGCTGCAGCCTTCGCTAAAATGTCCGCTTGCACGTTTTCAGCTCTTGGTATACTCCGAATGGAAATACCCTTGAAATGTGCTTCGATCTTGCGAGTTTCTTCTAAATACTTTGCAAGCTGTGGATGTCGGACTTGAAAACTTTTGTCTACGTGCCCTGCTACTATCTGAGAATCTGTTTTTATAATTATTCTTGTAGCCCCTAGAGCACGCGCTTTCCGGAGTCCCAATAAAATCCCTTCGTACTCCGCTATATTATTGGTAGACTAAAAGTTGAGTCTTGCGGAGTACATTGCTCTTTGCCCTGACGATGAAATCAATACTGCCCCAATGCCTGCTCCGGATGCTTGGAAAGCCCCATCGGAGTAAATAATCCAAACTCCGTCATCTGATTTCTCTGGAGTCAACTTCGCAGGTGGAGTCCACTCTGCTACGAAGTCTGCTAGGACTTGAGATTTGATAGCTGTCCTTGTCAGGAAAGATATGCCGAAGGGTGCTAGCTCTACTGCCCACTTTCCAATCCTTCCAGTGGAATCTTTGCTTCGGAGCATATCTCCTAAAGGATACGAAGTTGGTACAATTACATTATGAGCCAAAAAATAATGTCTTAGCTTCCTCGAAGCCATTATCAGAGCATAAACGAACTTCTCAAGTTCGGAGTATCTTGTCTTCGCTCCTGACAATGCTTCGGATACAAAATAGACAGGATTTTGGACCAACTTCCCATTGATATCTGCTTCTCTGACAAGGACTGCGCTGACAGCTGAACCTGTAGCTGCAAGATACAAGAGTAGGGTTTCGTCCGCAATAGGCACCGTGAGTGTAGCAAGATTGCTGAGATAATCTTTAATATCTTCGAAGCTTTTCTAACATTCCGGTGTCCATGCAAAATCTTCGAACCCTTTCAAAGCTTTAAATATTGGCAAGCTCCTGTCCGCAGACCTTGATAAAAACCTGCTAAGTGCGGCCAGACGTCCAGTCAGCTTTTGCACTTGCTTTAAATTCTCCGGAGGAGCCATCTTCTGCAGCGCAGTTATTTGAGTAGGGCTAGCTTCAATTCCCCTGCTTGAAACTAAGTACCCTAACAACTTTCCAGCCTTAGCTCCGAATATACATTTTTCGGGGTTAAGACGGATCCCACATGCCCGAAGGCTATTGAATGTTTCTGCTAAGTCTAGGCTATGTTGGTGCTTTAAAGCACTCTTTATTACAATATCATCCATATAGGCCTCTGCATTACGGCCTAGTTGATGACCTAGAGCCTTAGCAACTAATCTTGAAAAAGTAGCCCCGGCATTTCTTAGGCCGAAGGGCATTCTTACATAGCAGAAGACTCCCGAAGGAGTTACAAAGCTCGTCTTGATTTCATCTTCGCGCTTCAACCATATTTGATGATAACCAGAATACGCGTCAAGGAAGCTTAGTAACTCCGAACCTGCAGTGGAGTCAACTAGCTGATCAATTCGGGGCATGGGGTAGGGGTCATGTGGGCACGCTTTATTCAGAGATGTGAAATCAATGCACATGCGCCACTTCCCGGAAGACTTCTTCCTGACGAAGACTGGGTTGGCTAACCATTCCGTATGGGCCACTTCTCTGATAATGCCAGCCTTCAACAGTTTTTCAACTTCGTCCTTAGCTAGAGCAGCTCTCTCTGCGGACATCTTCCGGAGCCCTTGTCGAACAGGCCGGGCCTTCGGGTTTACAAGCAAACTGTGCTCAATAATATCCCGATCGACTCCGGTGATATCTTCGTCAGACCAAGCGAAGACATCCAAATTTTCTCCCACGACCTTTTCTAAGGAAGTTGCAACTTCGGGAGGTAAATCTTTACCAAATTGAAAAGTGTATTCTTTACCATCTTTGACAATGACCTTCGTTGCAATCTCTCCTTCAGGACTTGGTCTCGGAAATGACTTCTTCGACACTTCGGAGGAGGCTGAAAAAATTTCTTCATTATCTTGGACACTGTTTACTTGCCTCGGATCAAGAGGAGGACCGTGACCATATTCTGCCCTCCGAGCCATGGCTTGATCTCCGAAGATTGTCAGGACTCCTGCTTGTGTGGGCATCTTCATGCATAAGTAGTTGTGATGCGCCACAGCTCCGAACTGATTCAACATGCCTCGTCCGAAGATGACATTATAATCATACGGGGCATCTACCACATCAAAGATAACTTCTTCAGTTCGGGCTAGTAAACCTTCTCCGAAGGTTACTTCCAAGCCTATCTGGCCGAGTGCATCAAGCGGAGGTCCTGCGAAGCCTTGCAGAGGATGAGCCGCTGGTAGGAGATGCTTCCGGGAAATGCATAACTGATCGAAGGCTTGCACAAAGATGATATCTGCCGAGCTACCTCCGTCAATTAGCACCCTTCGGACTTCAGTCCCTGCAATATCAGCAGTAATAACCAATGGATCTGCATGCGGGAACTTGATACCAGCTGCATCCTCCGCAGAGAAAGATATTGGAACATGAGACCACTCTGGCATTGCAGCTGCAGATGACGAAGTCCCAATGTGGCCTACTTCTCGAACGTACTCTCTTCGCTGTCTCTTGGACATGCTTCCGAGGGTACCTCCTTCGGAGATAGGGAGAACTACTCTCTTTCCTCTATCTTGCCCTTCCTCTTGCTTCGGAGGTGGCATAACATTGGCCACCGGAGGGTGCCTTGCAGCATCAAAATTTTCTATCCGCGCCACAGCCTGGACCGGCTCCGGGCGCACTGCTGCTGCTGGACTTCGGTCGGTACTACCTCGACCCGAAGTTCTTTCCAAGTATTCTCCCCTTAGGGTAAGGATAGCCTTGCAAGTGTCAGTTGCATGGCTTCGATTCTCTCCATGAATACAGCAAAAAAGGGTCTGGCCCTTGCCAGCCGTTTTCCCTGGCGGCCTCCAGCCGCTGGACTTGTTCCCCGCAGACTGTGGAGCTCTTGGTGCAAACTTCTGTGGGGGTGCAATGTTTAAGACTTCAGAGCGAGGGTGCTTTTGCCCTCTTCTTCTATCATGTTGCACTTCGAAGACTGGTTCTTGCGGCTGTGCCGAAGTCTTCACCTCTGCTTTAACTTCTGTCAATACTTTCGAAGTAGCAGTAGTCCTCCGAAGCCAACCTTCTTCTGACCTCGAGTACTCCTCGAAGTACGACATCAGCTGTGATACTATGGTGATGCTCTTCCGATGCAGTTTATCCAGAAGGCCTTTATGACTGACGCCTTCACGAGCCGCATCAACCACCGAGGATGTGGACAGCCCCCGAATTTGCGACTTCGTGTGAGCGAAGCGCTTGAAGTACTGCCTCAATGTTTCTCCGGGGAGCTGTTTCACTTGGAAAAGGCTTCCTGTTGACATGGGAGGCACGAAGGTGCCCTGAAAGTTACTTATAAACTTCCTCTTCAACTGTGACCACGAAGTGATTGATCCTGGCTTTAAAGACCAGAACCATCTCAACGCCACTCCTTGAAGAGCTAACGGGAAGCACTTCGCCATAGTTTCTCTGTCTCCGCCACTAGCCTCAATCGCTAGGGCATAAGAACGTGCAAACTCACTAGGATCTTCGTCTCCGGCATACTTGGAGAGCTTCGAGGTTTTGAACTTTGGATCGAAGCGAACCTTCTGCAGCTCAGGATGCAATGGAGATTCATTGTCGTAAGAGGCGTTCTCTGGGGCTTCGGGATAACCAAGATCGTCGTCTTCGGGCACTTCGGGGATAGCTGGGGTGGCTTGAGAGCGAAGCCTGTTCGCAGCCTCTTGTCGCCACCTCGCTACCTCAGCTTGAAGGTTGGCCATTTGAGTGGCCATGTCTCCAATGCTATCTTCATCTCCTCCGGAAGGACCTTCCGGGTCTTGAGAACTGGTATGATCAGTTCGAATCGGAATGGAGGGTGGCGGAGTGGCTCCGGGCGGTCGGAGTATGGAAGGGGTTGGCGGAGAGGCTTCGTATCCTCGAGGAATGGAAGCCCCTTGCGGAGTTTGAGGTGGAGGGATAGTCGAAGACCCTCTGACTTCGACTGTGTCGAAGGGTATCTCTCCGGAGATCCGAGAGGACCTCCGAGTGGGATTGCGAGGTGCGCTCCGCTTAGGAGGCATGATGTAAGAAATTGGTAGAGAACGAAGTTTTTTGAACTAGGTTCCCCACGGACGGCGCCAACTGTTGGCGTAAAAGATTACGCTAACAGGTTTCTGTAGAAAAGAAACTAACAAACGAAGTGTTTGTGAAGCAAACTGTTCTAAGCCTCCGAAAGGATAATAGCTTAGAATAGTTCGAAAGTGTGTATTGAATCACCTGTATTCGGTCCCTATTACAGGGTGAAATGGGGGGTATTTATAGGCCCAAACATTAAGGAAAAGACCTATTTACCCCTCTATTACAACCGACATTAAGGAAACTATTCAGTTTCCTTAATAGGGCTAAAATGGTAAAAGACTAATCTAATAAGTAAGAAGATAAGTCTTCCATCTTAGCTGGCAGAAAAGATCTTGAAGGGCTTTGGTTCGAAGACATACTTCGAACCAGTGTCTGTCTTCGGGCTTCGAACCAGGTTCCGGGCATCTTCGAAGATGGTAGTCGGACAATCTTCGAACTGGTTGGCTGTCTTCATGCTGCTTTGGCAATAACCCCGAAGATGAGATATTTTCCCCCAACAAATACCTTCTTTCTGTGGTTAACAAATGCACTGAGGGAAAGGGTAGGATGGACTTGCTCTTGGCCAAAACCAAGATGTGTGCTGACAGAGCAGGGTTAGCTCTAGGATTGGGTTTTGAGAGAATTCCTTCAGACAGTGTAAACAAAACTGTTTTTACCTCACCCACTACCTTAGAGAAAGAGAGAGCTCTGTTAGACACTTCATCAGCCAAAAAGCCTACCCGAACTCCAAAGAAAACCACTCCTCCTGCAAAGAAAATTCCTCCCAAGAAAACAACTCAGTAGAAGCCCAAGGATCTTGTGAGGATTGCTCCTACGACCCATGAGAGCGCCCCTAGGAGAGTTTTTCATTGTTCCTACTGTCAGAGGGTGGGTCACTTGGTTGAGTTCTATTTTCGTCGCATCAAGGATGAGCGACGCTCTCAGGCGATGATGTTCCAGAACATGCACTACACACCTTTAGGTATGCATGTGTCTGAGTTTTACTCTTGTCCTGTTTTCGAGGCTCCTCATGCTTCTCAAAGAGGTTTTGCTCCTCGAGGTGTTCACCATGTTCCATATGGTCATAGACCCCGGGCGAGTAGCTTTGTACCTCATCAGAGTAGGAGACCTCGTCATGCTTTTAGATCACAGAATGTAGGTAGACCTCACACTTTGCATCATTCTTATTATCCTGTGCGTAGACAGTCTACTTTTACTGTGCCTACTACTTGTATCACTCAGTGCTGGATGCCTCGTCATGCATTCACTCACCCCAGCACTGAGCGATCGAGATTTTCTTATCATGTGTAGGCGCCAGATCGAGGCCTGGAGGGCACGTTGATCATTTACTCCGGTTGTTCGCGCCATATGACCGGACATGCAGCATGGTTCTCCAGCCTCACCACAACCAAGCAAAAGGAACATATCACCTTTGCCAGTAATCGAAGGAGTAGAGTGAAAGGTAAAGGTGTGGTAAGAATTAACTCGAATTTCACTCTCAAAGATGTTGCTTTGGTTTAGAATTTGGGATACAATTTGCTTTCTGTATCTCAATTGCTTGATGAGGGCTTCGAAGTGCGATTCCATCGCGATACTATGCAAGTACTCAATTCTGATGACATTGAGGTTTGTAAGATCTTTAGAGTTTGGAGAGTTTTTGCAGCTGATTTTTTTGAGTCATATGGTTCTTCTCATTGTCTTGTTGCACATTCTACTTTCGAGCTTTGGAAGTGGCATAGGAGACTAGGACATATGAGCTTTGAGTTGCTTGCTCGTCTGAGTGCCCTGGGTCTGATCCGAGGATTGCCCAAGCTCAAGTTTGAGAAGAATTTAGTTTGTGCTCCTTGTCGACATGGAAAAATGATTGCCGCTTCGCATTCTCCAGTCACCACAGTAATGACTGAACAACCCGGAGAACTTCTCCACATGGACACTGTAGGTCCTTCTCGGGTTAGTTCTTTAGGCGGCAAGTGGTATGTGTTAGTCATTGTCGATGATTTCTCTCGCTACTCTTGGGTCTTCTTTCTTGCCAGCAAGGATGAAGTGTTTTCACACTTTCAGAGCTTGGCTTTGAGACTTTTCACTGAACTCCCTAGTGCATTGAAATTCATTCAAAGTGATAATGGCACTGAGTTCAAGAACAGTCTCTTTGTTGACTTTTGCATGGAGCATGGCATAGAACATCAATTCTCTGCTCCGCGGGTTCCTCAACAGAACGATGTTGTTGAGAGAAAGAACCGCACTTTGGTTGAGATGGCTAGGATGATGCTCGATGAGCACAAGACTCCTAGGAAATTGTGGGCTGAGGCCATGAACACTGCTTATTACATCTCAAACTGAATCTTCTTGCGCTCAATTTTGAACTTGACATCTTATGAGCTACGTTTTGGGAGACAACCCAAAGTTACTCATCTTCAAGTTTTTGGCTGTCGTTGCTTTATCCTAAAACGTGGAAATTTGGATAAATTTGAGTCGCGCTCTTCTGACGGGATCTTTTTGGGTTACACTACACATTGTCATTCTTATCGTGTTTATAATTTGGAAACTAATACTGTCATCGAGTCATGTGATGTGACTTTTGATGAATCAACCCCCTCTGTTAGTTCTACCTTTGAACAAGCAAATGAACACGACATGGAGCATACCATCTTCGAAGAAGAAGATCCCGGAGATTTCGAGGATGAACCCCTACTACCCTCGACATCGACCCCCGAAGCCGACCCCGCTTCGACTACTTCGGCACAAGCTCCCGAAGCAACTACCTCGACATTGGTCATCTTGGACCACTCCAATGCACAAGTTGAGGGGGAGACTGCATCCCGCCGCGAGGCTCCACATCATGTTCAAAGGATGCATCCTCCCGAGCAGATCATTGGTGAGCTTGATCAAAGGGTAACACGTTCTCATGCTCATTTCATTGATTCCGCTTTTGTTGCTTCTTTCGAGCCCTTAGATGTTAGTCATGCACTTTCTGATTCTAGTTGATCAATGCCATGCATGAAGAACTTGAAAATTTTGAGAGAAACCAAGTCTGGACTTTAGTTGATCCTCCACCAAATGTTCATTTCATTGGAACAAAATGGATTTTCAAAAACAAACAAGGGGAGGATGGGACTGTAGTTAGAAACAAGGCTAGACTTGTAGCTCAGGGTTATTCTCAATTAGAAGGGATTGATTTTACTGAAACTTTTGCACCTGGTGCTCGTCTTGAGGCCATTAGGATTTTACTTGCATTTGCGACATCCCGGGGATTCAAACTCTATCAAATGGATGTCAAAAGTGTTTTTCTTAATGGCTTCATAGGCGAAGATGTTTATGTAAAACAACCCCTTGGCTTTGAAAACCCCAAATACCCACATAAAGTCCTTAAACTTTATAAGGCTCTTTATGGACTCAAGCAGGCCCCTCGGGCATGGTTTGATAGACTTAAGTCTTTTCTACTTGAGTGGGGGTATTTGACGGGATCTGTTGATAAAACCATGTTTACTCTCAAGCATGGCAAAGATTTCCTCCTAGTCCAGATTTATGTGGATGATATCATCTTTGGTGGCTCTTCTCATGCTTTGGTTGCCGAGTTTGCAGATGCCATGAGCAGGGAGTTCGAGATGCAAATCAAGCAAAGCAAACAAGGTACTTTCATCCACCAGACGAAGTACACCAAGGACCTGCTCAAGAAATTCGACATGGCTGATGCGAAGCCACTCACCACTCCAATGGATACATCTGTAGCATTGGATCCTGACGAAGATGGAGAAATCGTAGATCAGAAGGAGTTCCGAAGCATGATCGACTCTCTCCTCTATTTGACTGCTACGAGGTCGGACATACACTTCGCAGTGTGTATGTGCGCTCGTTTTTAGGCTTCACCACGAGCTTCGCACCGCCAAGCGGTAAAGCGCATTCTCAGGTATCTCAAACATACCCTTGAATTTGGCATTTGGTATTCGGCGTCTTCCTCTTTGTGTCTTTGAGGTTATTCCGTTGCGGACTTTGCTGGGTGTAGGATTGATAGGAAAAGTACCTCTGGTACTTGTCATTTTCTGGGTACTTCTCTGGTTTGCTGGTCTTCCCGCAAACAGTCTAGTGTTGCACAATCGACGACTGAGGCCGAATATGTTGCTGCAGCTAGCTGTTGCTCTCAGATTTTGTGGATGGTTTCCACTTTGCGGGATTTCAGGTTAGATTATAAGAGTGTTCCACTTTTTTGTGATAACACTAGTGCTATTTGTATCGCAAACAATCCGGTTTAGCATTCCAGAACCAAACACATTGTTGTGCGAAATCATTTTCTCAGAGATCATAATGTGAAGGGTGATATTGAACTTCAATATGTTGATACCCAACACCAGCTAGCCGATATTTTCACAAAACCCCTCGATGCTTCTCGTTTTGCCTACTTGCGTGGGGAACTTGGTGTTTATCACCCTTACAGCATTTTGTGAGGGGGAGTAGTTTTGATTTTCCTGCATATGCTCATTGTGTATGAAATTGCATTTACATCTTTTGCACTTATATGCTTGATTTTACTTCATGAAATCATGTTAGCTCAACTCTCTTTAATATGTCTGAAACATTATGTGCATGATTTTTCATTCCAAAATCAAATCATGCTCACTGCTTAGTCTTGAATCTAGCATGTTTAGGCAGGACTGCTTTAGCTATCTTTTATCTTCTTGATAGCAAGACACCTTTTCTTTGGATGCTAAACATTGCAACTTGAAAAAAATTGTATTCATGGATATTCGTCAAGTGCTAAACAATTTGTTCACTTAATTAAAAAATTCAAAAATCCATGATTTGCATGATACAAGCGAAAAAGATCCAGGTGGGTTTGTTTGTCGCACTACTGTATTCTAGACTGCTTACCGTTGCACATTGGTCTGAACTAGGATAGTGTAGTGTATGCCAAAATCAATTCCTTAAGCTTCTGATGGCTTTCATGCCTAGGCTTGGCCTGATTGGAAAGTATAAGGTAGACAAACAAATAGCCACTAGCATTCTAAAAAGAACAACAAAAATTCATTGTTTATCAAGTTTGCTTTCAATACTCCACTTGAGCTATTCTTGTCTGTCTAGAGTAGAAATTGACTAGCTTGCGCAGTCCCTGCTTTTACTTGTCTAGTTACCTTGATTGAGTGGTGATGCTTTTATTTCAAAATGAGAAAATCACATTCTATCATCATGTTTTTTAGAGAATTTTAAATTGAGCTTAGCACATAAAAAATTGGTATTAATGTTGGCATATTTTTGCTTTATATGTCTTTGCAATTCTGCCCATCTCGAAGCTTTGCATCTTTTGAATGCTCCTTGATGCTTTCATTGCCAATGTGGGAGAAATTTTTGAGTTCTCTGTAGCAAGGGGTAAAATAACTCAGGGGGAGTTTTTATCTTACAAAGGGAAGATTTGCCGAAGGGGCTTTTACTCTTTTGAAAAGAGGGAGGAAAATTCTTTTGTCAAGTGACATGATTTGGCTCGTTTCTGAGTTTTTACGGTCACTTGTGTGCTGAAATTTTTCAAATTTTCTTGAAGTGGAATTTGGTTGTCAATGCACTCATCAAGGGGGAGATTGAGAAACCAAGGGTTGGTTTCGGAGTGTGTGATGAGTAATTGACAGATTTTACCCTCTGATTCGAAGGGGTCCCTCCGAAGGGGTTCAGAGGTTGTTTCACCGAAGGATTCGGTGGGCTCTGTTTGCTGCAGCTGTTGCAGCGGAGTGTTCCTGTCGGAGGGGTCCAACATTACACGATGACTAGGTTGTACCGAAGGGTTCGGTATTTTGGGCGGTACACCGGAGTGTGTATCGGAGGTTGTTTACCCGGAGAGTTCTCCGGGGTACTAGATACACTTGTCTGTTTGTCTGTGGTGCGCAGGTGACTTTGGAGGCGACGGACGGTTCGCAGTAGGTGAACCTGGGTCAAGTGGGAGGCTTGATGCCAGGCGAGCGGGGAGCTCGATCACGAAGGCTGCGAAGGGGTCGAGGTCGGACCTCGGGTCGAGGTGCGCCAGGAGAAGGCAGTAAGTGAGGAGTGTGGATCCGGCTGAAAGTACTCCAAGACGAAGTCCTCTGAGGCGAGGCACTTCGAAGGGTACTCCGAATGGATTGACTTTGGAGTATGGTGGACCAAGTCCTCAGCAATGAGGCAAGGCGTTCGAAGTGTGCTCCGGAGGGAGGCACTCGAAGGTATACCCGACGAAGGTCTCAGAAGTCGAGGTGCATTGAAGGCATGGTCCGGGTGAGGATCGTTGAGGAGTGTGCTCGGGGAGAGACACTGCGACGAAGTGCTCATGGAATGCTTCATGCGGAGGCCTTGGACGAAGGAGGGACTTCGAAGTGTGGTACTCCGAAGGTGGGGCTTCGGAGTGAGGCTAACTTCGGAGTGAGTATGACTTGAGGTACTTCGGCCAGGCATGGCTTTGGTACACGGACTGACGGAGTTCGAGCTAGGAGAAGCTGCGAAGGCGTGGTGGTCCATTCCGGAGGTGTTGGTGCGAAGGCCCAACGGCCTTGATGGCTTCGGCTCAAAACCGTCACTATATCGAACGCTGACTTCGGTGAAGCGAAGGCCGTCAGGCTCAAGGCTTCTCACCGAAGCTACCGCACCCCTCGCGTGCGACGGGGGGCTTCAAAAGGGTCCAAAACTGCAAAGGCTGACCGCGTATGCTCTGCAAAAGCTGGTGCTGTCCCCTCTGCGAAGCTGACAAAAGAAGCCTCCAAATAAAGTAAACTACCAGTTGTACCCCCTGTTCTGATGAGACAAAAACAGTGTAAACCCTAGGGGTAAAGTAGTCTATTCACAGGGCTGAATAGTGCCTATAAATAGTGGAAGCTAGCTAGGTCACATCAACACTTTGAGCAGCCATTTTTGAGCTCCTGTGCTAGCCGCCACATACATTGTATTCAGATCTATGAGTGCATTTTGTGTTCCTTGTTCAAGCAATGAAGCTTTGATTCTGTTTTCATTTACTGCTTGAACTTGTATGCGTACTTCACTGCATGCTTTGATCTCTTCATGTCTCACTTCCTTTGAGTGGAGTTTGTGCACTGAATCTTTTAAGGAGAAGTATGTGAGAAGCCTGTTCGAGTGAAGTGTGTGCTTTTCAGTGTTTGTTCGCTCTGTGTAAACTGGAGGGAAGACCTCTCTGATTACTAGCGAAGCACTGTTCTTGGCTTAGATCGAAGCCCGTTTTTCTTCCCTTGTCGAAGTCCTCGGCGAAGTCTATTCAGTGTGCGTTTAGACCTTCGAAGTACGAAGCCTAGCACGAGTTGCTGTCGCTGAGTATTTGGTCGAAGTCCACAGAGGGAAGTCTGATCTTGCGAAGGGTGAAGTGCGAAGCCTACTCGAAGGCACCCAGTGTGCGGAGCCTGCACTGACTTAGCAGTGCTGAATTTTTGGAGTTGTGGGTGGAGCGAAGTCTTCTTGGCTTGGAACTTTTGCTCCTTGCAAGCCTGTTTTCGGAGCTGTGAAATACCTCCAAACCAGAACTTCGAAGGGTGTGTTCGAAGCCTGTTCCGCAAAAGACAGAATTAAAACAGAAGGCTATTTTAGTCTAAAATTTTAAAAGCTCCCATTCACCCCCTCTGGTCGCCGTTTTTGGTCCAACAGAATCCAAAGCCACAAAACACCGCCACTAATAGCACCTGCAGGCAACCAATGTACCCAAGTAAGGTGAACCGATCCTTCCACTAATTTAGACACGAGAAGTGAATAACAATAGGCAGCACCATAACAACAAGAAAGAACAATCATTTGACCTTTACCGAAAAATAGGAACAAAGAATAATCATTTTACCTTTCCAAAAATAATAGGTACGATGACTGGGAGCAAAAAGGATGAAGCCACAAAACGCTAAAGAAGAAAGCACCGGGAATAGAGAAAAAAGCAGGGAATAAGATAAGCTGAAGGTAAATAAATAGAGGAGGAAAAGAGAGCTATCCGTTAAAGCACATCCATAGAGTACAACAAGACTATTCATTGGAGCAAAGGAGTAGAAACAACAGAACAACCTCCACACAATATAATGTCTTCAGCCAAAGAATGACAAGAAGAAAGCAAAGAAACAGTCCCTCTATGCCACACAGGGACATCAGTTTCAGTCAGAGTGAGAACAACAACAAAACCGACGCCAAGAGAAAAATAGTGAACATTGCAACAGGTAAAGATATGGCTATAATAGCAACACAACCGAGGAGGGGACTATAGACACATGTTGAATCGACAGGTGAGCAATGCACTGGACAACTGGTCTAGCTGGTATTGGAATGAAGACAAGAAGATTGAACGCTAAACAAATATAAATAATATGTATGAGGACAAACAAAAATATATAAAAGAAGAATAGATATAGAGAACTCCCTTCGACGCTAATATTTTTGTAGATCTGGAGTGCCACCAATCGAAGGTTGTGTTGACACGGAAACGTGCCCCCGCACTTGGGTCAATCCGACGATCCAAAAATGCACGGATACTTAGGGACAGGCCTAAGCGTGACGTAGCACCGACGCCGCGTTCTGACTACCCTTAATAGTGATAAGGGGGGTGGAGTCGCCAGGCAACCAGATTACAAGAAATAATCCAATTAGCCGAAAGATATAGGTTAAACAGAATAAAATCAGCGAACCAGTAAGAGTCTCCCTGGTTCGAAGTCTGTAGCGAAGGGTGCACCGAAGGGTACCTTCGGCGTCTGGTGCAAAGTGTTCCGCCGAAGGGTGCTTCGGCGTTCGAACTGATCTGGCTGAAGGTGAACTCCGAACTGGTCTGGACACGGTGATCACCTCCGAACAGCGGGGCTCGGCGTGTGATCTCTGACGCGGCAAAGTACAGAAAAGTGACGCGAAGGCTACGCGTAGGTGTGACATCGTCTTGGTGTGGAGTGTAGTCGTGCTGAAGTCCGCTACGACGAAGCGTGCTGGCGAAGCCTACTGCCGAAGCCTGCAGATTCATCGAAGGGCGTCCTGGGAGCCTCCGGAACCAATCTCTCAGCTCTGAACACCTCCGTCGAAGGGGCTCCGAACGTGCGAACCTGCAACAAGGATGATGTGAAGTACCAATTCGGCCTTAGGACCGAATCTGCGAGGTATTGCACGGGTGGCGAAGGTAGTAATCTTTTACGCAAATTAGCGGATACTTCACAGGCGAAGTAACAAGGCGATAGCAATCTGTTACGTAGATTAACGGGGACTTCACAGGCGAAGTGCCAAGGCTTACCACTGATCCGTAGTGGCGGATGGAGGGCTTCCAGGCAAACCCACGAAGAGGTATAGAAAAGTAAATGCAACGTAAAGGTATGATCAAAGCATGGATTTGGTTTGTTTGTGTTGGGGGGCCTCTACGCCGGCCAGGCCTCTATATTTATAGAGGGTTAACTCTAATCTAATCTGCTATTAATCCGGACGGATAGGGATAAAGATTGAGCTGGCCACGCGTCAAACTCTATCTCTGCCGAGGTGGGCTTCGGTCAGGCCCGCCGAGGCCTGCTCCTCGGGCCGAAGCTTCGGCAGCGTGGGCCTCCGAAGGTTCCCGAAGCTTCGGCAGCGTGTGCCTCCGAAGGCTTCCTGGTCGAAGCCCATGGGCTGGCTGGAGGCCTTTGGAGCCCATAGCTCGACGGGCTTCGGCCCCATAGGGCTTCGGCCAAACCCCAGACATGTGTATTTTTGGCCCAAATCACCAAAAATTGATATTTTGATAATCTAGCCACTTTTTGCTATCAACACATGCCCCCCTGCGCTTTAGTGAACTAGTGAACTAAAAGCATAACGAGCTTGAGATGATACTGTTCATATCGGCTTTTCGACGTTTTATGACGTTTGCCACACACTCGGGAAATATTTTTTCAAGTACCTACCATTCAGAGCCCTTCGAAACCGCTCTCCCTGCAGGGATTCCAACACGTATGCGTTGCCGGGAGCGATTTCGGCTATCTTAAGAGGACCTTCCCAACTAGGCGACCATTTCCCAAATTTGAGACTTTTCATGCCTAAAAGCAAAATCATCTTCCATAACAAGTCCCCTATTTGAAACGATTTTGGTTTAACCTTCTTATTGTAGGCTCTAGCTACTCTCTTCTTGTCTACCTCTATGGCTTCTAAAGCTCTTTGTCTCTTATCGGTTACTTCCTCCAGATTGTCCTTCAGAAGATCTTCATAATCATTGACCGATAAGCCATCTTGCTTCAATACTCTTAAGGAGCCAAGATCTACCTCTACAGGCAGAACGACCTCTTGTCCATATACCAACTCATATGGACTGACCTTGGTGGCACCGTGCTTTGCAATCCTACAAGCCCATAACGCCTCGGAAAGCACCTCATGCCACCTTTTAGGAAACTCTTCAATTTTCTTCTTAATAAGCTTAATCACGGTTTTATTACTAGACTCGGCCTGACCATTGGCCTGAGCATAGTAGGGTGAAGAGTTTATTAACTTAATGCCATAGTATTCGGCGAAGTCCCTTACTTCTTTTGAAACAAATGAACTGCCTTGGTCCGTAGTAAGAGTTTTAGGGATGCCGAATCTGTCTATGATGTGCTTTAAAATGAAATCACGTACCTCATTATGGGTCATGTTCCTGATAGGTACAACCTCGGTCCATTTGGTGAAGTAATTTGTTGCCATCAACATGAACCGATGCCCTTTTGAAGAAGGAGGGTAGATTTGGCCGATGAAGTATAAACCCCAACCTCGAAATGGTCATGGCTTGACAATAGGATTAAGTAATGAGGCTGGAGCTAATTGGATATTGCCAAACTTCTGACATGCCTCACACCCTCTGTAGTATTTGAAGCAATCTTCAGTCATAGTCGGCCAATAAAACCCGCTCTTTTCAGCATCCAACTCATCTTTTGGGCCGACTGATGAGTGCCGCAAAGCCCCTCATGGACTTCTCCTGTGGCTACCTGGGACTGCTCATGACCTAAACACTTTAATAGCACTCCGTCAATGGTTTGGCGATACAATGTGTCGTCTACCAACACGAATTTGAATGCTTGTCGCCGAACCTTTCGATCAAACCTTCGGCTAGGGTCTTTCAAATACTGGACGATTGGGATTCTCCAATCGCCCTCACAGATTTTAGAGGGCTTCGTTGGATCACCTTCTAGAAAAACCTCTAAAATACTGACTTCGTGGTGCCCCCCGAGCCATTTCAGCTCCTGCCGAAGCCCGGCCAAAGTGGCCGCTCGGAGTTCGCTGGGCCGAAGCCCTTCGGAGGGCTCGGACTCCGGAGAGCCTTCCCCGTCCGAGAGACTTCGGACTATAGTCTTCGGCCTGCCGGACCCCTCAGCGGACGGAGCACTCTAATCTAGGGGATCCGGCATTCGGTATCCTTTGGCGACCTGAGAGCCTCGACCCGAAGGGTACGCCTGTCCAACGTCACTAGCTTCGGCCATGAGACTAAACATCGGCTTTTTCAACACAGAAAATTTCCCTCTCCTGACTTGGTAGCCAGATGCTTGCTGAGCCAAATCGTTAGCGATTGAATTGGATTCTCTTGACACGTGAGATATTTTGAAATCATCAAACGTGGCAACTAGGTCTAGGCACTTCTCCAAGTAGCTATTCAGCAAGCCATTAAAAGATTGAGCATCCTTGGCTACTTGTTGCACTACTAATAATGAATCACCGTACGCGTGAACATGCTTAGCGCCTACAGACTCTTATAGTTCAAGGCCTAGCAACAAGGCTTCGTATTCGGCCTGGTTATTAGTGGAAGAAAGCTCTAATCGGGCCGAGGTCTCAAAGCACATACCATTAGGTGATATGAGAACCACTCCAATACCATGGTCGTTCTTGCAAGCCAAACCATCAAAATAGATTTTCCACGACACTACCTCGACTAGGGTGATGACATCACTCCACCTAGCATCTATGTGATGATCAACTATGAAGTTTGCTATGACTTGGCCTTACATCGCTTTTAGGGGCTCATAGGCCAAATCGTACTCAATTAATGCGTAAGGCCACTTTCCGATTCTTCCACTTAGAATCGGCTTTTGTAGCATGTGTTTTATGACATCGGTTTGGCAAACGACAACACATGTGGTGGGGAGAAGATAATGGCGTAACTTGGTGCACGCGTAATAAAGTGACAAACATAGTCTTTCCACAAATGCGTACCTGGTTTCGGCGTCCAGCAGACGGCAGCTCAGAAATGTGACGATGTACTCTTTCCCCTCCACCTCCTGGGTCAACACGGCTCCAATTACGCCGTCTTCAGTGGCGATGTATAGCCGAAACGGAATCCCAGCCTTGGGTGCTCTTACCACGGGCGGTGATGACAAGCATTCTTTGATCATCTCAAAAGCACTTTGCTGACTTACCCCCCAAGTGAACTCGGCTTCATTTTTTGCCGGAGTATGGGGACAAAGGCGTCAATCTTGCCAGATAAGTTAGATATAAAGCGACGCAAATAGTTCAACTTGCCTAGCAATTTTTGCACATCCTTCTTGCATGTCGGTGCTGCAACGTTTCTAATCTTCTTGAGTCTCTTAGGATCAATCTCTATACTTCTCTCATGAATCATGAAACCTAAGAACTTACCTGCCGACACGCCAAAAGCACACTTGACTGGGTTCATTTTCAACCCATACTGCCGCATTCTATCAAAAGCAACTTTCAAATAGACTAAATGGTTTCCCATAGCATCTGATTTGACCACGACGTCATCGATGTAGACCTCTAACATGACTCCTAACAAGTCATGAAAGATCAAGTTCATGGCGCGCTGAAACGTGGCGCCGACATTTTTCAACCCAAAAGTCATGACGACCCATTCGAATAAACCAACAAAACCAGGGCATCGAAAGGCAGTCTTATAGACGTCGTCTTCGGCCATAAAGATTTGATTATAACCGACATTGCCATCGATAAAGCTTAGTACCTTATGTCCTGAAGCATCATTGATCAGCATGTTGGCTATTAGCATTGGATACTCGTCTTTTGGAGTGGCTCTTTTCATATCCCTGAAATCAATGCATACTCGTATCTTGCCGCTCCCTTTCTTCTCTACAGGCACAATGTTAGCAACCCATTCCGCGTACCTGCATGGCCTAATAAATTCAGCCTTAAGTAGCCGCTCTACTTCATCTTTAACTCGGTCATAGATGGCCAAATTAAAGCGACGGGGAGGCTATTTATAAGGCCTAAATTCGGGCTTGATGGGGAGCCGATGCTCCACGTGCTCGCGGCTTAGCCCTGGCATTTCGCCGTACTCCCATGCGAAGCAATCGACATACGACCGAAGTAATCTTTATTACTTCAGTCTATACATCGGGTTGTAAATGTTGATTTACAAAAGTCGGCCTTGGGATGCTACCATCACCTATATCAACCTCCTCCAAGGGGTCGGCCGACGTAAAACCCTGCCCTAACTTTTCTACTTCGCTAAAGTCCTCGATGGCCTCGGCAATACCGTCTTTACTAGACCGATACTATTCCACGCGGGACTTTAGCCAATCTAGATTATCCTTACTAGACATGACTACTAATACAAAAATAGCCGTGCTACTCTAGCCGGCTTTACAGACAATGGTACAAACCATCCTCCGGATACACTAACAAAGTCGTAATCCGAAAGATCTCTACCTGATAGACACTCTACTTTGTTATGGACGACGTCCATCGACACATCGGCCAAAGCTACTTGGGCCGAGGTGTCTGTGGGGATGACCTCCACCTCATCGTCGTCCCACTGTACCAAGCACTTGTGTAGGGTTGAGGGGATATGCAACAGTTCGCATGGATCCAGTCGTGTCCGAGTAACACACTATAGTTACCTTGTATGTCGACGGCGAAGAACGCTATCGGCAATGTCTTGTTACCCACCGTCAACTCCATAGAGAGTACTCCCTTGGCTTCGGAGCTCTCGCCGTTGAAATCGTTGAGCATCAAGTTGGTCTTCTTCAGGTCGTCTTCATCCCTGCCAAGTTTCTTCAACAATGAATAAGGCATTAGATTAACCGTGGCGCCGCCGTCGACGATCATCCGGGAAATCGGCTTCCCGTCGATCTAACCCCTGGCATAGAGGGGCTTCAGATGGCGTGCCGAGTCCTTGGGCTTCTCAAAGATGGCGCTGTGCGGACTGAGGTTCAACTGAGTGATCTCGGCCTCATCCCGTGATGGTGCAAACTCGGCGGGTAATGTGATGATGTTGATGTCCATCGCCTGAGGTGCGGGCCCCTTGGAGACGGGCGAGTAATCATCGTCAAGCATGTCATCCTCGTCGTCGCTCGGACTGGGAGCCGGGTTGTCCATATCAATCGGCTTCTCTCTCCATATCTGTTTTGTGGCTGGCCGAGGGTGGATCTCTTCAAAGATAGTGTAACGCTCGGCCTCAGCTACCTTCTCACGCATCTCTTGTGCCCGCAGCCTTTGTAGACATCTTTTCTGTGATTTAGATATGCCCGAAGGAGCCCAAGATGGCTTCGGCTTGGTGCCTAGAGCTACTGTTTGACCCCTGTTAATTCTGGCCGAAGTGTGCCCTTCGGCCTCAAGCACCCTGTGTTCGAAGGGGGCTCCGCTGCGAACCCTGTTGACCGGATCGGCTTCGTTCGGCCGATCGGACCCAACTTCGGCGCGGAGCTCGGCCGAAGTATGCGGCTTACCTCCGTTAATCTTCAGCGGCGAAGCCTTCGGGATTGAGACTTCCTGAGACCCAACTCTGATAGTTATGGCTTCGGACTCACTGGCTTCAGCCTCTATGTGCTCGCATCCTCCGGCTTCGCTCTGCACGGCCCGATTCGGAGGTATCACAGATAGTCTGTGGATGATGCCCCCTCCGCTGCGTTTGTTTGCCCCTGCCATCCATAATACTCCGAAGGAAAACAAGGCATATGGTTAGTCTGCCGAGGGTCCCCCGACCAAGATACGTGTGGAGCCCACTGGGTTCCCGCCCAGTCATATGGCGGAGGCATCGGAGGCTCTAGCGGTCTCGCCCATTGCGGGCCAAACCCGTTGCCTGGAGGGTGGTTCGGCCAAGTTGAAGGCATCTCGGACCAGACTAGCGAAGGGTCCTACCAGGCCGGAGGTATGTTCGGCTAGCACAGGCCGAAGCCTCCCATCGGAGGAGTCCACCATGGTGTAGGGTTCATCCATTGGGGGCCGAAGTTGTCGCATGGGGAACACGACCACTGGGGTGCAAAGTTATCGTGCGGAGAACCCAACCTTTAGGGTTCAAAGTTGTTGCACGGGGTGTTCGGCCATTGTGGCTCGGAACCACCGTGCGAAGTACCAGGGCACCTCGGCCCAAAGCCCTCATGCGGAGGGTTCATGACCTTCAGTCCGAAGGTACCCTTTGAAGGTTTTGGCCCCTTCGGCTGTTTTGGCTGAGCGTGCGGGCCTACTTCTTTGGCCCTCTTCTGATGTTTGTTCAGTAGCATGTTATATGTCACCTTCGCCCTCTTGCGAGCCTTAGCCGAAGGGGTAGTGACATTCTGTTGCCACACTCATACCTCGGGGTTCTTTGGCACGAGTGTGCGAGTACGTGGTTCTCCAACAACCACTTCTTTTCCCTTAGCGGATTCGGCCTGTTCTGGCCGAATCAACACCTTCTTCTCGCCGAGGTCGACGGTGTTGACTAGAAAAGGATATTTATCCAGCTTTATTTTTGGATCATGGTCTATCTTCAATCATCCTTCTTCTATGGCCGATTGTATGTGCCGTCGAAAAACATTGCAATCATTAGTATTATGAGAATGTGAATCATGCCACTTATAGTATGGATGCTTCTTTAATTCGTCGGCGGGTGGGATAACTTGACCTTTGGGTAACCTGAGAAGCTGACTTTTTAAAAGGAAATCAAATATTTTATCGCATTTAGTCACATCGAATGAGTACTTGACCTCATTAAATCTATTATTCGTGGGGGATTTTCATAGTTCAGAGCAAGTGACAGGTCTGTTTTTAGCGTTTGTAACCCATTCGGCCGCGTACATGTCGGCCGAATCGTCTTCCTCTGACTCCTCATCGGAGCGTTCCATGATATGGATCTCGACCCTAGGCTTGCTAAATGTCTTGATAAATTCCTTATCCTTGGCTCAACCTTCTTGGACCAGAGCCTTCTATAGGATTTGGCTAACCTCTAGAAAGTTCTGGTTATCCAACTTTTCTTTAAGTTCAGAACGCAACCCGTAAAAAGCTAATTCCGCCAAGTCCCTTTCTGAAATATTGAGACTAAAGCACCAGTTTTTAGTATCTCTGAAACGCTTGATATACTCAGAGGCGCTCTCAGTAGACTTTTGTTTAACTGATGTCAAATGTGAAAGCCTAAGTTTTGTTTCGCCCACGTAGAAATAATCATGGAATTTCCGCTCCAAATCGTCCCATGTGTGGATGGAGTTTGGTGGAAGCACCGAAAACCAAGTGAAGGCTGTGCCGGATAGCGAGAGAGAGAATAGTCTAACTTTAGGGTGTCTATCTCGCTAACCTCTCCACACTGCGCCAAAAACTGACTAACATGCTCTAGTGTGGTCCTGCTACCCTCGCCATTGAATTTAGTAAACTCAGGGATCCTATAGCCGTGGGGGTAGGGCACTGTGTCAAGATGATCGGGGTATGGTTTGCGGTAAACCCTAACCCGTCCCTTTGGCACGAAGCCGGCACACTCCCTAAACAGTGCGCGGATCCGCTCATTTAAATCATCTTGGTAATTTGTTTGCATGCATCTCTCATGTGGGGGCGCGACACGCGGTGGGATATTGGCGTGTCGGCCATGCACCTCTTCCCTACGCGCTATTTGTACAATGTGCTCGTGTCCGGGCACCTGCGTGTGTGGTGTGGGTAGCGCAGGCATCGGCGCAGGTGTTGTGTGAAATGCAGTGTTAGTTTGTCCATAAGCATAATGATTGGTCTCGGCCATAAGCGGTGAGGCCGGATACATGTTTGTCGGAGGTGTACTAGCTATAGGAACTGGGGTTGCAGCCTCAGCGAAGCCGAACCTTCTAAGAGTCACCTCTACTTGGGAGCTGACTGCCGAATCTAAACGGTTGGCTAGCAAAGCGCTAACGGCTTGATCTACTGATGTGGCTATTTTCTGCTCAATCTCTAAAGAAGATAAACGAGGCGATACTGGTGTTACCTGAACCTAAACGGATCGGGGGTGACGATGTCGTGCTTGACGAAGCCTGCGTGTGTCTTGATGTAGCCTCCAAGCATCATGTCTTGGAGCGCCTTTAGCCTTGCCTCTATCTCTGCTCGGTCTTCTGCCGGGTTATCTTCGAGAGTAGGGGACTTTATGTTGCGGCTGTCGATATCCGCGCTCCCCGCTGTGTCCACCGGCGGTGTAGACGTAGTAGTCGAAGTAGACGTACTGGTGGCCGATGTAGACGTACTCATCGTGTTGGCGTATCTCTTCCCCAGCGGAGTTGCCAAAAAGTGTGTTGACATGGAAACGTGCCCCCGCACTTAGGTCAGTCCGGCGATCCAAAAATGCACGGATACTTAGGGACGGGCCTAAGCGTGACATAGCACCGACGCCGCGTTCTGACTACCCTTAATAGTGATAAGGGGGGTGGAGTCGCCAGGCAACCAAATTACAAGAAATAATCCAATTAGCTGAAAGATATAGGTTAAACAGATTAAAATCAGCGAACCAGTCAGAGTCCCCCTGGTTCGAAGTCTGTAGCGAAGGGTGCGCCGAAGGATACCTTCGGCGTCTGGTGCGAAGTGTTCCACCGAAGGGTGCTTCGGCGTTCGAACTGATCCGGTCGAAGGTGAACTCCGAACGGGTCTGGACACGGTGATCACCTCCGAACAGCGGGGCTCGGCGTGTGATCTTCGACACGGCAAAGTACAGAAAAGTGACGCGAAGGCTACGTGCATGTGTGACTTTGTCTTGGTGCCTAGTGTAGTCGTGCCGAAGTCCGCTACGACGAAGCGTGCTGGCGAAGCCTGCTGCCGAAGCCTGTAGATTCGTCGAAGGGCGTCCTGGGATCCTCCGGAACCAATCTCTCAGCTCCGAACACCTCCGGCGAAGGGGCTCCGAACGTGCGAACCTGCAACAAGGATGATGCGAAGTACCAATTCGGCCTTCGGACCGAATCTGCGAGGTATTGCACGGGTGGCAAAGGTAGTAATCTTTTACGCAGATTAGCGGATACTTCATAGGCGAAGTAACAAGGCGATAGCAATCTATTACGTAGATTAATGGGTACTTCACGAGCAAAGTACCAAGGCTTACCACTGTTCCGTAGTGGCGGATGGAGGGCTTCCAGGCAAACCCATGAAGAGGTACAGAAAAGTAAATGCAACGTAAAGGTATGATCTAAGCCGGCCAGGACTCTATATTTATAGAGGGTTAACTCTAATCTAATCTGCTATTAATCCGGCCAGATAGGGATAAAGATTGAGTTGGCCACGCATCAAACTCTATCTCTGGCGAGGTGGGCTTCGGTCAGGCCCGCTGAGGCCTGCTCCTCGGGCCGAAGCTTCGGCAACGTGAGCCTCCGAAGGTTCCCGAAGCATTGGCAGCGTGGGCCTCCGAAGGTTCCCGAAGCTTCGGCAGCATGGGCCTCCGAAGGCTTCCTGGTCGAAGCCCATGGGCTGGCTGGAGGCCTTTGGAGCCCATAGCTCGACGGGCTTCGGCCCCATAGGTCTTCGGCCAGACCCCGGACATGTGTATTTTCGGCCCAAATCACCAAAAATTGATATTTTGATAATCTAGCCACTTTTTGCTATCAACAGGTTGAGTCCACGCTTGGGTGGGGCAGTGCACGACGGCAAGCGGGGCAGGGCCAGGAAACTCACGCCGAGAGACGCGACATGACGCTGGGCGATGCTAGGCAGTACGTAGAGGTGCTGCATTGGGCGATGCCAGATGACACGGTGCGATCTGGCATGATGCGGCGCCAGGAGGAAGGGACGACATAGATCTGGTTAGAATGTGGAGAGTACAGATGATGGCAGATGTGGATGGGTGTGGCGCTGATGGATCTGTGTGGGAACATGTGCGGGAAAGGGCCGAGGAAACTAAGCGGCACACATCTGGGAAAGGTGTCATTGCCTTTTCCCTCCTTGTTTTCTCCGCAACACGTATCTACCAAACGCTAGATTCTTATAGGCTAGGGCCTATGCCCGCAGGGGCAAAGCGAAATATATGAAAAAATGAAGGACATTCCTACAAAAATGATAATAACACAGCGACCGCCAAAAACGTGTCGCTTGGTTGGGCAGCCACAGTACTGGAAGCGCGAAGGGAGCTAGAATTCCCGGAGACTTTAAGGATAGTAACTAGAACGCTAGGCACGAGTTGCCTGCCCATAGAAAATATATTGCTTGCATAAATTGTAACAATAGAAATAAAGATAAGTAATAAACCATGATATCAATAAATACTTGAAGAATTTAAAATCATAGTATCCAAACTTATAAAATAGATAATAAATATTCTCATTTATTAAAAAAAAAAGAAAAAGCAAGAATTCATCCTTTAGTCTCACCTCCACCTAGTGTCCCATTGACTCCAAAACACACCGTTTCTTGAAGTGCATAACCATAAAGAAACAAAATAAATTAATCATGTCTAATACACTAAAAACGTTTGGTATTCACAGAAACTATGGGCACAAGGAAACATTGAACATCCATAGATTTATTATTTAGCATGTTGTTGGTGTCGTTTTTGGTCACACGTGTGGCCTAAGAGGTTATCTTAACTCTAGTGCAGGTACTACAATCTTAGAAAAACGGTTCTGAGCATGCCAATCAGTTTGACCCTGCAACTGATGGGAGAATAAAAATGACGTTAGTAGTAACGCTGATCGGCTATCGAGCCGATGGCTGTGGTAGCATAAACAGAAACGCAAGCAACGGCTCCAATTGGCTGTTGAGCCGATGGCCATGGCCAGATTATTTGGATCGATAATGCCATCAGCCGATGAGGATACACACTTCGCAAGCAAAGGCCGATGAATACCTCCTAATAGTGAAAAGATGAAACATGGAATTAAATATATCCTATTAGCTTTTACTCTGATAGAAACCAAATTTAGCACACTAGAAAATGCATCCATACGATCAAACTACCATAATAGCAAGATTGGATTAACCAAGGAAGCCACTAAATCACGATCGATCAACAATACTTTAACATATCGGACATGCTTTATTTAGATGAATAGTGCACAACATAAATTAGATACAATAGATCAATATGTCAGACTTAACCGATGAAGCCTAAATATGATATCCAACTCACATCAATCTAAGAGATCGTAACGATATATCCTTAGACCTAGCAAATACACCAAAATAGACCAGTGACTGTACTGATCAGGCCAATGCCTCAAGAGATTGAAATGATGTAGCCTCGATGGACACTAATCGACTGATATGATCGTCAGGGTGGCGGGACTCGCCTCTTCGCCGGAGATTGAAACAATGCAGCCCAGCTCTAAGTGCAATGTTCCTCTAGGATTAACCTTAGAAACCAAGGGTGCTGATGCACCAGAGGTAGTTGTTGTTTGTAGATTGATTGATTGTCCCTAAACCTAGCTAATTGGATACATATTTATAGTCCAGAGACTTGTAGCTAGTTACAATAACCCTAACCGATTTTGGACTTGTTTTTATCTTTCTTCATCCTTATTGACTCCTTCATATCCGACCACATATAACCAGTTGGATGGACTTAGTTGACCGCATTTTGACCAGACCTCCATGACTTCTGTTGACCATGCGGTGCTCTTAGTGGGCCCTAGGACTTTACCAAATCATGGCGTCAACACATGCCCCCTGTTTTGAAGCATAAGTATAACTAATACATCAAAATTATCGGTCATTAAGGCCCTCTGCACCGCGTCATTTCAAAAGTCCCTTCCAATGACTTTTCCAACTCCTTATTAGTAGCCAAAACCCTTCATCTTATGGTATCAAAAGTTCAAATAATTTCTAATTTAGAGATATAGAGTTGAAACTTGAAGTTCCGAGAGTCCTAATTGGAAGTTCTGAGGTGGGCGGAACAGATTGGATCTATTATGCTCTAATGTGGATTGGGGCTAGGAATCTCACCTCTATATAAAGAGAGGAGGAGGAGGTCTTAGCAATCAAGTTATTCATTGTTTAGATTAGATCTAAACCCTAGCCCCTAAGAACAACTCTCTCTTTCTTGATCTCAAGAGTTGAGATTGATATATCTCCCGATTCTAACGAGCGGTGCTGGTACGCTGGTGTGGGAGCAATCTCATCCATGTACGTGTGGATACCGTCGAGGCACCGCTCCAATAGCGGCACTCGTGGGCTTCTTCACGTGAACACCGTCGTCTTAGTCTATTGGATCACTAGGGAACGGCCGGAGCATGGCTAGGATAAGCGAGGACGTGCTTCCCCAAGATCTTCTTCCACTGCACCTAGCACGTCTCGCATTAGAAGGTAATGATTCATGATCCCTCACGCGCATGGTTCTTGTGTTTTGGGGCGAAATTTTTGAATTTGTCGGCTAGCGTAGATTCTCTATTACCCAACACTGGTATTAGAGCCTACATGTATAATATTTGATCTGGATCCCTCATGTATGGCATGGTGGAAAAACATATTAGATATGTTTTCCTTCTGCAAAAGATCGGTAGTTATGTTGCTTGCTAGATCAGAAGTTCTGATGCTTGCCAAATCAGAAGTTCCGATACTTGATCAGAAGTTCTAATATTAAATAAGATTCGATACAGAAAGCTAATTACTACCAGAAGTTCCGGTGGATTGGAAGTTCCGATGCCAGATTGGAAGTTCCGATCCATGCAAAATTGGAAATTTCGAGCCTATTGAGCTGATATTTTCAGATCCAGATATCGGTCACTTGTAGATTCTTAGCCTAATTTTGTTTTGCAGAGAATGTTGTGTCTGGTATCCTTGATGAATGTGATGTATGAGATGCTTGTAATGAATGTAAATTAAATATGGCCCACGTGTCATTATTATTTATAGCCAATGTTGGTGTACATTTGCGACTTGTGTGTCTAGTATTGAGACTTCGGCTCATGTAACTAGTATATGTGCTATTTTGATAGGCTAGTACATTTCCTGGAGGCCGGAAGCACACACTCAATGATGGGAGCCATGTAGATGGAGATCACCATGTGAAGGGGCCATACTATATCACAATCAATGTGTTCTCTGTGGTGCTTACTTATGTTCTTGTCATACTATTCTTGCATGTTTCGTGTGCGCTAGGGACGCCACCTTGCTATAATAGTTTTCCCTTGGAAAATTAAGTATTAATGCTCTTTCCAATAGCTTCACCCACCAAGGATCTCGATCATCGATAGTGGGTTTGCTAAAGTAGGGTGTTATCTTTTATCTTGACCAGTTGGGGTGGAAGTCGGACTTCCGCACACATAGTAATGGTTTTCTTAACGAGGCTATCAAAACGGTTTTGGGCCTTGGGTCATAGAGTTGGGTATAGAGCATTGGATGTTTCTCCAACGACAAGAGTCATATACGATGTGATTAGCAAAGTGTTATTTACCTATATCACCTAGCTTCTAATAGTGACGACAAAGCTCACAAGGAGTTACAATCAATATGGATCTTGCGCCACTATTAGTCATTCGAGGGAAAGTGACTTTTTCAAATAGTTGAACATCTTTTATTGGATAAAAGATAAACATAGCATAGTGTTGAACCTTTCATTTAATTTATAGATCATGGCACCAACTGTTAAGAACACTTTAGTCTTTATTTTGCGATCTATTCTTTATAGAACAATTTTTACAAACTGGTATAGAACCTTGAGAAGTGTTCTCAATCGAAAGGAAAGGAAAATATTCTAGAGGAATCCCATCATGATGAAGTAGTTGACCGAAGAGCTTGTGAGAAGCACTCGAATGAGTCACTTAATGTAAGTTGTCTCATACCTGCCAGTATGTCCTTTCAGCTTCGGAAGCAAGATGAGAACATGGATGTCCATAATATGATTATGGGACATCAATGAATTTTTGAGAGCCAAGCTCGGGCTAAGAGGTATGATACATCATTGTCGTTGTTTGCGTGCAAAACTGGTCAATGGTTCAACAACTGCAAATGGTACTTGGAAGAAATCTAGAAGCTAGGAGAAGGGAAGTAGGACTTCTACTTCCACTTCAAGTATAAATGTTATTGAAATTAATCTTGCTACTCATCCAAATGATTCATGGGTATATGATACTAGGTCAATGATTTAGACTTACAAATCATTGCAAGCACTGAGTAGGTCAAGACAATGTGTAATATGTGAACTAGATATCTGCATCGGCAATGGTGCAAAAGTTGCAGCGTTGGCCATATGCGTTTATTCTCTGTTGCCACCCTCAGGATTTGTTCTTAAATTGAATAATTGTTATTATGTTCCAGCATTGAGCGGAAACATCATCTCTTCTTCATGTTTAGAGGAATAAGGTTATGGGTTTGTGATAAAGAACAGGTGTTGTTCTATATTCTCAAATGGTATGCTCTATGATGTTTGTCCATTGGTGAATGGATTATACATTCTAAGTCTTGAGGATGCACATGTTTATACATTAGTACAAAGAAACAATAACTCAATGATTTGAATCCTACCTAAGTATGGCATTATCATTTGGTTCATATAAACCAGAAGTGCATGCAGAAGCTCCATAGTGATGGACTTTTGGAGTCATTTGATATTTTGAATCATATGACACATGTAAGTCTTGCTTACTTCACAAAATGACAAAGACACATTTCATTGGTCAAAGTGAGAGGGCGAGTGAGATATTGGCCATTGTACATACTGATGTATGTCAACCAATAAGCCATGTCGCAAGAGGTGGTTTTCAGTAACTCATCACTTTTACTGACGAGCTTAGTAGATATGGTTATGTCTACTTAATGAGGCATAAGCGAGAGACCTTTGAAAAGTTCAAGGAATTTCAAAATGAAGTACAAAATCATACGGGCAAGACAATTAAATTTCTACGATCTGATCGTGGAGGTAAATATTTGAGCCATGAGTTTAGTGATCATCTGAAGCAGTGTGGAATTGTTTCACATCTGACTCCACCCGACACACCCCTGTAGAATGGAGTGTCCTAGTGGAGAAACCATACCTTGTTGGACATGGTTCGGTGTATTGTGAGTCATGCTGATCTTCAATTATCCTTTTGGGCACTCACTTTAGAAACTGCCACTTTCACGATAAATAGAGTTCCATCTAAGTTAGTAGAGAAGACGCCATATGAGATGTTGTCTGGGAGGTGTCCTAGTTTGTCTTTTCTAAAGATTTGGGGTTGTGAGGCGTATGTCAAATGTTTGACGTCTAACAAGCTCACTCCTAAATATGACAAGTACTTATTTGTGTGATATCCTAGGGAACCAAAGGATATTGTCTCTAAAATAAAGAAGAGGGCAACGTGTTTGTTGCTCGGAATGGCATGTTCCTTGAGAAAGAGTTTCTCTCAAAAGGGGTTAGTGGGAGAACGGTCCATGTCGAAGAAGTTCGAGAGCCACTGGAAAGTGTTTTAGATCCCACTGAACCGCAACAGCATATGCAAGGTATTGTAGAGCCCATTGTGGAGACACCAACCCCACGAAGGTGTGAGAGGGTAAGTCACACGCCAGAGCGATTCATGTTTTTGTCCATCGAGTCGCACGACGTGTTGCTGTCAGACAATGACAAGTCCAAGACCTATGCGAAAGAAGTGATGAGACTAGACTTTGAGAAATGGATTGGAGCCATCATATCTGAATTGAAAAAAATATTAGATTTGTTTCTGTTCGTAGAATTTTAGAAGTTTCGATGCTTGATTGGAAGTTCCGATGCAGGGCAAGATTTGCGTCAGAGGAGGAAGATCGAAAGTTCCGATCCAAAAAAAATTAGAGTCATTTCGAGAAAACCAAGTTTGGAACTTGGTCAATCCACCAGATAATATAAAAACTATGGAGTGTAAATGGATCTTCAAGAAAAAGATAGACATTGATAGAAATGTTCACATCTATAAGGCATGATTGGTGGCGAAACGTTTCAGACAGATTCAAGGTGTTGATTATGATAAAACATTTTCATCCGTCGCAATGCTTAAGTCTATTCGGATCATCCTAGAAATTGCCGCATTTTATGATTATGAGATATGGCAGTTGGATGTCGAGGCACTTTCCTGAATGGAAACCTAAATGAGGATGTGTACATGACACAACCTGAAGGTCTTGACAATCCACAAAATGTTGGGAAATTTTGTAAGTTGCAAAGTCCATTTATGTGTTGAATAAAAATCTTCTCGGAGTTGGAATCTTCGTTTTGATGAGGTAGTCAAAGGGTTTGGCTTCATCAAGAACAAAGAAGAGCCTTGTGTTTACAAGAAGGCTAGTGGGAGCTCACTTGTATTTTTGGTCTTATATGTGGATTCCATATTATTGATCGGAAATGACATTCCTTTGTTGAATGCTATCAAGACTTCATTGAAAAATAGTTTTTCGATGAAAGATCTTGGAGAGGCAGCATACATTTTAGGCATAAAGATCTATAAAGATAAATCAAAGCGGCTGATTGGATTAAGCAGAGTATGTACATTGACAAGGTTTTGAAATGGTTTAAAATGGAGACTTCGCGATGAGTATAGATCCAATGTCACATGGTATTTCTATTAGTAAGACTCAGTGTGTTGTGACACCTGATGAGCTATAAAAGATGAGTATGATCTCGTATGCCTCCGCGATCGGGTCCATCATGTATGCCATGTTGTGTACACACCCAGATGTTTCATATGCTCTAAGTGTTACGAGTAGGTACCAATCAAACCCGGGTGAAAGTAATTGGGCTGTAGTAAAAAGTATCCTCAAGTACTTGAGAAGCACAAAGGAAATGTTCCTAGTTTATGGTGGTGATGACGAGCTCATTGTAAGTGATTACACTAATGCTACCTTTCAAACTGTTAAAGATGATTCTCGATTGCAATCTGGTTTTGTGTACTGCCTCAATAGAGGCGCAGTGAGTTGGAAGAGTTCTAAGCTAGAGACGGTGGATGATTCTACAACAAAAGCTGAGTATATCGCACCTTCAGAAGCTACGAAGGAGACTGTTTGGATCAGAAAGTTTATTTCTGAGCTAGGTGTTGTCCCTAGTGCATCTAGTCTAGTGAACCTCTATTGTGATAATAGTGGTGCCATTGCGCAAGCCAAGGAGCCATGGTCACACCAGAAGTCCAAACATATACTTCAGCGATATCACTAGATCTGCGATATCATAGAGAGAGGTGATGTGAAGATTTGCAAGGTGCACACGGATTTGAACAATGTAGATCTGTTGACAAAATCTATTTCTTAGCCAAAACATGAGGCGTACTTGAGCACCATGTGTATTAGATACTTGCGTGAGTGAGTCATGTGTATGTGGCAGATGTTATTAGCACTACTAGAAAACCCCTCCTGTAGCTACGCCAGAATTAGGGTCTAGACATGCCTTATTTCATCTCTATGTCAATATAGACACGCTTTCATAAAGAGACATTCTATAAACACGTTATATGCATATCTAAAAATATAGATACAATTTAGTAGACACGTATATAAAACGTCTTTAGTGGTGTAGTTACGAAGTATTGTGACATTTCATTCACGTTAATAAATGTAGATACAATTTATAGATACATATACAAATCATGTCGAGTAATATAGATGCTTTTTATAAGGATGCCTTATTGTGCAGTAATAAGTATAGAGATGAATTTGTAGAGCGTGGAACTCAACGTGGCAGATGATGTGGCACGTGACGTGGTAGATGATGTGGAAAATTACGTGGAAGATGATGTGGCGATTGACATGGTGGATGATATGGCCGGTGACATGTTTGTAGTAACACCACAATGCGTGTTAACAAATGTAGAAACAATATCATAGATACATTATAATTATGCGTCTATGGATATAGACACATTTCTTAGTTACTGTTGATAGCAAAAAATGGCATTAATGGCTGAGATCGCCAAAATATTAATTTTGGTGATTTAGGCCAAAAATACACATGTCCAGGATCAGACCGAAGCCCTATAGGGCCGAAGGTCTATTGGGCCATGGGCTCTGAAAGCCTCTAGCCAGCCCACGGCCTTCGGCCAGGAAGCCTTCGGAGGCCCATGCTGCTAAAGCTTTGGCCCGAGGAACAGGCTTCGGCGGTCCTGGCCGAAGCCCACCTCGGCAGAGACAGAGTTGGATGCGATTCTAGCTGAGTTTTATCTCTATCCAAGCTGAAAATAGCAGATTTGATCTGAAGTTGGCCCCTATAAATAAAGAGGCGAGGCCAGCTTAGAGAGCCCCCCCAAACAAACCAAACCAACGCACTACCTTTGATCGTATTTACTTTACCTTTATTTTTCCTATACCTCTTCGTGGGTTTGCCTGGAAGCCCTCCGCCGGCCACTTCGGAACAGTGGTAACCCTTGTTACTTTGCTTGTGAAGTATCTGTTAATCTACGTAATAGATTACTATCGCCTTGTTACTTCACCTGTGAAGTATTCGCTAATTTGCGTAACAGATTGCTACCTTCGCTACTAGTGCAACACTTAGCAGAATTCGGTCCTCAGGCCGAATTGGTACTTCAAACCCTCTTTGTTGCAGGTTCCCACGTTCGGAGCTACTTCGTTGGAGGTGTCCAGAGCTGAGAGATCGGTTTTGAAGGTCATCAGGACACCCTTCGGCGAAACTACAGTCTTCGACAAGAGGCTTCGCCAACACACTTCGTCACAATAGGCTTCGCCACGCTCGTACCTTGCTTTGGACGAAGTCGCTCGCATGCGGCGTTTGGGTTATTATTTGGTACTTCGCTGTATCAGATACTTCGCGCCAAACCCCACCGTTCGGAGGTGATTGTCACGTCTGGATCCGTTCGGAGTTCATCTTCGAACCGGACCAGTTCAAACGCCGAAGGCATCCTTCGGCGAGACACTTCGCACCGGACGCCGAAGGTATACTTCGGCGACCCCTTTGCATCAGACTTCGTATCAGACAGGCTCCGACCGGTTAGCTGATTTTATTCTATTTAATATATTTCTTTCAGCTAATTGGATTATTTTGTGTGATTTGATTTCCTGGCGACTACACCCCCCTTATCACGACTAAGGGTAGTCGGAACGCGACGTCGGTGCTGTGTCACGCTAAGGCTTTTCCCTAAGTATCCGCACACTTTTGGATCGTCAAACTGACCCAAGTGTGGGGGCACATTTCCATGTCAACAGTTACACCATATTGTGTATTAAGAATTATAGAGACGATTTATAAATACATATATTTTCATGTGTACTACTAGATAATGATTTTTTTGTTTGCATATATAATTGTAATATATATTTATATTTTATTATCAGATAATGTTTTATAAATAAATGATCTATGGTATTCCATTGACCATCAATTATTTGCTTCACCAAAAATATGGACCAATCAGAATACACAGAGACTGCATATGGACATCAATCATTATTGCATTCCCTTGATCAGTATTAAGCCAATAAGGAAAATATGCTATCAATTTCATTTCATTTGACAACTTTGTATCATAACCTTGAATATTTGTAATACATATTAATAAATATTGTAAGAAAGGAATGCACATCGTGGCAAATACAAAATTGGTGCATGTATTTGCAGGGGATGGCATTATTCATGCAAAAGCTTCTCCAAACTTAACATATGTTTAACTCTTATTCAACAAAACTTCAGCTGATTTATCTAATGTTCACCAGGAGTGTTGGCTCATACTTTCAGTGTGAATCTTTTCCCTGTAAACCACATGGCTTCATGTTCTGGTACATAGCAAATTTCTCCTTTAGCTGCACTCGAGGACATCACGGATTGTACTATAGAAATAATTGGTACATAATCTTCTATGACCTGAAAAATTCTTAATATGTGTTAGTATAACCCATGCCATAAATCATACGTAGGGGAATGCAAAGTGGAAGTCCAAATGAAGTATCTTTCAGATTTCCACATATTTTAGGGGAAAAGAACATTGAATTTGCAGGTTTACTAATAGTAGAAACATCAACTATTTTACCTAGCAAATAACCATAAATTGAACTAGAGCCAATTCAGGGCAGGATGAAATGCAGCAAAGAAACATATACATATGAGTGTATCAGAGAATGAGTTTATCAAAAAATTGTTAGGCCTAACAAATAAGGGTGATAAATAAACATAATATGATGAAGTTATATGGAGAATTTTCAATTATTCAAGCACAGAGCAGAGAAAGCAAGCTAACAACATAATATAAGTAAATACTTACCATGATAAAGCCAAGATGCATTGTTTTGTAATCTGATTTAGTGTTTGAATGGCATGAACTTTGTTTGTTCAGCAATTGAAGTTTTATTGCAGAATACTTAGTGATCAACATGAAATTAAATGGCAGGAAGCCAAGAATGGTAAAGAAAAAACTAACAATTGAAACATTAGTCCTCTTGTCCACACCTTTCCATTAGGTGTGCCTAGTGCATGGTATACTGTAGGTCAATGGCCATAATATGAAACCAATAAAAAGAGAGAAAAGCAGATTTTCTAATAGGATAATAATTTGTAAATAAATGAACTGATGACTACTTTGAACCAACAAGTGCAGTAATTAAGGTATTGTGAACAAAACTATTGCCTTGATAAAGAAACATAGAAACAGTGAATTTATCACACAAATATTTCTATTTTTTAACTAACAAATATAAATTATGCTGGTCTCCATTGTAATTTTCTTCACCTGCAATGGGGCATGACGTAACACCCAAAATTTCCACAGAAATAAAAATACAATTTATTTATATTTTTTCTGAAAAGGATTATTCTTGAACTTCTTTTAAACCTACAAATACCCAAATAAACTAAAACCTAGAGAAAATATCCAAACCAGAGCCTAAGAAAATTTATATGTGATCCCAAGGCCAGGACCTATTTTTGAGAATTTTTACAAATTTTTACCACCCTTGGAATCAACCCTAATATTTTAAATCAATTTCACCAATTATTTTTATTCTAAAATAGATTTAAACATTAACGACCCCCCTTTCCCCTTTCCCCCTCAACCGGCCAGCCCAGCACGCTAAACCCCGCGCCCCCTCTCTGCCAAGTTCCCCTCTCGACAGTGACCCCCATCCCTTCTCTCACGCCCGCACCCTCTCTCTCCCCTCACTGTCGCTTCGCACCCACCTGTCGGCGCCGTCTGCCTCACTCTTAGCCCCGCACGTGCCCACTGACCGCTGTGGCCCATGCGTCGGATCCGTCTTCCCCACGGGAATCGCCCCAAAATCTCTCCCCCCTCGCCAGCTGAAACCCTAGCCCCTCCAATCCGCTGCCACCGACCTCCTCTCCTCAAATTGAGCCCGGATTAATGATTCCCAATCACCGGCGACCGTATTCCAAATTAAAACCCGCCCAATACCGTCCCAGTTCGATGTACCTCCGTGCACCCCAAGCTCGCCGGCGTTAAAGCGATTTTACTCTCGGTTTCCCCCAATTGTGCCCCTCTCACCCCGTCGGAGTCCCTATTTAAACCCTTGGCACCCCCACATTCACCCCCTTGCTTGCACTTGGACCGAACCTGAACAGAACGCCCGCGCTCCAGTTTTTAACACCACGCCACCGCCTGCACTGTAGCCATCGCTCGCCATCGCCGGAGTCCTCCTCCACCCTCAGCGACCGCACCCGTGTGATCACCGACGCCACCCCGACCTCGTCCACCCCTTCGTCGCCGCTGAAGACCGCCGAGACTCCATCGCCGACGAGGACCCGAACACCTTTGCCACCCCGCTCGTTGCCGGCCACAACCCGATGACCTCAAACCTCACTAACAGTACCCTCTTGACCGCCGCACCGTACTAGTTCCATTTTAGCCCTTAGGGTCGACCCTCATCGCTCGTTGTGGCCTCTAGCCCGTCGCCATTGCCGGAGAAGACGACCAGCATGGGTAAAGTACCCGTGCCGTGTCGGATTCAACCGTAGTCGTGTGATCAAGATCGGACGGTAGGGATTAAATCGTTCGTTTGGTTTAATCTGGCCCGTTAGATCTCGGTGTAGAGGTATGCTTTAATTTGGATCGTCCATTAGTATTTAAAACCCGCATTGAATCTAGGCCATCCATCGCGTACCAGTTCGATCTCTTAATCTCAGCCATCCATTTTTATTTAAACTACCCGCCTTGCCCTGGTGCGTCCGATCGTGATCCAACAGCTGATCTGGATCCGGTTCACGCGCACAGTGTGCAAGTTCATGGTGGATTTGGTTCACCATGGACCGGCGAATGTTTTTAGTTTAATTTAAATTCCAGAAATATTTTTGAGCTTCAAAAATTCATATCTTGCTCATTTTAACTCCAAATTTGACCATTTCAATTTCAGAAAATTTATATTTTTTTCTCTACATGATTATGCAATAAAAACAGTAGGTTTACCTTGGACATTTTATTTTTATTTAATAAAGTATTTAAAAATACTTTAGGGTAAATTCATAATTCTTTTTAGAAAAATCCAGAACTCCATAAAATTGTCTTAACAATTTAGATAATGATTTCAGAATGTTTAATAACTTTATTTCAATTATTTTCAACCCAATCAAGACCTTTATGTTTATTTTGTGATTTTGGGGTGTTTAATTGAATGTAATGTTTATTATGCGCATCGAGAAGACTATGACGACGCTGAAGAGCCAGAATATTACCCGGAGGTTCCACCTTCACCTTTCGCCGAGCAAGGCAAGTCACCAAACTAATGTTTTAGCATATTGAACCGAGTATGGTTGGTGAAAGAGGCCCTCATCCAAGAGACCGAATAGAAGAAGATGGACCTCAAAAAGAGGAAGATGATTGCATTCAAGCATCACCAAGGGAACGCCCAGAGGCCCCGCTTCATCTCTCCACCGCCAGCACCCGCCTACCATCCTCGACCCATCTACAGGCCGCCCCACGCTGCCAGCGGCCCAAGTATCGGGAACCCTCGCCCCGCTCCTCTAGCTTCGGCCGCTCAACCAGCACTCGCCGCCAAAGCTCCGATGTTGAGGGACCGCAATGGCAAGCCGATCATCTACTTCAACTGCCGAAAGGAAGGGCACTACTCCCACCAATGTCCTCACCCCAAGAAACCCCAAGGTGAAGCACCCAACCAGGCGGTTCATGCCCGCGTCAACCACATCAATGCTAATGAAGCTTAGGAGGGCCTCGAAGTCGTGCTCGGTATGTTCACAGCAAATTTCGTACCCACAATTGTGTTGTTTGATTCTGGGGCACCACATTCTTTCATATCATAAGGTTTTGTGAGAACAAATAACTTGGAAGTACTCCCTCTGCCCGTCCCCATGATGATCGCCACACCCGGCAAGAGGACCCTAGCGAATCTGTTCAGCCCAAGGATAAGGATAGAAATCCAAGGGGTGTTATTTTGGGTCGAGCCAGTTCTTATAGAGTGCACAGGACTCGACCTCATCCTAGGGATGGATTGGTTGATGAAGCACAAGGGAGTAATAGACTGCGCTAGTAAGTCCGTCACCGTGATCAGTTCCAGAGGTGAAGCCGTCACCTTTAAGATGACTACCCATGGTCCTAGCTGAGTATCTCTTCACTCGCTAGCCCTAGAAGAAGTGCCCGTGGTATGAGAGTACATGGACGTCTTCCTAGAAGACCTGCAAGGGATGCCTCTCAAGAGGGACATCAAATTCAGAATCGAGCTTGTCCCCGGGACCACCCCCAATCTCCATGCGCCCATACCGAATGGCCGCCAATGAGCTAGTCGAAGTAAACAACAATATTGAGAATTTGGAGCAGAAATGGTACATCCGACCGAGTACCTCACCTTGGGGTGCACCAGTCATCTTTGCCACGAAGAAAGACAAGACCAAGAGAATGTGCATGGATTATAGAGCCTTGAATGATGTGACCATCAAGAATAAGTACCTTCTACCTCGAATCGATGACCTATTCGACCAACTAAAGGGATCCTCAATGTTTTCCAAGATCGACCTCAGGTCAGGCTACCACCAGCTGAGAATTAGGGAAAAAGACATCCCCAAGATTGCCTTCACGTCCCGCTACGGATTGTACGCGTATACCGTGATGTCGTTCGGACTCACGAATGCCCTGGCTTTCTTCATGAACATGATGAACAATGTATTCATGGAGTTCTTGGACAAATTCATCGTGGTGTTCATCGACGACAACCTCGTCTACTCCAAGACCAAGGAAGAGCATAAAGACCACCTCTGTCTGACCATAGGAAAGTTGAGGGAGCAGCAATTGTACGCCAAATAATACAACAAGTGTGAGTTTTGGTCATCCGAGGTGAAATTTCTCGACCATGTCATATCTACCGGAGGAATAGCAGTTGATGCTACCACCGTGGAAGCAGTGACCAATTGGTTACAGCCAACGAACGTGACCGAGATCCGCAGTTTTTTGGAATTGGCCGGATATTACCGTAGGTTCATCGAGAACTTTTCAAAGATAGCAAAGCCCATGACCAGATTGTTGTGGAAGGAGGTAAAGTTCGAGTGGACTCCAGACTATGAAGAATGTTTTCAGACCCTCAAGAAGAAGCTCATGTCAGCCCCGATTCTAACCCTGCCCGACATCCGGAAGGACTTCCACGTCTACTGTGATGCCTCCCGCCAAGGGTTGTGGTGTGTTCTGATGCAAGATGGGAAGGTGATATCCTATGCCTCTCGTCAGCTGAGGCCGCATGAGCTAAATTACCCGACCCATGACCTGGAAATAGCAGCCGTGGTTCATGCCCTGAAGATATGGAGGCATTATCTTGTGGGTAATCGGTGTGAGGTCTTCACCGACCATAAAAGCCTTAAGTACATATTGACCCAACCGGACCTAAACTTCAGATAAAGAAGGTGGTTGGAGTTGGTCAAGGATTATGACTTAGACATCCACTATCATCTAGGCAAGGCAAACATAGTAGCAGATGCCCTAAGCCGGAACGGGTACTATAATGCCATCATGGTGCAAGACCAGGCCCCGTTGTTATACAAGGAGATGGAAAGGTTGAATTTAGGGATCACCACCGAAGCATACCTCGCTGCCCTAGAAGCCAGCCCTGTCTTATTGGACCATATCCGTGAGATGCGGAAGGAATACCTCGATATCTTGGAGATCTAGAAGAATATGAGGAAGGGCAAGGCCCTAGGGTTCTCCAAAGACGAGAACGGTATCGTCTGGTTCGGAAACCGGATATGCGTGCCCGACAAGCTAGAGCTGAAGACCCTCGTCCTTCAAGAAACCCATGAGACTCTATACTCCATACATCCTGGGAGTACAAAGATGTACCAAGACCTGAAGGAGAAATATTGGTGGGTCAGCATGAAGAGGGAAATAGCTGAGTATGTGGCCAAGTGCGCCACATGCCGATGAGTCAAGGCAGAGCACTAGAGACCTGCCGGACTATTGCAACCCCTCAAGGTCCACGAATGATAGTGGGAAGAAGTAGGGACGGACTTCATCACAGGATACCCAAGCCGGTCATGACTCTATCTGGGTGATCATTGATCGACTCACCAAGGTGGCTCAATTCATCCCCGTCAAGACGACATACAACGTCGCGAGACTAGATGAGTTATACATGACCCGGATGATGTTCCTGCACGGAGTTCCATAGAAGATCGTTTCCGACCGAGGAAGTCAGTTCACCTCCAAGTTTTGGAAGAACCTTCAAGAAGAGCTCGGTACCCGGCTGAACTTCAGCATCGCCTATCATCCCTAGACCGATGGTCAGACCATAAGGGTGAACCAAGTGTTGGAATATATACTTAGAGCCTGTTCTGACGACTTTGGGGGAATGTGGGATAAGAACTTGCCTTATGCGGAGTTCTCCTATAATAACAGCTATCAAGTCAGCCTACAGATGTCCCCGTTTGATGCACTTTATGGACGTAAGTGCAGGACACCGCTACTCTGGGATCAGACCAGAGAGTCACAGCTATCCGGGATAGATATTTTGCAAGAAGTGGAAGAGAAGGTTAAGGTCATCAGGGACAGGTTAAAGATAGCTCAGTCCAGGAAAAAGACCTATGTCGATAACCGATGAAGAGAGGAGACTATGTCTACCTCCAAGACACTCCGCTTTGAGGCACCCAAAGGTTCAACATGAGAGGAAAGTTAGCCCCCCGTTATGTCGGACCCTTTCGGATCCTCCATCAGCAAGGAGAGGTGGCATATGAGTTGGAGCTACCACCATCTTTGGCAGAAGTACAAGATGTGCTCCACGTCTCTCAGCTGAAGAAATGTCTCCGTGTGCCCAGCGAACATGCTGACCTCCAGTAGCTCAACATCCAAGAAGACTTAACCTACATCAAGAAACTCGTCTGGATCCTATAGATCAAGGAAAGAGTGACTAGAAGCCGAGTGGTCTGCTTCTGCAAGGTTCAGTGGGATAATCACCCCGTCGAAGAAGCCACATGGGAAAAAGAGGAGGAGGTAAAGACCCAATACCCCGAGCTATTCGAGGAGCTTTCCGAATCTGGAGGACGAGATTCTTTGTAAGGGGGATAGTTTGTAACACCCCAAATTTCCAAAGAAATAAAAATAAAATTTATTTATATTTTTTCTGAAAAGGATTATTCTTGAACTTCTTTTAAAGCTATAAATACCCAAATAAACTAAAACCCAGAGAAAATATCCAAACCAGAGCCTAAGAAAATTTATATGTGATCCCAAGGCTAAGACCTATTTTTGAGAAGTTTTACAAATTTTTACCACCCTTGGAAGCAACCCTAATATTTTAAATCAATTTCAACAATTATTTTTATTTGGAAACAGATTTAAACAGTAACGGCCCCCCTTTCCCCTTTCCCCCTCAACTGGCTGGCCCAGCCCGCTCAACCCCGTGCCCCGTCTCTACCAAGCGGGCCCCGCTCAACAGTGACCCCCATCCCCTCTCTCGCGCCCACACCCTCTCTCTCCCCTCACTGCCGCTATGGACCCACCTGTCGGCGCCGTATGCCTCACTCTCAGCCCCGCACGCGCCCATTGACCGCCGTGGCCCACGCATCGGATCCGTCTTCCCCGCAAGAAATGCCCCCAAATATCCCCCCCTCGCTGGCCGAAACCCTAGCCCCTCCAATCCGCTGCAACTGACCTCCTCCCCTCAAATTGAGCCCGGATTAATGATTCCCAATCCCCAGCGACCATTTTCCCCATTAAAACCGCCCGATACCATCCCGGTTCGATGTACCTCTGTGCACCCCGAGCTCGCCGGTGTTAAAGTGATTTTACTCCTGGTTTCCCCTAATTGCGCCCCCTCTGACCCCATCGGCGTCCCTATTTAAACCCCTAGCACCCCCACATTCACCCCCTCACTAGAACTTGGACAGAACCCAAACAGAATGCCCGCGCTCCAGTTTTTAACACCACTCCGCCGCCCGCACTCTAGCCGTCGCTCGCCATCACCGGAGTCCTCCATCCTCGGTGACCGCACCCGTGTGATCACCAACGCCACCCCGACCTCGTCCACCCCTCCATCACCGCTGAAGACCGCCGGGACTCCATCGCCGACGAGGACCCGAACACCTTCACCGCCCCCGCTCATCGCCGGCCACAACCCAATTACCCCAAACCTCACTAACGGTACCCTCTTGACCGCTGCATTGTACTCGTTCCATTTTAGCCCTTAGGGCCGATCGCCATCGCTCGCCGTGGCCGCTAGCCCTTCGCCGGAGAAGATGACAGGCATGGGTAAAGTACCTGTGCCGTGTCGGATTCAACCACAGTCGTGCGATCAAGATTGGACGGTAGGGATTAAATCATTCGTTCGGTTTAATCTAGCCCGTCAGATCTCGGCGAAGCGGTATGCTTTAATCTGGATCGTCCATTAGTATTTAAAACCCGCAATGAATCTAGGCCATTCATCGCGTACCAGTTCAATCTCTTATTCTCAGACGTCCGTTTTTATTTAAACTGCCCACCTCACCCTCGCGCGTCCGATCATGATCCGACGGCTGATCTGGATCCGGTTCACGCGCACAGAGCGCGGGTTCATGGTAGATTCGGTTCACCGTGGACCGGCGACTATTTTTAGTTTAATTTAAATTCCAGAAATTGTTTTTAGCTTCAAAAATTTATATCTTTCTCATTTAACTCCAAATTTGACCATTTCAATTTCAGAAAATTTATATTTTTATTCTCTACATGATTATGCAATAAAAACAGTAGGTTTACCTTGGACATTTTATTTTTATTTAATAAAGTATTTAAAAACACTTTAGGGTAAATTCATAATTCTTATTAGAAAAATCCAGAGCTCCATAAAATTGTCTTAACAATTTAGATAATGATTTCAGAATGTTTAATAACTTTATTTCACTTATTTTTAACCCAATCAAGACCTTTATGTTTATTGTGTGATTTTGGGTTGTTTAATTGAATGTAATATTTATTATGCGCATCGAGAAGACTATGACACCGCCGAAGAACCGGAATATTACCCAGAGGTTCCACCTTCACCATTCACCGAGCAATGCAAGTCACCAAACTAATTTTTTAGCATATTGAACCTAGTTTTCTTAAACTATCGCTAAAACACATAGGTTATACATGCATTAGTCAAGATTGAAAGCCTTACATTATATTTATTTAGATCCCCGACCTTAAAGTGCAAACCCAAGCCATGCTCTTGAGCCTAAACTCCTTGTCACCATATTATTAGTACTATTAGATAGTGTCCAATGTATTGGCACAACCGCTATAGGTTAAAATGAGTCGTAGAGATTTGGATTCTATTATATAATCCCCGTTATTCTCACCCCTGGAATTCTATTAGCTATGGAGTTTTGGTTATGTTTGTAAGCATGGTGGGTTCCGAGTGCAGGCTAGGGCATTGGTTGGTAGCACCCGGGGCACTATAAGGACCGGTCTGCGTGATCCGTTGTAATACATTTCCGTACTAACCACAAGTCTAGTGTGTAAGTCCTAACTAAGGTATGGAGTGTTCCAACTCGAGGCACCACTTGGAGATGGGTCAAGCAGCAGCTGCGGGTGGCTTGTACCGACGTGGCACAAAAGGGGGTGCGACGTTAACCTAGAGTGGTCGGGCGCACCGGTGAAACATAGAGCAGATGTTATCGGATTGGAGCATTCCATTCTGAGGTTTTGGCACGAGTTTCCGTGGTATGGATCATCTCGTTACACTTTGGTGTGTGAGATGAGTGCGTGCCTTGTGAGTACAGTGGTACACCTCTGATCAGAGTTTAAATCTTTTAGAAATGTCGAGCCCACGGTCACGGGTGGGTTGTGTGACTACTCGCAGTTAGTTTGTCTTTATGAATGTTTCATGATGACCTGGCATGTAAGGACTATTGAGCGAGGAGGGAAAACGTACTCCTCGAGTTAGATGGTATTACATTGTTCATGTTTATTATTCTGCACAATTAAATTTGACTACACTAAATGCTGCAACTAAAACATGTATTTTCCCGCACTTTAAGCCACTATCATTCCTTATTATTACTCCGCATTATTATTGCATTCTCGGTGGCTTGTTGAGTACTTTCGTACTCATACCTGTTGGACAAACACTTCAGAGGCTGCGTACTACGAGGAGGATGGTCTGGAGTAGCGACCCAGTCAAGAACACGATCCTGAAGAAGATGTCGTCATGTAGCTTGATTTTCATAGTTTCTCTTAAAGTTTATGCTTATGTAATAATGTGGTCTGCGAACCATGAATGATTGATCGTAAGTACATTGTCGCATGATGGACATCTTGTTATTATTGTTTTTCTATGGAAATTCAATAAGGTTCCGATTTCATAAAATCGAGGTGTCACACATGAGGTTAGATTAATAACACAAGTTGAAGATATTACATAATTGTAGGTTTAATATTTGGAAAAAAGCTTACATGTGAACGGGCCAAGGTATAGTATAGCCAATAGCATCTACTAGTGTACGAATCTCAAAAATAGGTGTAGGTATAAGCTCATCTCCTTTATTTCTAACGTCAACATTTTTAAGACCTTCAACATAAACCCCAACGTATTACTTTCCAAGCATGCTTCCTCCAATCTCTCGTTTGCAATCAGTTGTCACCAACCGCGCTTTGGCCACAATTTTTCCTTTGTTTCTTAGGTAAATAAGATAGATTGGAGAATGACTCTACCATTTTGCCAAAAAAGAAGGTAAGAGCTTTGTAATTTAAATAATTTAATTACAAAAGAAACAAGCAGAATAGAAGAATACTGAATCAGATTGGCTCAAACTAGGGGCTTTAACTCTTCGAGTCCTCTAGAATAAACATAACTTATATTAGTCAAAATACATCATCGGTAAAACAAGTTCAGCCAATATAGATTAACATTGCAATGTTAGTCTAGACATACCATGCTTGTCAATATGGGATCTTGGGAAATATTTGTGGCTGCATTAACATAGTTACCTTCATGAATAGAACTATGAATTTGTGCCTCCTATAGTAAACATGAGCCAACCAAGTAACATAAATCAGAACTTATAAGCATGTTAAAATGTTGGGAATTAAATTACATAATTACTGTGAGATTTAGTTTGCATAATGTACTACATACCATTGGAACTATATGGTTAGTAGGTAAAGACGTACGGTCTTCGGTGGATGTATCGTGCTGCAAAGTATAATCAATCATATTACATAATACATTAGTATAAACTTTAATAGTATTGATGTAGATGAGTACATCAGACATAAAGTAGGTTATCTATTACCTGCACTTCATTTGCGGGAGAGTGCACATTACAAATTGTGTGTGTAGGGCTGTGATCACTATGACTTTCTGGTTCTACAGGTTCATCCTTGAAAAAAACAAGTAAGAGAGGGAGGGCTTATTTCTAATCACTGCTATCAATGAGAAAAAAATGTGTAGTTGCCATTCTAAAAAAGAAACAGATGCTTACTTCATCATCATGTAGATTGGCTACCATTTCTTTTAGGAAATCCTCTTCAGGAAACTTTTTTATCATGAAACCAAGCCAGTGCTTCATGAATCCACCCATGTGTTGCATCTTATTCTCCATTTCATTTAGTTTATCTTGGTACCTTATTTCTTCCGCAGTTTGAGTGACAAAAGTTAGACCTTGGGACACTCGAACTTCACTCTAGTACTTATCATCATAGTAGCCTCGTGCTTTTAACTCCTTAGCAAATCTTGAGCTAAAAGATTACCATTGTTGATTTGTTGCCTTTTTTCTAATTCCTCATATGATGCATTCTATAGAAATAAAAATAGTCTAGGTCAAAATATGGTAAACAGAAATTCAGATCGAACATAAATGCTTAGGATCAGAAAATGTATCATTAGTGCATCCACTTTGTGGGTAGTGAATCTGCCATTCTTTTTCTTGTGAGCAGCCTCCCATAATTCAAGCCTATTAATTTTGCTTTTATGGTTAACTTCATGCACAACAGAGAAAATTGAGGCTCATTACATATCTGAATTAGATGATTGTGAATACAATAAGTAACTTGGGATGAATATATCCCACCATCTCTTTTTTAAGCCTATCATGGTTTTTTCCCCAGATGTGTTTGTATTTTTCTGTTCTTTTGCGATCCTAGAGTTTATCGCACATACTTTCTGCAAATATAAAAGAGTGATGAAGTGATGTTACACTCGTTGCTTTCGTACTAAATATAAATGATAAATAAAAGGGTGGCACCTTATGTGGTTCTCGACACCAAAATCCAACGAGGGCTTTTCATTGAAGTTCATTCACTTTGCTTGGTTTCCCATTTATGATTTCATCTAGAGATCTCTCTTCACGGTTGAAAAATTGCTTCTTCAACTTTGATTTGTAGGATCGCCACCTATTGTTAACAGTCCTTAGCACCCAGTCCCTTGTAAAATTTAGCGTTTGGCGGGGGAACTGAAAGTTTTCCTATAAAGAGTAGAGAAAGATGTTACTACATGGATCGAAATTGAGATACTTTTGATTGAACTAGATAGGAACATTAATTTTACCTCCACATCATTGATTATCTGTTGCTTGTGAGTATTGAACATAGCATTGTCCCATCTTTCAATGTGTAAAGATGCTAATGATGGTTTTTCTGTTATCTGTCCAAGGTATTGTCCAAGAATGGAGGCTGACCTTTCATTTAGGACACCATTTTCATCAGTCCCTACAGTTATCTTTCCTCCGTGTAAATCCACTAAATTTGAAACTCTGAACTCCCCTAAAACATGTGTGACCTCTGCATTTGGCCCTACATATAGAAAATAGATTATGTTGACACTGAATTTGGATATGCAATAAAAACATGAAACTCACATATTATATTAATTGGGGTTCATGGATGTTTGCTTGGGAGGCGGGGTAATAAGCCATCAACATCAGGAGGATCCTACAAGTCTTCATCATTGTCATGCTCTGGTAAGTTGCCATGCCTATTGTCACACTCCGCTAAGATATCCTGCCCATTCTCAATAGGTTATGCCTCCTCTTCTTATTGGAGGTTCAAGTTCCTTAACCGTCAAAGTGGTCTTACCATGATATGATCTGAAGTTACAATGATGTAACTCATCAAGTTATTGTGACTGCTATTAGCATTCAACTATAAGTATTCAACTATAAGCTTACCTACCTAAGCAAGTTGATCTCAGATTCAGAGAAACCTTTCCTATAGAATTAAGTGAACAATAAGTAAAATAAATGAATATTATCATAATGGTTAGGTGATGTTCTATTCTTTGCCACTACACTTAAATTGTCAAACAACACATGACAAAATGCATGAAACATTTTAAAACTCATATTTTATTAGAAGAAATTTATACAGTTGTATAGTTGTTCATAAGATTAGTGTGCTATTAATCCTATGGTAATTGATCCAACGATTAACACTTCAGAATATGGGATCAAGCAGAAGGAGGTCAGCAAAGATTAGTGTGCTATTTATAATAGGTCAGCAAAAAAATATTAAACCCATCCTTTCAAAGCTAATCAACCCTTAAGTAATGAAGAATTTTGGTCTATGTGGTTGCTACTTGATCAAATATTACATGTCGAAGGTATTAAATTTGTTTGAACCCTAATTCAATGTCATTTCTCAAATCAAGGATTGGAAGGGATAATGAAAATTAGATGAAATCACACATCATGGCTTTGATAAGCATTAAATCAAAAGAAAGAAAAAAGAAATTTCCCGGCGATTGAAGAATTCACGCAGGAGATTGATGGCAAGGGTGGCATGCAGGCCGAAGATTGGGACGAAGGCAATACCTGGAGCGAAGATGGCGACGATGAGAAGATGAGGATGCCGGCGAGCAGGTGCAGCCGTGCGGTTGCCGGCGCCCGAGCATCTGGGAATTGGATGTATAGCAGGAGAGGTTAAAGTAGAAGGTGGGGAATAAGTTGTGAGGTTTTCGAGTGTGGATTAAGGTAAGGTTTTCACTGTATAGGCGGTAAAAGATCTTTGGCGCGCAACCTGGCGCCAAATATTTTTGGTACTGTATTGATTACTAGCACTAAATACAATTGCATGTATAGAACTATCAAGAAGTTAGCAGTAGCACAGATGGATGTTGGCACTTGTTGGTAAGATAGCAACCTAGGTTTGAATCCTGGAGTCACCATATTTTTAGTTTCTATTTTAAATATGTTTCTATCGTGCAATACAATTTTCAAATCAAGTGTTTCATCTTAAGAAACATTACTCAAATTTTATTCCTAAATTTCAGACTTTTTTAAGTTTCAGAACATAGTTTTTTCTAAAAAATGTTAACAAAAACATGAATATGATTTTTCTATAAATTTTGGTGCATAGTTTGAGGTACTTGTAGTTCAAATTTGACATATTTCAATTGAAATCCTAGGAAAACAACTAATGTGTTAAAAATAGCAAATGGATCTTGAAAATTACAAACATTTTATATGGAATGAGATATGTTGCACTTTGATTATAAAAAAATAAAGTTGAAATGAAAGTTTAACCATCAATTTGCTTTCGACCCGAACCTATTCCTTTTGAAAACTCTAATTCCTCTCAAGAGAAGGTTGAGTTTCTTAACATCCTATGTGACAACTTTGTTGAAACATTTTCAAATTTTTATCATAGAATGTTCGTATAATATAATAGCGCCATGACACATCTCGTATTTTTCAGACATTATTTGATTTTAATAGAATTTAAGAACCCTTAACCTCCGCATTACCGATAGAGTTTCAGAATATAGTTTTTCGGAAAACTATGAATTTAGTGGATGGGAACAAAAAATGGGTACAAAAACATGAATATGATTTTTGTGTAAATTTTGGTGCATAGTTTGAGGTACTTGCAGTTCAAATTTGACATATTTCAATTTAAATCCTAGGAACACAACTACTGTGTTAAAAATAGCAAATGGATCTAGAAAATTAAAAACATTTTATATGGAATGAGATATGTTGTACTTTGACTATAAAAAAATTAAAGTTGAAATGAAGGTTTAATCATCAATTTTCTTTCCACCCGAACCTATTCCTTTTGAAAACTCTAATTCCTCTCAAGAGAAGGTCGAGTTTCTTAACATCCTATGTGACAACTTTGTTGAAATATTTTCAAATTTTTATCATAGAATGTATGTATAATATAATAGCACCATGACAAATCTCATATTTTTCAGACTTTCATTGATTTTGTTAGAATTTAAGAACCCTTAACCTCTGCATTACCGATCGAGTTTCAAAACATAGTTTTTCGGAAAATTATGAATTTAGTTGATGGGAACAAAAAATGGGAAAGAATCATGAATATAATTTTTGTGTAAATTTTGGAGCATAGTTTGAGGTACTTGCAGTTCAAATTTGACATAGGTCAATTTAAATCCTAGGAACACAACTAATGGGTTAAAAATAGCATTTCACCAGATTTTGATATTCTAAATTTGCATTTGCACCAGAGAAGATGGAATTTTGCATTCTGAAGATAGTGGATTCTTTGTGGGAAATTAACTGAAGATACCAGCATATATAGCATGACAACGAATTTTTCGCAATCTTCCATTTCACTAGATTTTGATATTCTACCTAGAACATTTCTAATTTTGCATTTGCACCAGAAAAGTTGGAATTTTGCATTTTGAAGATAGTGGATGTTTTTTGCTCAAATTAACTGAAGATAACAACATAAAAAAGCACACAATCTGATCAGTCAAATTAACTGAAGATACAACATGCAGTCAATTAGATGTGCCATTAGTAATTCTTACATATAGGATCCATCGATCAGTCATTAGTTTCTAGCCATCAATATGAACATCAACCACAAACTTAACAAAAGGTACCAGCGAACCATCAATAACAACATCCATCATTAAGTAACCAAAAGATACGAGCGATCATCGACAACAACAACCACACCTAACTAAACAAAAGATGACAACATCCACCAGCACTAACTATCACGTCATCGTCCATGTCATTTAGTTCACATAATCTCGATCACTACGTCAAGTTTGTCCATCAATACATCCAGCTTCTCGATCACTATGTCTAGTTGTTCAATCACTAGGTGTAGATAGTCCTGCATGATTGAAAGAAGAGAGAAACATTAATTTAAAACCTTTTAATACAATCATAACTATATGTACTAGATGAACAAAAATAACTGAAGATTATAAGAATTTCTTAGAGAATTGTTATGCTGGGATGAACCTACAACTACTTGGATAAAATATTGTGCATTGAAACTCAGATAAGTAATTCATAAAACAAATATTAAATATACTATGAATGCACACCGATCTAGCAATGTAAAAATAACTGAAGTATCAGAAGATAATCAACAAATATTATGAATGCACACTGATCTAGCAATGTAAAATGTATTGTTCAGAAATTATGCAGAAATTGATTATAGATAAATACATCAATATCGATTGAATTGAATGATAAAAAGAAGTTCTTGTCTCATGCCTCATCTTGCTACCACTTCCCTCTTTAGTTTTTTCTTTGCCATCACTTTCCTCTGGAGTTTTTCCTTTGCCATGACTTCACGGGGGTGGCCTTTGTCCTTAACTTTACCACACTAGCAAACCTCATAGACTCCGCTTGATGTAGTAAATGACCCAGTGTTCTGTTCAATGTTCTGAACCACGTACTTTTTTTGACATTTGTATGATACCGGAACCTCCCCAAATTTCCCCTCTCCAACTCTTTCTTAGGAGGACCCATCACTAGAAAAATGCACACATTAAACTAGCATAAGATAGTCAAGCTAAGAACACCAAGAAAATACAGAAGGATGTGCTCAACTATTGAATTTATAAAAAATGAAATCACAAATATGCTAATTCATGTTTATGGTACCCTAATTCTAACAACTATATGAAAATTTAATTTTATAAGTATGCTAATTATTAATATCTTTGGATACTTATGGCAAATCCTAGAGACCAGACAAGAAAATGACCACTCATAGCAGTAGTGACCTATACTGCTATACATATCCCCTACTACTATTTAGATGTACTTTATTGACTATTAGTTACTCAAATATCAAGCTCCAACAATCTTTCATCGGCTTACATTGTATGAGAATTTAATTTAACAATACAGAAGCTTTATTCATGAACTGAAGAATTTTATAACAGAACATTTGCTCATCACAATAGCACATCATTCACTCATATGCAGATCACAACAATATTCACTCATTCAACAATAGCACATCACATTGCAGTATTGCACAACAACAAGCATTTTAATAATCCAAGAAAATGAGAAAAAAAGACAACCGAACAGTAGTACAACACCTGCTCGGCTGCTCCTCTCCTCTACTCGATCAATGAGAAAGTGGAGGCGCACCTCGAGGTCCGGCAAGCGGCCACATACGGCCACAACCCCAAGTCGCAGCAACGTGGGGAGCCCCCAAGCGCGCGAGAGAGTGAGCACGGAAGGGGACCGACCGACGGGCGGCGGCCAACCAACGGCGGCCGGCGGTGACGACCGACCGATGGTGGCCGGCGGCGACGGTGGGGCTTCTAGAGGGCGAAGGGTACGATGCGAGTGGGTGGAGTTGGGGATTGGGGAATATTGGGGAGAAAAGGAGGCGTCACGGGCGGCGAAGCATTAAATACCAGAAATACTAAATGAAAGTTGAAAATAAAAACTATGCTTGCACAAAACTTTCAAGAAAGCATCAATAGTCTAATGGTAGAGGATAGTCCACTTAATGTAAAGTCTTTCATGTTCACACACCTAGATATGTTTGATGCATATGCATCAGGGGTCCTAATGTTTTTAATTACTGAGCAAAGGATCTCCTTTTCTCTCTAGATATGGTAAAAGTTGCATTAGGAAGCGTCTGCTTTCCATCATTATGTACAACAGGATGAAGATCCTGTCGAATTATAAGTTCAACTAAATCTAGTCGTGTATTAAGGTCATCCTTTGTTTTATGACAAATAGCTAACAAAGTCGAGATAAATTTGTTGCTCACATTTTTCTCTGAGTGTATTACATCTAGATTGTGTCTTAATCTATTATGTTCCCAAGATGGTAGATTAAAGAACACTAACCTCTTTTTCAACCAATCTTTAGGATTCTTCACCTCCTTACTAACACTCCCATTTCACTCATTCTTTTGTCCTTTTGTTTTACGCTTGCATTTCTTAGCACTTTCATCTGCCACTTCCTTATTCTTGCCTTTCTTATTGTCCTTCTTTCCTATGCTCACCTTTTTCCCTAGCACAAACTTTCTCCCTTCTAACATTTTAAGAATAGTGATGACACTCATTGTTTTAGGTGCAAGTTCAGTCTCTATGGAGCCATCAAACTGCATCCTTTGCCTTTGGTATCTGTGATTTTCTGGCAGCCATCCACGATGACCCATATAACATGACTTTTTACCATGCTTCATGCGAAATGATTTTGTCGCTGGACCACAAGAAGGACAGGCATACGTACCACATGTGCTCCATAAACTTAGGTAACCTAATGCTGGAAAATCATTTATAGTCCACAAAAGTGCAGCTCGGAGATGGAATTCTTTTTTCGAAGAGGCATCAAATGTTTCAACGCCATCCAACAATAGTAAAAGCTCATCAATCAAGGGCTGCAAATATACATCTATATCATTACCAGGAGAATCTGGTCCAAGGATGATCATTGACAACATAAAAGATGTTTGCTTTATGAAGATCCAAGGTGGTAGGTTGTAAGGAAAAAGCATTACTGGCCATGTACTATGCTTCAGATTCAGATTCCCAAAGGGGTTAAATTCATCACTTGCAAGACCAAGGCGTACATTACGAGCATCTTCTGCAAATTCATGATGCCTATCGTTAAATTCTTTGCAAGCTTCACCATTTGCTGGATGTCGTAGTTTTCCATCTTTTGTTCGGGCCTCCTCATGTCATCACATATCATCTGAAGTTTTCATCGTTAAAAATAACCTCTAGATCCTAGGTATCAATGGAAAATACCATAACGCTTTTGTTGGTTTCCTTTTCCCCTTTGGTTTAGCTGATGAGGCATTCTCTTTAACAACTTTCCAACGAGAGCTCCCGCACACATGGCAAACATCGTTTTTGGCATGTTCACCTCTAAAAAGCATGCAATCTTTGGGGCAAGCTTGGATTTTCACATAATCAAGACCTAATCCACGGATGATTTTCTTCACTTCATAATATGTGTTAGGAAGATTTGCTTTGTGAGGTAGCACCACAGATAGTAGATCCAATAGTGATGCAAACGATTCTTGTGACCAACCATGTAAGCACTTCAAGTGATATAAGTGCACCAAAAATGACAACCTTGAGTACTTACAACCAGGGTATAACCTTATGTGTGCATCCTTTAAGAATCTTGCATATATATTATGATCCCTCCTCAAATCATCGCCTTCAGTTGGATTCACATTAATATCCTCAAGGGCATTATGTTCCATACTTTCAAATCTTGACTGAAAATCATTTGCTTCGCCTTCAAGCATTCCTACAGCCCTACCAAATGCAGCATGCAGTAGTTCTTCCATGCTATCCGATCCTCCATCACGATGACCTTGTACTATACCCGTGGCAGACAATGTGGTCATATTAGGCACATCATCAAATGCAATTGTTGGTCTATCATAATTCTCACAATAATGAACCCAACAGGTATAACCTTGAAGAATACTGTCACACCTTAGATGTGTCTTAACTTCATCATGAGTCTAGTTTATTCTATTCTTGCACTTTTTACATGGACACAATATCTCACTATCATGTGGAATGTCCCGGTAAGCAAAAGTGAAAAATTCCTCAACACCATCTTCATATGCAGTCTCCCGTCTTGATTTTTTCATCCAACTTCTATCCATCACCCTATGTAAGCACAAGTGGAATTTAAATCCAACAAATAAGGCTTAATTTAAAAAACAATTGCATTACAACTTTTGCTTCAAGAAATCAAACCATGACAACAAATAACAAGGAAGCTCAATCATATCATACACATACCATTTATAGCCATATGCACTACATTATGATTGTACACATACATAGATAAGTGTTTTCAGGCAATAGCATCCTCACATGAAAATATGATATAATTAAATAGCAAATCAAGACAAGTTCAAGTGTTCATTTGTTTAACAATCAAATTAGCACTAGAGAAAAACAATTGATGCATCTGAGCCATCAAATTCTGATATACTATTACTATCCATCAATCTACAAATTTAACAGTCACACAACAAGTAAACAAACAACACATTTGCCAAGTACCAATTGAACCTATTATGTCAAACAATTGATTGAGTACAAGTTTGAAAGCATAACAATAGAAAAAATTACAGTATTGCACACTGCACTGTATATGATTACAATGTTTAAATCTACACAAGTAGGCAGCAGTCGGTGTACATAGCAGAAAATGAAAAGAACATAGTGTTGGGGGAATAAGTTTTCCCTTGAACAGGGGCCAAATGATGTCAGCCTCTATAGGCCTCCAGCCCAAAGCCTGACATTATTGAAGCGTACTCCTCCCTACCGAAGTTTTTCCCAAGAAACATTTGGTCCAAGCCTCTGGGCTCTCCTCGGAGCTAGCCTCCGGACTCCCTTCGGAGTCATCGGGAGCCTAGCCCCCAGGTTCTCTTCGAAGCTAGCCTCCGGGACTATTTCGAAGTCAGCCTCCGAGCTCCTTTCGGAGCCATCCAGAACAAAACCTCCGGGCTTCCTTCGGAGTTCCCCAGAGCCATTCTCCGGACTCTCTCTAGTCAATTTGAAGCTAAGTCTCCGAGATATCTTTCGGAGTATAGTTCGGAGCATGCTTCGAATTCCACTTCAGAGTGCACTTAGCTTCAAAGCCTTAATCGCAGTCTCCGCTTGAAGAACTCCGGCCACTACTTCGAACTAGGAAAATATCTCCAAAGCTTGTCGGTCGCCTTTTCAGCCTCGGCCCTCGCCGTCTCTGCTGAGGCTTCGGCTCGCCTTCATTTCTCGGCTTCCACCGAGATCTCACATTGGAGGGCATCCCTCTCCTCCACCAAGTGAGCCATCTGTTGGTCCGCAGAGATTGCTGCTGCAGCATTCAGTGCGAAGTCCTCAAAGGATTCAAGAAATCATAAGTGTTGATTGAAAAGCAAGTATGACTCGAAGACCGTATGGGACTTCGCTCACCTGGATGAGGGCTTCGTTTGTGTTTGCGAAGAGGTCGAAGGGGCTCAAGCGGCTGAGTTGAGCCACCAAGCCCCCTGACCCTGCAGCAATGCAGCCTTCGTGGAAATCATGAATAGTCGCCTCCTTCACGGGCTCCCTTGGCTGCAGAGGCCAGACTATTTCTGCTACAGCCACCTTCGGTGCAAACTCCTGTGGAGCCGGGCTCCGGTCCACCACTTCGACGTGCTCATTGGCAGCGTCCCGAAGGTTCATTTCGTCGTGGCTGTCGCCTCCGTCCTCTTCGGACGAAGTGTTGTCGGACTCCGAGCTGCTGCTATCGCTGCTGCTACTGCTGCTGTTGCCGGAGGCCTCCGTCGGCTCTAGCATGACAGGCATCGCACCGGCATCAACATCTACAAAAAAGTATGTCAATATCCGCGTATGAAAAGATAAGTATGCTTAAAGTGTTTACCTTCATCAGAGATTTCTTCGAAGGCGGAGGGAGCGATGTGTGCTCCCCAATCCCTTCGTTGCGTGGGCAGAGCTTCAGCCCCCATGCCCGAAGGTGTCACCGTCGTGGCCCTCACCACCACTTTGGTAGCTGCAGCCGGAGCCCCTGCTAGCTCCACTCCGGTTCTCGAGCTCGCGGCCATTGTCTCCTCCACAGCAGGGGCTTTGACTGTTGGGAGCTCTGAGCGAATTCTCGAGGCTTCGGGTTCATCGTCGTCCACCCTCTTCCTTTTGGAGCTGCTCGCCGAGGCTGTAGGGCTGGAGAAGTTTGGCAGAGCTTGGATCCCCTCGACGGTGAGCCAGGCCCATACTCTGTTCCAGTGTTCCCAAGTCCCCACTAGAGCGAGCCGGTGAGACTGCTCCTCAGGTGTCGGGGCTCCGACGACAAGCTCCACTACCACGATGACCTCCTCCGGAGTCCTTACTTCACGAGCGGCTTCATCAAGAGTCCAAGTCAGCACAAGTTTATTTTGTGAAGTTTGAAGATGAAAAGACATCGAAGTCTTACAAAGGCGCTCTGCCGACACCTTGCTTGGGCCCTCCGAGCCCGAAGGATGAAAGAGACCCTCCGGCCAAGAGAGCGTGAGGGGGCTAAGCCGAAGGGTGATGAACTCCTTGGCGACGTCCCACATGTTCATCGTCGAAGCCACCCTCCACAGGAGCAAAATCCTTGAGCGAAGTATGTCGGGGCTCGTCTTCACCATGCCTTCGCGTCGGTAGGAGATGAGCGCGGTGGTACTTCAAAGGGGAGAGTTCACGCCAACCGAAGCATAGAACCATTCTTGGTCCCACTTTGAGTACCACTTGTTGTTGGCGGCCCTCGCTAGGAAGGTGTCCTGATACTCCTTCTAAAGTTGGAAGTTAGCGCTCCCGAAGGACAAGGCCCTCTTGACGCGGTCTGTCCCCGAGAGGCAGATGGCCTCGTGGAGGGCTACAAAGACATCGGTGCAACCCTCGCAGCCTTCGGCCCTCATAGCCCACTCCAAGACAGCCAACCTCACCACAACATTTGGCGATAGTTGAGGAAGCTCAAGGTTGTAGGCCTTCAAGACTTTGCTCAGCATTTCCACCGCCGGTAGTTCGAGTCCGGCCTCGAAGAAAGCTTTGAAGAGTACCACTTCGTCAGCTCGAGGCCTCGGTATGGCCTCCGACTTCTCCGGTACCCGAAGTTAGATCTCCAGCGATATCTTCCACTCAGGCCTTTTGGACAGGCTCCTCCATTGAGGCCGAAGCCCTCATTTCTAGAGTCTGCTTGAACTTTTCCAACGGTGACCGAAGGTCCCTCGGTCCCAACTGCCTCGTTGTAGGCTTCACCGCCACTACCGCCGCAGCATGCGCCTGGGCAAAGCTCGAAGTCGCGCCCAGGGCCAAAGCTTTCTTCGATACAACCTTCTTCGGTATTTTGTGGGGCTTCGGCATGAAGAGCGCTAAAGCTTGTGAAGTCGGCTCCGCGCAAAGCAAAAGGTGAAGAGAAGAGAGCAAAGGATGCTAGGAGTTGAGAAAGAAGCAAATGAGAAGTGTGCCGAAGCCGTATGCGGTAAACCCCTTTTTATAGGCGGTAAAAATCCCGACAGTTCCCGTGCCGAAGTCTATGATAGGTGGGCCTCAGGCGAAGTTGAAGTGAACCGGCGCACTCTAACAGTCAATTTTGTAGCCGTTGTGGAGTTGTTTGGTCTCCCCAAGGTCACTTTGTCAGTTGAGCCAGGCAATTATTGCCTGCGCAAGTCGAAGCCCCCTTCGGTCCAAGCTCCGAAGGCCTGTCTTCTCTAAAGTTACCTTTATTGCTGTCATTTGTCCAGAGGCACATGCACCCCTTCGTTCCGAAGGGCTGTGGGCGAGGGGCTACTATTGGTGGAATAAGTTTTCCCTTGAACAGGGGCCAAATGACGTCAGCCTCTGTAGGCCTCAAGCCCGGAGCCTAACATTGTCGAAGCGGACTCCTCCCTACCGAAGTTTTTCCCAAGCAGCATTTGGTCCAAGCCTCCGGGCTCTCCTCGGAGCTAGCCTCCGGACTCCCTTCGGAGTCCTCCGGAGCCTAGCCCCCAAGTTCTCTTCGAAGCTAGCCTCCGAGCCTCTTTCGAAGATAGCCTCTGAGCTCCTTTCGGAGCCATCCGGAACAAAACCTCTGGGCTTCCTCCGGAGTTGCCCAGAGCCATTCTCCGGACCCTCTCCAGTCAATTCGAAGCTAAGTCTCCGAGAGATCTTTCGGAGTTCAGTTCGGAGCATGCTTCGAAGTCCACTTTGGAGTGCACTTCGAAGCCTTAATCACAGTCTCCGCCCGAAGAACTCTGGCCACTACTTCGAACTAGGAAAATATCTCCACTTCGCTACAGTGTAGAGCAATACCGGGGGCCCCTCTGCCCCCAGTTTGTCATTTAGTTGTTCAGAAGTGACATTTATCTGACACATCTGTAAAGCTGTAAAGCACTTTGTATAGTAGACTAGTCTTTTTTCCCTTCTTGCCCCTATAAAGCCTGTGACTTACAGAGGGCATTTAGGTCTTTTCCTTTGGCCTGCGTGCCTATAAAAGCAGGGCCAAGCCCTTGTAATAGCCAGATCCTCCGGATCCATTAGATTCAATCGAGGCAAACTATGCCAAATCCACCACAAACTGGACATAGGGTTGTTATTCCTTTTGGATGTCCGAACCAGTATAAATCTTTTCTCCTTCTGAGAGAACCCTTCGAGGTTCATTTTATACACCATATGCACACAAAACCTGTGCTATAGCTAACACAATTGCTACAATAATTAGAGAAGAAGAAAAGAAGGGATCTGTTGGAACGACGGGTCGGACCAGCAGGTTTTCTTGGAAATGAGGGTGGTGTATTCAATGCTCCTTGAGCCTGTCCATTACAACTGTAGTTGGGGGGTATTTATAAGGCGCCCCGTCCAGAGACCAAGCGCTTCTGGAACGCTAACGGCTATCCGGCCAATCACCGGTTGACAGTACAGACAAAACGGACTATATACAGTACAGACAAGAAGATTCGACTCTGACAGCGTGTCAGCCATGTCGGACGCTGCTGGCGCCGCCCGACATGGCTCAGAGGATCGCGATCCTGTCCCCCTATACGTTTGTCTCGTCCTTTCCCCGCCAACGCTCTCTTCAGGTTCGCTACTGCGGCGCGAGGGAGGGGCCTTCGGCAATTCCCTTCCGGAGGGCGGTCTCCGACGACCCTCTCCCGGAGGTTGGCCTCCGGCCTCCGTCTCTCGGAAGGCGACCTCCAGCAGCCTTCTCCCGGAGGGTGGCCTCCGACAGCCTTCTCCCGGAGGGCGGCCTCCGGCAGCCTTCACTCGGAGGGCGGCCCCCGGCAGCCTTCTCTAGGAGGGTGGCCTCCGGCAGCCTTCTCCAGGAGGGTGACTTCCGGTATCTTTCTCCCGTAGGGCGGCCTCCGGCAGCCTTCTCCCAAAGGGTGGCCTCCGGTATTGTTGGCTTCGGACCCCCTGGCGGTGGGCCCCCTGGCTGTCGGGATTATCTCCCCCAATAGTAGCCCCTCGCTTCTTTCCTCTCGAGAGCCCTGCGTTAAGAGAGGGTGGAAGCGCACATGATAATTCCGATAACTTTCACAAGGATGTGACTTACATCGAGGTGCCGAGCCATGCCGGAGTGCGACCCCCTTCGACGGACGCGGAGGAGCTCCGGAGTGGGCAGGCGTGGCCGGAGCGGGGGTGGAGGTCCGCTTCGAGTTCCCCTTCCCGAGGGGTCGGGAGAAGTTTGACCGGCTCCCTAGACGTTTGCGCGCCTTGGACCGTAGGGCTCCAGCCCCGAGGAGGTGGCTTAACGCCACCCAAGGCAGTTAATGCCGCAGGCGTGCACTCGGCGTCGGGGAGGCGAACCGTCGCCAGACCGCTGCGCCCCGAGGCGCCAGTTAGACATTGAATGTATGCGCCATGCAACCACCGCGTTCACACGCGGAACGAGCGGAAGGGAAAACTATCGGCTTCATGCTTAAATACCACCCGCTACGTGTCTGGTTCCTCCTTCCTGGCTTCATCGCACACGCCCCAGCCACTCCAGCCTGCACCCACTTCACCTCCTGAGCGGTAGCCCTCTTCTTACTCCTTGCGCGATGGTGAGAGGTGACGCCCCGGCAATGGCGATGGACCCGTGCTTTCTGCAGCGCCAGATGGTGGCGGCGGCGGCGGCGACCACTGGCCTATCAGAGACACGCGGCTCGCGCGAGCTTTGTCCTGCCTCGGAGTGGTTCCGGGAGCAGACCCTGGAGCTTGGCCCGTCTACATGCACCGGGGCGTCGATCGAGCAGGCGACCAGGTGCGGCCTTGGTCCCGAGACGCAGGCGAGGAGACCAGGTCGGGAGACGGCCCCGCAGCCGCGAGAGGGCGAGGTCGTCGTCTTCGAAGCCTTCTTTGAGGCGAGGCTGGGGTTTCCCGCCTCGGAGCTCCTCGCGGGGGTGCTGGACGCGTTCCACGTGGAGCTCCCGTAGCTGTCTCCCAACGCCGTGGACCGCCTCGCCATCTTCGAGTGGGCCATGCACGCCGAGGGCTGTGAAGGAAGGGTGGAGGTCTTCGCGGAGATGCACGAGGCCCTCTGCCAGCCGAAGAAGAAGGGGGGTCAGATACTAGCTTTCGGAAGCATTAACTTCCAACTCCGGAAGAAGTACGTGGACCACTTCCCGGCGAAGGCCATCAATGAGAGGTGGTACTCCAACTGGGTGAGCCGGTGGTTCTACGTCCATGTGGGGCTCAACTCCGGACTCGCCGGGATTCCGCGCCACATCTAGTTCCGGAAGGAGGCGCGCGTCGAAGTTGACTCCGGCTCGATCTCCGCGAGGGTCAAGCTTCTTTAGATCGTTGCTCGCCGAATGAGCATGTGCGACCTTGCGGAGGAATTCGTGGCCCTTGAAATCCCTCCGCTGAAGGAAGAATGGCCGGCGTCGCTCCGGAGCAGCCGGGACGAATCGATGCCAGCGGAGCTCTCCCGCCAACTCGGTAAGTGTTTGCGCTTGTTTACTTGACTCCGCTCTCTGCTCGGAGGGTATTTTGATTCTGACCTTTGGACTGCAGGGTCGCTCGTGGCCCGGACCCCCGAAGAGGTGGCCCGCGTGACGGAGGGGATCCTTGGTGCCCCTACCCAAGCTGAACGCACCCGACGGTTGGAACTGGTGGGTTCCTGGGAGTGCTTCAACCGAGTGTGGGGCGCTCTTGAGCTCTCGCCTCCGCCTCTTCCGAAGAGAGAGGCCCTTCGGGATGTCTCGAAGAGGAAGGTGGGTGATACCGACGGTGGCCTCTCGCCCAGGCGCCCCTCGAAGAAGAAGAAGAGGATAGTGAAAGGGCCCAAGCGGCTTCCCCGGAACCAGCCTCCGCCTCCGGCTCCGAAGGAGGAGGATCTAGCGACGGGGCTCAATCAGAGTTGGGGGATCCTCCGGCGATTCCGGACCCGATTCCGCCCGTCCGCTCGGGAACCGAGAGGACCGAGGGTGCGCTCCCTCGCTCGGGCTGCGAGAACCCTGCGCCGGGGGCTAGGCGAGGGGTCCCTGCCGCCCGGACGACGCCGCCTCCAGAGGCTTCTCCCCCGTGGCGACCAACTTCGGAGGGGGGCTACGTCGGCTCTCACGGGAGCAGGGCGACAGACAGCCTGGATCGCGGCGGGCTGGCCGACCCCCTCGGGGCCGTCGAAGGGCGCGAGGCCATGGAAGCCGAGCTCACCGCGGCGGCGGCGGGTTCTCCCGTGAACTCCATCGACGACCTCTTCTTCCGCCCGAGCCCGTCCGGACTGACTCCGCCTCTGGAGGATCTTGGCGATGGCGCGGATGAAGGTAAGATAGCTTATCCGCCTTTCTTCGAACCCTGGGATTCCTTCGAACTTCAACCCCGTTCATCTACGTAGGCACATCTGCCCGGGTTGCTGAGCTAGTTGTCTTGCCCCGGGATGACGCCGCAGACGAAAGGCTCGCAACCCCTGTTGATGCGACGGGGGCTTCGGAGCAGCGAGCCAGAGTGGAGGTGGGGGCCTCTGAAGGGGCTTCTCCAGAGGCGGCCGAGGGCGTCAAGGGCTCACCTCGGGGCCCTACTTCCAACCGGGACGCGCACGCTACGGTGCCCCTCCTGCGCCCCTTTTTGGCGAACAGCGAGGACTTCGCGTCCAGGGTGGCTCCGGTCCATAACTATTACCTGCGGCTCCGCGAAGCCCCGGTAATAGAGGAGCTGGGGGTGTCCGATGGCCTAGACCTCGGCCGGGCCATCGAGACTGCGGTGGGCCAGGTACGTCCTTGGAATTCCTTTGGTGAGCCTCTAGCCCTTCTCTTGCTAACCTTCTCCGGACGCAGGTGGTCGCCCTGGCGCAGGGCCAGATGATTGCCCTTCTCTCTGAACGCCAACGCCGCGAGGCGGAGACCGCGAGGCTCGCAGCCCGAGGGGATGCCGCGGAGGCACTGGCTCAGGAGCGGGCGGCGGAAGTAGAAGCCCTCCGTCTCCAAGCAGCGAGGGCCGAAACACTTGAGGCCCAAGTGGCGGAGATGGGCTCCCTCAAGGCTCGTGTTGCGGAGTTGGAAGGGCTTCGGGCTCGAGCTGCCCGGGCCGACGAGCTGGAGGCGGAAGTTGCCGCCCTCCGGGTCCGAGCTGCCCGGACCGACGAGCTGGAGGCGGAGGTTTCCTCTCTCCGAGCTCAGGTCTCGGAGGAAAACAAGCTTCGAGAAGAGGCGGCGACCAGCGCGGAGTCCCTCCGGGTACGAGTGGCCCAGATGGAGCGGACTGAGGCGGATCTCACCACCCGGAACGGGGAGTTGACCGAGGCCCTTGCTGATGCGGGGAAAAAGGCGGCCGACACCGCAGTGTCTCTCCGGAAGGTGCTGGCGCGCTACGGCACCGGGTGCGGCGCGTTCGACATCGCCCGGGAGTCTTTGCTTCGCCGAGTGAAGTTCATTCAGTCCGCCGTCCGGCAGATACACTTGACCGTAGCACAGTACGGCGAAGTGTCTGCTCGGGTGGCCGCCTACGGAATCCTCCGCCATCTCGAGGTGTTCGGCCTTCCGCTTCCTTCGGCTTCGGGCCCGCATCCGATCGTCTTCGTGGGGGATCACCTTCGAACGCCAAGTGTCACGCTGAATCGATCTTGGCGAGCGCTCAAGGCGGTCTGGGAAACCGAGGGCCCCGAGGCGATCAAAGCTTGGCTGGAGGAAGCGCTCCGCGGCTGCGGTCCTCCAGATCCTTCGAAGCCTCCGGCCTCGGCTCGCCAGCCGGACTCGAAGGTGTAACCTCTTTGCGACCTTCCGCTGCACTAACTTGTAATAGCTTAGGAACTTAATCGCATATTAATAAAGAGTACCTCTTGGGGTTTATCTAGGGTGTCCGCGATTGCGAACGTGATATTGAAGTGCTTGATTTTGACGACGCTCTTCGACATCAATGGGCCATCTTCGAGGTCCTGAAGGCCAACCGGCCCGCACGCTTCGTCCTCCCCCGTAGCGGCGATGGGCGCGTGGATCCTGACATCCTTCGCGGGGTTCTGGGCTTCATTAAGGAAGAAGAGGCGGGATCCTGCTCTTCGTCCTCGTCTCCGGAGCCGGTGGATTGGTCCGACACGGAGGCCAGCTTGGGCGAAGCGCCTTTTGGGGGGGATAACCTGCGCAGCTGGGCCCAGCTTCAGGAGGACCAGAGGGCCTTTCGCGCCCGGAAGAAGGAAGAGGAGCGGAAGAAAAGGAAGGAGAAGTCCGCGCGAAGCGTGCCTGGGCGCATGCCCGAAACGCGCTCCGGCACTGGTGACCCCTCCGGCCGAGGGGGTCTTCGTTTCTTGCTTGGCTTGGATGAAAATTTCTCTTGACTCTTCTTTTCTGTCTTTGGTTTGTAATAAACATTGTACGCACTTCGTGCTTCCGATATGTGCTGTCGAAGCCTTCCGCCTTGCTCCTTCCCTTCCCCCCTTAGCGGGTAGTCGGTTGGCCGGCTGGGCGCTAACCAGCTAGGAGGAAGGCGCGTTAAATGTATCCCACGATAGCGAGGGCGCGTCGAGCCGGAGCTCGGAACCCGGTAGGTAGGGTGCGTCGAGCCAGAGCTCGGAACCGTGTAGCGAGGGTGCGCCGAGCCAGAGCTCGGAACTCGGTAGCGAGGGTGCGTCGAGCCGGAGCTCGGAACCCGACAGTGAGGGTGCGTCGAGCTGGAGCTCGGAACCCGACAGCGAGGGCGCGTCGAGCCAAAGCTCGGAACCCGATAGGTAGGGTGCATCGAGCCGGAGCTCGGAACCGTGTAGCGAGGGTGCGTCGAGCCGGAGCTCGGAACCCAATAGCGAGGGCGCGTCGAGCCGGAGCTCAGAACCCGATAGGTAGGGTGCATCGAGCCGGAGCTCGGAACCTAATAGCGAGGGCGCGTCGAGCCAGAGCTCGGAACCCGATAGCTTCGGTGAAGCGAAATTCTTAGAGTTGTTGCGCATGTCGTGCGGGGCGAGAAGATTTGTCTGTTGATTGTATTACATAATTAGGATACAAGTTCAGGGGCCATCGGCCGTTAGCGGAATACAGTGACGACTCTACGGAAAGTAGCGCTTCAGGTGCTCCGCATGCCAAGTATGCTTCAGCTCTTCGCCTTCTAGGGTGGCGAGCCGGTAGGATCCCGGTCGCCCAGACCTTGTGATGATGTAGGGCCCTTCCCATTTGTTGCCCAGCTTGGTGGGAGCGATCACCGTGCGAAGGACGAGGTGCCCGGGTTGGAACTCATTGCGCTTGACCTTGGGATCGTACCAAGCTTTGGTCTCTTGCTGATACTTCGATAGGTTGGCGACTGCCCGGAGCCGCGTCTCTTCGGCCAGGTCGAGGGAGATTGCACGCTCGTCGCCGCCCTCGGGTGCTGTGACACGCAACGAACCGGCTCGGAGCTCCGTTGGGGTCATTGCTTCGTCGCCGAACAAGAGGCGGAATGGAGTGAAGCCGGTGGCCCGGGAAGTGGTTGTCCGGATGGACCACAAGATCTTTGGCAGCTCGTCAGGCCATAACCCCTTGGCTAAGCCGACGATGCGTTTATTGAGGCCCGAAAGGATGTGCCCATTAGCTCGCTCTACGGCTCCGTTAGACTGGGGATGCTGCACGGCGGCGAAGCAGAGCTGGACTCCCAATTCGTCGCAGAATGCCCGGAAGGGTCCGGCGTCGAACTGCGTTCCGTTGTCCAAGGTGAGCTGCTTGGGTACTCCGAAACGGCACACAATGTTCTGCCAGAAGAATTTCTGGATGCTTCGGGATGTGATGGAGGTTAATGGCTCCGCTTCGACCCACTTGGAGAAATATTCGACGGCGACGATGGCAAAGCGCAGGTTTCCTCGCTCTGGGGAGTGGCCCGATGAGGTCCATGCCCCAGCGGGCCAGAGGCCATACCGGGGGGATGGGTAGCAGGCTGGCTGGAGGTCGGTGACTGCGCCGCCCCATCCATTGACAACCCTGGCAGGTGCGGACGAGTTCTTCGGCGTCGGCTACGACGGTGGGCCAGTATACGCCTTGTCGGAGAGCCTTTCCTGCGAGAGCCCGCGGTGCCAGGTGGCTCCCGCACAGCCCCCCGTGGATTTCTCGGAGCATGGCAACAAAGTCCGAGTGTGAGAGGCAGCGGAGTAGCGGGGTGCATACGCCGGACTTGTATAGAATGTCGTTGATAACCTAAAAAGACCTCGCACGGAGCTGCAGGCGAGCTTTGTCCAGGCTGGGGTGGTCATCTTCGCTACCTGCGAGCGTGCGCAGGATGGGCTCCCGCCAATCAGCATCAACCGTGCATAGGACTGGGGCTGGCTGAGGTGGTGGTGGGGGCTTGGGGGTGATGCTGAGGACTTCCCCCCAAAGGTGCTTTCGGCCTCGCTGAGAGTCTCGAAGGATGGGATCCTGCCGACCGGGCTCCTGGCGGCGAAAGTCGGAAGCTTGGCGTGAGCCCCGGCGAAGGTCCGGGGGGGCCTCATACGTCCTGGCGCTTGGGGCCCGGACGGGGGCTACCATTGCCTGCCGGCGCATCTGGCCCTCTTCGGACCGGGCGTACTCTTCTTAGTACGTCATGAGTTGTGCCACCGAAGAGATAGGTTTTCGGTGGAGCTTATCGAGGAAACCTGGGTGGGTGACGCCCTCTCGGGCCGCGTCGATGACGGAGGAAGCCGAAAGCCCCTTGATCTGGGCCTTGGTGTGCGCAAAGCGTTGAGAGTACTGCCGCAAGGTTTCCCCGGGCTGCTGCTTCACTTGGAAGAGGCTCCCGGTGGACATGGGGGCCACGAAGGTTCCTTGGAAGTTGTTGACGAACTTCTTCCTCAGCTGCTCCCACGAGTGAATGGTCCCGGGTCGGAGCGACCAGAACCACCGGAGGGCGATCCCCTCGAGTGCTAGGGGGAAGCATTTAGCCATGGTGTCCCGGCTTCCTCCGGACGCCTCTATGGCCAAGGCGTAGGAGCGGGAGAACTCTCCCGGGTCGGAGTCTCCGGAGTACTTGGGGAGCTTGGCGACGCGAAACTTGGAGCCGAAGCGCACCCTCTCGAGGTCCGGGTGCAAGGGGGACTCCTCGTCATACGACGGGTTCTCTTCGTCCTCCGGGTCTTCATCATCGCTTAGCGCCACGACCATAGCTTTCGCGGCGCGGAGGGGTTCCGGAGGTCGGAGCGACGCCTCCTGGCGCCACAAGGATAGCTCTGCCTTCAGCCAGGCATTTTCAGCGGCCAGGGCGTCGGCTTGACTCCCGCTTCCTCCTGAAGCGGTATCAGGGTCCCGAGAGCGGGCGTAGTCAGTCCGAAGGGACACCACCGGGGGTCCGGCTGGAGCGTGCTGCTCCGGCGGTACCTCTGGCACCCCCGCCAAGTTGACGGAGTTTGGCTCCGGTATGCCGGCGGGGCCTCCGGCCTCGGGCGTCCCTTCCGGCAATTGGGTTGGCTCCAGGGAAGGTGCCCCGACCGGCGCATCGGCAGGGGCCGAAGGGCCGGGGTCGGGGATCGCGGCGGGCTCGACCCCGGCGGTGCGGGCCGACCGGCGCGGGGAACCGCGCTTGCTCCTTTTCGGCTTGACATGGTTTTGGTGAGTGGGTGTAGAGGACGATAGCTTCTCGGACTAAGATCCCCACGGACGGCGCCAACTGTTGGAACGACGGGTCGGACCAGCAGGTTTTCTTGGAAATGAGGGTGGTGTATTCAATGCTCCTTGAGCCTGTCCATTACAACTGTAGTTGGGGGGTATTTATAAGGCGCCCCGTCCAGAGACCAAGCGCTTCTGGAACGCCAACGGCTATCCGGCCAATCGCCGGTCGACAGTACAAACAAAATGGACTATATACAGTACAAACAAGAAGATTCGACTCTGACAGCGTGTCAGCCGTGTCGGACGCTGCTGGCGCCGCCCGACACGGCTCAGAGGATTGCGATCATGTCCCCCTGTATGTTTGTCTCGTCCTTTCCCCGCCAATGCTCTCTTCGGGCTCGCTACTGCGGCCCGAGGGAGGGGCCTTCGGCAATTCCCTTCCGGAGGGCGGTCTCCGACGACCCTCTCCCGGAGGTTGGCCTCCAGCCTCCGTCTCTCGGAAGGCGACCTCCGGCAGCCTTCTCCCGGAGGGCGGCCTCCGGCAGCCTTCACTCGGAGGGCGGCCCCCGGCAGCCTTCTCCAGGAGGGCGACCTCCGGTATCTTTCTCCCGGAGGGCGGCCTCCGGCAGCCTTCTCCCGGAGGGTGGCCTCCGGTATTCTTGGCTTCGTACCCCCTGGCGGTGGGCCCCCTGGCTGTCGGGATTATCTCCCCCAACAGGATCGGATCGAACCTAGCTTATGTAGCCTCTGTATTCATGAGAGGATGCAAGTAGCTTGTGAGTTCTAGACACACAAGAGCAACGACGCGCGATGGGAGGCGGGGGCAGGCAACAGCACGACAGGGGCGGTGGTGGGATGGGAGGCGGTGGTGGGATGGGAGGTGGCGAGTGTCGATGGAGAGGCGGTGGTCAGCGGTGGGATGGGAGGCAAAAATGCGTAGCCTGCCGATGGTGCCTGATAGGAGGCTACATCAGTTGATGGAAAAGCAGTCGTCGGCAGCGGCATGCACGGGCGGTGTGGTGGCGGTTGCAATACAAACTCAATTTGAGAATATTGCCGATTTGGGTTGTGGGTGTATATGGTAGCTGAAAATATGTCTATTTACATAATCTGACCAGGTAATAAAACACAAATGTGTTGGTAGCTCAATGGCTTGCCCCTATGCCTCTAATGCTACTGACCAGAGTTCAAATCCTAGGAAGCTCAACTTTTTATATTTTTATTTCAGTGTGCACAACTTATTTGTATATGTTTTTTAGCATGTACATATATAATATAACTTATTTATTCATCCTTCAAAATGATTCCGAATAATATTTTTTCCATGCACATCTGTAATTAATATCTTGCCAACAGTTATATGATAACAATATGTTATATATCGTACGTAGTTGTATTTTTGACCATATCAAATATATTATTTCTTCATCATTCATAATGCATGATTACAAAATTTTTTGTCAATTCTATGTGTCATTTATGTTCCAAATAAGTGTCATTTATGTTTAGAATCAAATTTAATCTTTACGTGTCTATTGATGGTTATTTCATACGGTTTACGACTTATCTACATGTTATTCAAGGTTATAAGCATGTAAAACTTTGTATCAATTTGATATGTTTTTATGATCTAGTTATAAAGCATATTTACCTAGCTATAAACAATTGTTTGATACGCTTTAAAATGTGTCAAGAGGATAATGACACTTCAAAGCGTGTCTATGTCCGTGTCATTTTCTATTGATGGTTATTTGATACGATTTACGACTAATCTACAAGCTATTCACGAAATGACAACATGTTAAACTTTGTATCAATTCGATACGCTTTTCTAATCAAGTTAGAAAGCATCTATACCTAGCTATAAACAAATGTTTGATACACTTTACAACGTCTCTATGTGATAATGATGCTTTAAATCATGTCTAACGTCGTGTCATTTTGAGACGACATCAATAGCGTGTCAAAAAATGTCTTCGTATGATTCTTAATAGTGTAAGTGTGTCTATTATCATTACAATGTGACATGTTTTCAAAATCATGTCAACAAGCAACTTTATATGTGGATGTAGAGATGCTTTTACATGGCGTTACTACTACGACGTAGCTACAGGGGGTTTTTCTAGTAGTGTAGTGTCTATGCTAATATAAGAGGATAATTGTTATCTTGTTCCTTCAATAAATGTCGTTTACATTTAACTAATGAGTTGATGACTTGTTATGTTAGACTATTTGTTTTATAACAATATTGTTCAAAAGGATACCTAATCTTGTCATCATGTGGGACAGTGATGATACATAGATTAGCACATCTGACTGATTGATGATCACATTTCATAGATCATAGACATAGAGATGTCAAATCAGTGATGTGTACACATGTTAGAGAACATGGTGTTGGATAGATCCACTTTAGATATTGTTGGGATTGTTATTGTAATATGACATCAGTTGTCATATCAAATGGTGACACACTTAGATGCTTGCTAGTGCTATTCCGTAACTGGGTAGTCATAAGTGTCATTTTCAGGTGTGTTGTGAAATATGTCGTGGGATGTGAGTGGTCAAGATGGAATTTACCCCTCCTAATAATGGGAGAGACGCCTCTAGGCCCCTAGAGGTAATCGGATTGGAAAAGTGCATGGCCATGCCATTATGACTAAAGAGTTAGTCATTATTTGAATCCATTACTTGATGGAGTGAAATGTCGAGCTGTCCAACAAGGTTGGCATGAATATCTCTTTGAGATTGTCTGATGTCATGTGGTAAAGGGACTGGTGTGTGCGTATATCAAAGGTTCGGTGAAAATTTGATTTTGTACGCTTTTGGGGTCAATATGTGATGCCAGGTACCGCTATTGATCAGTGAGTCAGAAAAGGTTTCCGGTGAATAGCCATCAGTGTATGAACCTATTGGGTCACACACTTAAGGGGATGGATTAATACAACTGCAAAGAATTGGTTCTTGTGCAAGTGGGAGATTAAAGAAATAGTGCCCAAGAAAATTCCGGTTGGATCAGAAGTTCCGATTATTTACTGAATTTGAAACAAAGAGCTCAAATCAGAAGTTCCGATATGGTATCAAAAGTTCCAATAATTTATTGTTTATGAAACAGATAACTCAAATCGGAAATTCTGATATGGTATCAGAAGTTTCGATAATTTCTAATTTAGAGACAAAGAGTTGAAACCAGAAGTTCCGATGCGTACCGGGAAAAATTGCAATGATCGGAAGTTCTGATTTGGCCCATTAAAATGTTTCTGTGGCCCAATGTTCCTTGTTATGTAGCCACTGCCGCTGCTGTGTGTAGTCACCACCGCCGGCGCCGTGTGTAGCCACCGCCGCCGGCGTCGGTAACCACCGCCACTGCCGCGAAATCTGAACTTGCCATGAGAAGGTCTATAGCCCGATGTTTGGCGATTCTCTGTTCGCCACCATGGAAAGCTAAAGTTGGCCGAGACAAGGGAGCTACGATCGACTTGATCGCATTTCAAGGGCACATCAGGTTTAGTTCTCTGCTATTATTCTTCAATTAGTGCCATAAATTGATTGATTCAAAATGAATTTTAGTGAATTGGAGTTGAATTTTGTACTGCATGGTTAAATTACTCTTTTACTCTTGATAGATTTTCATAATACTTAGATTTTTTGTCGTATAAAGAGAAATAATAATTTGTAGCTAGTTAGAGGTTTTTGTTATTGTATTCAGTAGATGGATAGGTCATGGATTAATGCAACTCGGTTTTGTGCTACATTCATAGAGGGCATTGCACAATTCATGTATTTTGTTTGAGATAGATATCATGAAGATGATGCTATATGTTTCCCATGTCGTAGATGTCTGAATTGGTCTTCAAGGAGTCAGCGTGAAGTGCATGACTATATTCATCTCTTTGGAATGTCAGCTACATATAGTCGGTGGGTTTACCATGGAGAAATATTAGATGCTGACATCATGGAATATGCAGAGGATACAAATGAATCTAATCTGGTAGGTGTGTTGTATTTGGATGAACATGACAATGAAGATGAGGGTATGACAGAGATGCTTGCAGACCTATGTACTGATGCAGAAGAAGATGGACAACAGCCTAATTTTATTAAAGTTCTTGAAGATGCAAAACATGTTCTTTGTCCCGGTTCTATGCACTCAAGGTTCTCTTTTCTAGTTAGATTGTTTCATATAAAGTCATTCTATAGGATTAGCAACACAACATTTACCGCATTATTGAAGTTATTGTCAGGGTCATTCCCGAATTGTGATCTTCTAGAATCATATGACAAAGCATAAAAGTATCTCAGAGAATCGGGCCTTGGATATGAGTTAATCCATGTTTGTGAGAATAATTGCGTGTTGTTTTCAAAGGAATTTGCAAAGCATGACAATTGCCCAAAATACAATGAAAGTAGGTGGATAGATGCAGATGGTGGCAAACGGCTTCCTAAAAAGGTTTTGAGACATTTTCCTCTTATACCCATGCTAAAGAGGATGTTTGCATACAAAGCAACATCCGAGGAGACCTAGTGGCACAAGAAGAAGCGAGTTCATGTGGACAATGAAATGAGTCATCCAACCTATGGCGATGCTTGGAAAGACTTTGATGATGTGTATCCAAGCTTTGCTGCCGATGCAAGAAACCTAAGGCTTGGTTTAGCTACATATGGGTTCAATCCATTCGGCAACATGAACTAATCGTATAGTATGGGGCCTATACTTGTAAAAGTATACAATCTACCACCATGGTCATGCACCAATGCATCCAATTGTATCATGGCTTTGCTTATCCCAGGACCAAAGGTCTTCTATGTGGAGGATACACTATTTGGCAAAAATTGGCGTGTTGTCCAAAAATTTGAACATGGGAGCATATACGATGTCACTAAAACATACTTGAGCTATGTACACCAAGATGAAACTGGTTCTGATAATGAACATGAGGTAGATGATCCAGATCAAGGGGAAGCAATTAATGATGATGGCTTAGACGAGGCTGCACCATTGTACCGGCGTGTAGTTGGACAAATGTCTATAGTCACTGGTGACTTGCAAGTTCTTATTAGTAGAAGGGAAGCAGACTTATCCGAAGACAGTGACTGTGAAGGTTGTGAAGATGACACTGTTTTAGAGTATTTTAGTGAAAATGGTAGCGATACAATGGAATGTAATGATGATGACTAGGTTGTATGTTTCTAAATTTATGTTGGATTTCTTCACATTTAGAGTAAACACAAAGAAACAATCCAATACAGATTTCAGATCAGTTCATTAATAAAACATAATTTACAGATCATTTTTGTTCACATTTAGAAAATATTACATTTTGAGTATGTTCAGAGTGATACTAAGAACTTCATAAATAGAGCAGTTTAGCTTGAGTATTTTAAGTCAATTCTTGCATGGAGAGTGTTTGGTGATCCTTGTATTCACACTTTCTCTTATGTGATCGTTTATCTGTGACTAGAACATCTATAAATATTCAGCTATATTGAGTTTATATAGTTGTATTGTCTTATATAGATATATTTGCTTCAACTAAGATCTTACATTGAGCTTGCATTTACATTGTATGTATCCTACCATCAAAAAAGAAAAATATGGTTGGATTTTGTAGCTTCCCTTTTAAAAAGCAATGTGGTGAAGATACACACATCGTCTAAACAATTGCTTCCAAGCCACACACCGGAAGAATTTCATTTATGTTGTATGCAGTGATTAGTTGTAATTTGGCATGCAACTTACAAATTTTTCATATATATGTAGCCTGGAAGCCTGATACCAACAAGTTCTGCATTGTAACTATTGGTGCGAAAGATTACGCTAACAGGTTTTAGTAAACTCAATGATCTGACAAATGAAGTGTTGGTTATGCGGACTATACTAAGCCTCCGAATTGGATAATAGCTCAAGACAGTTCGAAGTGTGTATTGAATACCTGAATATTTGATGCCCCTTACAGAATGAAGAGGGCGTATTCATAGACAAGATACATTAGGAAAATACTTCTTTACTCTCTAATTACAACCAACTTAGAAGATACTGTTTAATATTCTTCGTAGGGTTAAAAGGGTAAAAGACTAAATCAACAGTGAGAGAGTAATTCTTCCATTCTTGCTAGCAGTACCCCTCTAGGTAAATAGGTTCTGAGATTCTTTGTCATGTTGAAGCCTTAGCGGAGACCTCCATCGTGGAATGCTCTGAATGTAGTGAAGCCTTGATGCTTTTAGGACCTTTGGATATCAGGACTTTAAACTTTCTTTTGTCTTATGATAACGTTGATGTATAGATTTTAAAATGATGCTGAGGATGAAATATTTTCCCCCAAGAGTGACATATCCACACAAATCAAAAATATATATCTGCCATAATAGATCACATCATGCATACATTAATGCTACCAAAGCAAAGCCACAATCTAGCCAGCAACAATTGGCATAACAAAGTTGTTGGCGTAAAAGATTATGCTAACGGGTTTATGAAACTGTATGTGTAACAAACGAAGTGTTTGCTTGAGTAAACTATTCCAAGCCTCCGAAAACGGATAATATCCTGAAATAGTTCAAAGTGTGTATTGAATATCTCCGTATTCGATACCCTTTACAGAGTGAAGAGGGGTATTTATAGACCAAATATTAAAGAAAAAGACTCCTTTACCATCTAATTACAACCGACTAAGAAGATACTGTTCAATATTCTTCATAGGGGTAAAAGGGCAAAAGACTAATTTAATCAGAAAGAAGATAAATCTTCTATCCTCGCTGGCAACACCCCTTCAGGTGGAAAGGCTTCGGGAGGCTTCGTCACGCCGAAGTCTTGACAGAGGTCTCCGCTGTACAGGGCTCTGAATATAGCAAAACCTTGGTGCTTTTAGGATCTTCGAAGATCGAAGCTTCTAACATTGTTTCTTCTACTTGTATCTACATGGAAATGTCCTTGACTTCTAGAGGATGAAATATTTTCCCCCAACAGTAGCCCATTGAATACTTCTCTCCGAATTGCCTATACAATAAAGAGGGCAATATATGCAAGAAATAATTTCATACTTAGACTCAAGAACATAATGAGTTTTACCACTCCTTGGGACATTCGAAGGCTTGGAGTCTTCGAACCAACTTCTATGCGAAGGTACTAATTGAAATGGCTCCAAATATAAATCCTTGCGAAGCTAAAATAACCATTAGACTCATAGAAATAGTCGTTACCTTTTTTAAAGTCTAACGGTTGCTTCATTTCTGCAGGCGTGATTTCTCATGATGAGCCTCAGTAACTCATAACGGTAAAGAAGATGTAACGGCGCACACGAACGGTACACTGCAACTAAAAGTACATACTATAAATAAGAAGGTAAGGGTGAGTTTTGGATACTTTACCAACTGTTCTCGCATTTTCCCTTTCTTCTTCCCGAGCCCATCCTCTAAGATTTCTTCTTCTCCGATGGCGAAAACAAGCCACAAGGTTCTTGTTCCCACTTTGTCTCTGGCTCGGCAACAAGCGATGGCGGCAGCAGTGGCAGCGGTGCCCTCAGAAAACCCTCGCCTAGCTGGTACTCATGATCTTCGCCCGGCATCCACCAAATATATGGATCAATCATATAGTTTGGGACCATCAACATGTTCAAAAAAGTCGATTGCGGTGGTGACTGCTGGGAAGATAGGACCGGGAATTAAAATTCGCCAGGCTAGGGGTGAGGTGATTCCAGTGCCTCGAACCGGAGAGGTGGTGGTGTTCGAGTCATTCTTCGAAGCCGGATTAGGGCTTCCGGCCATGGAGTTGCTTTCTGAGTTATTGAATTTGTTCCACGTCACTTTGCCTCAACTTTCTCCGAATGCAATCGCTCGCCTAGACATCTTTGAATGGGCCATGCGAGCCAAAGGGTGTGTCGGGAGAGCTGAGATCTTCACGACTCTTCACAAAGCTTCGTGCCAGCCGATGACCTATACTGAAGCCGAAGGAGAAAAGATGGTGGTCGCCTTCGGGAGTATCAATTTTCAACTTCACGAAGAGTACCAAGACCGGTTCCCAACAAAGGCCATTAATGCCAGATGGTACACAGACTAGATTCTTCACTGGTTTTATGCCGAAGTAGGAGCGGACTATGTCTTGGCTGGACCTCTGGAGGACATCTTTTACTGGAGGGAAGTGGAGGTCCAACTAGACCCAAGCCAACTTGAAGTCCGCCTTGGGCTGCTGCAATCCGTAAGTTATCGCATGAGTATGCGTGAATTGGCGGAGGAGTTTATCGGACTCCGGATCCCCCCCTTGATTGCTAGCTGGCCAATCAAGTTCGAAGAGAAGCTGGAGGGTGGACTCCGAGAGATCCCTTCAAGTTCTGCAGGTAAACTTCCTGTATGTCCTGCAAAATATTTTTACATGTAATATTGATTCTATAGAAATGATTTAATCGAAATGAAATCTTATCTTTCATCTCCACGCGTGACCCTCGCTCCAGAACAAATTGTCCGATCTTCGGAGAAGATCCTTGGGGCCCCTACGCTTGTTGAAAAGGAGTGGAGGGTGTAACACCCCAAATTTCCAGAGAAATAAAAATATTATTTAACCTAATTTCCTGGAATTATTTATTTTGGAAATACCTTTAATGCCCTCCTTATTCTTTTTGAACTAGAACCTAGATAAAATGACCAAACCAGGGGCTAGAAAATTTTGTATATGATCCCAAGACCAAGATATATATTAGAGAATTATTACAAAATTTTATCAACCTTGGAATTAGCCCAAATATTTTAATCCATTTTCTGTAATTATTTTTAATCAGAAAACGTTATAAACAGTAATGGGCCTCCCCCTCACTTTCTCTCTCTCCCGGCCGGCCCAGCCCGTTACCCCGCGTGCCTCGGACTGACACCTGGGCCCCGCTTGTCAGCGAGCCCTTCTCTCTTCGCGCGCGCGCCTGATGCCTTGGCCCCACCTGTCGGCGCCACCCCTCTCTCGGCCAAGCTCAACCCCACCCGTCAGCCTCACCCTCTGTCGCGTGTTCGCCCGTTGGCCTGTGGCCCCCGCCTATCAGGACCGTCGTCCACCTCGCGCCACCGCCCCCAAACTTTGCTGATCGAATCAATTCCCCTCGGATCCGCCTCGCTGGCCCCTCCCCCATTGAATTTTCGCCATTACTCGGTCCCCCGCGCCACGCCGGCCGTTTTCCCCCGTTAACCCACGCAATTAATCCATGGGATCAGCGCTCGCGTGCATGGCAGACCTCGCCGGCGCCATTAAAGACCCCCTCTCGGCTTTCCTTGTATACGTCGCCTGTTATCCCCTGCCGGCACCTCTATTTAAGCCGTAGGCCTCCTTCTCGTCCAGCCCGCACGCCCGAACACCTTGAGAACGGATCCGAGCGCCTCAATTCAATTTTTAGTGCACCACCGTCAACCGCACTCCAGCCACCGCTCGCCGTCGCCGGAGCCCCTCTCCGTCCACGCAGACCGCACCTCTGTGACCGCCAAGACCTCACCGACCTCGGCCACCACTCCATCATCGATGACCCTCGCCGGAACGCCACCGTCACCGAGGACCCGAACGCCTCCGCCACCCTCGCTCGTCACCGGCCATGCTCCGACGACCCCAAATCCCTCCGACGGTACCCTCTTGACCCCCGCAGTATACTGATTCCGTTTTAGCCCTTAGAACCGACCGCCTTAGCTCGTCGTGGCCGCTGTACCCTCGCCGTCGCCGGAGAAGACGACCGGCACGGGTCGAGTACCCGTGCCGTGTTGGATTCAATCGCAACCGTGCGATCTGGATCCAACGGCGATGATTAAGTCCCTCGTGCGGTTTAATCGGATCCGTTAGATCTCAGCGAAGGGGTACGTTTTAATCTCATGCGTCCGTTAGTTTTTAAAACCCGCATTTAATCTAGATCGTCCATCGCGTACCACTTCAACGTTTTAATATCAGCCGTTCATATCAACTTAACTCCCCCGCCTCACCGCCGCACGTTGGATCTGGATCCAACGGTCTAGATTGGGCCGAACCACGCGCACAGTGCGCGGGTTCACCGTGGGCCTGGCTCACCGTGGACCCGAGACCGTTTTAGATTTAAATTAAATTCCATAAATGCTTTTAAACTTCTAAAATTCATATCTAGCGCATTTTAACTTCAAAAATTACCATTTTAATTTCAGAAAATTTGTAATATTATTCTCTACATGTTCATACAATAAAAACAGTATGTTTACTTTGGGTATTTCATGTTTATTTAATAAAGTATCCAATTGCTCCTTACGGAAAATTTCAAATTTAATTATTTAAAATTTAGCAAAGTTTATATTTATTCTTTTCCTGTTTCTAGAATGGAACCCCAACACTTTCTCAGAAGCTATTATTTTAAATTAATTAGAAAACTTAGAATAGGTTTATTCACAATTAAAACCCCTTTTATAAAGGACAATATTTCTTTATAGTTCATTTTAAATTATTTATAAAATGGATTTCAGAATTTAACAACTTGGTTTTCCTTAAATTAAACCAATTTAAACCTATGTGCTTGTTGTGTGGTTTTGTATTGTTTAAATTGAATGTTGTATTTATTTTATTTTACTTTATTTATAACGAGAAGACTACGACGCCGACGAGGAGCCGGAGTACTTTCCCGAAGTTCCTCCCTCTCCTTTCGCTGAACAAGGCAAGTCACCAAACCAATTTTTTGAGCATATTGAACCCATGTTTTATTAAACTATTGTTAAAACACATAGGGTATACATGCATTAGTCAAATGAAACCCTTACAATATATTTATTTAGGATCCCCCGACCTTGATGTGCAACCCAAGCCATGCTATCTCGCCTAACCTCCTTGTCACCATATGATTAGTATTATTAGCTAGTGTCCAATGTATTGACACGATTGCTATAGGATAAAGATGAGTCGTAGCAACATGGTTCCACTATATTATCCCCGTTATTCTTATCCTTGGAATTCTGTCAGTGATGAGTTGTGGTTGTGAGTGAATGCATGGTGGGTTCCGGGTGCAAGCTAGGGCATTGGTTGGTAGCACCCGGGGCACTATAAGGACCGGTCTGCGGGATCCGTTGCAATACACTTCCGTACTAACCACAAGTCTAATGGGTAAGTCCTAACTAAGGTGTGGAGTGTTCCAAACCGAGGCCACCATTTGGAGATGGGTCAAGCAGTACCTGCGGGTGGCTTGTACCAATGTGGCACAAAAGGGGGTGCGACGTTAGCCGGGATGCGGCCCGGCGCGCCGGCGAAACCTAGAGCGGGTGGTTATCGCTTGGAGCATTTCATGATAGGTTTTGGCACGAGTTCCCGTCGTATGGGTCATCTCGTTACACTTCGGTGTTTGGGATGAGTGCGTGCCTTGTGGGTACAGTAGTACATCTCTGATAAGAGTCATAAATCTTTTCGAAAAGCCAAGCCCACGGTCAAGGGTGGGTTGCGTGACATCCCACAGTTAGATTACTTTTGATATGTATGTGCATGATGGTTTGACATATAAGGACTGTTGTGCGAGGAGGTAAAATGTACTCCTCGAGTTAGATGATGTTATTGATGTTCATATTTATTATTCCGCATGATAAAATTTGACTACACTAAATGCAGTAACTAAAAATGTACTTTTCCGCACTTTTAGCCATTATCCTTCCTTTGTTATTATCTTGCATTATTACTTGCATTCGTGGTGGCTTGTTGAGTACTTTTGTACTCATACCCGTAGGACAAACACTTCAGAGGTTGCGTAGTATGAGGAGGATGGTCTGGAGTAGCGACCCAGTCAAGAAAACGATCTTGAAGAAGGCGTTCGTCATGCAATTCTACTTTTATTATTGTTTTTATTAAACTCTGATGTAATAAATACGGTCTGCGTACCATGAATACTTGTCGTATGTACGATTGTCGCATAATGAACCTCTTGTATTATTGTTTTTCTTGTGAAATTCAATAATGTTCCGATTTCGATAAATCGTGGCGCCATAGAGGGTGAAGTTGGTTGGTAGGTAGGAACGATTCAATCCGGTGTGGAGTGTGCTCAGAGTGGAACCTCCAATTCTCTCAGACTGGACTAGTTTAGAACAGGCTTCGACGAAAAGGAAAGACGAAGCAGGGACTTCAACGCCAGCCAAAACACCCGTTAAAAAGGTGGCTCGAAAGTCAAAGACCCTTACTCTTTCCAAGTCTCCAACTTCGTCTTCGGAGTCGTCTGATGATGAAGATGAAGCAGACAGAGCAATGGGGGAAGAGTTCGAGGCTCTCCTAGTAGGGAATGGAGGCTCATGAATGGGAGCTGAAGTCTCCGTTCAAGATGATGTGATGGTGGCTCCTACCGTTGAAGGTAACCCTGAGCATGCAGATACTGAAAATGTCCCATCTAGCCAGGTAAATGCTCCTTCTGTGGAAGAAGGCGGAGTCGAGACTATGGATACCCAAGTCTTGTCTCCGGACAAGTGATAGCTACAATGGTTGAAGTTATCTCCGCAGCTATTTCTTCGGTTCGATGTATGGAGTCCGAAGAGGACTTCAGTCAGATGTTCAAGCCCCCGAGCAGTCCAGTGCTCATTCGGTAACAATATGTCGGAGGTAAGCCTGAGCAGAATACCTTTTGTTCTTCCCTTTTTTCTTTGTGTCCTACAAAATTTAAGCAATATCATATACCTTTGGTTTTTACAAGATCAGCTTTGGTGTAGGTGGCTCCTGCTACAGAGGTTGTGATGGAGCAAGCCGCAGCTCCGAAGCCAGCTCCAGCCATAACACAAGTGGCTCCGGTCCGAGAAACAGCTTCAAAGAAGACGATGGGTCCTGGAAAAGGTAAATATAAAGGTTGGCCTTTGCCTGCTCGTGTTCTAGGGTGGACTCCATCAGGATCCACGGACGGAGGTAAATCTACGGAGGCCTCCGAAGATGCTTCGCTACGCTCCGGTCCATCTCCCAACGAAGATGATCAGAGCACCTTGTCAAGGCTCCTCCTCTTAGCTCCTTTTCTAGAGCGGAGAACAGGACTTCAGACTTTGCTAGAGCTTTTGGCTCAGGCTAGTCGCGAGGTTGGGGAGACTAACTTGGTTTCCATTCTTGGAGAAGCGGAGGGGTCGGAGCTACATGCTTCTTTGGAATGGGCAGCTTACCAGGTACAAATCATCTACAAAAATAAATTTAGTTCAAACTTATGCACATAATTTACTTGCATTGTTCTTCTTCCTTTGCAGCAAGGGAGCCTTGTTAGCTCCGAGACCCGGACATCAAGCTTGGAAGAAATGGTAGCTTCAAAGAGGAATGCTAGGACTAGCTTGGAGGCTGCAAAGAATGAACTTGAAGCTGAGCGGGTTGTGCTCCGGGCCGAGGTGGAAAGACTGTGGGAAGAGAAGGCAGTTGCGGGAGCTGAATTGGTCAAGCTTCAAGAGGAGCAGCTAAATTTTATGGAGGAGGCCAAGAAGCTGCTTAGACAAAAAAGTTCTTTAATGATGGAGGCAGCTAGACTTTCATCTTTGATGGACGAGCTGACTACATCAAACAAGACCTTGTCTATGGAAACGATAAAGTGCGAGAAAGTGGTTTCGTAGACCATGGACGCCCTTTGGGGTGTCCTAGAATAATTCGCCACTTCTTGCACTTCTGTTTCGACTAGCAATGACTCTCTGCTTCCAAAGATGAAGATGATCCAAGCAGCACCGAAGACTATGAAGGCTGCAGGTACTTGGTACGGAGAGATCTCTTGCCAAGTAGCAGCTCTCAGAATATTTCGTTACTATGAAGACCTTAGGTTATCTGTTTCGCCAGAGCCTGGAGTAGTCCCCGTCAACTTTGGCGATGACTGACTTCTGACTCCTTCGCCTAATGTGGCCGCAGCTTGGGAGGCTTTTCAACCATCCTAGACAACTAAAGGCCGATCAACTATAAAAACATGGATCGACGAAGGCCTTCGACAAAAACAAGCGCAGTCTCAACCTTCAAGCAGCAAACCTCCTTCGAACCAGAAGGTCTAGTTTCCTTTAGGGCTCCGCTTATTGTAAAAACTTATCTCTTGTTATCTTTTGAATGAAAAGACTTGTTTGGAAATGTTTTTAGGCTTCTCACTCTTTTTTGGATGAGCTCGAAGTATTAGAGTTTAGCGACGAACTCCTCCTACAATGGGCCACCTTTGAAGCCTTAAAGCCTCACAAGCGTCCTTGATTTTCAATTCCTCGGGGAAGTTCTGGAGAGGTTATACCTGATATATATAAAGAAATGTTAGCTTATATTAAAAAGGAGGAAAAAGAAGTTAGTATAGAAACTTCGTCTTCAGAGGATGTTGAATGGTCCGAAGAAGAAAATGCTAGTGAAGAGAAAGTGGAAAAAAGCCCAACGACTTCGAATCTTGGAGAGAAGATCCGAACGACTTCGGACTTGGGCTGAACTTTAGCAAGAACAAAAAGACTTCCGGGCTTCGAAAGAAGGGAAAAGAGTTAAGCACAAAGTTTTAAAGACTCCAGGCTCTGGGACAAGTCGTCTTCGAAGTTAGGCTAATTCCGAAAGCAGTTCCAGGGATCGAAGGGTCTTCCTTCCTCCTTGGCTTAGACAGATTTTTCATGATGTAATGTAATTTGTTTAAATAATATAAACTAGAAAGTTTCAAAATTGTCTCACTACTTCCTAGCCCCTCTTTGGGGTTAAGCACCTCCGAAATTTGATTGAGGGTGGTTACGCACAACGAAGATAATGTTAGATAGGAGTACAATTTTGGAGGCTCGGAGCCCCTTATTATATTAAACAGGAATTAAGGACTTAAAGTCCAAAAATGGTCACTAAGGACCTCAAAAATATCTTCGACTCTATTAATTTGGAGTGTGAAAACTGCTAACTTAGTACTCTTTTTTCAATGTGGTCACTTTGGACTCTTTTTCGGATGTATTAGAATCCGATTATAATGGTCACTTTGGACTCTGTTGGACTGAAAACGGTGACCGGAGTGAGGGGGTGAATGGGAGCTTTAAAAATTTCAGGTTAAAAATAGCCATCTGTTTTAATTCCGCCTTTTGTGGAACAGGCTTCGAACACACCCTTCGGAGGTCTGGCTCGGAGGTATTTCACAGCTCCAAAACCAGGCTTCGCGAGAGCAAAAGTTCGAAGTCAAGAAGACTTCGCTTCACCCACAAAACCAAAAACTCAACTCTACTAAGTCAGTGCAGGCTCCGCATACTAGGTGCCTTTGAGCAGACTTCGCACTTCACCCTTCGCAAGAGATGGTTTCCCTCTACGGACTTTGACCCGATACTCTATGCTAGCAACTGGTAGAGGCTTCGTATTTCGAAGGTCAAAACACACTATGAACACAATGCGCCGAGGACTTCGACAGGGAGGAAAACAGGCTTCGATTTAAGCCACCCACAGTGCTTCGCTAGTAATCAGAAAGGAATAGCCTCCAGTTTACACAGAGCGAACTCACACTGAAAATAACACACTTCGCACTCAGAAATTTCTCACACACTCCTCCAAAGACACCCAGTGCACAAACTTGAAACAGGAAGAATTGGAGCACAAAGAAATCAAATCATGCAGTACAAAGTCAGCATACAAGTTCAAGAAGTAAATGGAAAACATAATTAAAGTTTCATTGCTTGAACAGGGAACACAAAATGAACTCACAGACTAAATAAATGAATGGCGGCTAGCTCTAGAGTTCTGAAAATGGCTGCTCAAAGTGTTCCTCAGGTCTAGCCAGCCTTCACTATTTATAGGCACTATTCAAATCTGTGATTAGACTACTTTACCCCTATGGTTTACACTGATTTTGTCTCATTAGAACAGGGGGGTGCGGTAGCTTCGGCGAGAAGCCGTGAGCCTGACGGCCTTCACATCACCGAAGTTAGCCTTCGATGTAGTGACGGTTTTGAGCCAAAGCTGTCAAAGCCCTTGAGTCTTCGCGCCATCACCTCTGGAGTGGACTACCACGGCTTCGCAGCTACTCCTAGCTCGAACTCCATCAGTCTCTGTACCAAACCCATGCATGGCCGAAGTACCTCAAGTCAGCCACACTCCGAAGCCCCACCTTTAGAGTACCACCCTACGAAATCCCTTCTTCGTCCAAGGCCTCCGCATGAAACATTCCATGCGCACTTCGTCGCAGTGTCTCTTCCTGAGCACACTCCTCGACGAACCTCACCCGAACCATGCCTTCAATGCACCTTGACTTCTGAGACCTCCGTCAGGTGAACCTTCGAGTGCCTCCCCCCAGAGCACACTTCGAATGCCTTGCATCATTGCTGAGGACTTCGTCCACCATACTCCGAAGTCGCTCCATTCAGAGTACCCTTCGAAGTGTCTTGCCTACGAGGACTTCGTCTTGGGGTACCTTCTGCCGGAGCCATGCTCTGCACTCTCTGCCTTCACCTGGCGCACCTTGACCCGAGGACTGACCTCGACCCCACGCAGCCTTCGTGACCGAGCTCCCCGCTTTCCTAGCATCAAGCCTCCCGCTCGACCCAAGTTCACTCGTTGTGAACCGTCCATCGCCTCCGAAGTCACCTGCGCACTGCAGACAAACAAACAAGTGTTTCTAGTACACCGGAGACTTCTTCGGGTAAACATCCTTCGGCACACACTCCGGTGTACCTCCCAAACTACCGAACCCTTCGGTGCGACGATGTCATCATGTATTGTCGAACCCTTCGGTGAAACAACCTCCGAACCTCTTCGGAGGGACTCCTTCGAATCCAGAAGATAAAACCTGTCAATCACTCATCACATTCTCTGAAACCAACCTTTGGTTTCTCAGACTCTTTTTACAGACGTTTTCAAGCTAATTGCTTGGAGTCTATATTATTTGGTCTCCTCGGACTCTTTTTACGGATGCTATCAAAATGGTGGTTCAGAATCCGCTTTTTGCGGTCTCCTTGGACTCTTTTTATGGATGCTTTCAACCTGGTGGCATGGAATACGTTTTTTGTGACTTTCCCACCTCGTCGGAAGCTTCGAACCAATGGTTCGAAGTCCGTAAAATTGGTACAAATGAATGACACTTTCCTTCGCAATCAACTCCGTTCTCCTAGTGCATCCACTAGAAGTAGGAAATGTTTGAGAAGTAGGCATTATCTGAACCATGAGCTTTATTTATTCAGAAAATGTTTACAAATGATTACAAGGAGCCTCTATGCAAAATATCGCTTAAGGTGGTCTGCATGCCAGGCATGCTTTAATTCCTCACCTTCTAAATTAGCTAATTTAAAAGACCCAGGGCGTCCTGAACGAAGGATGATATGTGGACCTTCCCATTTATTTCCAAACTTCCCTGGTGCTATAATGCTTCGCAAAACCAAATGATCTGGTTTAAGTTCATTAAGTTTAATCTTCGGATCATACCAAGTCTTTGTCTGATGTTGATACTTCGTTAGATTTGCAACAGCTCGAAGCCTTCTTTCTTTCATTAAGTCTAGTGAAGCTTGTCTTTCATCTTCTTTTTCAGGTTCGATGGTGCGAAGACATCCTTTTTTAAGCTCCGTCGGCGTCATGGCTTCATCCCCAAATAGTAATCTGAAAGGGGTAAAGCCTGTGGACCTTTCTTGAGTGGTTCGAATGGACCATAAAATCGCCCGGAGCTCTTTGGTCCATAACCCTTTTGCCAATCTTACTATCCTTCGATTTAGGCCCTTTAAAATATTACCATTAGCTCGCTCGACGGCTCCGTTAGATTGAGGATGTCGGACAGCTGCAAAACACATTTCTATGCCAAGACTTTCGCAGAATTCTCTGAAGGGTTTGACATCGAATTGAGTGCAATTGTCAATTGTCAACTATCAAGGTACTCTAAACCTTCATATAATATTTTGCCAGAAAAAGTTATGTACATTCTTTGAAGTGATAGCTGTGAGGGGTTCTACTTCGACCCATTTGGAAAAATATTCAATTGCTACCACTACAAATTTTAAACTTCCTTTTGCCATTGGAAAGGAGCCAATGAGATCCATGTCCCATCTGGCCATGGGACAAGCTGGAGCAATAAATTAAAGAGGTGTTGGCGAACGATGACTTCGTCTTCCCATCCATTGACAACCTTGGCAAGTACGGACCAGGGTCTCCGCATCAGCTACTATTGTAGGCCAATAAAGCCCCTGGCGAAGTGTTTTCCCTGCCAAGGCTTGAGGGGCAAGATGGCTAGAACAAAGGCCTTCATGGATTTCTCAAAGTATATCTTGGCCCTCAGCTTAAGAAATACATCGGAGTAGGGGAGAACATACTCCATACTTGTAAAGAATACCATTGATAATATGATAATTCCGGACTCTCAATTGCAATCTTGAAAGCTTCAGGCCTTCGGGTAAATTAGCTTCGCCTTGCAATAATTCCATAATTAAACTCCGCCAGTCGGTATTCGATATGCAAAGGACCTCCGCAGGAGGGAGTTGGGGAACCAAAGGAGAAGTAAGCTCTTCATAAAAAGCCCCTTCCAAAATATCTATTGCTCTGGCTACAACTTTTGCCAGGATATCAGCTTGTGCATTGTCAGCTCTTGGTAAGCTTCAGACAGAAATCCCTTTAAATGCTGCTTCGATCTTACGAATTTCTTCTAGATATTTAGCAAGTTGTGGATGCCGGACTTGAAAACTTTTTATCAACGTGCCCTACTACAATTTGGGAATCTGCTTTTATAACAACTCTTGTAGCACCAACGGCACGTGCCTTGCGAAGACCTAGTAAAATTCCTTCATACTCCGCAATATTATTGGTGGAATTAAAGTTGAGCCTTGCAGAATACATTGCTTTTTGTCCCGAAGGTGAAATTATCACTGCTCTGACACCTGCTCCGGATGCTTGAAAGGTGCCATCGGAGTATATGGTCCATATTCCTTCACTTGATTTTTCCGGAGCCCATACTGCAGATGGAGTCCATTCTGCTACAAAACTAGCCACCACTTGTGACTTGATTGTTGTCCTTGCTACAAAGGAGATGCCGAAGGGTGCTAGCTCGACGACCCATTTTCCAATTCTCCCTATAGAATCTTTGCTTCGAAGCATATCTCCCATAGGATAAGAAGTTGGTACAATTACATTATGTGCTAAAAAATAATGTCATAGTTTCCTTGAAGCCATCACTAGAGCATAAGTGAATTTTCCCAATTCGGAGTATCTAGTTTTTGTTCCGGATAAAGCTTCTGATACAAAATACACTAGATTTTGTACCAACTTCCCATTGAAACCCACTTGTCGAACAAGGACCATACTAACAACGGAGCCGGTAGCTGCAAGATAAAGAAGAAGGGTTTCATCTTCCATGGGCATCGTGAGTGTTGCAAGGTTGCTGAGATAATCTTTAATATCGTCAAAACTCTTTTGGCACTCCGGTGTCCATGCAAAATCTTCAGACCCTTTCAAGGCTTTGAATATTTGGAGGCTTTGCTCTGCGGACCTTGCTAGAAATCTGCTAAGTGCTTCAAGGCATCCAGTAAGCTTCTGAACTTGCTTCAAATTTTCTAGCGGAGCCATTCTTTGCAGTGCAGTTATTTGAGTTGGGCTAGCTTCGATTCCCCTGTTGAAACTAAATACCCTAACAGTTTCCCAGCTTGAGCCATGAAGATACATTTTTTGGGGTTGAGGTGAACTCCACATGATCGGACGCTCTCAAATGTTTCTGCTAAGTCTAGACTATGCTGGTGCTTTAAAGCATTTTTTATTACAATATCATCCATATAGGCTTCGAAATTATGACCTATTTGGTGACCTAGAGCTTTAGCAATTAACCTTGAAAAAGTTGCTGTGGCATTTCTCAAGACAAAGGGCATTCTTACATAGCAAAAGACTCCCGAAGGAGTTACAAAACTAGTCTTGATTTCATCTTCGCGTTTTAACCATATTTGATGATATCCGGAATACGCATCGAGGAAACTCAAGAGCTCTGAACCAGTAGTGGAGTCAACTAATTGATCAATGCAGGGCATGGGGTAGGGGTCACATGGGCATGCTTTATTCAAGGATGTAAAATCAGTGCACATGCGCCATTTTCCGGAGGCCTTTTTCTTGACGAAGACTGGGTTGGCTAACCACTCCGTATGAGCCACTTCTCTAATAATCCCGGCCTTCAACAATTTTTCAACTTCTTCCTTAGCAAAGCTTGCCCTCTCTACTGATAATTTACGGAGCCCCTGCCGAACAGGTCGAACCCTCAGGTTCACAAGTAAACTATGCTCAATGATATTTCGGTTAACTCTCGGAATGTATTCATCGGACCAAGCAAAGACATCCAAATTCTCTTTAACTACTTCTTCCAGTGAAGTAGCAATTTATGGAGGCAATTCCTTGCCAAACTGGAAGGCATAGTATTTATCGTCCTTTACAATAATCTTCGTTATAATTTATCCTTCGGGGCTTTGCCTTGGAAAGGATATCTTCGAAGATTCACTTGATACAGGGATATCATCCGAATGGTTTTGCACATTATTCACTTGTCTAGGATCAAGAGGTGGACCATGGTCGTATTCTGCCCTTCGTGTCGTAGCTTGATCACCGAAGATAGTAAGCACTCCTCCTTGCATGGGCATCTTGAGGCATAGATAATTATGGTGCACCGCGACTCCAAATTGATTTAACATGCCCCTTCTGAAGATGACATTATAAGCGTAAGGGGCATCAACAACGTCGAAAATCACTTCCTCCGTTCTTGCTAAGAGCCCCTCTGCAAAAGCAACCTCGAGACCTATTTGGCCGAGGGCATCAAGAGGAGGTCCTGCGAAGCCTTGAAGTGGACGAGATGCTGGGAGGAGATGTCTCCGTGGGATGCAAAGCTGGTCGAAGGTCTGAACAAAGATAATATCCACATAACTTCTGCCATCCACCAATACACTCCGAACTTCTATTCCTACAATATCAGTAGTGATAACAAGAGGGTTCGTATGAGGGAATTTTATACCCGCTGCATCAGCTACAGAGAAGGATATAGGCACGTGGGACCACTTGGGCATTTTAGCTACCGACGAAGAGGTCCTGATATGACCTAATTCACGAACATACACTCTCTGTTGCCTTTTTGACATGCTACCCAGGGTTCCTCCTCTAGAGATGGGAATAACCTCTCTTTTGCTTCGGTCTTGAGTATCTTCTTGCTTCGGAGGTGGCATAAAACTGGCCACTGAAGGTTGCCTTGGGGGTTCGAAGCTGTCTACACGTACGATAGCCTACACCGGCTCCAGACGTGCCTCGGGAGGGGCGCGGTCAGTAGTGCCTCGACAAGAGCTCCTTTCGAGGTACTCGCTTCTTAGGGCTAGTATAGACTTACATGCATCGGTAGCATGGCTTCGGTTTTCACCATGAACATAGCAGAAGAAGTCCTGGCCCTTGCTAGCCGGTTTCCCTGGCGGCCTCCAGCCGCTGACCTTGTTTTTCGAAGCTTGTGGATTCTTGGGGGAAAATTTTTGCGAAGAGGGAGCAATGTTCAAGACTTCAGAGCGAGGATGCTTTTGTCCTCATCGCCTGTCATGCTGATTGTCGAAGTGGGGCCCTTGTGAAGGAGTTGAAGTTTTCACTTCAAGTTTAACTTCCTAGATGGTTGGCGAAGACGAAGCCGTCCTTCGGAGCCATCCTTCCTCCGACCTAGCATATTCCTCAAAATAAGCCATTAATTGCGCTACTGAGGATATATGCTTCCGGTGAAGCTTGTCGAGGAGGCCTGCATTTGTAACTCCTTCCCGAGATGCATCAACCACAAATGATGCAGACAACCCTCTTATTTGCGACTTCGTATCAATGAAGCGCTTAAAAAACTGCCTCAAAATTTCTCCAGGTTGATGCTTCACCTGAAAAAGACTTCCAGTAGACATAGGGGGCACAAATGTACCTTGGAAGTTTCTTATGAACTTTTTCCTTAGTTGTTCCCAAGACTTAATTGATCCTAGTTTCAAAGACCAGAACCAACACAAAGCGACTCCTTCGAGCGCAAGGGGGAAGCATTTTCCATTGTATCTCAAACCTCTCCGCTGGCTTCGATTGCTAAGGCGTATGAACGAGAAAACTCTCCTGGATCTTATTCCCCAGAGTACTTACAGAGCTTTGAAGTCTTGAACTTGGGGTCGAAGTGCACCTTTTGCAAGTCGGGGTGTGGCGGAGATTCATTATCAAAAGAAGCATTCTCAGGGCTTGGGGACGAAGCCTGTCTGCAGCTTCCTGCCTCCACCTCATCACTTCAGCTTGAAGATTGGCCATATGGGTCACCACATCATCAAGGCGGTCTTCATTTGTTCCGGAAGGAGTATTCATTTTGGGAGTCTGAGGTGGGGAACTACAGAAGGTCCTCCGACCTCAACCGTATTCGAAGATCTCACTCTAGAGGTCCGAGAGGACCTATGACGGGGACTAGCGCCTAGGCCCCGTTTAGGAGGCATGGCTCTAGAAAGAAATTGGTAGAGAACGAAGTTTTCGTACTAGGTTCCCCACGGTCAGCGTCAACTGTTGGCATAAAAGATTACGCTAATAGGTTTATGAAACTATATGTGTAACAAACGAAGTGTTTTCTCTGAAGATGGATAATAGCCTGAAATAGTTTGAAGTGTGTATTGAATATCTCCGTATTCGATACCCTTTATATAGTGAAGAGGGGTATTTATAGACCGAATATTTAAGGAAAAGACTCCTTTACCCTCTAATTACACCCGACTAAGAAGATATTGTTTAATATTCTTCATAGGGGTAAAAAGGTAAAAGACTAATTTAATCAGAAAGAAGATAAATCTTATATCCTCGCTGGCAACACCCCTTCGGGTGGAAAGGCTTCAGTAGGCTTCGTCATGTCGAAGTCTTGATGGAGGTCTCCGCTATACAGGGCTCCGAATATAGCAAAACCTTGATGCTTTTAGGATCTTCGAAGATCGAAGCTTCTGACTTTGTTTCTTCTTCTTGTATCTACAGGGAAATTTCCTTGACTTCTAGAGCCCAAAATGTAGCTGCCCAAAACATTGCTGCACAAAATGCCGTTGTCCAAAAGATACCTAATTAATGCGCTGCATGCAATCACTTCTTCAAGCCCTTCTCAAATAGTGCATCAATTTTCTCCACGAGGACATGCATCTTCTCAATCACATATTGCAGCATCTCTTTCACAGCATCAAGCTTGGTGTCGAAGCTGCTTGCCACCGTCGCTTTGTGCCGTTTGGTCCCGAAGCCGCTTGCCGCAGCACGATTAGTGCAATAGCCCCTTGCCGCAACACGCTTGGTGCCAAAGCCGCTTGCCGCCGCACGCTTGGTGCTGGAGCCACTTGCCATCACTCGGTTGGTGTCGTCATCGAACTTCGTCAAGTCAATGATGATTTTCATACGTGTGAATGAGGACTCACATGGGGCACACCTCTATTACGGAGATGCTCTCCGTCTCCGATGAGGTGTCATCATCACTTGATGATGAGGTGTCAGATTGCTCCCACCGAGTCTTTGACCCTCTATCTGATCCTGGATTGGAACATCCGACATGGTATATTAGTCTCTCGATTTAGTACGATACCGTAACAGATCCAATCTATTTTCGCCCACCTTTGAACTTTTGATACACATATCGGAACTTTCGATCAGTACAATTATCCTGATTCTAAATCGGAACTTCCGATACCATATCAAAACTTTTGAAGCAACTTATCTCTCTGAATTGAGTACATAAAATAATCGGAACATTTGATTCCAAATTGGAATATCCTATTCAAGTCACAATCCCAACCATTGGACCTTCTGAAGTCGGTTTTGCTCCCTGACTCGCATCCCAAAAATAATCGGAACTTTCGATACTACCTATCGGAACTTCCGATATACGGAATTTTCTTGGTCATATCCATAAATCTCTCACTTGCACAAGAACCAATTCTTTGGATGTTTCTTAAACCATCCCCTTAAGTTTGTGACCCAATAGGTTCATACACCAACGGCTATTCACTGGAAACCTTTTCTGACTCACTGATCAATAGCGGTACCTAGCAGCACATATTGACCACCGGAAGTGTACAAAATCAATTTCCACTGAACCTTTGATATACACATGCACCAGTCCCTTTACCATGCGCTGTCAGTCAACCTCAAGGCGAGATATGCAGCACTTTTGTTGGTTAGCTCAACATTTCACTCGATCAAGTATCAGATTCAAATCAGGATTAACTCCTTAGTCATAGTGGCATGGCCATGCACTTTTCCAATCCAATACCTCGAGAGGACCATAGACGACTCTCCCGTTATTAGGAGGTGTAAATTCCATCTTGATCGCTCACATCCCATGACATGTTTCACAACGCACCTGAAAACAACTCTTACGACTACCCTGTTACAAAATATCATTAGGAAGCATCTAAGTGTGTCACTATGCATTCTGGAATCAAATGATGATCTCAGATCCAAGGACTCTACAGGTACACCATTTGAGATGATAACTAATGGCACATTACAATAACAATCCCATCAGTATTTCAAATGGGTCCATCCAACACCATGTTCACCAACATGTGTCCACATGTAACGCCCAGATTTAATAAATCCGAACTTTTATTTAAATTCCATAGAAAATCAATAAAAATAAGACGTTCATCACACGACCGCATACAATACGGCAAGCATTCATGGTTCGTAGACCATATTAGTACAAAAGTGTTAAAGTAAAGAGAAACTAATAAAATAAGGGTCCTAGATGAACGCCTCCTTCTGGTCTCGCCTTGACTGGGTCGCTACTCCAGACCTTCATCCTCCTCGTAGTAGACGGGCTCTAGTGGTGTAAGTCAACGGGGGTGAGTACAATTGTACTCAGCAAGCCACCGGATGCAAATATAATGCAGGGTAATAACAAGGAAGGTAGTGGCTAACTTTGCGGAAAAACATATTTGTAAAGCAGTTAATGTCAACAAGTTATTAGTACAGAAATTTAAACATGTGTATGCATCATCTTCTAACTCGAGGGGTACAGTTAGCCCACCGTCGCTCAACAGTCCTTACATGACATGAATAACACAATCATTCAAACAATAATAAACTAACTGCGAGAAGTCACACAACCCGCCCTTAACCGTGGGCTCGGCTTTTCGAAAAGATTTAAACTCTGATCAGAGGTGTACCACTGTACCCACAAGGCACACACTCATCCCATACACCAAAGTGTAACGAGATGACCCATACAACGGGAACTCGTGCCAAAACCTTTAGTATGGAACGCACCAATTCGAAAATCACCCTCTTATGGGTTTCATATGGTGCCCCGACGCTTCAAGTTGGTATGATTCATACCTCCAGTTAGGACTTACCCATTAGACTTGTGGTTAGTACGGAAGTGCTTTGCAACAGATCCCGCATAACGGTCCATATAGTGCCTAGGGTGCGACCAACCAATGCCCTAGCTTGCACCCGGAACCCACCATACTTATAACATAGCCAACTCCAACAGAAATCTAGGGACGAGAATAATGGGGAAATTCATATAGTAGAATCCAACTATCTACGACTCGTTCTTTTATCCTATAGAAGTTGTGTCGGTACATTGGACACTAGCTAATATAATATTGTAGAGTGACAAGGAGTTTAGACTCAATAAGCATGTCTTGGGTTTACACACAAGGACGGGGATCTAATAAATATAATTTGTAGGGATTGAGATTAGACTAATGCAATATTATCCTATGAGTTATAGCGATAATTTATTAAACCATGGGCTCAATGATGATCAAAATGGGGGTTGTGACTTGCCTTGGTCAGCAAATGGCGATGGTGGAACCTCGGGGTAATACTCTGGATCCTCGACGGTCTCGTACTCTTCTCGATACGAAAAATTAAACACAACATTCAATAAACAATAAAAATTACCACAAAATATATACATACAAGTTTATGGTTTTAGACAAGGGGAATTAATCCTTAATATTCTTAAGTTATGTTGAAAAATATTAAGGGTTAATTTTTAGGGGTTTTCCTAATTTATTTATTGAGTTATGAATTTATCCATAAAGGGATTTTATTTATTTATTTTATAAGAGTATATTGTGCAAAATAAACCTACTGTTTTTATGGCACCAAAATATAGAGAATAAAAAGATTGATCTAACAAAATTTGAATGGTGAAATTTGGATTTAAAATGAACAAGTTATGAATTTTCAAAGTTTAACCAATTTTCTGAATTTATTTAAATAGGAAATGGGTTCTGGTCCATGGTGAGCCAGGCTCACCACGGACCAGCGCACTGTGCACGTGGACCGGAGTCCGCTGGACCGTTGGATCCAGATCGAGCGGCCAGGCGTGAGGCGGGAGGGATTAAGTGGATCTGGACAGCCTAGATCGCACCATACCCCTTCAGCATGGATCAAAGGCGATTTAATCTATGCGCTCCGATCGCGATCGTGCGGCCAGGATTAAATACGACATGGCACGCGCTAAGGGACCAGTACCCCCCTTCGTCCCCGACTCCGACGGGCTTGGGCGTGGCGGCGACGGCGACGGCGAGGGGGCTACGCCCTCGATTTTGGCAAAAATGGAAAGATGAAGGGAAGGGGGTCTCAACCGTACTAGAGATGGCGGCGACGGGCGACTGACGGTGACTGGTGGTGAGGGTAGATGGCGAAGTCCTACGGGTCAATTATTGCGGCTGCGGTCCGGTGGCGCTTGGGTCCAATAGAGGTGTGGCCGATGTCGGGTGGGTGATGACTGTCTCGAGAGTGGCGACGGCGAGGACGGCGGGGGCCTGAGGCGGCAGCGAGCGGAGGCCGGAGGTGGAGCAGGGGTGAAATCGGAAAAATGGGTGGCGGCACTTTGGAATGCACTGGCTAGGGTTGTAGCGGTGTGGCGGAGTGCGGTGGCTTGAAGGGGGTTAAATAGGGGCTCGCCGGCGTCGTTTTGGCGAGGGAATCAGAGGAAACCCGAGGGGTTCCTTCCAAACTCCAGCGAGGGTTTCCAAACTCTCGGCCAAGCTTCCATAAACGAGAATACGCATCGTCTATCGATGGCATGCGATCGCCGGTGGTCGGGGGGGGTGAATCTAGGGTCGGATCGTCGGATAAGGGCGGCCGGCGGTGGAAAATGGAAGGAGGTCGCTGGAATGGAAAGGGGGGATCCCCTTCCATCGGAGACGAAGCATCCGACAGGTGGGTCCCACCTGTCAGCGGGGAAGCGAAAAAAGGAAAGGGGCCGACAGGCGGGGCTGGGCGGTCAGAGGCTGAGCGGCGTGCTAGCGAGGCCGATGGGTGGGGTCAAGGCGGGCGTGGGCGGGAGAGAGGGAGGGAGGTTGGCACCGACATGCTGGTCCCACATGGTAGTGGCTCGGGGGTTGGACTGGGCTAGGCTAGGGGTGAATTCGGGTTGCGGCCCAACAGGGGATTTAAATGCATTTTTCAATTAAAATAATTCCAGTAAATCATTTATTTGCTTAGAGGTTGAATCACTTTTGATAAAATTTTGTAAAAATTCCTTAAAATATTTCTTGGCCTCTAGATTCCACCATAAATTTCTCAAGTTAAAATTTGAAGTATTTCCCCTTGTTTGGCTTTAATAGGGTTCTTTTAGTCTTTTCTTTAATTAAATAAATCCTTTAAATTCCTGAAAATTCATTTTCCTTATTTTATTTATTTTTTTAATTCCTGGGATGTTACAATCCTATCCCCCTTACAGATAATCTCGTCCTCGAGATTCGGATCAATCCTCGAATAGCCCTAGGTGCTGCGCTTTTAGTTCCTCTTCTTTTTCCCATGTAGCCTCCTCAACGGGGTGATTGCTCCATTGGACCTTGCAAAAGTGGATGACCCAACTTCTGGTTATCCTTTCTTTGACTTCTAAGATTCTGACGGGCCTCTCAATGTAGGGCAAATCCTCTTGTATATTTAACTGCTGAAGGTCAACTTGCTCGGTCGGAACTCGAAGGTATTTCTTTAGCTGTGACACATGAAACACATCATGTACCCCAGCCAATGATGGTGGATGATTGGGAAGGGTCCAACGTATCGAGGCGCTAATTTCCCTCTCATGTTAAACCTTTGAGTGCCACGAAGGGGAGTAACCCGGAGGTAGACATGATCCCCTTCTTCAAAGGTTAGATCCCGACAGCAATTATCCGCATAGCTCTTCTATCGAGATTGGGCTATCTTCAGTCTATCCCGGATGATCCTCACTTTCTATTCAGCTTCCCAAAGGATGTATGTTCCAAAAACATGGGACTCATCAGTCTGATCCCAAAGTAAAGGCGTTCGACACTTGCGTCCATATAAGGCTTCAAATCACTACAGGAAAACGATAAACTTCCGTCGGCCAAATTAACTTCCGTCGGCCCCTAGAGGCCGACGGAAGTTAACTTAACTTCTGTCGGCTTCTGACAGTGGCCGACGAAAGTTAGCGGGGATTTTTCTGCGGCCGCTCGGATCCCCCTAACTTCTGTCGGCTTTAATGCTGGCCAACGGAAGTTAGGGGCTTTTTCCCCCAACCGCGCGCGCGCACAGGGAGACCTAACTCCCTGTACGCACCCACGCCGCCGCCTCCTCCCGCGCCCAGCCCGCCGCCGCCTCCCGCCCTCGCCGCCTCGGGCCGCCGCCCGCCCGCCCGGTGCTCGCACCTCCTCCTGCCACCGCCGGCCACGCCCACTGCCCCGTGCCACCGCCTCCTGCCACCTCCGGCCGCCGCCGCCTCCGGCCGCCGCTGCCACCAGCCACCGCCCTGTCCCACGTGCCACCGCCCGCGCCACCACCTCCAGCCGTGTCTGGCCGCTGCCGGCCACCGCCCGGTTCGCCCACCACCCGATTCTAAAGGCACCGGTACTATTCATCTCCTCCATAAAAAAACTTACTTTTTTATGGATTACTATAGTCACGACAATCAAATTATAGCAAATATCTATTGTGATACATGTTTAGAGGCTTCTTTTTGATACATGTTTGTAGTTTCCTAACAATTTGAAGTTACTTAGGTGTCACTGAATATCTATTCCGATGTTTATATGCAATATATGTTGTGATGTTAAAAACTTTGTTCATGTATTAATATGTTTCATATGCAATGTTCAGCCGACCACCGCTCGTCGACCTCCACCGCCCGCCGGCCTCCGATCCATCGCTAGCTCTCAAGTAATTTTTTCTTCTTTAAGATTTTTCTTCACTTTTGATTTGTGAATTTTGTCATAGTGGATTACAATGGTTGCTCTAGGTTTGCAGTAATTTTATCATAGTGGCCGAAGATTGATTGTATGATAGACACTTATTTTTTGTTGTAATATGTGATATAATGAATAATTGTTTCATTTTTGCTCACAATGACGTTAATTGTTATTATGCACATGTCACAAGTAGTTGACCTGAATTAATTTTATGCTTTTACAAATGTTTCGTATGCGATGTGCTATTATATATGCTATTAATTATATTCTTATATTAATTTGTGGTTTATTGATGATTTCATTATGATGATTACTATATTATATATATGTATAATTTCTTATATATATTCTTTTCGTATCCAATATTTTATTTGACACCAACGTAAATAGTGTAACGAAACCTATGCGTCACCCATTTCGGACCAACATGTCTCACACGTGTCATGCGTGTGACATATGTAGGTCCGGAATTGTCCCTTTTTGGACAGCCTCAGAGTGGGCGACAGAGCGTGATATTTATGATGAGTCATGAGTCCGAATGGGATTTTAGTGACATAACCTTGTTGTTCTCCATTGCACCACTATCAGGCGTGCAATTGGAGAACAGCGGGGTTATGCTGCTGAAATTTCGTTCGGACTCATGGCTCGTCATAAATACCACGTTTTGTCGGTCACTCTTGGGTGGGTTTAGGACCTATCTTTTCCTATAGACCATGGTTGTCACGGCATCGCCTGCGCCGACTAGGTGTCCAGGTGGTCACCGCCGGATGCCATGGTGAATCGCGTCGCCGGCGGGCTCTGCTTCCCCTTGCGTCGCCGGCCGCCCGGCCGCCTCTACTTACCCTCCGTTGTCCGGAGGCGGAGGCGGGGGGTGGCCAGGGTGTGTGTATGTTGCGAGCCCCTTGATTGAATGAATGTTTTGCATATAGAATGGCTGAGGACGACCGACGGTGGATGTATAGTGGTTGGATGAAAAGTGGAGCTCACACGAGGGAGTGGGTAATCAACGCTGAGAAATTTGTTGATCGTGCATTCGCTTTGACAACAAACACTGGCGCGAGGTGCCCATGCATGAAGTGCAGAAATTCTCGTTGGCAAGACAAGAGGACGTTGTCATTGCATATTTGCAAATATGGTTTCATGCCAGGTTATGAAGTTTGGTCTTTTCACGGCGAGACAGGCCGTGAAAAAACGGTATTAGAAGTGGAAGAAGAAGATGATAGCATTGCTGACGATAGGATGGATGAGATGTTTGATGCTATACGACCGGAGTTTGAATCAAACCCCGAGGATCCTCCAACACCGGAGGTTCAAAAGTTTTTCGACATCCTTCGAGCTTCAGAAGAGCCATTGCATGAGCACACCACCGTAAGCGTTCTCGCTTTCGTGACTCGTATTATGGCTATTAAGTCAAAGTTTGCATTTTCAAACAATTGTTATAAGGAGCTCTTGAATCTGATCAGCGATATCCTTCCTAAGAACCATAAGGTGCCGAAAGACATGTACCAGTCAAAGAAAATGTTTTCTGCTCTCGGTATGGAGTATGAGAAGATTGATGTGTGCCGAGATAATTGTATGCTGTTCTGGAAAGAACATAGTAATGAGGTGAAATGCTTAAAATGTGGTAAACCGAGATTCGTAGAGGTCGTAAATGAAGACGGAGAGAAGGTGACGACAGAGGTTGCTCATAAGCAACTTTGTTACATGTCTCTTACACCTCGGGTGAAACGATTGTTTCTCTCAAAGAAAACCGCTAGACATATGCGATGGCATAAAGAAGGTGTACGTGAGAATAATCAAGTAATGGTGCACCCATCTGATGGTGCGGCATGGAAGGCTCTAGATGATTTTGATGCAGACTTTGCTAGTGATGCAAGGAATGTTCGCATCGGGTTGGCAACTGATGGATTCACGCCTTTCAATGTAACGGCATCGTCGTACTCTTGTTGGCCTGTGTTTGCTATTCCATACAACCTTCCACCTTCGTTTTGTATGAAATTTGAATTTATGTTCCTGTGTCTCATTATACCCGGTCCAGATCATCCTGGAACACGACTAAACGTGATGCTGAAGCCCTTAATTGAAGAGTTGAAACAATTGTGGAAAGGAGTTGAAGCATATGACTATGACCAGAAACAAAAATTCAATCTTCGAGTTGCGTATCTGTGGTCGGTCCACGATTTTCCGGCATACGGTATTTTTTCTGGTTGGAGTTGTCATGGAAGGTTGACATGCCCGATATGTGCAAAGGACACAGATTGTTTCAGTCTGAACTTCGGGGGAAAGATTTGTTACTTTGATTGCCATAGATGCTTTTTGCCCATGAATCACCCATTTAGGTTACAGAGGAACAATTTCAAGAAGGACAGCATTGTTGTAAAGGGACCACCAAGGCGTTTAAATGGTACAGAAATCGCTGATATGCTGAATGAGTTGGTCCTTAATGAAAATGAGGATGGATTTGTAGGATTCGGAACCGAACATAATTGGACCCACATATGTGGCTTATGGGAACTGCCGTATGTCAAATCACTAATTCTGATGCACAACATTGACGTTATGCATCAGGAACGTAATGTTGGTGAAAGCATTATAAGTACATGTATGGATTTTACTGACGGGACAAAAGATAATGTAAAGGCGAGAAGAGATTTAGCTGAGATTTGTAATCGACCAACCCTTGAGTTGACGAATAGTGGTGGCAAGCCACGTGCCCCATTTTGTTTAAAACCTAAAGAAAAAACAAGTAATGAGGTGGTTGAAAAATTTGAAATTCCCAGATGGTTACGCCGCGGGATTTAGAAGAGCTGTGAACTTGAAGACAGGGAAATTAAATGGATTGAAAAGTCACGATTACCACATAATAATGGAAAGACTCCTTCCTGTAATGTTTCGCGGGTACCTGAATGATGATGTGTGGAAGATGTTAGCTGATCTGAGCCATTTTTATAGACAACTTTGTGCGAAAGAAATTAAGAAAGATATGATGGAGATGCTAGAGAAAGAGATCCCGGTGCTTTTATGTAAACTGGAAAAAATATTCCCTCCAGGGTTCTTCAATCCAATGCAACATTTACTGGTTCATCTGCCATATGAAGCTAAGGTAGGTGGCCCTGTGCAATATAGGTGGATGTATCATATTGAAAGGTCCCTAAAGAAGCTTAGAGCGATGGTTGGTAATAAGGCCAGAGTTGAAGGTTGCATTGCAGAAGAATTTAAATTGAAAGAGATAACATACTTCACTAGTGTATACTTCGCTGAGCATCACAATGTCAACACACCTGCTACATGGTACCATATGGATGAAGACCATCCTTGTAGTGATCTCCAAATATTTGGGTGGAAGGGCATAACTGTTGGTGTCTCCACGACATATTATGTAACTCAGGAAGAACGAACAAATGCCTTGCTCTACATGTACTCAAATATGGAAGAGATGGAACAATATTTCGCGTAAGTGATTCGTTTTAGTTTTATATTTTACCTCCAAATTTTATACCCGTTTGTTTACCTATTCGTTACATTGACAGTATGTTTGATTCGAAATACTTGACGTCTGGTCGTCAACCAACGGAGAAGCAATTAGATAAATTGCGTCGAGAAGGAGTAAATGGCGGGCCTAGTTTCCTCACTTGGTTCATAGAACATGTAAATCCTTACCTTTTGTGACACGTATTATTTTAGTCTACTAGGTTAATTATCTGATAATCTCCTATGATTTTGCAGTGTGTGCTCGCTGACAATGTACATATAGACTTGCGACAACTCTCTTACGGGAGTATTAGTGCCAAAAGTTATGGTCGCTGTGATGTTAATGGTTTCCGCTTCCGTTCAACTATTTTTGAAGCATATCGACCTCTAGCGGCAACAACTAATACTGGAGTTGTTACAAGGGTCGTTGATGGACAAGGACACGAATCTATGTATTATGGAATCATCAAAAATATAATCGAGTACAAATTTGCCGGGAATAAGGAGATTAAAGTAGTCTTCTTCGATTGTGATTGGTTCGACCCTAAACATGGTACTCGTGAAAACCAATTTGGGATGGTTGAAGTCAAACACACGGAACGATTATCTGGTTGCGACAATTTTGTCCTTGCTCACCAAGTCGAGCAGGTGTATTATATGCCCTACCCATGTGAAAAACTAAGTGCTTGGTGGGTAGTCTACAAAGTGAATCCTCGGGAACGTCTACACACCCCTAGTGATGGCGCTTATCAATTGGAGGTTGAAGAGGTCGATGAGGTTTACCAAGATGATGAATTGCCGACTTCGTTTAATGTAGAGTCAGAATCGTCGACAGATTCTTTTCTCGGCGATTCTAATGATGTGGCAGTTCCCGAGAAAAGGAAACACCAACATAAGAAGAAAAAAGTAACATGGCGTGCTTTGGGGAGAAAAGGACAAATTGATCCTGATTTTGATGATAATTGACAAGTAATTGTTTTCATACATGGATATGCAATATACTTCATATTACATGTTTTTTTACATGTTCAAACCTTCTTTACTAATAAATGCTCGTTTGTGCTTGTTTTGAATAGGATGTCGAAAAAGATGAAGAGTGTCACGAGGAAGCTCTTCCGCTTGGGGAGTTCATCGGCGAGTACTCCGGCGAGTACACCGACGAGTCAGGAGGACACCCTATTCCAGGGTAGTTCCTCTTCGTCCAACAGACGTCGTCAAGAGCAGCTCCTGAGATGCATAGATCCGACATTAATTGGTCGGCCTATTGCATTTCAACTAGAAGATGAGGTAACTTTCAACTTGTTTTTTATGCCAGTTATAAATTATTCCTAATTGTTTCAATACTGTTTTGTAGGAGGAAGAACACTTGGAGAGTGCGGGTCACCAGGAACATCCGGTGGGTGGGGGGCTGGAGGGGGATGTCCCAGAGTGTGCGGCACAGAGGGATGACCCAGAGGGTGTGGGGCAGGGGGATGACCCAGAGGGTGCGAGGCAGGGGGATCTCCCGGAGGGTGCGGGTAAGGAGGAAGGTGCTGAGGCTGCTGGTGGGTCCTCAATATCTTTCAGGACGAGCCACCTGGTCGCCCCACCATTAGTCTCTTCCGGTGGAGCCAAGATCGAGATTACGCCTGTTGGTGACGGGTAAGTGTAATACTCTTCTGTTGTTTTGCTTTTTTTTTCAAAAAATTTCTTTCACTAAACTAATTAACTTTATTTATTATGTATTTCTAGATCTTGGATTGACTCTCGGTTTGACGGCACTTCGAGGGTCAGGCAGGTTAACCAGATATTGGGTAACCTGTGCCGTCTGCACTACCCAGGGGTGCTGACAATGCCGACCGGTGAGCGGGTTCTATGCCAGACATGGGACCAGTACCGGTTTGCTCCTGACGGGCGCCACGGAACTGCTCAGGGGGCGGTGTCTCATGACTTCTGGGTATGCAAGTGTTTTTTCAATCTTCTTTTAGGCTTTTCGAGTTACAGCACTGTACTAATCATTACTTTTGCAGTTACGCTTTTGCTTGCCAGAAGTCGGCAATCACCATAACCATGCCCTTCAAGTCTTCAACAACAATGCACATAAGGTGGTGAAGGACGCCATTTCGTATGCCCGCATTCAAGCGAACAATGCTTACTACAAGGAGAAGCTAGGGCAACGAATGAGCAAGGCGACGGGCTCATCGTCAATCTATTTGACTGAAGAACAATACCGTTCGGTAAACAATTCTAACTTTTTAAATCTTCGATTGTTGAGATTTGTTGTCATATAATACAAATAGCATCTCTGTTCAGGTGAGGATTCTGTGGTTTGCAAACCGCGAGGACGCCTATTTCGAATTCTGCAAGATTTGGTCTTCAGCCGCATTTATGAAGACTTCTGAGCAGAAAAGACAATGCCGCGGGATGGATCCGAAGCACAGATATGGTGCCGACGGACATATTCGCCACGCTAAACGCTTGGTAAGACCTCCTTCTGTCACTCTCTAGCTATAGATACATTGTAATGCGACTAACTCATTTCTAATGTACAGGAAGCTAAATCTGGCAACGTGCCAAGTGACATAGAGGTGTATACCTCTGGTCACAAAGGAAGCGATCTGACACAGCCAGATGTCTTGTGTAGCCAGATAGGCACGGACCATTTGGTGAGATGTTATTAAGAGTTTACGTAATTTCATTTTTCTGCGTCTAGCTAATCGGACATGTTTTTTGCAGGCGCAGTATGGTGAACACATGGTTCGACTCCATGGAGAGGACTATGATTGGCAGAGAGAACCTATCGACCAAATGGCCGTGTACTCCAGCGGAGGTGGCAAAAGCCATGGACGGTGAGACAGTGTTTTTATTAATGTTTTGTGTATGGTATTGTGATGGTAACTAACCCCTGTTAATGTTGCACGTACTCCATGTTAAATGGAGTTATTGACTTCAGAGCGGTGAGAGCTCAGAAGTCAGCTCAGTCGTCGCAGAGCTCCGTTGGAGTTGGCTCTAGCCGTCGTCGCTCAGAAGAAACCCCAGAGATTGTTCGGATGAGGGAGGAAATTAGGCGGGTAAACGAGCACAACAGGAAACAACAAGAGTACTATACCGCCTGCTTAGCACAACAACAGGCGATGATCCAAGTAAGTTTAGTTTAGAGTGTTGCAGTTCAAAAGTATTCAGAAATAGGTTTAGAATTAACTGATTACATTACAACATGTGTAGCAACTAGCCCAGCAAAATAGTGGATTTAACATGTGCATGTTCCAACCACTACCTCCCCGCCACCACCACTATCTCCTACATCACCTGAGGTACCTCCTAAATACTTAAGTTAGCGTTTAGAAGGGTAGTTGAGTTCGTTTCTAATTTTGTCTATTTCTTCAGTGTTTCCGTACGCCTGGACAGGATGGAGCCTCCGGGGCAAATGTGGACGAAGCGGGAGGCAGCGGCGGCGCCCACGACCCAAATGTGGGTGATCAGTGAGTATGGATGTGTATAATGAACCTGGAATGAATCTCGATATGTTATGTGACTTTGTATGTGAATTTGGATGGTATATGTGAATGCGGATGTGTATTGTGACTTTGAATGTGAATTAAGTTGTGTTATGTGATTTTGGATGTGATGTGTGAAGTTTTCGATGTGAGATGTGATTTTGGATGATATATGTGAAGTTTGAATGTGATTTTGGATGTGAAATGTGAATTTGGATGTGTATTGTGAATGTGATTGAAATTGTGGTTGGATGTGAGTGTGAGTAGGGGAACCAGGAAAAAATAAAAAAAATACCAGGTAACTTCCGTCGGCTTTGACCATAGCCGACGGAAGTTAGATGGTTTCGGCCACGTGGGCAGAAAGGCTAACTTCCGTCGGCTTTGGCCCTAGCCGACGGAAGTTAGCTGCCCCTAACTTCCGTCGGCCAGGCTGGCCGACAGAAGTTAGAGCCCCCCTGCTGACGTGGCAGAGTTCGGGGCTAACTTCCGTCGGCCACGTCAAGCCGACGGAAGTTAGCTAACTTCCGTCGCCTCGCTTCCGTCGGCCAAAGGCCGACGGAAGTTAGCGTTTTGCCGACGGAAGTTGGCTTCTTCCGTCGGGAAAGGGCTAACTTCCGTCGGCTTTGGCCGACGGAAGTTGCCTGGATTGTTGTAGTGAATGGGGACATCTGAAGGCTGGCATGATAGCTATTATTGTACGAGAACTCGGCGTACGGCAAACTCTTGTCCCAAGTTCCTCCAAAGTCCAATGCACATGCCCAGAGCATATCCTCCAATATCTGATTCACCCTCCTAGTCTATCCATCCGTCTGGGGTGGTATGCTGTGTTGAAGTTCAGTCTCATCCCCATTTCCTCTTGAATGTTTTTCCAGAACCGAGACGTGAACTGACTCCCTCTATCGGAGACTATCTTCTTAGGTACCCCATGAAGGCATACTATGCGGCCCATGTACAACTCTGCCAGTTTAGGACCACTGTAGGTCATCTTGACGGCTATGAAGTGAGCTACCTTCGTAAGCCGATCGATGATTACCCATATGGAGTCATATCCGACTTGGGTCTTTGGGAGTCCTGTGATGAAGTCTATACCGATCTCTTGCCATTTCCATTCGGCCACTTTAAGGGGCTGCAACAGTCCTGCTGGTCTTTGATGCTCTGCCTTTACTCGCCAGCAGGTGTCACATTCTGCTATGAACTGAGCAATCTCCTTCTTCATACTGACCCACCAATATCGTTCCTTCAAGTCCTAGTACATCTTTGTACTTTCGGGGTGTATGGAGTACAAAGTGTCATGGGCCTCTCTTAGAATAAGTGTCTTTATCTCTGGTTTATCAGGCACACAGATCCTCATTCCGAACCATATGGTGCCATTCTCATCTTCTGAGAATCCTGGGGCCTTGCCCTGCCTCATGTTCTTCTTGATTGCTGCTATATCCGGGTCTTCCATCTGAGCTTCATGGATCTACTTGAACAGGACTGGTCTGGCCGCAAGGGTGGCTAAATAGGAACCCATGGTGATCCCAAGGTTTAGCTTCTCCATCTCCTGATACAGTAAAGGCGCGTGATCTTGAACCATGATGGCGGTACAATATCCTTTATGACTCAACGCATCAGCCACCATGTTTGCTTTGCCGGGGTGGTAATGAATGCCTAGGTCATAGTCCTTTATCAATTCTAGCCATCGCCTTTGCCTAAGGTTGAGATCCGGCTACGTGAAGATGTACTTCAAACTCTTGTGGTCCGTGAAAACTTTGCAATGGTTTCCAACCAGATAGTGCCTCCATATCTTCAGAGCATGCACTACTGCAGCCAATTCCAAGTCGTGGATGGGGTTGTTCAACTCATGTGGTCTCAATTGTCGGGAGGCGTATGACACAACCTCCCCGTATTGCATAAGAACACATCCCAAACCGTGACGAGATGCGTCGCAATAAACATGGAAGTCCTTTCGTATATCCAGTAAAGTCAATATGGGTGCTGACACCAATCGTGTCTTGACGGTCCGAAAGCTCTCCTCGCTTTCTAGAGTCCATTCAAAATTCTCTCCCTTCTGAAAACAACTTGGTCATGGGCTTGGCTATCTTGGAGAAATTCTCAATAAACCATCGGTAGTAACCTGCTAACCCCAGAAAACTTCATATCTCAGATACGTTGGTGGGTGGCAGCCAATCTGTAACTGCTCCCATGGTGGCAGGGTCTACCACGATACCTTGTGCTGAGATAAGTGGCCTAGGAACTTTACTTCCACTGTCCAAACTTTGCACTTGCTGTACTTGGCGTATAACTGATGTTCCCTGAGTTTTCCTAAGGTCAACCGGATGTAGGTTTCATGCTCTTCTTTGTTCTTGGAATAGATGAGGATATCATCTATAAACACCACGATGAACTTGTCCAAATATTCCATGAACACCTTATTAATCATATTCATGAAGAAGGCCGGGGCGTTGGTCAATCCAAAGGACATTACAGTGCACTCATATAGCCCATAGCGGGAGGTGAATGTCATCTTAGGTATGTCTTCCTCTCGAATCCTCAACTGATGATAGCCGGACTGGAGGTCGATCTTGGAGAACACCGCGGCTCCTTTCAGTTGATCAAATAGATCGTCAATCCTGGGTAGAGGGTACTTGTTCTTGATGGTCACCTCATTCAAGGCTCGATAATCCACGCACATATGTTTAGCCTTGTCTTCCTTTTTCTCGACGAAGATGACAGGGGCTCCCCATGGGGACATGCTGGGTCTAATGTATCCCTTTCTCTCAAGGTCTTCTAGCTACTGCTTCATTTTTGCTAGCTCGTTGGCGGCCATCCGATAGGGTCGCTTGTAGATGGGAGTGGTTCCGGCCAATAGATCGATCCTGAACTCAATGTCCCTCTTGGGTGGCATCCCTGGTTCTAGCGGAAGGCGATCATTCTCTTCTTCTTCAAGTTGACCTTGTTTTGCTCGATCTCTTGAATTATTGCTTTGTTTACCAACTTCTAAAAGTTGGCATAATCTCCGGCGACCAGCTGAAGGGAAAGCTCGTCCTTCAGCCCCCGGAGAAATTTGGACAGCCAGGCCATATTCATGCGGACGTCTTCCTAGCATACCGGGCTAGCCGGTTGAACTCGTGCAGGTACTCTGTTATGGACCTGCTTCCTTGTTGCAGATCCCGGAACTCCTGCTGTTTTTGGGCAGTTAAGCCATCGGGGACGTGGGTAGCACAGAAAGCGGCAGAGAACTCTGCCCAAGTGTGGACATGGCCCTCTGGTAGGGTCTCACGCAGATTGTCCCACCACTCTGCGATAGGACCCTGGAGCTGGTGAGCCGCGAAGGCCACTCTCTCCTGCTCGGTGCATGGAGGAAGATCTAGCTTCTTCCCAATAGTCCTCAACCAGTCACCTGCCTCCATCGGGTTTGTGGTGGTAGATAAGATGGGCAGCCGGACTTGTAGGAACTCCGATAGTTGAGAGGCTAGTGCAGGTTCCGGGGTAGCTAGTCGAGGAGGCTCTGGCTGCTGCTGCTATAGACGAAAGAGTTGAGCTTGTTGTTCCTGCATCTAGTTCTGTTGCTGCTGCATCTGGTTTAGCGGCGTAGCAATTAGTTGGTTTTGATTGGCCATCATCTCGGCCAACGTGGGGTGGTTGGCGATTGGGGCCTGCCGTTGTCTCGTTGCTCCCTACTTAGGCAAATTTCCATTGTCACCCCCGTTCTGAGGGGCACCGGATCCTTGGGTATTAGCGAGAAACCATGTTGAAGAATATGGTTTTGATATTCCAAATGTGATGAGTGATTGTCAACGGAAGTCAAAGGAGGGGAGAGATGAAGACCTGTCGAGTCTGAGGCGCATATGACTCAGGTACACGGGCAGTGAGCGACGGCCGGGCAGAGGAGCCGCGGAGTCGGGCTGGCCCAATCCGGGTACATGGCCAGGAGCGGTAGAGGATCCACCGGTCTGTTGACTGGGTTTGACTCAGATACACGGGCGGCGAGCGATTGTCGGGCTGAGGAAGCTGCGGGGTCGGGTCAGCACAATCCGGGTACCCGGTGCGAAGACAGTGGACGCTTTGTCAGTTTCGGCGTAAAACTCACGATCTATGTTTAATTCGTTTTTAGGATATTAATATTTAGTTTTTAAGTTTAGAATATTTTTATTCGAGTCAGTTAAGTTTTCTAAGAATATTTTAGTAATTTTTGGAATTTATTTTAGAGTCAGTTTATTTTACCCGAGGGTAAAGTAGTCTTTTCATGTATTAAGATTTGCCTATAAATAGGCCCCTATCCCTTTGGGGATGGTCGACTGTTTTTAATAGATCTATCTGTAGTCCACCAAAAATTGATCTTCGGTATTTGTAGCCGCCGCTCTTCTTCTCGCAGCGGTAGAAAAGTTTTCTACAGGCGCTTGTTTTCCCCTGTCACAGGCAGCAGGCTCAGCCGAAGACGCAAGCGACAGAAGCTCGCGCAGCAGCGCACGGTGGAGAAACTATTCTCTTTTCCATCGCGTGGGGCCCGCCAGGAGCTAGGCACACCTTTCTACGACCGGCTGGTTTGCCTGGCAAGAAAAAAAGGAGGGAGACAGCAGCCTTTCGGCTGGCACTTACAACGGCGCTGCAGTGCTCACGGCAGGAAGCCAAGCGGAGATCCACGGTGTGCTACTGCCGGCGCATGCCCGTACGTCCACAAATCTGGAGCGGCTACCGATAATCCATGCAGATTAGTTTTCTTTAATTTCCTATCTTTTAGTTGTTTAATTAAATCAGTGATTATCTAGTTTTTAAATAGCAAGCAGATAATTATCTCGTAGTTAGTCTCATCTGGTAAAATTTTATTTATATTAGCATAATTTTGTTTGTTTTATCCAGTTCGAGAAAAACATTATTTTATTATTAGTTGATACAGTAATACTTTTATTCTAATATTTACGTGAAATATTTCAGGTTTAATTCTGAATTAATTTTTTATGATCCATGTTTTATTCATTTGATTAGTTATATATATATACTGAAATATAAATATTTCATGATTTATCTAGGTATTTTTATTTACTGCATTATTTTCATTTTTAATTTATCTTTAACATCATTTCAATTAAGACACCGATTATTTTTAGGCTAGACAACTTTAGTTTCAATAATTTGCTTTGTTAATATTATTTGTCTGGTTATGTTCATTTGGGTGTTGGGATTAAAATATAGTTTAGCCAGAAATTTTTAGGCGCCCTTTCACACCCCCTCTGGTCGTTACTTTCGGTCCTACAAGTGGTATCAGAGCAAGGTTAGGTTTTTTCTAATATCTTAACCGATTCAAAACCTAGGTAGTGACCATGACATCTTCTGGTAAAATCCCATCCCTAGAAGCTTTTGGCTACACTTATTGGAAGACTCGCATGCGAGCATACCTTATGAGCCAGAGCTCGGACATATGGGAGATTTGTGTTCATCCTAATTTCACGATAACGACTATTGCTGCGGATACTGCTGAAAATGTAATTACCCAACATCAAAATAATAGTAAGGTGGTGAATATTTTATTTTCTGGTCTAGGTCCCAGTGAGTTTGAGCGTGTAAGCAATCTCACCACTGCTCGAGAGATCTGGGCTACCCTCCAGGCACACCATGAGGGGACAGCTCAGGTTAAGGCTAGGCTCTACCAGACCTATCGGCGGGAGTATGAAAATTTCTCACAGAAGCCGGTGAGGAGCCATGCTGAATAGCGTGGGCCTCATGGCTCCAGAAGTGATGAGTCATTGTTAACGATAGTCAACAAGGACTGAAGAAGAGAAGAGATCTGCTGTTTCATGGGCCGCGTGTGACTCAGGTAGACGGGCAGCGAGCGACTGTCGGGCAGAGGAGGCTGCGAAGTCGGGCTGGCCCAATCCGGGTGCATGGGTCAGAAGCAGTAGAAGACCCACTGGGCTGTTGACCAGGACTGACTCAGGTACACGGGCGGTGAGCGATTGCCGGGCTGAGAGAGCTGCGGAGTCGGGCCGGCCCAATCCGGGTACCTGGTGCAAAGCTGGTGTAGGCTTTGTCAGTTTCGGCGTAAAACTGACAACCGTTGATTCTGTATCCGACTGTCCAGAAGAGTAGCTTCCGGATATGTCATCTGTTCTCTAGGCCCACAGTCAGTCAGTTGTATCTGTAAAAATTCCTAAGGGCAGTAGAGTCTTTTCCTTTATTTTTGAGTCTGTAAAAACCCTAAGGGCTGGTAGAATATTCCTAGTGTTGGGCTGCCTATAAATAGCACCCCAATCCCTAGGGTTTGGACTACCCTTTTGTGCTGAAATCAAATCCACCCTTTGGGTCACTTTTGTCTCTCGTTCTCTCTCTCTCCTGTGTGCGCCGCCAGGGCCAGTTCCTCCCTGTTCGTGAGTTATTTTGGCTTTAATCTCTTGGATGCATTTAAGCCTTGGTCCCTGGTGAATTTATTGGTTGCATTTTGTTCGGTTTGGGGAGTTATTGCGCTGGCTACGGGCTGCTGTGTTTATTTCACGAGGAGAAACTTCTTCTATTGCCTCTGTTCTTCACAAACTGAGTACTAGTTCTTGCTGTTGCAAGTAGTACTACTTTTCTGTAGCTACAGTAGTCTGTGCAGCTTTTCACCTTCCCTGCACTGCTTTTTGATCGAAGCTGACAGGTTCTAGAACCTTTTCCGGCTGTTTCTGGCGAAGCTACCTTCTCTGTTCGAAGCCCCCCTCAGCTCCGTGAGGCAGGCTTCGATCTAACATCTTCAAAGGCTTCGCTCAATCTGCGAACTTCGGTTTTTGTGTCTGAGTTGCTAGCTTCGAAGTTCTTCCTGTATGGACAGCATCGCATACTTCGAACAAGCATACACCGTATCTATTTGTTCGAAGTGCACACTTCATTAGGCTTCGAGGTTGGATTCGATGTTCGTCTTTTCTGATAGACTTCGCTTGGATTTCTTTGTGGCGTGTCAGCCTTCGTTTCTCCTTCCGAAGCTTTCCCTGTTCGAAGATAGAGTGTAGGCTTCGGATTTGTTTTTCTGTCGCGTGACAGGCTTCTCTTCTTTGTTCGAAGGTTGTCTGTTGTGTTCGAAGTTTTGTGTTCGAAGGTTTTGCTTCGAAGCTTTCGGTTCAAAGTGTGTTCGAAGTTTTGTCTTCGAAGTGCATACTTCGTAGCAGGCTCCGGCACTGTTGTACTTCGCTCCGAAGCTCGTGATTCGAAGCTGTGTTCGAAGCCTTGGCTTCGAAGTGCATACTTCGAACCAAGCTCCGGCACTGTTTTACTTCGCTCCGAAGTACACTTCGCTCCTTTCCACTTCGAACTAGGCTAGACAACGATACTTTCAGCGTTTCGGACAGACTCTGACACCAACCTCCGAAGCAGACCTCGACATGCGAAGGGGGCTTCGCCAAGTTCCGAACAGTAGACAATTTTGGACAGCAACTTCTCTTTTCATCTTATACATTCTTAGATCATTTCTTTGAGAAGTTTAGGCCTGTTTCAACTTGTTCATCTGCCTAGTTGCACTACTTTAAATTTACACTGTTTATCATCAGTTGCTTCTAGGTTAGAAACCTTTAGACTTAGGCCTTCTGCTTATTTTCTGCTGCGTAGTATTTTTGAGGTGCGTTGGGTATTGGGAACAGGCCATTGATTCGAAAGAATTTTTAAGGCGCCCATTCACCCCCCCCCCTCTGGTCGCTACTTTCGGTCCTACAAGTGGTATCAGAGCAAGGTTAGGGTTTTTCCATACCTTAACCGGTTCTAAACCCCAGTAGTGACTATGACGTCTCCTGGCAAGGTCCCGTCCTTGGAAGCCTATGGCTATAATTATTGGAAGACTCGCATGCGAGCCTATCTCATGAGCTAGGGTTCGGACATATGGGATATTTGCGTTCACACCACGTTTGTCATTTTGCCAGTTACTGAGCAAGGTACTGCTGGTATCATTGCTCAGCATCTGAGTAACAGTAAGGCTGTGAACATTTTATTTTCTGGTTTAGGTCCCACTGAGTTTGAGCGTGTGAGTCATCTCTCCACTGCGAGAGAGATCTGGGCTACCCTCAAGGCACACCATGAGGGAACAACACAGGTCAAGGCTCGGTTCTATCAAACCTACCGGCGTGAATATGAGAATTTCACACAGAAGCCGGGTGAATCTGTTGAGGCTTTGTTTGGTCGCTTTCAGTCGATCATTAACAAGCTTCGGGACAACAAGGCTGAGGGTGCTCAGTTAGTCTCAGATCACGAGCAGGCGCTCAAGGTTCTTCATACCTTGGACCCAAAGATCTGGGAGATCAAGGTATCATCCATCGTTGAGAGTACTTCTTACGATACCTTGACCATTTCTGAGTTGTTTAGCAAGCTGAAGGCCACTGAGGTAGATATCCAGTTGAGATCAAATCTCACTGGCTCTGGATCAAAATCCCTGGCCCTTGCTACACCTTCTATTGATCCTTCTGCTGTGAGTTGTGCTGGGTTCTCTTTGATGTCTATCACTGAGGACCAGCTTGAGTTGTTGGGAGATGATGATTTGTGTCTCTTTAACAACCGGGTGCGTCGTGTCTATGATAAGAGAATGTTCAAAAGACACGGCACAAAATCCGGATGCTTTGAATGTGGTGATCCAGGACACTTCATCGCCGACTGCCCCAAGCGCAGTGGATACAAGAAGGGCACCGGCAGCAGCTTCCACGACTCTAGCAAGCATGAGAGCCCCTCCTTCAACAAGGGCAAGCCGAAGACCCGGTTCTTCAAGAAGGCCCTGAAGGACTACCGGCGAGAAAACAAGAAGCGCGACAAGGCCTTCTTCGCCGAGATGGAGAAGAGGTACTCCAAGCAGTCCACGACTTCTTCCTCTTCATCGAGCTCAAGCGATGAGGAGATCGCCATCAGGAAGGGGAAGGACAAGGATGATCCGGCGGGCCTCTGCTTCATGGCTTTCGGAGACAAGCCGAAGAGCCGCTCACACCAGCGCCGAAGATCCCGCAAGAGCTTCTGTTCAATGGCTCTTGGGGATAGAGAAGAAAAGAGCTCCTCCGACGACTCCGACGACGACGATAGCAAGGTATCATCTTATGAGCGCGAAATTGTCGATTTACTTGAGAGCAATCGTCAGGAGTTGAAGTATCGAGAGAAACTGCTTAGGGGGGCTAAGAAAAGGATAGATGAGTTAGAAAGTGAGCTTGCCGTAGCCAACGGTAGAATAGAAAGTCTATCTTCTTCCCCTTGCTTGGGTGATAGCAGTGAGTGCCCGAAGTGTGAGGTGCTTTTGTGTGACCTGTCGACTTTGAAGTCCAGGTACACAGAAAGGGTCGATGAGAGGGATGCTTTGGCCACTGAGCTTGAACGCGCTCAGCAGGAGCTGAAAGATGCTCAAGCCACTGTCGTCGCACCCTGTGTTGATTGCCCATCGCATCTAGCTGCCTTAGCTGAGCTGAAATCCAAGGGCGATGAGCATTTGGGTGATTTAGAGAGGTTGAGAGCTGAGCTTGCCCAGACTAGGCTAGAGCTTGAGACACTGTCAGTTCCACCCACTGTTTGTGAGAACTGCCTGTCTCTTAGAATGGAATTGATTAAGCTAAAAGCCGGAAAGTCTGTTCAAGTAGAGAGTGAGTGTGAGACCTGCTTGTCTCAGGTGGAGGTTCTAGCTTCTTTGAGAGAGGAGCTAGCAGATTCTCAGAATGAGAACTTTTACCTCCGTTCTATCCTGAGTTGGATCAGTGCCAGAGAGCCACAGCTTGGCATGATGATCCAGCAGTTCAAGAGGTAGGATGGGTTTGGGGTAGGTTACACCTACACCAAGGCTGACTTTGAGAGTGCCATTAGCTGGGCAGTGGAGTGGAGTAAAATGACTCCAGAGCAGAGGTATCCCAAGACTCACTCCACTGAGTCTTCCCAGGCTTGTCAGCCCAAGGATGGAGTGATCCATGAACCATCTAAAGCTCCACCCAAGAAACCTATCTGGGTTCCTAAGCCCAAAAATCTCCACACTTCGCTTGACTCTCTTCCTGGACCCTCTCAGCCCAAGAAGACAACACCAAACACCACTAAGCCCAAGAATCCCAAGCCTCAACCACATCCCAAGAAGCCTACCTATCATTGTGAGTATTGTCAGAGAGACGGGCATCTTGCGGAGTTTTGCTTCAGGAGGAAGCGGGTTGAGAGAGCAGAGAGGGCTCGTAGTGATCAGGAGCAGTTCTACCAGCAGGGTGATAGACTGCGTGTTCCTCAGCGCGGGGAGAGGCTGGAGGCCAGGCCGCGTCGTGTAGGTGGTGGTAGAGGAGACGGTTTTCGTGCCCGTGCTCCAGGTGGTGGTGTTCGTTCCGGCAGAGTCTCAGACCGTGTTGGCTACGGTTCTGGACCTCGTGGCCGCAGGGTTAGGAAGTACCGTGGACCGCGCTTTGAGCCGCGTTTTGGTCCAAACTCTTTTGATGGTTTTCGCTTTCCATCTTTTGAGCAGATGGCTTGACACTGGTTTAGCTCTTTTGCTAAACCTGGTGCCGGACCATTTGCTCCCACTTACAGACATTGATTGTGCAGGACCGGGGACTGGAGGATGTTTGGATCATGGACTCAGGATGCTCTCGCCACATGACGGGACATCGCAGATGGTTCTCCAGTCTCACTCCCCCGAGCTCCAAAGAATATATCACGTTCGGGAACAGCGGTCAAGGGAAAGTAAGTGGCATAGGCTCAATCAGCATTTCAGATCATTTCTCTTTAAAGAATGTTGCTTTGGTTAAAAATCTGAACTTTAATTTAATCTCTGTTTCGCAACTTCTTGAGGATGGTTTGGAAGTGCGTTTTAAGAAGGGCAATTCTTCTGTGGTTGATTCTAGAGGGTCTTTGGTTTGTCAGATTTTACCCTTTGGTAAAGTTTTTCGAATTGACTTCTCTAGTTCCTTTGGCCCTTCTCGCTGTTTGATTGCTGGATCTTCTTCTGAGCTCTGGAAGTGGCATAGGAGGTTAGGTCACTTGAGTTTTGATCTGCTAGTCAGGTTAAGCTCTATGGACCTCATCCGAGGATTGCCCAAGCTTAAGATGGAGAAGGATCTGGTTTGTCATCCCTGTCGTCATGGGAAAATGGTTGCCGCTTCTCACTCACCTGTGACTCAGGTGATGACTTCGTATCCAGGCGAGCTTTTACATTTGGACACTGTAGGTCCAGCTCGGGTACGTTCAGTCGGTGGGAAGTGGTATGCACTAGTGATTGTTGACGACTTTTCTCGTTTCTCGTGGGTTTTCTTTTTGGAGTCTAAGGATGAAACTTTTCAATTTGTCCATGACCTGATTTTGAAGCTGAAGAATGAGAACAATGGTCGGATGCGAGCAATTCGCTCCGACAACGGCTCTGAGTTCAAGAACTCTCAGTTCATCAGCTTCTGTGGTGATCAGGGTCTGGATCATCAGTTTTCTTCTCCTTACACTCCCCCACAAAACGGCGTTGTGGAACGAAAGAACCGCACGCTAGTCGAGATGGCCAGGACGATGCTCGATGAGCATAGGACTCCTAGGCGTTTTGGGGCTGAAGCCATGAACACGGCTTGCTATCTGGCCAACCGCATTTTTCTTAGAGCTTACATTGGTAAGACATCATATGAGTTGCGTTTTGGCAGACAGCCCAAGGTGAGCCACTTGCAAGCGTTTGGCTGCAAGTGCTTTGTGCTCAAGAAGGGAGGGCATTTGGACAAATTTGAGTCTCGTTGCTGGGATGGTGTTTTTCTTGGTTATGCATTGCATTCTCGAGGCTTCCGTGTTTGGAACCTCGAATCCCAACTGCTTGTCGAGACGTGTGAAGTTTCAATTGATGAGTCCTTGCCTTCTTTGACTCCTTCTTTTGAGCTTTCTGGTGATGATGAGCTCGGAGAGTCCATCTTCGAGGAAGATGAGGATACTCCAGCTGCTGTTGAGGGTGGGCCTTCTGCATCCCCCGCAGAGCCCACACCTTCTGTGACTTCGACTGATGATGAGGGCGGACCTCTGATCACTTCTTCCACTTCGATCGAGCCCCCTCAGTCGAGTCCAGAGGTGCCAGCTGCTGACTCCGGTGAGGTGACTTCAGATCACCAGGGAACCCGAGCAGTTCAGCGTGACCATCCCTCAGAGCTCATCATTGGTGATTTGTCTGAGAGGACTTTGCGTTCTTCTGCCTCTCTCGCTGTGTTTGCTGAATCTGCTTTTGTTGCATCTTTTGAGCCCAGAGACGTTTCTCATGCTCTTTCTGATTCTAATTGGATTAATGCTATGCAAGAAGAGCTTGAGAATTTTGTCCGCAATCGGGTTTGGACATTGGTTGAGCCGCCACCAGGATGCAACCCCATAGGCACCAAGTGGGTATTCAAAAACAAACAAGGTGAAGATGGGGTTGTGGTGCGCAACAAGGCTCGACTAGTTGCGCAGGGTTATTGCCAGAAGGAAGGTATTGATTTTGAAGAAACCTTCACTCCTGTTGCCCGTCTTGAGTCCATTCGCATTCTTTTAGCTTTTGTCGTTTCAAAGGGTTTTAAGCTGTTTCAAATGGACGTTAAGAGTGCTTTTCTGAACGGGTTCATAGAGGAGGAGGTTTATGTTAGGCAACCCCCTGGTTTTGAGAACCCTAAGTTTCCTCGACATGTTTTTAAGTTGCACAAAGCTTTATACGGGTTGAAGCAAGCCCCCAGGGCTTGGTATGACCGGTTAAAGCAATTTTTGTTGGGGAAGGGCTTTGTGATGGGTTCTATGGACAAAACTTTTTTCTTGCTCAGAGATGCTTCAGATTTTTTAGTTGCTCAGATTTACGTGGACGATATTATCTTTGGCGGTACTACTGATTCTCTTGTGTCCAAGTTTTCTGAGCAGATGCACAGTGAATTTGAGATGAGCCTCATGGGTGAGCTTATGTACTTTTTAGGGCTCCAGATCAAGCAGACCAAGGACGGCACCTTCATCCACCAAGGTAAGTATACTCGCGACATGCTTAAGAAATTTGACTTTGGTGGTGAATTGAAGCCGCAGATGACCCCGATGGGTACTTCTGGGGGTCTGGACAAGGACGAGAGCGGTGTCAAGGTCAATGAGAGAGAATTTCGAGGGATGATCGGTTCGCTGTTGTACTTAACGGCAACAAGACCGGACATACAGTTCGCCGTGGTACTTTGCGCGCGTTTTCAGTCCTCACCACGCGCGTCTCACCGGCAGGCTGTCAAGCGCATTTTCAGGTATCTCACCTATGCGCCTGATCTTGGTCTTTATTATTCAGCATCATCATCTCTTGAGTTATCTGGCTTTTCGGATGCTGACTTTGGTGGGTGCCGGTTGGATCGCAAGTCGACTTTCGGTACTTGCCAGTTTCTTGGTTCTTCCCTTGTATCTTGGTCTTCTCGAAAGCAATCTGGAGTTGCTCTTTCGACCACAGAGGCTGAGTACGTAGCTGCTGCTAGCTGCTGCTCACAGATGGTTTGGATGATCTCCACTCTACGAGACTTTGGGTTGTTCTTTCCTACCAGGGTTCCATTGTTTTGCGACAGCACGAGTGCTATTAGTGTAGGGAAAAACCCGTGTCTTCATTCAAAAACCAAACATATTGATGTGCGCTTTCACTTCTTGCGGGATCAATATGAGAAAGGTGTCATTGACCTTGTTCATGTTGATACCCATCATCAGTTGGCTGACATTTTTACCAAACCCCTAGATCAGTCTACCTTTGAGCGTTTACGAGGGGATTTGGGTGTTGTGTATCCTTTCTAGGATATTTTGCATCAGTTTTCTTTCTTCTTTACTCTTTTCTTGAGTCTTTTTGTGTGTGTTCATATCATACATATTCACATATCACACTTTTGAGCCTGCTTCTGTTATATGATTGAACTGCTTTACTTATTCTAGCTGGTACATGCTTTTGATTACATGTCGATGATCATGCTTTGGTTCAGTTCACTTGATATATCTGATATCTGTCATGTGCATGGCTTTTACGCTTTCAACTTGAAAAATGATCACCTTTGCTTCTGGTAACTAGCATGTGTAGGCTGAGTGCTTTTGCTATCTGTTACATGCCTTGTAGCCAGTTCATCTCATAGATGCAGATATACAACTTGGACATCTTTATGCTCTAACATGGAAAATGTGCTATAAAAATGATAAAAATCAAAAATGCATGAAAATTCCATGCCTTTTTATGCTTAAATTGAAAAGATCCAAGTGGGTTTGCTTTGTCGCATTATATTGTTCTGGATTGCTTACCATGGCACTTTGGTATGAACTAGGACAATGTAGTGTATGCCAAGACCAATGTCTTAAGCTTCTGATGGTCCAGTTCTGGCCTAGGCTTGACTTGGTTGGTTAGCATAAGGTTTGACATGCAAATAACCCTTGGCACAAATGACAAAGGAAAATGAGAAAGCCTGAACTTTAAAAGGATAACAAGTTTACTGAAGCACTTTGTTTTGAACAACGCTTATCTTGGTAGATATCAGCTAGCTTCTGCATCTCATGCTTTACCTTGCTTGTTTACTAGAAAATGTGGTGATGCTTTTGTTTGCAAAAACTGAAAAATGCGTGCTAAATGACTTTCTTTAGATATCATCTCTTGCACTGATCATGCCATGTGTCTTAGACAGTATCTCTTTTGCTATACCTGTTAGATACTGTATTTGCAGTCAATCATATCTGAGAAGCATGCTTTCTTTACTCCACCTGCACCCCAGTTGCATTCACTGCATATTTTGAGGGGGAGTTGCTTTTCAGGGGGAGTCTGTGTCTCTTTTGACTGCTTGATGAGTTCACTTGTCAACAAGGGAGAGAAAATTTGGGATCAGAGTTTAAGGGGGAGTTCTTACTCTGTCGATATCCTTGTTGTTCTGAAATCGCACTCATTTTAAGCCTTTTCGTTTTTGGTTAACCATAATGACCGCTTCTTGCTTTTGTTCTGCTTTTGGTCATTAGGGTTAAACTTTTACCTTATTTTTTCTTCTTCTTTGTTTCCTTGTATTTTGTTTTCGTGTTTCCACATTTGTTTCACAGGTGCTGAAGAGCTTAGAATTGAGGAGTGTTGACAATGCACTCATCAAGGGGGAGATTGAGGAGCCATGCTGAATAGCGTGGGCCTCATGGCTCCAGAAGTGATGAGTCATTGTCAACGATAGTCAACAAGGACTGAAGAAGAGAAGAGATCTGCTGTTTCATGGGCCGCGTGTGACTCAGGTACACGGGCAGCGAGCGACTGTCGGGCAGAGGAGGCTGTGAAGTCGGGTTGGCCCAATCCGGGTGCATGGGTTAGAAGCAGTAGAAGACCCACTGGGCTGTTGACCAGGACTGACTCAGGTACACGGGCGGTGAGCGATTGCCGGGCTGAGAGAGCTGCGGAGTCGGGCCGGCCCAATCCGGGTACCTGGTGCAAAGCTGGTGGAGGCTTTGTCAGTTTCGGCGTAAAACTGACAACCGTTGATTCTGTATCCGACTGTCCAGAAGAGTAGCTTCCGGATATGTCATCTGTTCTCTAGGCCCACAGTCAGTCAGTTGTATCTGTAAAAATTCCTAAGGGCAGTAGAGTCTTTTCCTTTATTTTGAGTCTGTAAAAACCCTAAGGGGCTGGTAGAATATTCCTAGTGTTGGGCTGCCTATAAATAGCACCCCAATCCCTAGGGTTTGGACTACCCTTTTGTGCTGAAATCAAATCCACCCTTTGGGTCACTTTTGTCTCCCGTTCTCTCTCTCTCCTGTGTGCGCCGCCAGGGCCAGTTCCTCCCTGTTCGTGAGTTATTTTGGCTTTAATCTCTTGGATGCATTTAAGCCTTGGTCCCTGGTGAATTTATTGGTTGCATTTTGTTCGGTTTGGGGAGTTATTGCGCTGGCTACGGGCTGCTGTGTTTATTTCACGAGGAGAAGCTTCTTCTGTTGCCTCTGTTCTTCACAAACTGAGTACTAGTTCTTGCTGTTGCAAGTAGTACTACTTTTCTGTAGCTACAGTAGTCTGTGCAGCTTTTCACCTTCCCTGCACTGCTTTTTGATCGAAGCTGACAGGTTCTAGAACCTTTTCCGGCTGTTTCTGGCGAAGCTACCTTCTCTGTTCGAAGCCCCCCTCAGCTCCGTGAGGCAGGCTTCGATATAACATCTTCAAAGGCTTCGCTCAATCTGCGAACTTCGGTTTTTGTGTCTGAGTTGCTAGCTTCGAAGTTCTTCCTGTATGGACAGCATCGCATACTTCGAACAAGCATACACCGTATCTATTTGTTCGAAGTGCACACTTCATTAGGCTTCGAGGTTGGATTCGAAGTTCGTCTTTTCTGATAGACTTCGCTTGGATTTCTTTGTGGCGTGTCAGCCTTCGTTTCTCCTTCCGAAGCTTTCCCTGTTCGAAGATAGAGTGTAGGCTTCGGATTTGTTTTTCTGTCGCGTGACAGGCTTCGCTTCTTTGTTCGAAGGTTGTCTGTTGTGTTCGAAGTTTTGTGTTCGAAGGTTTTGCTTCGAAGCTTTCGGTTCAAAGTGTGTTCGAAGTTTTGTCTTCGAAGTGCATACTTCGTAGCAGGCTCCGGCACTGTTGTACTTCGCTCCGAAGCTCGTGATTCGAAGCTGTGTTCGAAGCCTTGGCTTCGAAGTGCATACTTCGAACCAAGCTCCGGCACTGTTTTACTTCGCTCCGAAGTACACTTCGCTCCTTTCCACTTCGAACTAGGCTAGACAACGATACTTTCGGCGTTTCGGACAGACTCCGACACCAACCTCCGAAGCAGACCTCGACATGCGAAGGGGGCTTCGCCAAGTTCCGAACAGGAGACAATTTTGGACAGTAACTTCTCTTTTCATCTTATACATTCTTAGATCATTTCTTTGAGAAGTTTAGGCCTGTTTGAACTTGTTCATCTGCCTAGTTGCACTACTTTAAATTTACACTGTTTATCATCAGTTGCTTCTAGGTTAGAAACCTTTAGACTTAGGCCTTCTGCTTATTTTCTGCTGCGTAGTATTTTTGAGGTGCGTTGGGTATTGGGAACAGGCCATTGATTCGAAAGAATTTTTAAGGCGCCCATTCACCCCCCCCTCTGGTCGCTACTTTCGGTCCTACAGCCGGTGAGACTGTTGAGGCTTTGTTAGGTCGTTTCCAATCGATCATTAACAAACTTTGTGTTAACAAGGCCGAGGGTGATCAGCTGGTCTCAGATCATGAACAGGCGCTTAAGGTACTTCATACTCTAGATCCTAAGATCTGAGAGATCAAGGTTTCTTTTATTGTTGAGAGCGCGTCCTATGATACCTTGACCGTCGCGGAGCTTTTTAGTAAGCTCAAGGCCTCAGAGGTCGATATTCAGTTGAGATCAAATCTCACTGATTCTGGCTCCAAGACTCTAGCGCTTGCGACACCGTCTGCTGATCCTAATGCCATGAGTTGTACTGCCTTTTCCTTGATGTCTATCTCCGAGGAACAACTTGATACTCTAGGAGATGATGATCTATGCCTGTTTAACAACCGGGTGCGACGTGTCTATGATAAGCAGATGTTTAAGAGACACAGCACAAAATCCGGATGCTTTGAGTGTGGTGACCCAGGTCATTTCATCACTGACTGCCCCAAGCATAAAAATTACAAAAAGGGCAACGGCGACAACTCCTACAACTCCGGCAAGTATGACAACTCCACAAAGGGCAATCCCAAGACAAGATTTTTCCGAAAGGCTCAAAAGGATTACAGGAGTGAGAATAAGAAACGAGACAAGACCTTCTTCGCCGAGATGGAGAAAAGATACTCCAAGAGATCCTCGTCTTCCTCCTCGTCTTCAAGTTCAAGTGATGAAGAGATCGTGATCAGGAAGGGGAAGGACATGGACAATCCGGCGGGCCTCTGTTTCATGGGCTTCGGGGACAAGACGAAGAGACGCTCACGTGTCAGCCGAAGACCCCCCGAGAGCTTCTGCTCAATGGCACTTGGGGATAAGAAAGAAAAGGACTCCTCCGATGACTCCGACGATGACAACGATGAGAAGGTATCATCCTATGAACAAGAAGTTGGTAATTTATTAGAACAGAACCATCAGGAGTTGAAGTATAGGGAGAAACTGCTTAGAGGGGCTAAGAAGAGGATAGTTGAGCTTTAGAGTGAGCTTGCCACAACAAATGGCAAGATTGAGAGTCTGTCTTCTTCCCCTTGCTTGGGTGATAGTGGTGAGTGCCCTAACTGTGAGGTGCTGTTGTGTGACCTGACGACTCTTAAGTCCAGGTACACAGAGAGAGTAGATGAGAGAGACGCATTGGCCACTGAGCTTGATAGTGCTCAGCAAGAGCTAAAAGATGCTCATGCCACTGTCGTCGCACCTTGTGTAGACTGCCCATCTCATTTAGCTAGTATAGCTGAGCTGAGAGCCAAGAGTGATGAGCAGTTGAGCGATTTAGCTGGAGTGAGAGCTGAGTTGGGGCAGACTAAGCTAGAGCTTGAGACCTTGTCAGTTCCATCCACTGTTTGTGAGAACTGCCTGTCCATTAGAATGGAGTTGATCAAGCTAAAAGCTGAGAAGTCTGTCGATGCTGATAAAGAGTGTGAGATCTGCTTGTCTCAGGTGGAGGTGTTAGCTTCTTTGAGAGAGGAGCTAGCTGATGTTCAGAACGAGAACTTTTACCTCCGTTCAATCCTGAGTTGGATTAGTGCTAGAGAGCCACAACTCGGCATGATGATCCAGCAGTTCAAGAGACAGGATGGTTTCGGGGTAGGGTACACATATACCAAGGCTGATTTTGACAGCGCCATTGGATGAGCAGTGGAGTGGAGCAAGATGACTCCCGAACAAAGATATCCTAAGACTCACTCCACTGAGTCCTCTAAGGATAGTCAGTCCAAGGATGGAGTGTTTGAAGAACAACCTAAAGTTCCACCTAAGAAGCAAATCTGGGTCCCAAAACCTAAATCCCTTCACACTTCTCTTGATTCTTTACCTGGACCCTCTCACACCAAAGATGCTTCACCCAACACCACCAATCCTAAGAACCCCAAGCCACAACAACATCCCAAGAAGCCTACCTATCACTGTGAATTTTGTCAGAGAGACGGGTATCTTGAAAAGTTTTGCTTCAGGAGGAAGCGGGTTGAGCGAGCAGAGAGAGCTCGAGGTGGGCAGGAGCAGTTCTACCAGCAGGGTGGTAGACAGAGAGTTCTCGATGTAGAGAGAGGCTAGAGGCCAGGCCACGTCATGTAGGTGGTGGTAGAGGAGACGGTTTTTATGATCGTGCTCCGGAGGGTGGTTTTCATTCCGGTAGAGTCCCAGATCGTTATGGATACGACTTTGGACCTCGTGACCGTGATTTTAGGAAGAACAGAGGACCGCGCTTTGATCCGCGCTTCAGTCCAGACTCATATGATTCTTTTTGCTTTCCTACATACGAGCAGATGACTCGACACTGGTTTAACACCTTTGCCAAATCTGGCGTTGGACCGTTTGTTCCCACTCATGACTTTTGATCTTGATTTGGGAGTTGTGTATCCTTTTTAGGATATTTTGAGTCAGCTTTTCATTGGTATCAGTTTTACTTTCTTTTTTATTTTTTTATTGAGTTTTTTTGTGCGTTCATATTATGCATAATCATCAATCACATTTTGAGCTTGCTTTTGTTATATGATTAATCTGCTTTACCTTCTCTAGCTAGTATATGTTTTTGATTACTTGTCGATGATCATGTTCTGTTTCAGTTCACATGATATATTTGATATTTGTCATATGCATGGCTTTTATGCTTTAAAATTGAAAAATGATCACCATTGCTTCTGGTAACTAGCATGTGTAGGCTGAATGCTTTCGCTATCTTTTACATGCCTTGTAGCTAGATCCTTACTTAGATGCAGATATGCAACTTAGACATTTATATGCTTTAAATATGCAAAATGTGCGTCAAAATGATAACAATTCAGAAAAATGAAAAATTTATGCATTTTTATGATTATCAGAAAAGATCTAGGTGGGTTTGCTTTGTCGCATTACATTGTTCTGGACTGCTTACCATAGCACTTTGGTATGAACTAGGACGGTGTAATGTATGCCAAGACCAATGTGTTAAGCTTCTAATGCTCCAGTTCTGGCCTAGGCTTGACTTGGTTGGTTAGCATAAGGTTTGACATGCAAATAACCCCTGGCAGAAATGAAAAATATAAAGAAAAAGTCTGAAAAATTTAAAAAGATGACAAGTTTGCTGAAGCACTTTGATTTGGACAATGCTTATCTTGATAGATATCAGTTAGCTTTTGCATCTCATGCTTTACTTTGCTTGTCAACTATAAAATGTGGTGATGCTTTTGTTTTGCAAAAATCGAAAAATGCGTGCTAATGACTCTCTTTAGATATCATCTGTTGCACTGATCATGTCATGTATCTTAGATAGTGTATCTTTTGCTATACCAGTTAGATGTTGTAATTGTAGTTAGTCATATCTAAGAAGCATGCTTTTCACACTCCACCTGCACCCCATCTGCATTGATGGCATATTTTGAGGGGGAGCTGCATTTCAGGGGGAGTTTTGTGTCTATGTCTCTTTAAAGTGCATTTAGTCTCACTTGATGAGTCCAATTGTCAACAAGGGGGAGAAATTTTGGAGTTTTTTAGCCTTCTCCGGGATTTATTTCAGGGGGAGCACCTTGTTGGTAATTCTGAGATTTGCACTTGTTTTTGAGACTTTATTTTTTTGGTTAACCATAATGACCGTTTTTCCTGCTTCTGTTTGGCTTTTGGTCATTAGGGTTAAATTTTTATTTTATTTCTTCTATTTCCTTTTGTCTTTGTTTTCCTGTTTCCACGTGTTTTACAGGTTCTGAAGATGAGCTGAAAAGGGTGTTGACAATGCACTCATCAAGGGGGAGATTGAGAAACCATGTTGAAGAATATGGTTTTGATATTCCAGATGTGATGAGTGATTATCGACGGAAGTCAAAGGAAGGGAGAGATGAAGACCTGCCGAGTCTGAGGCGCATGTGACTCAGGTACACGGGCAGTGAGCGACGGCCAGGCAGAGGAGCCGCGGAGTCGGGCTGGCCCAATCCGGGTACATGGCTAGGAGCGGCAGAGGATCCACCGGTCTGTTGACTAGGTTTGACTCAAGTACACGGGCGGCGAACGATTGTCGGGCTGAGGAAGCTGCGGGGTCTTGTCGGCCCAATCCGGGTACCTGGTGCGAAGACGGTGGACGCTTTGTCAATTTCGGCGTAAAACTGACGATCTATGTTTAATTCATTTTTAGGATATTAATATTTAGTTTTTAAGTTTAGAATATTTTTATTCGAGTCAGTTAAGTTTTCTAAGAATATTTTAGTAATTTTCGGAATTTATTTTAGAGTCAGTTTATTTTACCCAAGGGTAAAGTAGTCTTTTCATGTATTAGGATTTGCCTATAAATAGGCCCCTATCCCTTTGGGGATGGTCGACTGTTTTTAATAGATCTATCTGCAGTCCACCAAAAATTGATCTCCGGTTTTCGTAGCCGCCGCTCTTCTTCTCGCAGCGGTAGAAAAGTTTTCTGCAGGTGCTTGTTTTCCCCTGGCGCAGGCAGTAGGCTCAGCCGAAGACGCCAGCGACAGAAGCTCGCGCAGCAGCGCACAGCGGAGAAACTATTCTCTTTTTCCATCGCGTGGGGCCCGCCAGGAGCTAGGCACACCTTTCTACAGCCGGCTGGTTTGCCTGGCAAGAAAAAAAGGAGGGAGACAGCAGCCTTTTGGCTGGCACATACAGCGGCGCTGCAGTGCTCACGGTAGGAAGCCAAGCGGAGATCCACGGCGTGCTACTGCCGGCGCATGCCCGTACGTCCACAAATCCGGAGCGGCAACCGATAATCCATGCAGATTAGTTTTCTTTAATTTCCTATCTTTTAGTTGTTTAATTAAATCAGTGATTATCTAGTTTTTAAATAGCAAGCAGATAATTATCTCGTAGTTAGTTTCATCTGGTAAAATTTTATTTATATTAGCATAATTTTGTTTGTTTTATCCAGTTCGAGAAAAACATTATTTTATTATTATTTGATACAGTAATACTTTTATTCCAATATTTTCGTGAAATATTTCAGGTTTAATTCTGAATTAATTTTTTATGATCCATGTTTTATTCATTTGATTAGTTTTTTTTATATATACTGAAATATAAATATTTCATGATTTATCTAGGTGTTTTTATTTACTGCATTATTTTCATTTTTAATTTATCTTTAATATCATTTCAATTAAGACACCGATTATTTTTAGGCTAGACAACTTTAGTTTCAATAATTTGCTTTGTTAATATTATTTCTCTGGTTATGTTCATTTGGGTGTTGGGATTAAAATATAGTTTAGCAAGAAATTTTTAGGCGCCCATTCACCCCCCTCTGGTCGCTACTTTCGGTCCTACAATTAGTCATCCTGAAATGAGGGTTTCCAAAGAAGACATATATTTTAGAGGGATTGCAACTAATCTTTTATTTCAAAAGTTCTTAAACTTGGATTATTACATCCAGATACTTATTTAGTCTTCACTCATGTCTTATATCTTACATGAGTGGCAATACAATCAAAACAAAATGAAACAATCAGTCGTAAGCTACGTCTAAGACAACTCAGGGAGGGCTCGATCATCGGCTCGGCGGAGATGGTCGGTGCAGGGGTGGTGGAGCTGGAGGGCCCGGTGAGAGGGGCACTGCGCGAGATCCTCTTGGGCCTGGCTGAGGCGGTCCTAAGCATCTTCCGCTTGCCAGGCGGAAGGGGAGCGACGCAGCTGAGCGGTGTCGGCGACGCCCTAGTGTAGAAGCTCATTCTATCGCCTCAAATCCTCTACCTCGGTGACCAAGTGGCGCCCCTGCTGAACCTGGCGGTGGAGATCGGCATTCTCGTGGTTCAAGCTCTCCGACAAGTGGCGGTAATAGTCAATGGTGTCGTGTTTGCTGTCGGTGTCGAGGATGGCCTCTGTGTGAAGATCATCCATGGCCTCCAAGAGTCGCATGGTGCGGGCGATGGTGGAGTTGCGCCTTGAGAATGTGCTGACGTAGATGCTACGATGGCTCCCTAGAGTGCGCATAGGCATGAAGTGGTAGGCGGTGTCGAGAAGCTGGCCATCGTAGACTAACCGCAGCTTGGAGAGGGCCTGAAGAGCGGCGCGCTGGCTGGCCACCACGAAGGAAGGTCCTCCTACTCCGTGGGTGTAGAACGCGGGCTGCGAGGTGGAGGGGCGGATGATGACTGTGACCTCGCAATAGCTCTCGTTCACATCAGGAAAGATCCCATGGAACACGGGCTCGTGCTCGAACCCGAGGAAGTCGACGAGCATGCGAAGCTCCCGAATGAAGCCAGCCTCATCGCAGAGAGTCCCACACATGGTATCGACCGACATCTACAAAACTCTGAAAGACGAGGGAGTAAATAGTTTGTAAGAAAATACGGTAAATATAAGTCCTAGGGTCAGGTCTGTTTGGCTTCCTACAGTCAAGTCAGCTCTGATACCATCTTGTAACGCCTAGATTTAATAAATCTGGACTTTTATTGAAATTCCATAGAAAATCAATAAAAACAAGACGTTCATCACACGACCACGTACAACACGCCTACTTCTAGTATCACCTTGCTGGTTCGCTACTCCAGACCTTCATCCTCCTCGTAGTAGACGGTCTCTGGTGGTGTAAGTCAATGGGGGTTTGTACAATCGTACTCCTCAAGTCATCGGATGCAAATATAATGCTGGGTAATAACAACGAAGGTAGTGGTTAACTTTGCGGAAAAGCATATTTGTAAAGTACTTAATGTGAACAAGTTATTAGTACAGAAATTTAAACATGTGTATGCATCATCTTCTAACTTGAGGGGTACAGTCAGTCCACCCTCGCTCAATAGTCCTTACATGCCATGAATAACACATTCATTCAAACAATAATAAACTAACTGCGAGAAGTCACACAACCCGCCCTTGACTGTGGGCTTGACTTTTCAAAAAGATTTAAACTCTGATCAGAGGTGTACCACTGTACCCACAAGGCACGCACTCGTACCATACACCAAAGTGTAACGAGATGACCCACACCACGGGAACTTGTGCCAAAACCTTTAGTATGGAACGCACCAATTCGATAATCACCCTCTTATGGGTTTCATATGGTGCCCCGACACGTCGAGCTAACACGATACCCCCCTTGAGCCTCATTGGTACAAGTCGCCTGCAGGTTGCCCCTTGCCCCTCCACTATGGTGCTTCAAGTTGGTACGATCCATACCTCCAGGTAGGACTTACCCATTAGACTTGTGGTTTGTACAGAAGTGCTTTGCAACAAATCTCGTAGACCGGTCCTTATAGTGCCCCGGGTGCGACCAACCAATGCCCTAGCATGCACCCAGAACCCACCATACTTATAACATAGCCAACTCCAACAGAAATCAAGGGACGAGAATAACGGGGAAATTCATTTAGTAGAATCCAACTATCTACGACTCATTCTTTTATCCTATAGCAGTTGTGTCGGTACATTGGACACTAGCTATTATAATATTGTAGAGTGACAAGGAGTTTAGTCTCAATAAGAATGGCTTGGGTTTACACACAAGGACGGGGATCTAATAAATATAATTTGTAGGGCTTGAGATTAGACTAATGCAATATTATCCTATGAGTTATATTGATAATTTATTAAAACATGGGCTCAATGATGATCAAAATGGGGGTTGTGACTTGCCTTGCTCAGCACATGGCGACGGTGGAACCTCGGGGCAATACTCCGGATCCTCGATGGTCTCGTACTCTTCTCGATACGAAAAATTAAACACAACATTCAATAAACAATAAAAATTACCACAAAATATAAACATACAAGTTTATGGTTTTAGACAAGGGGAATTAAGCCTTAATATTCTAAAGTTATGTTGAAAAATATTAAGGGTTAATTTTTAGGTGTTTCCTGATTTATTTATTGAGTTATGAATTTATCCATAAAGGGATTTTATTTATTTATTTTATAAGAATATATGGTGCAAAATAAACCTACTATTTTTATGGCACCAAAATATAGAGAATAAAAATATTGATCTAACAAAATTTGAATGGTGAAATTTGGAGTTCAATTGAACAAGTTATGAATTTTCAAAGTTTAACCAATTTTCTAAATTTTATTTAAACATGAAATGGGTTCTGGTCCATGGTGAGCCGGGCTCATCACAGACCAGCGCACTCTGCACGTGGACCGGAGTACGCTGGACCGTTGGATCCAGATCGAGCGGCTAGGCGCGAGGCGGGAGGGATTAAGTGGATCTGGACGGCCCAGATCGCACCATACCCCTTCGGCATGGATCAAAGGCTGATTTAATCTATGCGCTCCGATCGCGATCGTGTGGCCAGCATTAAATCCAGCATGGCACGCGCTAAGGGACCAATACCCCCCTTCATCCCCGACTCCGGTGGGCTCGGGCGCGGCGGAGACAGCGACGGCGAGGGGGCTACGCCCTAGGTTTTGGCAAAAATGGAAAGAGGAAGGGAAGGGGGTCTCGACCGTACCAGAGATGGCGGCGACGGGTGACTGACGGCCACTGGCGCTGAGGGTAGACGGCGAAGGCCTACGGGTCGATGATGGCGGTGGCGGTCCGGTGGCGCTTGGGTCCAATGGAGGCGTGGCCGATGTCGGGTGGGCGATGATGGTCCCGAGGGTTGCGACGGTGAGGACGGTGGGGGCCTGAGGCGGCGGCGAGCAGCGGCCGGAGGTGGAGCAGCGGTGAAAACCAAAAAATGGGTGGCGGCACTCTGGAATGCACTGGCTAGGGCTGTAGCGGCATGGCGGAGTGTGGTGGCTTGAAGGGGGTTAAACAGGGGCTCGCCGGCGTCGTTTTGGCAAGGGAATTGGAGGAAACCCGAGGGTTTCCTTCCAAACTCCAGCGAGGGTTTCCAAACTCTCAGCCAAGCTTCCATAAACAAGAATACTTATCGTCTATCGATGGCATGCGATCACCGATGTATGTTTCCTCTCCAAGATCTTTCAGTGAAAAACTATGTTTCAGTGAAGTCTTCACAACATTTAACAAAGGAATGTCATTTCTGATCAACAATATGTCATCCACATATAAGACCAGAAACACAAGTGAGCTCCGACTAGCCTTCTTGTAAACACAAGGCTCTTATTCGTTCTTGATGAAGTCAAACCCTTTAACTAACTCATCAAAATGAAGATTCCAATTTTGAGAAGCTTGCTTTAGTCCATAAATGGACTTCTGCAACTTACAAACTTTCCCAGCACTTACCGGATAATCAAGACCTTCTGGTTGTGCATGTACACATCCTCACTTAGGTTTCCATTCAAGAAAGTTGTCTTGACATCCATTTGCCATATTTCATAATCATAAAATGCAGTAATTGCTAGGATGATTCGAATAAACTTAAGCATAGTGATGGGCGAAAACGTTTCATCATAATCAACACCTTGAATCTATTTGAAACCTTTCTCCACTAATCATGCCTTATAGATGTGAAAATTTCCATGGACGTCAATCTTTTTCTTGAAGATCCATTTACACTTAATAGTTTTTACACCATCGGGTGGATTAACCAAGTTCCAAACTAGGTTTTCTCGCATGGACTCCACCTCAGACCTAATGGCTCCAAGCAATTTCTCAGATTCTGGTCCCATCAATGCTTCCACATAGGTCTTGGGCTCATCGTTGTCCAACAACACGTCACGATGTCCGGTGGTCAAAAAATTGAACCTCTCTGGCACATGTCTCAACCTCTCAGACCCATGTAGGGCTGGCGCATGTACAATAGGCTCTACAACACCATGCACATCCTATTGTTATTCAGTGGGATCTGGAACACATTCCAGCGGCTCTCGAACCTCTTCGAGATGCATCATCCTCCCACTATAACTCCTTTTGATAGAAACTCTTTCTCAAGAAATACACCATTCTGAGCGACAAACACTTTTTTGTCTTCTCTATTATAGAAATAGTATCCTTTGGTTTCCCTAGGATACCCCACAAAGAAGCACTTGTCAGACTTAGGAGTGAGCTTGTTAGATGTCAAACGTTTGACATACGCCTCACATCCCAAAATATTTAGAAAAGACAAATTGGGACACCTCCCAGACCACATCTCATGTGGCATCTTCTCCACTTACTTAGATGGAACTCTATTTATCGTGAAAGTTGTGGTTTCTAGAGTGAGTCCCCAAAAGGATAATGGAATATCAGCATGACTCATCATAGACCGGACCATGTCCAATAAGGTGCGGTACCACCGCTCAGACACTCCATTCCACTCGGGTGTGCTGGGTGGAGTCTGCTATGGAACAATTACACACTGCTTTAGATAATCAGTAAACACATGGATCAAATATTCACCCCCACTATCATATCGTAGAAATTTAATTGTCTTTCACGTATGATTATGTACTTCATTCTAGAACTCCTTGAACTTTTCAAAGGATTTCCACTCATGCCTCATCAAGTAGACATAACCACATGTACTAAAGTTGTTAGTAAAAGTGATAAAGTATTGAAAACCATTCCTAGCCGTGTGACTCATTGGACCACACACATCAGTATGTACTATGGCCAATAGCTCACTCGCCCTCTCACTCTATCCAGTGAAAGGCATTTTTGTCATTTTGCCAAGTAAGCAAGACTCGCATGTGTCATATGATTCAAAATCAAATGACTCCAAAAGTCCATCACTATGGAGCTTCTGCACGCGTTTATCATTTATATGACCCAAACGACAATGCCAGACATAGGTAGGATTCAAATTATTGAGTTGTTGTTTCTTAGTACTAATGTTATAAATGTGTGCATCTTCAAGACTCAGAATATATAATACATTCACTAATAGACAAGCACCATAGAGCATGCCATTCAAAAATACTGAACAACACTTGTTCTTTATTAACAATTCAAAACCATCTTCCTCTGAACATGAAGAAGAGATAATGTTCTTGCCTAAAGCAGGAATGAAATAACAATTATTCAACTCCAAAACTAGCCCTCACGGTAGTGACAGTGAATAAATGTCGACGACCAATGTTGCAACTTTTGCACCATTACCGACACGGAAATCCAGCTCACCACTTTCACACTTTCTTACTCTACTCAGCCCCTGCAACGATTTGCAAGTATGAATCATCGATCCGGTATCAAATACCCATGAATCATTTGGACGAGTAGCAAGATTAATTTCAATAACATTAATACCTGAAGTGGAAGTCACCATTCCCTTCTTATTCTTCTGCTCTTCTAGGTATACCTTGCAATTATGCTTCTAATGCCCAGGCTTGTGGCAGTGGTGGCACACATCAGAGCCAGTAAGACCTGACTTGGACTTTCCAGTCAATTTGACTTCGCACTAGAGATCGAACCTATAGTCTTAGACTTGCCCTTCCTCTTTCTCTTTTTTCCCTTCTTCTGAACCAACATCACTTGATTAGGAGACTTCCTGGTACTCTCCTCGATAGTTTTAAGCATCCAATGAAACTCACCTAGTGTCTTCTCAAGTCCAACCATATTGTAATTCATGATGAACGACTCAAAGCTCAGTGGGAGCGATTGGAGAATGACATCAATAGCTAGGTATGGATCCAGTGCGCTACCCAGTCTCTCTAGAGTCTCAATGCAACCAATCATCCTGATCACATGAGGACTCACTGGGCTCCCATCTGCCAGCCTACTCCCAAACAAGGACTTAGACACATTGTATCTCTCTAACCTTGCCTGGTTCTGAAACATGCCCTTAAGACCTACGATCATATCGTAAGCATCATGTTCCTCATATTATTTCTGGAACTCATAGGATATGCAAGCAAGCATCAGACAACTGACATCCACATAATCACTAGCATGCTTCTCATAAGGACGCTTGTTTGCTGGAGAAGCATCCTCTCTTGGTTCATCGGGGTGAGATTCCTCTAGAACATAATATTTTTTCTCTTGTTTAAGAACGATTCTTAAATTTTGATACCAATCTATAAAGTTTGTTCTAGATAATTTCTCACGTTCAAAAATAGATCGCAAATTAAAAACTAGAATGACACAAGATCCATATTCATTCTAACTCCTAGTGAGCTTTGGCATCACTACTAGAAGGTAGGCGACATAGGTAAGCAACACTTTGCTAATCACATCGTATGTGACTCTTGTCATTGGAAAAGCATCCTATGCTCTACGCTACCTCTATGCTCCAAGGCCCAAAACCGTTTTGATAGCCCCATTAAGCAAACCAATACTATGCAGATGTTCGACTTCTGACCCAACTAGCCAAGATAAAAGATAGCACCTTGCTTTGGAAAACCCACTATCGATGATCGAGATCCTTGGTGGGTGTAGCTATTGGAAGGAGCATCAATACTTAATTTTCTGAGGGAAAACTATTCTAGCACGGTAACGTCCCTAGCGCACATGAAACATGCAAGAATAGTATAATAGGAACGTAAGAAAGCATCACAAGCAATCATATTAATTATGACATAGCATGACCCTCTTCACATGGTGATCTCCATCTCCATGGCTCCCGTTATTGAGTGTGTGCTCCCGGCCTCCATTAAGTGTACTAGTCTATCTAGCATAGCATATGCTAGTTATATGGGCCGAAGCACCGCGAAAACGACATGCAAGCCGTATTTAATTTACATCAACCTTCGGCTGTAAATAACCATGACACACAGAGCATATTTAATTTACATATATTGCATGCATCTCATACATCACATTTATCCAAGGCAATTCCAGTCACAACATTCTCTGTAAAACAAAGTTAGGCTAAGAATTTACAAGTGACTAAAATCTGGATCTGAAAAACCCAGCTAAACAGGTTTGGAATTTCAAATTCGGCTGGGTCAGAACTTCAGATCAGTATCAGAATTCTTGGTAGAAACAATTGTTCTTTTTATCGAATCAATATTCGCTATCAGAACATCCGATCAGTATCAGAACTTCTGATCCTCCATCGGAACTTTCGATATGTATCGTAACTTCTGATTTGTCGCGGACAGAAACATATCTAATTTGTTTTCCACCATGTATCTCCATAAATGAGGGATCTAGATTGAACACTACGTACGTAGGCTCTGATACCACTATTTGGGAAAGGGGAAGCTACACTAGCTAGAAATTTCAAAAATCGCCCAAAGGCCAAGAAGCATTCTCGTGTGAGATCATAGATCGGTACCTTCTAGCAGAAGATGTGCTAGGTACAACAGAAGAAGATGTTGAGGAAGCACATCCTTGTTTGTCCTCGCTTCGTCCAGGTCATTCCTCGCCAATCCAATCGATGAAGACAACGTAGTTGTTCACGTGATGAAGTCCACGACCGTCGCTATTGGAGCAATGCCTCCACGATATCCACACGTTAAGGATGGAGTTCTCCCATGATGGCGTGCTAGCACCGCACGTGATAACGGGAGATCCTCAATTTTAACTTTTGAGATCAAGAAAGGGAGAAGATGAGTTCTTAGTGGTAGGTCTAAACTTGCAATTGCTTATTCTCGAAGAACTCCTCCCCCTCTCTTTATATAGGGCTGAGATCCCTTGGTCATCAGCATGTCGAAACTAACAAATCGGTTACAACCGATTTGTGCTCTAACATATCCAATCTGTTTTACCCACGTTGGAACTTTCGATCCTGAATCGAAACTTCCGATAGAGTATTTTCGGTCTATCAATCCAGCACGACACTGCTTTTGTCCACTTCGAAACTTCCGATCAGTACAAATTTCCTGATTCCAAGTCAGAACTTCTAGTTTCAACTCTCTGTCTCTAATTAGAAATTATCGGAACTTCCGATTTAAGCTCTTAGTTTCGCAAACTATAAATTATCTGAATTTCCTAAACTATATCGGAACTTCTGATTTGAGATCTCTATTTCTAATTCAGAAAATAGTTGGAACTTTCGATTCCAAATCGGAACTTTCGATCCAACCGAAATTTTCTTGGGCATACTTCCTTCAGACACTTGAAAGGTGATGTTATTAACTCGCGATCATCATGATTGAGGAGGCACTTGATAATGGGTTGAAAAATGTGCATGAAAAACTAGTAATATGCCCTCAATCTTGTTTAGCCTTGCAGCAATTGATTGTGGTGGTATCATTCCCTGGGAGTACTTTCTCATTGAAGGTTTTTGATCTATTTATACAGTTCCCCATTGATTTGAAGCAATATGATATAGAAAGGAGCAGCTTAAGAAAAGTGGTGTGGGGAAGGTATAAGCATTTTAGTGAACACTGACTATTTCCCCTGACATATGCATAGGTCATTATGTTTTTATCAAAATCTGATGAGGAGACTACTTCTAATAGAAAAGTAGCAAAGGAACTTTTTGATAAATGGGTAATTTCATGTTCTTCAGTAATTTGTATGTGTATGATTGATTGATGCTGAATACTCTGAGACTAATTGTGATGGGGAAATATAGAGTCACCAATAAGCAAGAGCACGAGATTTGAGGATACGAGGCGATATGATGATGAAAGATCTCGGTACAAATGACAACAAATGAAGAAGTGAGTCATGTGTTTCTTGCCTATTCATCACCCATCATAAAAACAAATATCTGAATGATATTTTATCTTGGGTTTCTCTCTATTTTGTATTATTTTTCTTCTGTTGATGTAGGCCTTTGTCAAGTAGTTCTGGAATGGAATCCAGCAATGATGATCTTGATGCTGACTTCTCTCAGTAAGTCCAATCACGAATCATTTGGATGGTTAGCTAGAACAAGAATTTTTTCAAATGTCTGTTTATGGCTAGGTGGATTGGATTTTCCAAGAAATTTTTTTCCAAGAGGGTGGCCAATCTATTTAACGGTGAACAAATAGGTGTGTTTTAGTTCTACGGTACATTCAAGGGTGATTTCATATATGAAACTTCAACTGTTGTGCACAGTGCACGTGTCATAGAGCTTCACTTTCTTCCGTGGGTATTGTTTAAACTAGCCTGGGTTGCCAATGTATTTTGTTAGGTGGGAAAAAGAGGTCTCCCTTTTTTATGACATTTGGAACATAAAATATCTCAAGAAATTCAAATGGGATGGTCTTGTTGGTGAAACAGGTATGCGGAAAGTCAAAGTTAAAATGTTGATGCAAATTTCTGCTTAATGAAAAAACACTTTTGAAAGCGGTAGTCATCTTTGAATATATTGTAGCTGAGAAGACTCATATCAGGGAGCATAAACTAAACTTGGAGATATCAGCTGCAAATAAACAACGTGACCACACTACCCTTCCTATATTGAGAACTCTCATGTTTTGTATGTGTAGAAGAGAAAGGAGGAAGGGAAAAATGCCACACTACCAAGGCAGGGGTGGCAGTTTATTAATAGCCAAATAGGCTGCATTATAGGAGATTACATTCCTCTATTAGAGATGCAAGTGCAATGGTAAATAGAAGGCCTAATAAACAGAAATATTCCTGATATATGTAAGGCATACATCAAGGAGAAAATCTCTCTGACAGTATGACACCTAGCAAACTGATAATTATCAACTGATACCATAAGCTCTGTTGTTTGAATACATAAAATACAGCTATACTGCGCGTTTGTTGTTTTTCTGTATTGTACTGCTTTTAAATTGTCATATGAGAATTTCTATGAACTCGCTGAAATCATGAAAATAGAAGCAAAAGACAGAAGGAGTAGAATCCAATCAAGTCCTTGAAAAATTTGCTCACCCAATTCCTCAAAAGAAGGAAGCTGAGTAAGTTTGCCCCTCATCAAATTTAATATCTATGAATCTTATCTAGGGATGGATTCGGATCGGATACGGTTGGAAACGAATCCGGATAGCACTATTTACCACATTTTAATTCGAATACGAATACGGATTCGGATGTTCTCGAATACGAATACAAAACGGATGTTTCGAATACGAATATGTATTCGGATGTTTACTCGGTTTAACTCCAAATGTTCGTTGTTTCACAAAATTTTTAAAAATCCAAAGGGTACAATATACCAAATTAGAATAATAATTAATAAGAAACAATGATACACAATAAACCATGCACAAAATAAATTTGTAAACAACACTAGCTAAATTTAATCATACGCAACAACCAATAAGAACTACATAAAGTCTTGAACCGAAATTCATCATACATTTCAACCAACAAGAACACACAAATTGAGTCCAGGTGCGCAAATGCAGAAAAAACAGGCGGCAATTTGGAAAGAATTGGCTGAATTTTATTGTTTTTAAAAATTAAACATTTTCAAAAATTTATTAACATCCTATATGATAAATTTCTCAAAACATTTTCAAAATTTTATCATGGTATCTAAGTATAATATTATAATACTATGACAAGTATCATATTTTTCAGACTTTATTTGATTTTTTATAATTAAAAAACTCTTAAGCTCCACATTACTCATGAAGTGTTGTAACATAATTTTTTTAACATTTCTTTAAATTTAGTGGATAACAACTAAAAATGGACACAAAATAATGAATGTGATTTTTCTATAAATTTTAGTGCATTATTTTAGGTACTTGCAGTTCAAATTTCACATATTCTAATTTAAATACTAGAAACGCAATTAATGAGTTAAAATAGCAAATAGATCTATAAAAATACAAAACAATTATATGGTATGAGATATATTGTATTTTAATTATATAAAAAAATCAAGTTAAAACAAACATTTAACCATCAATTTACTTTAAACCATAATCTATTCCTTCTCAAAACTCTATTTCCTCTAAAGAGAAACTCATATTTCTTAACATCATATATGATAAAATTTTCGAAACATTTTAAAATTTTTATCATGATATCTATGTATAATATTATAACATTGTGACAAGTCTCGTATTTTTCAGACTTTATTTGATTTTTTTATAATTAAAAAACTCTTAAGCTCCACATTACTAATAAAGTGTTGTAACATAAATTTTTTAAAATTTCTTTAAATTTACTGGATAACAACTAAAAATGGACACAAAAAAGTGAATGTGATTTTTCTATAAATTTTAGTGTATTATTTTAGGTACTTGCAGTTCAAATTTCACATATTCCAATTTAAATACTAGAAACACAATTAATGAGTTAAAAATAGCAAATGGATCTAGAAAAATACAAACAATTTATATGGTATGAGATATGTTGTATTTTTATTATATAAACAAATTAAAGTTCAAACAAATATTTAACCATAAATTTACTTTAAACCATAACCTATTCCTTCTCAAAACTCTATTTCCTCTCAAGAGAATCTCAAATTTCTTAACATTCTATATGATAAATTTATCGAAACATTTTCAAACTTTTATCGTGGTATATACGTATAATATTATAACACTGTGATAAGTCTCGTATTTTTCAGACTTTATTTGATTTTTTTATAATTAAAAAACCCTTAAGCTCCACATTACGGATGAATTGTAGTAACATAAATTTTTTAACATTTCTTTAAATTTAGTGGATAAGAACTAAAAATTGACACAAAATAGTTAATGTGATTTTTAGATAAATTTTAGTGCATTATTTTAGGTACTTGCAGTTCAAATTTCACATATTCCAATTTAAATACTAGAAACACAATTAATGAGTTAAAAATAGCAAATAGATCTAAAAAAATACAAACAATTTATATGGTATGAGATATGTTGTATTTTGATTATATAAAAAAATTCAAGTTCAAACAAATATTTAACCATAAATTTACTTTAAACCATAACCTATTCCTTCTCAAAACTCTATTTCCTTTTAAGAGAATCTCAGATTTCTTAACATTCTATATGATAAATTTCTCGAAACATTTTCAAACTTTTATCATGGTATCTACGTATAATATTATAACACTGTGATAAGTCTCGTATTTTTCAGACTTTATTTGATTTTTTTATAATTAAAAAACCCTTAAGCTCCACATTACAGATGAATTGTAGTAACATAAATTTTTTAACATTTCTTTAAATTTAGTGGATAAGAACTAAAAATGGAAAAAAATAGTTAATGTTATTTTTCGATAAATTTTAGTGCATTATTTTAGGTAAATGCAGTTCAAATTTCACATATTCCAATTTAAATACTAGAAATACAATTAATGAGTTAAAAATAGCAAATGGATCTGGAAAAATACAAACAATTTATATGGTATGAGATATTTTGTATTTTGATTATATAAAAAAATTCAAGTTCAAACAAATATTTAACCATAAATTTACTTTAAACCATAACCTATTCTTTCTCAAAACTCTATTTCCTCTTAAGAGAATCTCAGATTTCTTAACATTCTATATGATAAATTTTTTAACATTTCTTTAAATTTAGTGGATAAGAAAATAAAAATGGATACAAAATAGTGAATGTGATTTTTAGATAAATTTTAGTGCATTATTTTAGGTACTTGCAGTTTAAATTTCACATATTCCAATTTAAATACTAGAAACACAATTAATGAGTTAAAAATAGCAAATGGATCTGGAAAAATACAAAACATTTATATGGTATGAGATATTTTGTATTTTGATTATATAAAAAAATTCAAGTTCAAACAAATATTTAACCATAAATTTATTTTAAACCATAACCTATTCCTTCTCAAAACTCTATTTCCTCTTAAGAGAATCTCAGATTTCTTAACATTCTATATGATAAATTTCTCGAAACATTTTCAAAATTTTATCATGGTATCTACGTATAATATTATAACACTGTGATAATTCTCGTATTTTTCAGACTTTATTTGTTTTTTTATAATTAAAAAACCCTTAAGCTCCACATTACCGATGAAGTGTCGTAACATAATTTTTTAAATATTTCTTTAAATTTCATGGATAAGAACTAAAAATGGACACAAAATAGTGAATGCAATTTTTCTATAAATTTCAAATTTCACATATTTCAATTTAAATCCTAGAAACACAATTAATGAGTTAAAAATAGCAAATGTATCTAAAAAATACAAAACAATTATATGAAATTATATATGTTGCATTTTGATTATAAAAAAATTAAAGTTCAAACAAATATTTAACCATCAATTTATTTTAAACCATAACTTATTAATATTCACTAACTTAAGTATTCCATAATTATATAAACAATAAAAAACCATTAATATAGTTATAATATATTATCTTGAGTCTAAGTTTAATCCGTGTGAAATCCTAAAACGAATACGGATGTATCCATTTCCATATCCACATTCAGCAGAATTCGGATATCCATTTCCATATCCACATTTGTAAAACGAATTCGGATATTTCCGAATGTCATCCATATTTAATTCGGATACGAATACGGATATCCATATTTACAGTAATTCGAATACGAATACGGATAATTCGGATATTCTGACATCCATATCCATCCCTAATCTTATCCACCAGTGCATAGACAGTTTTACTTGATCCATTGCATTGCAGGTATTTGGTGGGTCATAATGAATTCATGGTTGCTTTCCACCCCTTGGACCGGAGTATTCAGAGTGTACCAAATTGAGTGGAGTAGCACTGAGATAATTGTGTTCGTCATCGTTTGCTGATTCTTTGTAGATTAGGTCATGGTAGTCTTTTCGTATTTCTCTGTGATAAGAAGGTTTTATTTCGATAAGAAATGTTTTGGACCTGAAGATGGGTTGATGATTTGGTTATTGTCAATGTCGTATTGTTCCTCCCTGTTTCCTCTTCAATCATGCATGGCTGTAATACTGAAAAAGGTGTACACTGTTCTAGCTTGAAGCAATACAGTAATATACACTTCTTTCATTCTTTATACAGGTAATTTTAGCCTTCTCAACTATTTCCTAAAATAAGTTATTTAAAAACTTATGGTATTTTTTAATCATGGCGTGTTTTTGATGTATAGTAAGGGGTCCGTGCTTTGCGACGAGGCTTATTTTATTGCTACGATGATAAGAAAATTTTCCTTCTATGCAAAATACAGAAATTAAAGGACTGAAATACAAAAAAAATCTTTTTCATTTTTTTCTTTTTTTCACTTTTCCTTTTTTTTTCTTTTTCTTCAGGTGCATTTGATGCGGGGCGGGCGGATTTGCAAGCGGTTTTCTTCCGGTTCATTTGATACGGGCGAGCGGTTGTGCATGTGGGCAGGCGGGGCGTGCGCAGCGGGCGAACACAGGGAGGGGTTGGAGTGAGGCGCGCGGAATTGTCATTATATTAGTAGAGATTGATCCAGATAACATTTCCTTAATATGTAGGATTTGTCAATTTTTTGTATGCCAAAGAATACAAGTAATTTTTTTACTTATCGTTTAGCACATCAACATTGTATCTAAAGCACATGTTTAATCATCATTTTTGTAATTATATATACACAAATATAGAATATTAAAAATATACCTACATAGAAGCATTTTTCATGATAAATCTGTAATATCATTTTGATATATCAGAACTTAATGTTTTTGTATTTATTTGTGAATTATGATTTTGAGAATTATCTGCATGCATTCTAGAACATTATCTGTAACCCAGGGAGTTAAGTTTATTTTCTTGATTACCTTGTGTTGTGTTGGTGTGAGTTAAATAATACTGCTTAAATGGCTTCTTGAGCTCATATTCTCATTGTCTTCAACATATCCATGGATTATTTAATTCTTGTTAAATTTGAATCATACAAATTTGATTATTGTGGTTCTATTAAGACATTATTAATTGTGTTTTTTGATAATTTGTTAGGGTTCTAAAGTATTGAAAGATTTTAACATCTAAGATGATGCTGGTGGTATCCATCGTATAATTACTAAAAGTTTCACAACCAACATAATAGAGAATACATCGGAAATTCACTTCAACCGGGGAGGCAAATATACCAAAACTATTCCTGACCGGGGTGTATATGGTCCATTGATTTCATCTATATTTGTGACTCAGTGTAAGTTCTTTGAACACTCTAACTAACCTATTCTCTTTTCAATCTTTTGCATGCAGTTTTCTTAGCTCTCCCGTAGACATGCATATTTTGCATTCATATCTACTCATGCTTGGAAGTTAGCTAACTGTATTTATACAGGAACCATCATAGAATCTCTACTGGAGCGATGATTACTATAATAGTAGTAGCATGTTTGGTTGTCGAACTTGCACTAATTCTCTGCTATATCAAATTCTTCTAAAGAAAGAAGCTAACAGGAAATGGTGAGCTATTCACATTCTATCTTTTCGGCAATCCTCCTATATATATGTAGTGTATGCCATTTTCTTTGTAACTGGTTAGCATGTTGCTCATTAATTTTTTCATAGGTCTTAGCTATATCAAACTCCAATGCGATATATGCATTCCATTTAGATCCATTTGTCATGAATTCAAATATTAATGTGTGAATTTATTATTAAAACAACTAACTTGAGTGACAAATCATGTGAGATGATGCTCATATCTGTTGTAAAATTTGTGTTATGCTTAATGCTTTAAATACGTCTAATCAAATTTTCATTTTGACAGCTCATGGGGATGTGGACTGATTTATAATGTTTTTTTAGATTCTGAACTACACGAGAAAACCTAAGAATAAGATGACAATAGACAAGTAGATGGTGTTTTAGTATTTACATACAGATATCATCTTCATGTTGGTTGTAGACCGGATGATTTCAAGATTAATATGGTAGTTTTATTATCTAATGATGAATCAATTACTAGAATAATACCCCATGGATTTGCTTGAGACTAGATTGATATCTGTTTGTGCACAATTTTGACTGAACCAGAACAAATGGCATGGTCATACAAACTTCATTTGGTGCCCATGATAAATGATAAAATTATATATATATTCTAACATGCAGTGTTTTATTTGGTCTTACATGATTATTTTTTCTGAACAAAGGCAAATGCCAAACCAATATTACTGCAAGCGTGCCACAACCGCAATGATCGTTACAGGTGACGTCCCATGGACGCGCCCCAGTGCAAGCTCTGCTAACATTACCAGCTCTGTGTTAATAGTTTTGTGTGCATCTGGAAAACACATATTTGTATTTTGAGAAGTAATATGTGATCTGATTGAGTTATGTATTCTTAGTATGTCATGGTTTTTTTTACTAGACGAACGCAAATGTAAAATCAACATCAACCCAAACGCGCCATTGACGCGCCTCAATCACAACGAACATCACATGTGGCACGCCAATGGCGTGCCCCATCATCTAGTTAAAACTCATAAAGACCAGACCGGTGGGTTGGGCGCCCGGCCTGGCCACATAATCAATTTTTTTTTAGTCGTTCGATCTACAGCATACATCCCAGATTGTTGTCCCTGAATTCTGCCCTCCTTCGGTGCTTCCTCAACAACGTTCATCAAACCCACACTGCCGCACCCTCGCATTACCATCCTCTCGCAAACCCCTCCCCTCCAAACTTCTCCATTATCAGCGCCACGGCGCTCGACATGCCCTATTTCGAGGCGAAGGGGCTCAGTGCCATCGTCTGGAACTCTGACGCTCTCCTCACCCAAATCTAGTAGTTCCGTGACCTCAAACCCTTCTTCTGCAAGTCAACCAAGGGTAAACACCAAAACTCCACCGTTGCAGACTTGCAGCTATGATGTAAATTGGGGAATTTTATCTGAACCTTAGTCCTTTTGATGTTTCACAGAGGAATGTGATAAATTTTATGCCAATTCGCTCTTTGTTGTTGGTGAATTTGGTGGCAACGATTACAATGCGACCCTATTTGTAGGGAAGGGCCTGGAGGAGGTCTACAAGTTCATGTCGGATGTCATCTAGGCTATCTCTGATGGCATCAAGATAAATATTGCTTCTTTGCGCCAACTATTTGTTTATTGTCATACATAATATGATTTCAACTACAACTGTTCATATTTGGTGTAGGAATTGATTGCTGAGGGGGCAAGGGAGATGATAGTACTAAGGGTGATGCCCACTGGGTGCTTGCCTATGTACTTCAACATGCTCAATGAGCCGGCTGATTGGTATGTTAGGATCAACAACGGCACACCAAACAACACAACGCGATTGAACACACTTAGAATAAACGCACGAGACGCAAGTTCTTTTGCTGCGAAAAAGCAAGCATCATTTTCTGCCATCTATTTCTTTTATCATGCATCGTGTACAAAACAAATATGCCTACTTTCATGCTAAGCAAAGAGTCATGCTAACGTTCAGCTATTCCAGCGTCTAGAGCGATTCTCGCAACGGCCGTCATGGCGTCCACACGTTGATGCTCATGCCTTCTTATGCGGATGACTTGATCTTCATGCAAAGTGCTATGCCAGGTAAACAAACATGCTATGCAACTAAGTGATTGAGTGGCTCTACGTCAGGCTTACTAACATTTTCGCCCCCTAAGCCTGACGCTCTTCATCGCACACACTGACCAGGCCAAGTCTTGTACGAAGTTCAACATAGTGATCTCGCCCAAGAGGTTTCGTCAGTATGTCAGCCAATTGGCTATTGGTTCCAACATGTTCCAGAATAACCCTGCCTTCTTCAACGCACTGCCTGATGAAGTGAAACTTCGTGTCAATGTGTTTACTGCGTTCATGGAACACAGGGTTTCGAATTAGTTGGATGGTTGACTGATTGTCGATCTTCAGTGTGAAAGGATCAACTTCCTCCTTTCATTCGAATTCTGCCAGGAGTCGTCTTAGCCAGATTCCTTGACACACCGCCGTGGCAGCCGCGATGTACTCCGCTTCACAGCTTGACAAGGCTACTACCCTCTGTTTCTGAGATTGCCAGGTGACAAGGTTGCCATTCAAGAAAAATAACACTCATGTGGTGCTTTTACGTGTGTCAACATCTGCGGCAAGATCGCTATCACTGTAGCCGATCAGGGTGTTGCCACCTTTCTTCTTTCTTTCATAGCAGCAGCCAAAGTTTACGGTCCCTGCAATGTACCTCAGTACCCTCTTCACTGCCAGGAGGTGTTCTGTTGTTGGCTTCTCCATGAACCTGCTAACATACCCTACAGCATATGCAAGATCCGGCCTTGTATTTACTAAATACCTCAGGGCACCCACAATCCTTCTATATTCAGTAGCATCAACAGGAGGAGCAGTGCATGTCTTACTCAACTTCAGTCTGCTTTCCATAGGGACATGGCTCGGATTGCACTCTCCCAGGCCTGCAGATGCTAAAATTTTCATAGCATACGCCTTTTGCTTCACTGTTATGCCATCTTCAGTTTGGCACACCTCCAGACCGAGGTAGTATTTCAGCAGACCGAGATCGGCCATCTGAAAAATGTTCTTCATCTCCTCCTTGAACTGCTTGAGCTCTCATCAAAGTCAGCACCTGTAATCAAAAGATCGTCGACATATACTCCAACAAGGAGTTGATGTAGGCGCTGATTGCCTCCCTACACAGCATGTTCCGACATGCTGCGATGAAAACCAAGGGCCAATAGAACAGTGTCTAGCTTGGCATACCATGCGCGGGGTACTTGGCGTAGCCCGTAGAGTGCCTTGGACAGCCGCAAAACCTTTGTCTCCTCTCCGGCGATGATGAACCCAGGTGGCTGTACAACATAGACCACTTCCTGTAATTTGCCGTTGAGGAACGCCGACTTCACATCCATGTGATGAACCGGCCATCCTTGTCCCGCTGCTAAAGCTAGCAGGAGTCGAATGGATTCAAGACGTGCCACCGGCGCGAATACCTCATCGAAATCCACACCTTGCTGCTGCACATAACCTTTCGTAACGAGGCGCGCCTTGTACTTGCTGATGTTGCCTACAGCGTCTCTTTTTGTCTTGAAAACCCATTTGAGGCCAATTGGACGAACCCCAGCAGGAGGCTCCTCTAGCTTCCACGTCTCATTTGCCTCAATCGTCGTCATCTCATCGAGCATGGCTTGGCGCCAACACTCATGCGCCTCTGCTTCTTGGAACGACGTGGGTTCTTCAGTGTCAACCACCAACAAATCCCCCACAGGCTCAGGTTGGAGGAGTCCATGCGCTGGCCCTGCGTCATAGATGTCCCGCAGTGTGCGGAATCGCAGCGGTGCCTCTTCATCTTGATTCACGTCCAACTGCATACCGGCAGCAACCGGAGGTGATACGTGCACGACCACGGGTCCCGGCGTGGCTTGAGCAGAGGCCGGAGTCACCGCTGCCCCTCTTGAAGCAGGAGATGGCTCCCTGTCTTCTTCATGGTCAGAAAATGCCTCCTGTGCTGCATGGCGTGTGATCAACATCTCAGGGTGGCTGGCCTGCACAAACTCAACGATAAAATCACTGTCAACCTTTTGATTCTCGCAGCACCACTTCATGTCCGCTTCAAACACAACGTCACGAGTAATGTGAAGCCGCTTCGTCACAGGGTCATACGCACGGTATGCCATTGACCCGGCTTCATATCCGACAAAGATCATCGGCCTGCTCCTGTCGTCCAGTTTGCGCAAGTGAGGCCTCGTGTCCTTGACATGAGCCACACATCCGAATGTGCGTAAGTGCTGAACGGAGAGCGTGCTTCCAGTCCACCATTCATATGGCGTCCTGCCTCCAGCTCCCTTCGATGGTGACCGATTGAGGACGTACACAGCCGTCTTCACGGCCTCCCCCCAAAACGTGCCAGGGAGCTTCTTTGCCTTTAGCATGCAACGGGCCACCCCAACCACAGTCTGGTTTCGTCATTCAACGACGCCATTCTATGGAGGTGAGTAGGGCGCGGTGAGCTGCCGCTGCACGCCTAGTTCCGTGAAGTAGTCGTTGAAGTGGTTCGCCGTGAACTCGCCCCCGCGATCAGTACGCAGGGCGCACCGCTTCTTGCCACTCTTCCGCTCTGCTGCAGCCTGCACTCGCTTGATGGCTTCAGGTGCGCCATCCTTGGTAGGCAGCAAGACAATCCACATGTACCTGCTGTACTCATCCACCAGTAGGAGGAAATAGCGATTACCGCTTGGCGTTGTCGGGGTGATTCGTCCACAAATGTCCCCATGCACAAGTTCCAGCTGCTCAAGTGCACGGCGAAGAGCTTGGCGCGGGAACGGTGTTCTCCTGTGTTTGCCAGCAAGGCACGCCACACAAGCTTGCTCCACTTGCGACAGAACGGGAACGGGGAGGCCTCGCACCAGCCCCTCCCTTCCCATTCTGCGCAGCGCTCCGAAGTTGAGGTGGGCGAAGCTGGCATGCCACCTCCAGGAGTCTTCTCTGGCACACGCTGACAGACATACCGGCCGTGCGATCGTGATGTCGAGTACGTAGAGGCACCCAACACTTCGGTGTATCTTCGCAAGAAGGCGCTTCTGGTCATCCTGAATCCTCATGACGCCACCTTCAATGTGAATCTGAAACCCACACTCATCGAGTTGTCCGCAGCTCACTATATTGGCAATGATACTTGGGATGTAGTAGGCGTTGTCGAGCTGTCGGTGTTCTCCATGCTTCCCTGCAAACAGAATCGTGCCGCAGCCCTCGATCTGCACAGTTGAGCCATTGCCGAAGCGCACTATGCCACGGACACCCATGTCGAGGTTGGCGAAGACCCCCTTGTCGCTGGTCATATGGTTGGAGGCCCCGGTGTCGAAGATCCAGCGCCTTGCCCCTTCCCCTGATTCGTCTCCCAGAGCAGCATAGGCCTCTCCGCCCTATACCTCCTTTCGCCGAATGGACCGCAGCGAGGAGATGCTGGAGGTCCGGCTCTGCACGGCCATCGCCAGGCCCCATTTCCGCTCAGTTAAGGCCAGCTGCCGCTCCTATCGAGGCTCCGCGTGGAGCCACTGATCCGGCGCCGCAGGTGCGTCGACGAAGTTGAGGCCGCCTCCAACTGCCTCCTAGAGCTTGGTGAGGGGATGGAGAATGTGAGCTTCGGAGTGAGCCAACGCCAAGGTAGGCTCCTCTTCCTCCTGTGCCACGTGGGCCTGCTCTTCAACCTTTGGCCGGCTGCGGCACTCTCTGGCCCAGTGGCCAATTTTCCCACAGTTCCGGCACTTGTCCTTGCCACACTTAGGCGGCCCGGAGCGATCTCCATGTACATCTGTGCCAGCGCCATTCTTCTTCGAGGGAGTCTTCTTGTTGCGACCTCCAGAGTTACTGCTTCCAGAGCCGCCACCTCCAGATTGCTTCTGCTTATAGCGCTCCAGCCATTCCTCTTCGGTAAGATACAACTTGTCACCTCCATCTCGACCACCAGTGGCAACTCCATCGTCCTCCACAGCTTTCAGTCGAGCAGTACCTCCTCAATTGACAGAGATGAAATATCAATTAAGGTATCAATCAACACGACCAACTGACGATACCTTGGTCTTGCAACTCGGAGGTACTTGGCAACGATCTTGTCATCGGGCTCCGGATCTCCCAGCGTTGCAAGTTGATTCGTCAGGTTTGTTAGTCGCATGGAGAAGTCTTCAACTAACTCCCCATCGCGCAAAGACAGTTGCTCGTACTCTCTGCGCAGCTTCTGTGAACTTGCTTTGCGAACGCGATCTCCACCGATCCTCATGATCTTGACGCTCTCCCAAGCGTCCTTTGCCGGCGGCTTGGTGGCGAGAGTGGAAATCATCTCTGGTGGAACCGCGCTGCATATGGCGTTGAGTGCCATGTGGTCCACATGCTTGTCGACGTCGTCGCGTTCTATCGCAGTCCACAGCAGCCTTGCCTCCAGCTTGATCTTCATCAACAGCGACCAATCATTGTAGTTGGTCTTTGTTAGTAGTGGGTAGTTTGCCAGACCTGCCGACGTCACCTTCTCCACCACTCGCTCTACAACCACGCGATCACCTCCGCCGCGTCTGCCCCGAGGCCTACTTTCATGCTAAGCAAAGAGTCATGCTAACGTTCAGCTATTCCAGCGTCTAGAGCGATTCTCGCAACGGCCGTCATGGCGCCCACACGTTGATGCTCATGCCTTCTTATGCGGATGACTTGATCTTCATGCAAAGTGCTATGCCAGGTAAACAAACATGCTATGCAACTAAGTGATTGAGTGGCTCTACGTCAGGCTTACTAACATGGTATGGATCTCGAAGCGGCTATGTCCATCGGTATAACACATTCTCATGGATGCATAATGCACCTACATGGCTCTGCCATCCTCCATCGCCTTAACTCGCTCCTCTTCTTCTGCTGAGGAAACCACCAGGGACATGGCAGTGTTGTTGGTGCTCGATGAGGATGCCATTTCCAGCAAGCTAGCTGGCTATAGCTACAAATTGAAGAAAGGTACTGAAATTGTAAGATATTCTCTCAAATAATGCATGCTTGTATGTGCAAATTTTTCAGGGTTAATTAGGATTTTCTTGGCAGCAAGGATTGTTCTAGGAAGATATGAGAAGATTAAGGTTTGAGAGTGTAACATGTTTTGATCTGATCTTGTGCTATCTTTGGGTGGAAGAAATGGGTAAATTGTCATGTTTTATCAGAGAAAACTTCAGAACAAAAAGGGGACATATAAACTGTAGATTTCATGATGTTCAATTATTTGACACAGGGAAGTGACGAGAATTAATGGACCGATTGAAATGAATCCATGTATGTAGGCTGATCCGTTGCATGAGCACATGTGTGAATGTCAAATGATATTGCAACAATTAAGAAGCACAAATTTCGAAGCAAAAATAATCGTTCTGATGTTCTCTCAAATCTCAAGATCAAATAGGTAATATATCCGTACCAAGATAATAGGCCTAGACTACAACCATATCTATGTATATTTTTCAGAGTTACAAGGAAAAGAAATGGTCAAAGCATCTCTTATAAGATTTTGGCTTATGTAATTAGTTCTTACTTCTGACAATAAAATTAGCTACTTCTTTTCCTCTTAAATCGCTTGATATGTGTTCCAATGTCACATATTTTCACTTCTCTCACTTGCTCAATGAGGTATGTTTTATTGATGACACCTCATAAACAGCTCTAGCTAAAGCGCAATAACTCCTACTTGATCCACATGAAAGACAATATATTATTGATCAAGTTACTGCTGCAAAAGGTGAGATATGACATTCCTGGTGTCCCTCTTGCATTTGTGTAATTTCTATTTGGGCTTTTACTAATTTGTTCAAATGAAACATAATGTACATGATGCTGATCAAACACTGTTGATCTTATGTGTTGAAAATTCAGAAGAGTTGAGGGCAACAACAACAACATCATTTCAGTCCTATGAAAGTTGGGGTAGACTAGAGTTGAAACCCAACAAGAACCATAAATCAAGGTTCAGGCACATGAATGGCTGTTTTCCAAGCACTCCTATCCATCGCTAAATCTTTGGGTATATTCCATCCTTTCAAATCACCGTTTACTATTTCTTCCCATGTCAATTTTGGTCTTCCTCTACCTCTCTTCACATTGTTTTCACGCCTTAGGGTTCCACTACGTACCGGTGCCTCCGGAGGCCTCCGTTTGACATGTCCAAATCATCTCAACCGGTGTTGAATAAGCTTTTCTTCAATTGGTGCTACCCCTAACCTATCACGTATATCCTCATTCCAAACTCGATCCCTTCTCGTGTGACCACAAAAACAACGTAGCATACTATTGATAGCAAAAAATGGTATTAATGGTCAAGATTGTCAAAATATCAATTTTAGTAATTTGGGCCAAAAATACACAAGACCTGGTATAGGCCGAATCCTTATAGTGCCGAAGGACCATTAGACATGAGGCCTCAGAGGCCTTTTAGCGGCCTGATAGCTTCGGCCCAAAGGCCTTTCGGAGGCCTGCCTCGCCGAAGCATCGGCCCGAGGAGCCAGCTTCGGTAGGCCTACCGAAGGATCACTTCGGGCCAGCCTTCGGAGATAGAGTTTGATATTTATTATGGTTGTTTTTATCCCTAAACTTGATTAGGTCGAATCTTATCAGATTAGTATTAGAGAAAAGAAGACTAGCCCCTATAAATACATGGGTGAGGCCGGTTCATCAGACCCCACACAACACAAGCCAATTTCAAACCCTAGGTTGAACTGTGGGTTTGCCTGGAAACCCTCCGCCGGCTACAACATAATAGTGGTAAGCCTTGTTAAAGGTAGCCAGAATGCGACGTCAGTATTGTGTTACGCTTAGGCTTGTTCCTAAGTATCCGCACACTTTTGTATCGTCGAATTGACCCAAGTGTGGGGGCACGTTTCCGTGTCAACACACTTTTTGGCGACTCTGCTAGGGAAGGCTATGCCAACATGACAAGTACATCTACATCGGCTGCGGGTACGTCTATGAAGAATAGTACGACTGCATCGCCAATGGATCCAATGGGGGGCGTAGAGATCGACAACCACAACATCATGACGCCTACCCTTGAAGATATCCCCGAAGAAGACAAGGTAGAGATCGAGGCAAAAATGAAAGAACTATAAGACCTAATGTTTGGGAGCTATGTCAAGACGCGCGCGGGCTTCATCAAGCGTGACGTCAATGTCCCCGACCTCGCTCGGACTCAGGTAACACCAGTATCGCCTCCTTTATCTTATTTAGAGATTGAGCAAAAAATAGCCGTATCAGTAGATCAAGCTATTAGCGCTTCGCTAGCCAACCATTTAGATTCGGTAGTTAGCTCTCAGGTAGAGGCAACACTTAGAAGGTTTGGCTTTACCGAGGTCCTTCCTCTAGCTCCAATCACTAGTGTACCCTGGGTAAATCGCATCTATAGCAGAACCGACAGTAGTACTGGCAAGACCATCATGTCTCCGGCCTCAACATATACGGCCGAGACAAGCCACTACGTCCATGGCCAAGCTAACCCTGTTTACCGCGCTACCCGCGCCACATGTATATCCTGAGCCAACACATGAGAAAGACCCTCACGGCCGACACACCGACATACAACCATGTGTCGCACCTGTAACAGCCCCAGAATTAAAAATAAAATAAAAATGAGGGAAATAAATTTTCTGGAATAAAATGAATTATTTAATTAAAGAAAAGGCTAAAAGAACTCAGTTAAAGCAAATCAGGAAGAAATATTTCAAATCTATAGCTGAAAAATTTATGATGGAATCCAGAAGCCAAGAAATATTTTTGAGAATTTTTACAAAATTTTTCCAACAGATCTTCAAGCCTTAAGCAAATATTTGAATTTCTGGAATTAAATTTAATGGAAAATGCATTTTAAAGCTTATTGGGCCGCAACCCTGTTTTCCCCCTAAAGACCCTTATGGCCTGGCCCAGTGCAGCCCCGCTCACTGACGGGTGGGACCCGCCTGTCGGCGCCGTTCCCCCTCTGTCCTCTCCCGCGCGCTTGGCCGGCCCACCTGGCAACCACCGACGCCCCCCTCTACCGCTGCCACACCGGGCCCACGTGTCATCCCTGACGACGGGAAAACGGGAACCCTCTAGAAATATAGTTAAGTGGAGGGCCTTATCCACAAATCGTTAGATACAAGTTAGTTTGATTTAAATGCAAAAAAATGAAATATCAGACATTGTGAATCCATTACTTCCAGAATTAATACGCTTACATAATAATTCTGTTAATTACATCTCCGTAGAGAAAACCCCTGATTAAGAGTTCCGACTAAAAGAAAATTACAATGCATGTTGATATGAAGCTAAAAAAAGAAATGAAAATAAAATTCTATCCTAGCTCCAGCGTCGTTGAAGAGGTGTCTTGATTTTTTCTCCATATTGATTTTTGTTTAAGTATGTGTAGAACATAAGTGCTTGTCGTCTTTGTTAGCGTGAACATCATGACCACACCATATATACGTATATGCCACAATTTATCTCCTTTATGGTTGTGCTATTTTTCTTATATATGGTGTGTATTTTGACATGTCCATTAACTTTTGTACACATATAGAGCAAATGAATGACTATTTGCAAGGAAGTAACTAGCGTTATAGGCTTCAATATATTTGAGGTCATCACGTTCATGCCATAATACTCATTATTCGGAGAGTTGTGTGGCATAATTTGTGTATATATTATTTAATCTCATTTAAACTACGTGTATATGTTTGACGTATATTTAGAACATGAATGATTTAATTTACTGCTCCGCCTAATGCTAGTGCAGCATGTCGTATGAAACGTAACCCGAAACGGGTGTACAAATTTGTTAAATGTATAGTCGGCTCTTATAAGTTTGGTTTATATTTGATTTTTTATGGGAAAATTACTCACATGCCATTATAATTTTTAGAAATTGCCTATATGCCACTGTCAGTGACTGTGGCGGCCCCCATCTGTCAGTGACACACCGATGGCATATTGGCAAACCGTGAAAATTATAATGGCACGGAAAAAATTAACCCTTTTTTTATTGAGATCATGCCATGTTTTTTTTACAGAACTAATGTACAGAGCGTGAGGCAATGAAATATGGCATATATTTTTATAACTTGCATGATGTAGATGTAAATGACCACCTAGCCCTTCTATTGATGCTAGCATTCTGACGTGTATGTGTATGCCATGATTTATATACTATGGTGCCATTACGCTATTTGCTTATTTTGATATCCCACCTATAACTTAGCTCAACTACATATTTTTTATTTTGATCATGCCTTGAATCTTGAGGCTTAATTATTTATGATACTGTCGCATGAGTTACTTATGCATATGTATGCAATTCGCACTATTTATATATGTATGTGAGAAATGCAAGTATTTATCATAACGTGCTTATGAGTCATTTGTAGGTATTTTTGACGTTATATTTATACCATAGAGCCTATATGAAAATTTTAGTTGGCCCTTATACAGTTGACATATGTTGAGAAAATATTTTTAGACTCGTAATAGAAAGTAGAGCCTAAAATTATGATATTCATTCCTAGGCTTGTACCGAAAGGCAAAGCCTACGACTATGACTTATATATGCATTCCTAAACTTGCACCGAAAGGCCGAGTTTAGGATTATGATGTACATTCCTAGGATTGTACCAAAAGGCCAAGCCTAGGACTATGATATGTATATGCATTCCTAAACTTGTACCAAAAGGCCGAGTTTAGGATTATGATGTGCATTCCTAGGGTTGTACCAAACGGCCGAGCCTAGGACTATGATATGTATATGCATTCCTAAACTTGTACCAAAAGGCCGAGTTTAGGATTATGATGTGCATTCCTAGGCTTGTACCAAACGGCCGAGCCTAGGACTATGACATGAATATGTATTCCTAAACTTGTACCAAAAGGCCGAGTTTAGGACTATGATGTGCATTCCTAGGCTTGTACCAAAAGGCCGAGCCTAGGACTATGATATGTATATGCATTCCTAAACTTGTACCAAAAGGCCGAGTTTAGGATTATGATGTGCATTCCTAGGCTTGTACCAAAAGGCCGAGCCTAGGACTATGATATGATGCATTCAATTTAAAAAACATGAAGATGAACAAATAAGCATCATGTTTATACCTTGGTAGCACCTTCTTCCTCTGAAGAGAAGATTAGCAGGATGAATCTCCCTGCTTCCTTCGCGTGTGCGTTCTCAAGAAAAGTAGCAGTGCGGAGCTCTCAGAATGTAGCAGCGAGCAGCCTACTCTCTACGCAGTAGCGTGTGCACTCCAAAAAAAAATTTCTCCCTCGCTTTGCTGCCGTATGCCTCTATTTATAGAGGAGGCAAGATGGAAACCTCCTGTGCGTGCTAGACGTGGGCTACTGCAACGTGCTTCCTGCGCATGAGGAGAGAGCATGCTGGATGTGGAGGACGTGCGTGCGTGGAGCAGCAGGACGTGTGCAGTGCGTGCGTGGGAGAGTAGCTCCTGTTTTCCTGCGTATGCATGCGTGCAGAAGTGGGTAAGTTTTCTACATGCACGTTCCTTTTTTATGTAATTTGCTCAAGTTGCATGTAAAGCCTGCCACTCCCTGCATATACTGTCACAAAAAAACTGCCATGCAAGAGGTGCTAGCTTGATGCTTAGATGCCCTAATTTCTTATTTATTAAATTATATATGGTTGATATTTTGGCCCATATTTAAAATATGTGATCAATTTTATTTATAAGTTGTATAAATTATTCATCGTTATATACGTTTGTATATATATATATATTTCTCTTCTTTTTATTTTGAAGACACATGTTGCAACTGATTGTATAATTTTCAGTATATTTTATTTAAAATATTATATCGGTCCATCTATTGATGCATATTTGGGTGCAATATTTACGTCGATTGCTAGATATCCCTTTTTTTATCTTTGCACATATATTTATTATAGATTTTTAGTGATGCACATGCAGTGATATACCGATGAATATCATATTTAGAGAGACATTATCATTATGTATATATACTATTCATTTCGTATATATGTGTCTGCATTTATATCACACGCACGTGTAGTCATGGTAAACTGTGAGATATATATTATATGTTTTTTTATATTGACATTGTTCGGTCTCACACCCATATAATATATTTTTTAATGTAACCGTTATGATTATACACATTTTTTTATTTAGATTTTCATGCCACTGGACAGAGAGGTTGTCATTTATTTATATAAATAGAATATTTCGTTATGTCGAGGTTGCTTTTCTTATCGTATTTTTTATATGTTTTTATGATACATGCTGGGTACTGAAATATTTCATACCAATAGATAGTCGCACATATTCGAGGTATATTTACTATGAGTTTTTTTTGCTACTATATAAGTATATATATTTTTTTAAGGAGCCGAAATTATTGTCAACAAATGCCCCCTCGAGCTGTGGATGCAGAAAATTGTATTTATTATCATTGACTTTTTTTGCATCCAAAGCTCGAAATATAAGATTATATATATACATATATGACCATATATTTTGTTTCTTCGACCTGATTTTCTTGATGATATATACCATGGTATTTTCTCAAGATACAACACTGTTATGAGATGCATATATTGTATTTTGAGGTATGAGAAATCATGTGTGGGTGCGATATCCCGCCAAGTTTGTTAGCTTTTGAATATTTATTGAGATATTTGAGAGGATTTTTTTTATTTGGAACCACCATCTTCGATTTCTTGGAGAGTGTGAGGACACAGTCTAATAGCTTGGACTAGTCACGTTCCCTTTATTTACCTTCATTTTATCCTGCTTGCATATGAAACTTTATGTTTGCATGATCGTCTGACTCATAAGACAAACTTTCATTGCTCATTGAATCTCATTTTTTTATTCTTTTCAGATCATTGTTTAGATCAGCAAGCTTGGTTGTGAAATATGTGGTCTATATATATGTATGTGTTGGTAGTTGATTTATTTAAAGTAGCATTGAATTATTTATATTTCTTGATATGCAAGTGCTTATTGCTCATGTAATGCTTGCTTCATATTGTAACAAACACTCCTATTATTTTGGAGTCCTTTGCTACCTACACACCATATTTATTTTAGGCTAAAGAACCTTCTTATATAATTCTGATTTATTTCGGGCTTATGAGGTTTGGAGTATTGTTCCATTTTTAGGTTGTATATATACATATATTTCATGGGGTAAGGTATGCAACCTCATGCAATGGAGGATTGTACATTATTCATTTTGTTCTTTTTTTATGTGTCCACAGTTTAGTCTCATGAGGGTTGAAGCATTGTACATTAATCATTTTGTTTTTTTATGTGTCCACAGTTTAGGCTCATGCAGGATGGAGCATTGTACATTAATTATTTTGTTTTTTTATGTGTCCACAGTTTAGGCTCATGAGGGATGGAGCATTGTACATCAATTATTTTGTTTTTTTATGTGTCCACAGTTTAGGCTCATGAGGGATGGAGCATTGTACATCAATTATTTGTTTTTTTATGTGTCCACAGTTTAGGCTCATGAGGGATGGAGCATTATTTTGTTTTTTATGTGTCCACAGTTTAGGCTCATGAGGGATGGAGCAATGTCATTTGTATTTGACTGATCGAATTTGTGTAAATAAGAGTTTTTTTAATTACTCATTATCGCACATCTTCAAAAGGTTTTTTTTGTGTTATTACTTTTATGCGTAATAACGTTTTAAGAATTTTCCATTTATCGGAGCTGGGTAGTACTCACCATCGGGAGAAATGATTCTATATGCTCCACTAGAATATACTTCTTTCACGATATAAGGACCCTCCCATTTAGGCTCGAATTTTCCTTGCATCCGATGTGTAATATTCATAGGACGGATGACCACAAGGACTAAGTCTCATTTTTTAAATGACCTTCTCTTGAGCCGTTTATCGAAGGCGCGTGACACTCTAGCTTGATAAGCCTCTAGATTTTGTAGTGCCTGTAGTCGTTTTCCCTCCAACTTTTCTAGCTCATTAAGGCGTAACTTTGCAGCTCCAACTTCTGTTATATTTTCATGAATAGCAACCCTTAGTGATGGGATTTGTACTTCTATAGGTAGTACTGCTTCACCACCAAATACTAATGAATAAGGGGTCATCCCAATTGGGGTACGTGTTGTCGTTCTATATGCCCATAATGCCTCGAGAAGCTTATCATGCCATTCTCATTTGTTTTTGGCAACGACTTTCTTTAAAATTTTACATAGTGTTTTGTTAAATGCTTCTGCTTGTCCATTAGCTGCCGCACTATATGCTGTAGAAAAATTATGCTTAATTTTAAACTTGGCGCAAAACCTCTGTATAAGCTCATTTTTAAATGGGGAACCATTATCGGACATAATTTTGGACGGTACGCCAAATCTATATATGAGATGTGTTCTTATAAAGTTTTCTACGTTTCTAGCCTTGACTTCTCTCAGTGGTACGACTTCTGACCATTTGGAGAAGTAATCGGTTGCAGCAAAAATGAATTTATGGCCTTTAGATGATGGAGGTTGTACCGGTCCTACTACATCCATTCCCCACATTTCAAACGGCCATGACATGGTCGTTGGATGTAACGGCTCATGAGGCTGATGGATAAAATCAGCGTGTATTTGACATTCATGACATTTCTTTGAAAATTTTATGGAATCCTCGAACATGGTTGGCCAATAATAGCCTAAATGCTTTAATTGATAATATAGCTTGGTCCCCGATTGATGTGACCCACAAACTCCGGCATGTACTTCATTCAAGACATCTACCACTTCATTGTGCGCTATACAATGCAACAACATGTTGTCATATGAACGTCGATAAAGCGTGTCATTTATACATGTATACTGTGTTACTCTTTTTCGAATTCTTGCTCGTTCAATCGACTCTAAAGGTAGATATCCATGGCGTAGATAATCGAGGAAGGGTGACCTCTAGTCTCCTATTTCAATCTGACACACATGTGTCGTCATTGCCGTGTTAGTTGCTTCTTCATTTTCAGTGAGTATCGGTAACACTCTATGTTCCTCCACTCGAATATCCATCGTTTGGTAAGTCTTTAGTGACATGCTAGCAGCTAAGCTTGCTAACGCATCAGCCTTTTCATTTTGACTTCTTCCAATATGTTTCATATTTAATTCGACGAACATGGTCATTAGGTATTTTGCTCTAGCGAAATATGGTAACAACCCTTCTTTCTTTACTATATATATACCCAGGAGTTAATTAATTATCAGTTGGGAAACTCCATAGACGGATAGCGTGTGAAGCCTCATATTTAAGGCTATCTCAAGCCCAATTATCAACGCCTCATACTCAGCAGCATTATTGGAGACCGCTGTTGTTAATGTAAATGAATATGGTATTATGCCTTCATTGGGCGTGATGAACACTACTCCTGCACCAGCCCCTGATTGACGACAGGCACCATCAAAATACATTTTCCATGATGAACTTGTAACCGACGTAGCAAGTACCTCCTCATCAGGTAAATCATCGTCGATAGGAAAATCGTCTGGCACATGATGTGCTGCGAGAAAATCAGCGAATGCTTGTCCTTTTACTGATTTTTGCGGGACAAAAGTGATGTCAAATTGTGACAAGAACATCGCCCACTTAGCTAGTCTTCCTAAGAGGACCATTTTATTCAATATATATCTTAGAGGGTCTGCTGTTGAAACGAGGTGCACAGTGTGCTCCAACATGTAGTGTCGAAGTTTTTGGGCTACGAATACAAGTGCTAGACATATTTTTTCCATGTCTGGATAATTACACTCTGCCCCCACTAATGTGCGACTAAGGTAGTATAATGACATTTCCTTTCCCATGTCGTTATTTTGCGCTAAAAGTGCGCCTAAGGATGTTGGCATTGCTGCTGTATATAATATAAGAGGCCGCCCTTTAATTGGGGCATTTAGGACAGGTGGATTTATCAAGTACTTCTTAATCTCATTAAACACATTTTGACACGCTTGATCCCACTCAAAGGGGACCCCTTTTTTCATAAGTCGAGAAAAAGGCTTGCATCGACCTGACAAATTTGAAATAAATCGTATGATATATGCCAAGTGGCCTTGAAGGCTCTTTAGCTTATGCAGGTTCACTGGTGGTGGCATCCTAACTATGGCTTTTATTTTGGATGGGTCAACTTGGATACCCTGCTTTGTGACGATAAATCCTAGAAATTTTGCCGATGATACTCCGAATGCACATTTCATTGGATTCATCTTTAATTCATGTTTTCTAAGGCGGTTGAATACAACACCTAAATGTTGTAAATGATCATTCTCTTTTCTTGATTTTACGACGATATCATCTATGTAGCATTCAACCATGTCATGTAGCAGCCCATCTAGGATGACTGTCATGGCTCGTTGGTATGTGGCACCCGCATTTTTTAATCCGAAGGGCATAACTTTATAACAATATATCCCTTTTGGTGTTCGAAAAGCGGTTAACTCTTCATCTTCTGGTGCCATTCTTATTTGATTATATCCTGAAAAACCATCGATAAAAGAAAATATTTCGTATCCCATAGTGGCATCCATGAGAATTTCAGAAATAGGAATAGGGAAATCATCTTTTGGACATGCTTTATTCAAATCTCTGAAATCAACACATACACGAGTTTGTCCATTCTTTTTTTTGACGGGGACAATATTAGAAACCCACTTGGGGTACTTAACTTCCCTAATAAACCCTACAGCTATGAGTTTATCGACCTCAGCTTCAATTTTTGGGAGGACATCTGGGCGGAACCTTCTTTGCGGTTGTTTTACCGGTGAAACATCCTCTTGTACGGCTAACCGATGCATTGCAACCGTGGGGTCTAAACCTGGCATTTCATCATAAGACCAAGCAAATACATCTTTATTTGAGGAAAGAAATTTATGGTATTCTTTCTTACTCTCTTCAGACATATACTAATGTAGATTGGATGAGGATCATCAGGCGTTCCAATATCAATTTCTTCCAACTCATCAACCGTTGATTGGTTTCCATCTTCCATTTGTGGAGATGCTTCTGTCGTATCTATAAACTCGGCTGAAGTCATACAAACTTCATAACCCAAGCCATATTTCTCTTCCATTAATTTCTTGTCCTCATGCAGAGCGTTCAACTGTGCTTGTGATAGCAGCTTCATAAATGGTGCAAGCTGCCCCCGGCCACCACATAAAGACGGTCCTGTGAGGGTGTCATAACCCATTTGCTGCATTATATACAACACCTTGTTATCATATAAAGAAATGGGCAAAGACTCATTATCTTTATTTGATAAAGTAATGTGTGCGGATGTTCTAGCTTTATTTTTGGCTGGAACAAATTTCCGCAATTCATTTCGTGCATGTCTTATTTTGTGTTGTACCAGAGAAGGTTGAGGCATTGTTAATTCTATACCTTTATCAAGGGACAGCTCATTCACCACCTGAAATATTAGTTCCCCCTTCTTTCTCAAATCAGCTGGTATATATTAATATATTTTTCGAGTTGATGAAGTTTCTCTTTCTTCTATTTTTGCGAACCTTTGCTCTAATGTTGCTTTTGTATTTGACTTTTCTATTTTACCCACGGGCTCAATGTAAAATTTAGCATCAGCATAGACAGATTCGGCCACTGTAAATGGCCTTTTATCAGCAAAAATTGTTGTTGTTTCTCCTTCAGCATCTTTGTATTTGATGCATTGATGAAGTGTAGAAGGCACCACTTGATTTCCATGAAGCCATGGACGACCAATAAGGCATTGTATGAAGTAGCAGCATCAATCACATGGAAAGTCACATAAGTAGACAATGCTTCCATTTTACACACCAAAGCTATAGTGCCCATAGCCTCTTGGCCTCACTGGTTGAAGCCATGAATAATTACATTTGATCGATTGAGATCTTTCTTAGAATACCCAATCCTTTTCAGAGTACGTAAAGGCAATAAATTTATAGCAGATCCCCCATCTATCATAATTCTATTTATGGACAAATCATCAATTTCACCATACATAAGGAGAGGGCGATTATGCTTCTTATCTCCTAATAGTAGGTCTTCATCTGTGAATGTCATGTTTAGAACCTCAGCTAATTTTGCTTCGGTGTGAGACACTTCCACCCTATAATCTTCGGGAAATGAAAGTGCTGTAATAAAAGCCTTTCGCAGATCAGAAGATAGACACAGAGCATCATACACTGAAAGCATGGCTGGTATTTTCTTCAAATGAGCAATTACATCATACTTAACTGACACATTAGAAGTGGGGTCAGTTGTTTCATCTGAAGCTACATCCTTGCTTCTAGATTTTTAGGAGGGGGGCGAACGTCAGCCAGCTGACGGCCCGATCTAAGTTGAACTTGGTCTACTTCTAGGGGTTCTTCCTCTGGGAAGTACAATGGTTCATCATCTTCTTCATAGACTCTGACTATGAAAGCATTGAAGTCTTCATGTGTGTCGTCCTCACACCGTGCCAATTTTTTAGAACTTGTTGGCACGAAGTGAGGGATTTCACCTTTGACCGTTAGTCTTTCGAGCACACTTCGCCTTTTTCGGGGCTGTCCGCGCTCTTCTGATTTTCCACAATTTGATGAGTTGGACTTGTTGGCATGCGTCCCTCTGACGTGTGCTCGCTGCTCATCGAGATATGGTGCATCGCCTGAGAAAACCATGGGAGCAAACTCAGACTTTGGCATCATCATTTGTTGATCATAATTTGGAATAATATTGGAATATGCACAACTCACCAGATCATTTTGAATGGTAGCGATGTTGGTTGCCATCCTCTTTCCTTTCTTGAAACTCTTCAAAAGGTCTGTATTGATTGTCCCCTCATCTATCAATTTCTGGATGATATTTTTTACCACAAAACAATCTTTTAGTGTATGACCCAAGACGCGATGGTAATGGCAGAAATTTGGTTCATTAAACTTAGAGGCTTCTTCTGGTCTTTTTGACCTTGGAAGTTCTATAAGGTCCAACTCTTGCAAACCGGCAAAAAGATCTGGCACCTCTTCTGTAGGGTAGGAGTATTCTTTACTCTGGCGCTCACTAAGAGTTGGCCTTCTGACAGCTTGAGGTTCTTTTATTTCTTTGTTCCTCGGATCTGCTCTATCTATTTGCAACGATGGGATCACCGCCGTTGCTTCCATAGCCTGAACTTGCTTTGGCTTGAATGGAACTTTATCTCTTGGAACATTCTTATCTATTGGCTTTACGACTGTCTTTGAACGACGAGCTACATATTGAGCATAATTTTCAATATCAGTTGCCTTGGACGCCAACTCTTCAAAAGTTATGGGACATACACCTTGCAAATAAACGGCCATATCAGGCCGTAGGTTGTTCATACACATTCGTACGGCCTCATGTTCTATAATGGGCTGAGGACAATGCAGACTAAGGTTCCTCCATCTATTTATGAAGTCGACAGCCTTTTCATTCGGCCCTTGCTCTGTTTGTGCCAGTTCCGTGATGCCAACAGTCCTTTGTGTACTATAAAAAAGCTCAAGAAAAGCATCTTGCATCTGTTCCCAAGTTTTCATAGAGCTTGGTGGCAACTTGCTATACCAAGTGAAGGCAGACCCCGACAGTGTTTGTACAAACTGTCGTAGGAGGAGAGCTCCATTATGAGCTGTATCTTGGCAAGCTGCTAGAAAATGAGATATATGCTCATGCGGCGACCCAGTTCCATTAAACTTACTAAATTGTGGCTGTCGATAGTTGCTCGAAAAAGGCACCATATCAACATCCAGAGGGTACGGTTTAACATACCCCGGACGCATAGAGTAGTTTGATTGCATATATTGTGCCTTAACCCCTTCAGTGATCATTCGTTGAATAGCTTCCAAGCTAACACCGATCATCACTTGGTGGTCCTCCTGGCTGGTAGAGGCTTGTCCCTTATTTTTTAGCCCCGCACCATTTGCTACTTGGTGCCGAAGAGCAGCTAACTCATCTTCTTTTTGTTGCAATGATGCTGTGAGCTGAGCTAGCCGTTCTTCTACCGATGGGGTGTCATTCATTGCTAGAACTTGCTAAACACACGGTCGTTGAGGTCTAAGAGAATTTGGCTCGATAGACTCTATAGCATCCGGTGCATTATTTTCAGGATAAGTTGCATCATCATACAAGGGATTATGAGACTCTGAATAACTTGAGTCGTAAGAATTTGTAAGACTCCGTGTTACAGGACGATGACATATTACACCATTTTTTCTAGCTTTCTTTCTTTTGAAATGCACCGAGGTAGAGCATGCTTCACTTGTGCTATCCCCTGTTTCTCTGACCTCAACCGGCATTGATGAAAACACCTCAACTGATTTATTCAAAGCCTCTTTTCTAGTCGGCCATGGAGATAATGTTGTTGTTGTCTTCTTGGATGTGCTTGGCACCCTCTTATTTATTGTCACCCTCTGGTCATGATTAGACAGCAGAGAAGCTGGTCCCTGAATTGCACTACATGCTGATTTTGTTCGCACAGACAATTCTCTTCACTTGTAATCTTCTCGCTTCGCACGAACATTTGCAGCTTGCTTGATGTAGACTTGCCACCAAGGGTCTTGCTCTACGAATTCTTGATATTCTGGCCAGTTGGCCAATGCCTCAACTCGTCTCATGATGGCGCCACCCACACTATTTTCAGATGTGGAAGCACCTGGCAGCAATTCACTCATCGTTTGGTAGATACTTCTATCTAGAAATGCATTTGAATCATCAATCCTTCCTCCTTGAACCCTTGGGCGATTCCCTCTTGTTCTATTGTAGATGGTATGGCCCACCTTCTTGCGCTGGCGAGTTGTCTCCTTGGTTTCAATCGCCATAGGGAAATTAATCCAAGCTTGGCGAGTGTTGCGCCATCGTCGATGGTCTCGAGACGGCGAGAATGACCCTTCGAAGGAAGGACATTGTATTGGTGATAGTGATGATTCTGGATCAGAAGGCGCCACTGTTGGATCTATATAGCCCAATTTAACCTCCTCGGGCGTGAGATAAACCCCTTGCCATTGGAGTGTGCGCTTCTTTTTTGACTTGCATCATGCCCTGCTAGATTTATTGACCAGCATAAGGATAAACTCTGGCGCATCAACTCGAAGTTGGCTTGTTGTCTTGTATGTTATGTCATGAGATGGTGAAGCTTCTTGCACCATCGTGTTGCTCTTGACTTTGTTCAAGGGTTGTTGGTGGTGAGTTTCATCCACCATCACAGCTTTGCCTTTATCAAGTGGTTGCAAACGCTGAGTTTGATTCGGCATAACCTTTGTAGATGAAGATGTTGCCACTGTGGGCTTCGATGGTGCAACCACCGTTGGAGCTTCATTATGCTTTGTCATCACATCCTCTTTTCCAACTACATGAACCAATGGAGAACTTACCATTGGGTTAGTTGGCTTCCCCTTTGACGGGCGTGTCTTCTTTTTATGAATAGGCCACTCCCCAAGTGTTGTGTAACAAAACCTTGGTGAGGGCTTGTGGATCCCCGCCTTACCACGTGTACTCCTAGTAAACCCAGGAGGTAGCACGTCTGAGGAAACTGCTTCATGAACAGTAATGATCAACTCTTGTGAGGAGGCCTCACGTGCCTTCGCAGCTGCCCTTTGCCTTCTCTTAGCAGACTTGGACATGACAGGGACAAACTCATCATGTTGTTTGGAGTCCACTTCTTGGTCCCAGCCTGCTGGGGTTGGTGACGCAGCGGTTGTCTCGAGTGAACTACTGCTATTGGCCGCTTGGAAGGGACCCATAGGGACATCCACCCAAAATGAACCAAAGTGCAGCGTGATGAAAGGTTGAACTCGCCCCACCATCCTTATCATAAAGAAAACTATATGTCAGTTTTCTTATGCACATATTATATTTGGCTATGCAGATGCATCATGAAATATTTAGCACGATTGAACACATTTTTATGTTGCACCATGATCAACGTAAAATAGCAAAAAAAAATTATTTCACTTGTTTATATCATTGTAATTCATGTTGGAACTCAAAGATGAGGGGAGAAGTATGTCCCACTGGGCGTGCCAGAATCTGACGACGGGAAAACGAGAACCCTCTAGAAATATAGTTAAGTGGAGGGCCTTATCCACAAATCATTAGATACAAGTTAGTTTGATTTAAATGCAAAAAAATGAAATATCAGACATTGTGAATCCATTACTTCCAGAATTAATACGCTTACATAATAATTATGTTAATTACATCTCCGTAGAGAAAACCCCTGATTAAGAGTTCCGACTAAAAGAAAATTACAATGCATGTTGATATGAAGCTAAAAAAGAAATGAAAATAAAATTCTATCCAAGCTCCAGCGTCGTTGAAGAGGTGTCTTGATTTTTCTCCATATTGATTTTTGTTTAAGTATGTGTAGAACATAAGTGCTTGTCGTCTTTGTTAGCGTGACCATCATGACCACACCATATATACGTATATGCCACAATTTATCTCCTTTATGGTTGTGCTATTTTTCTTATATATGGTGTGTATTTTGACATGTCCATTAACTTTTGTACACATATAGAGCAAATGAATGACTATTTGCAAGGAAGTAACTAGCGTAATAGGCTTCAATATATTTGAGGTCATCACGTTCATGCCATAATACTCATTATTCGGAGAGTTGTGTGGCATAATTTGTGTATATATTATTTAATATCATTTAAACTACGTGTATATGTTTGACGTATATTTAGAACATTAATGATTTAATTTACTGCTCCGCCTAATGCTAGTGCAGCATGTGGTATGAAACGTAACCCGAAACGGGTGTACAAATTTGTTCAATGTATAGTCGGCTGTTATAAGTTTGTTTTATATTGGATTTTTTTATTGAGATCATGCCATGTTTTTTTACAGAACTAATGTACAGAGCGTGAGGCAACAAAATATGGCATATATTTGTATAACTTGCATGATGCAGATGTAAATGACCACCTAGCCCTTCTATTGATGCTAGCATTCTGACGTGTATATGTATGCCATGATTTACATCCTATGGTGCCATTAGGCTATTTACTTATTTTGATATCCCACCTATAACTTAGCTCAACTACATATTTTTTATTTTGATCATGCCTTGAATCTTGAGGCTTAATTATTTACGATATTGTCGCATGAGTTACTTATGCATATGTATGCAATTCGCACTATTTATATATGTATGTGAGAAATGCAAGTATTTATCATAACGTGCTTATGAGTCATTTGTAGGTATTTTTGACCTTATATTTATACCATAGAGCCTATATGAAAATTTTAGTTGGCCCTTATACAGTTGACATATGTTGAGAAAATATTTTTAGACTCGTAATAGAAAGCAGAGCCTAAAAATTATGATATGCATTCCTAGGCTTGTACCGAAAGGCAAAGCCTACGACTATGACTTATATATGCATTTCTAAACTTATACCGAAAGGCCGAGTTTAGGATTATGATGTACATTCCTAGGATTGTACCAAAAGGCCAAGCCTAGGACTATGATATGTATATGCATTCCTAAACTTGTACCAAAACGCCGAGTTTAGGATTATGATGTGCATTCCTAGGCTTGTACCAAACGGCCGAGCCTAGGACTATGATATGTATATGCATTCCTAAACTTGTACCAAAATGCCGAGTTTAGGATTATGATGTGCATTCCTAGGATTGTACCAAACGGCTGAGCCTAGGACTATGACATGAATATGTATTTCTAAACTTGTACCAAAAGGCCGAGTTTAGGACTATGATGTGCATTCCTAGGCTTGTACCAAAAGGCCGAGCCTAGGACTATGATTTGTATATGCATTCCTAAACTTGTACCAAAAGGCCGAGTTTAGGATTATGATGTGCATTCCTAGGCTTGTACCAAAAGGCCGAGCCTAGGACTATGATATGATGCATTCAATTTAAAAAACATGAAGATGAACAAATAAGCATCATGTTTATACCTTGGTAGCACCTTCTTCCTCTGAAGAGAAGATTAGCAGGATGAATCTCCCTGCTTCCTTCGCGTGTGCGTTCTCAAGAAAAGTAGCAGTGCGGAGCTCTCAGAATGTAGCAGCGAGCAGCCTACTCTCTACGCAGTAGCGTGTGCACTCCAAAAAAAATTTTCTCCCTCGCTTTGCTGCCGTATGCCTCTATTTATAGAGGAGGCAGGATGGAAACCTCCTGTGCGTGCTGGACGTGGGCTACTGCAACGTGCTTCCTGCGCATGAGGAGAGAGCATGCTGGATGTGGAGGACGTGCGTCCGTGGAGCAGCAGGACGTGTGCAGTGCGTGCGTGGGAGAGTAGCTCTCGTTTTCCTGCATATGCATGCGTGCAGAAGTGGGTAAGTTTTCTACATGCACGTTCCTTTTTTATGTAATTTGCTCAAGTTGCATGTAAAGCCTTCCACTCCCTGCATATACTGTCACAAAAAAAACTGCCATGCAAGAGGTGCTAGCTTGATGCTTAGATGCCCTAATTTCTTATTTATTAAATTATATATGGTTGATATTTTGGCCCATATTTAAAATATGTGATCAATTTTATTTATAAGTTGTATAAATTATTCATCGTTATATACGTTTGTATATATATATATATATATTTCTCTTCTTTTTATTTTAAAGACACATGTTGCAACTGATTGTATAATTTTCAGTATATTTTATTTAAAATATTATATCGGTCCATCTATTGATGCATATTTGGGTGCAATATTTACGTCGATTGCTAGATATCCCTTTTTTTATCTTTGCACATATATTTATTATAGATTTTTAGTGATGCACATGCAGTGATATACCGATGAATATCATATTTAGAGAGACATTATCATTATGTATATATACTATTCATTTCGTATATATGTGTCTGCATTTATATCACACACACGTGTAGTCATGGTAAACTGTGAGATATATATTATATGTTTTTTTTATATTGACATTGTTCGGTCTCACACCCATATAATATATTTTTTAATGTAACCGTTATGATTATACACATTTTTTTATTTAGATTTTCATGCCACTGGACAGAGAGGTTGTCATTTATTTATATAAATAGAATATTTCGTTATGTCGAGGTTGCTTTTCTTATCGTATTTTTTTATATGTTTTTATGATACATGCTGGGTACTGAAATATTTCATACCAATAGATAGTCGCACATATTCGAGGTATATTTACTATGAGTTTTTTTTTCTACTATATAAGTATATATATTTTTTTAAGGAGCCGAAATTATTGTCAACAATCGCCCTCTCCTTCGCGCGCGCCCGCTGACAGGTGGGACCCACCTTTCAGTTCTGTCTTCCCCGATGGAAAGGGGATCCCCTTCCATGCCGGCGCCCCCCTGGCATTTTCGCCGCCGGCCGGCCCCTTGCCAAAAATTAGCGTCCGAATCCTCTTTTCCTTAACCCGATGGTCACTTCCCCTCTGTTCCCCGATGAAATCATGCCCCAAATCGTCATCGGCTTGCTCATGGAAGATGGCCAGAGCAAATTTAGGGATTCCCCGTCGGATTCCCTCTTTCGGCCTTCCTTTTTCACCACCGGCGAGCCCTATATAACCCCCTGTCTCCACTGAACTCAACCACGCCACGATAAGCCCAAGCCACTTCAAACCGAAGTGCCACCACTTGAGTTTTTCGGTTTTTCCCGGTTTCCCCTCCAGTGGACCATCACCGGCGCTCCGAGCCGCCACCGCCCTCACCGTCGACACCGTCGGGACCGCCGTCGCTCACCCTTCCCCGGCCCCACCTCCATTTGGCCGGATCACCGCCGGAGCTCACCGCCGTCAACGAACCCGAAAGCCTCTGCTGCCATCTCCTCACCGCCGATCGTCATCGACCACCGTTCGCCGTCATCACCGGTACAGTCGTGACCCCCGCCCCCTCCTCTTTCCGTTTTTGTCGAGAACTAGGGCGTAGGGCCCTCGCCGCCGTCGCCATGGCTCGCCGCCGTCGCCATGGCTCGCCGCCGCTCGGCCGGAGTCGGGGATGAAGCCCCCCGGCTCTCCCGTGCCGCCACCGTGCTGGATCTGATCGTGACCGTCGGATCCTAGGGGGACGGCCACGATTAGAACCCAAGATCAAGGGTCCAGATTGCATTGACCGGAGTTGACCAGTATCGGGCAATCTGAGCCCTCCAATCTCATTTAAGCCTCCCGCCCCGCCGCCAGCCTTTGGATCTAGATTGGACGGCCCACAGCGATCGGGTCCACGGGAATAGTGACCCCGCGCACGGTGGGATCGGTTAACCGTGGACCAGAGCTGTTTTAATTCAGAAAAAATGATTTTAGAAATTCAGAAAATCTATTCAAGCTTTAAAAATTCATATCTTGCTCAAATTAACTCCAAATTTGACCATTTTAATTCTGGAAAATTTGTCTTTTTATCCTCTACACTTTCATGCAATAAAAACAATATGTTTATATGGCACAAAATATTCTTATTAAAATATAAAGAAAAGTCCCCTTTAGGATTTAATTAATATTTCATTTAAATAAATCAGAAAAACCTTTAATAATTTATATATTAAATTCAGAGGACTTAATGACTTTATTCCACTGTTTTAATGAAATAAAAATAGCAGGTTCACTTTGCCCACTTTATTCTATTAAATAAATATTGCAAAAGCCCTTTTAGGATATTTAATTAATAAAGTCCACACTTTATGAAAATATCCTAAAAACTTATATAACAACTTCAGAAGACATAATAACTTAATTTCACACTTTCTACTTCAATAAGAACATTAAGGCTAATTTTATACGTTTTAATTCATCTCTAAAAAAAGGGAAAATAAAAACCCCCTTAGGAAAAATAATTATATCAAGTTATAAAATTCAGGAACCTCTTTAAAACTTAATCTTAAATATTTAATTAATAAAATTCATAGAACTTTAAACCCTATCTCCTTTACCTAACCCAACAAAAACACGTATGCTTGTATGATTGGTTTTTGGAATGTTTATTAAATGTTGTGTTTACTTTTCCGTATCGAGAAGACTACATCATCGTCGACGATCCGGAGTCTTATCCCGAGGTTCCACCTTCACCATTCATGGATCAAGGCAAGTCACAACCCCCATTTCGATCATCATCGAACCCAGTTTTTCATAATTACCGCTATAACTCATAGGAATTAAATATTGCATTAGTCAAATATCGAGCCCTACATTATATTTATTAGATCCCCGACCTTGTGTGCAAACCCAAGCCATGCTTATTGAGCCTTAACTCCTTGTCACTCTACAAATGTTATATTAGCTAGTGTCCAATGTACCGACACAACTGCTATAAGATAAAAAAACGAGTCGTAGATAGACGGATTCTACTATATGATTCCCCCTTTATTCTTGTCTCTGGATTCTGTTGGAGTTGGCTATGTTATAAGTATGGTGGGTTCCAAGTGCAATCTAGAGCATTGGTTGGTCGCACCCGGGGCACTGTAAGGACCGGTCTGTGGGATCCGTTGCAAAGCACTTCCGAACTAACCACAAGTCTAGTGGGTAAGTCCTAACTAGAGGTATGGATCGTACCAACTTGGAACACCATAGTGGATGGGTACAAGGGGCAAGCCTGCGGATGACTTGTACCGACGTGGCTCAAGGGGGGGGGTAAGGCGTGGCCCGAAGTGACTAGGAAACCTTACGAAACCTATAAGAGGGTGTTATCGAATTGGTGCATTCCATGCTAAAGGTTTTGGCACGAGCTTCTCATGATAGGAGTCATTTAACACACTACGGTGTGCGGGAAATGAGTGCCTTGTGGGTAAAGTGGTACACCTCTGATCAGAGTAATAAATCTTTTCGAAAAGCCGAGCCCACGGTCAAGGGAGGGTTGTGTGACCTCTCGCAGTTAGTTTACTTTTATGTGAATGTTTGAGTTATTAATGGCATGTAAGGACTGTTGAGCGAGGGTGGGCTGACTGTACCCCTCAAGGTTGAAGATGATGAAAGATGATGCATGACTCATGTTCACTTTTCTGCAAATAATAACTTGATTACATTAATTGCTTTACAAATTGTGCTTTTCCGCAAAAGTAAGCCACTACCTTCCTTTTTATTACCTTGCATTATAATTGCATTCGGTGGCTTGCTGAGTACGATTGTACTCACCCCCGTTGACTTACACCACCAGAGGCAGTCTACTACGAGGAGGGCGAAGGTCTGGAGTAGCGACCCAGTCAAGGCACGAGACTGGAAGAAGACGTTCATCTAGAGGATTTATTTTGTTAGTTTCTCTTTATTTCACTCTTTTGTATTAATATGGTCTACGAACCATGATTGATTGGCGTATTGTACGCAGTCGTGTGATGAACGTCTTGTATTTATTGATTTTCTATGGAATTTCAATAAATCCCTGGTTTTATTAAATCGGGGCGTGACAGCACCCCGCATGAGAGACAGGCACAGGTAGGAGGCCAAGACAACATTGAGGAGCGGATCCGCATGCTATTAAGGGAGTGCATCGGCTTCACGCCTAGGGATCGGGCTAGGGTTTACCGGAAGCCATACCCCGATCATTTCGACACCATAACATACCTCCTGGCATGACCAAATCACAGAAAAGGCGTATGCAATACCTACAGACACAAGAGATGCGCAAGAAGAAGGCCAAGGATGAAGGAGATGCCATCTCTGAAGAGATCCACCCTCGATCGGCCATGAAACAGGTATGGAAGCCCAGTTGGTTGAGATAAACAACCCGACCCCCGTTCCGAGCGACGACGACGACTAAACACCCATCTCCGAGGGGCCCGCACACTAGGCGATGGACATCAACGTTGTCATGCTTCCCACAGAGTTTTCTCTACCACAAGACGAGGCCGAGGATGCCCAGTTGAACCTCGGCCCGTGAGATGCTATTTTCAAGAAGCCTGAGAATACGGCTCACCACCTAAAGCCTCTCTACATCAAGGGGCACATTGACGGGAAGTCAATCTCTGGAATGCTTGTCGACGGTGGTGCCCCCATCAACTTAATGTCATATTCTCTATTAAAGAAACTTGGCAGGGGCGAAGAAGACTTAAAGAAGACCAACCTAATGCTCAATGCTTCAACGGTGAAATCTCCAAAGCAAAAGGCGTACTCTCCCTGGAGTTTATTGTGGGCAATAAGACGTTACCAACATCATTTTTATTCTTTGACGTGCAAGGTAACTACAGTGTGCTACTTGGGCATGACTGGATTCATGCAAATTGTTGCATTTCTTGTACTTTGCACCAATGCCTAATGCAATGGGACAACGATGATGTGGAGGTCGTACCAGTGGATACGTCGGCCCAAGTGGCATTGACCGATGTGTCCATCGACGCCATCCATGACAAAGTAGAGTGTCTGTCAGGCAGAGACCACTCGGATTACGACTTCATTAGCGTATTCGGAGGACGTTTTGTACCCGTATCTGTAAAGCCGGCTGGTGTACCACGGCTATTTCTAAATTAGTAGTCATGTCTAGTAAAAGTAATCTTGATTGGCTGAAGTCTTGTGTAGAGAAATATCGGTCTTCCAAAGACAGTATTGCCGAAGCCATTAAAGACTTTAGCGAAGTAGAAAAGTTAGGACAATATTTTGCGTCGGCCCACCGTTTAGAAAAGGTCGATATAGGCGATGGTAACATTCAAAGGCCTAATTTTGTAAACCAAAATTTACAGGTTGATGAAAAGGTCGAAGTAATAAAATTGCTTCGGTCGTACGTCGATTGCTTTGCATGGGAATATAGTGAGATGCCCGGACTAAGCTGCGATCTCGTAGAGCATCAGCTACCTATCAAACTTGGGTTTAGGCCTTATAAGCAGCCCCTCATCGCTTTAATTCGGCTATGTATGACCGAGTTAAAGAAGAAGTAGAGCGATTACTCAAAGCTGAATTTATTAGGCCATGCAGGTATGCTAAATGGGTCCCTAACATTGTGTATGTAAAGAAGAAAGAGAGCGGCAAAATATGAGTTTGTATTGATTTCAGGGATCTAAACAAAGCCACTCTAAAGGGCGAATATCCCATGTTGATAGCCGATATGCTGATCAATGATGCTTTAGGTCACAAGGTACTAAGTTTTCTTGATGGCAATGCTGGTTATAATCAAATTTTTATGGCCGAAGAGGACGTCTACAAGACAGCCTTTCGATGCCCTAGTTTTGTCGGTTTGTTTGAGTGGGTCGTTATGACTTTTGGTTTAAAGAATGCTGGCGCTACATATCAATGTGCTATGAATTTTATCTTTCATGACTTGCTAGGGGTTATGCTATAGGTCTACATAGATGATGTTGTAGTCAAATTGGATACTATGGGAAACCATTTAGCCGATTTGAGAGTCGCTTTTGAAAGAATGTGTCAGTATGGATTAAAAATGAACCTGCTCAAATGTGCTTTTGGAGTATCGGCAGGCAAGTTCTTAGGGTTCATGATTCATGAAAGAGGTATTGAGATTGATCCTAAGAGGCTTGAAAATATTAGAAACTTTGAAGCGCCTACATACAAAAGAGATGTGCAAAAATTGCTAGGCAAGATGAACTACCTGCGTTGCTTTATATCTAACTTGTTAGGCAAAATCGATGCTTTTGTATGTATACTCCGGCTAAAGAATGAAGCCGAGTTCACTTGGGGGGCAAGTCAGCAAAACACCTTTGAAAAAATTAAGGAGTGCTTATCGTCACCGCCCGTGGTAAGAGCGCTGAAAGCTGGAATTTTGTTTCAGCTATATACATTGCTGCAGAAGATAGCATGATAGGAGTTGTGTTAACTCAAGAGGTGGAGGGAAGAGAGTACATCATCACATTCTTGAGTCGTTGCTTGTTGGACGCCGATACGAGTTACGTGTTTGTAGAGCGTTTTTGTTTATCGCTTTATTATGCATGTACCAAATTACACCACTATCTTATCCCTAGCACATGTATTGTCGCTTATCAAACCGATGTCATAAAGTACATGTTGCAAAATCCAATTCTGAGTGGTACAATCGGAAAGTGGGCTTATGCTTTGATTGAGTACGATTTGGCTTATGAACCTCTAAGGGTCATGAAAGGCCAAATCATCGCTAACTTTGTAGTTGATCACCACGTAGATATCAATTGGAGGGACATTATTGCTCTAATTGAAGTAGTTCCATGGAAACTTTATTTTGATGGTTCGGCTTGCAAGATTGGCCAAGGTATTGGAGTAGTTCTCATATCACCTAGTGGCATGCACTTTGAGACCTCGGCCCGCTCAGAATTTTCTTCTACTAATAATCAAGCTGAATATGAAGCTTTATTGCTAGGACTCGAGCTGCTAGAATCCATGGGTATTAAACATGTTCATGCGCATGGTGACTCTCTGTTAGTAGTGCAACAAGTAACGAAAAATGCTCAATGTTTCAATGGCTTGTTAAATAGTTACTTGGATAAATGTTTAGACATAGTTGCTACTTTCGACGACTTCAAAATTTCTCACGTGTCAAGAGAAGCCAATTCAATTTCAAATGATTTGGTCAACAAGCATCTGACTATCAAGTCAGAAGAGGAAACATTTCTGTACAGGAAAATCCAATGCTTGGTCTCACTACCGAAGCCAGAGACTTCAAGCGGATGCGAGGTCCGTCGGACCCTCTCGATCGGACCCCTCCGACCTCTGAAAGGTGTTGCATGCCAGAGCCCTTGTGCCGGAGCCCTTCATCCACTGAAGGATCCATCACGCTAGAGCCCTCACACTGAAGCCTTTTGGGCAACAAAGGTCTTCGCACGCTAGACCCCTCCGGTGGAGGACCTTAGTCTGATCGGCTCCGCACGGCCGATCCGATCAGCCTTCAACGGAAACAGGAAAGGCCCAGGGGCACTCCAAAGTTAGCAATTTAGACATTACTTTGGGAAAAGAGTTAGCAAACCCTCTAGATGTCCATAAGGATGATTGGAGAATTCTTATCGTCCAGTATTTGAGAGATCCCAATCAAAAGATTGATCGGAAAGTTCGGCGACAAGCATTCAAATTTGTGTTGCTAGATTATGTATTATACCGCCGAACTATTGATGGAGTACTTTTAAAGTGCATAGATGCTGATCAGTCCAAAGTACTTACAGGAGAGGTCCATGAATGTCTTTGTGGAACTCATCAGTCGGCCCAGAAAATGAGTTGGATGCTCAAAAGAGTGGGTTTATACTGGCCGACTATGAGTGAGGATTGTTTTAAATATTATAGAGGGTGTGAAGCATGTCAAAAGTTTGGTAATATTCAGTTAGTTCCTGCATCACTACTTAATCCTATTATCAAGCCATGGTCGTTCCGAGGTTGGGGTTTAGACTTCATCGGCTAAAATCATCCACCCTATTCAAAAAGGCATCGGTTCGTGCAGATGGCGATGGACTACTTCACCAAATAGACCAAAGCCGTGCCTCTAAAGAACATGACTCACAATGAGGTAACTGATTTTATCTTGAAGCACATTATACATAGATTCAGTATTCCCCAAACACTCACTATGGATCAAGGTATTTCATTTGTTGCTAAAGAAGTGAGAGACTTTGCTGAATTTTATGGTATTAAGTTGATAAACTCTTCACCATACTATGCTCAGGCCAATGGTCAGGCCGAGTCTAGTAATAAAACTGTAATTAAGCTCATTAAGAAGAAAATTGAAGAATTCCCTAAAAGGTGGCATGAAGTGCTTTCAGAAGCATTGTGGGCTTGTAGAGTCGTAAAGCACGGTGCTACCAAAGTTAGTCCATATGAGTTAGTATATGGTCAAGAAGTCGTTCTACCAGTAGAGGTGGATCTTGGCTCTTTAAGATTTCTTAAACAAGACGAGTTATCAGTCGATGAATATGAAACTCTTTTAAAAGATAATTTGGAAGAAGTGACCGATAATAGGTTGAGGGCTTTAGAATCTATAGAGAAAGACAAAAGAAGAGAAGTTAAAGCCTACAATAAAAGAGTTAAATCGAAATCGTTTCAAGTTGGCGACTTGGTTTGGAAGACGATTTTGCCCTTAGGCAATAAGAGCCCCAAATTTGGTAAATGGTCACCTAGTTGGGAAGGTCCTTTTAAGGTAGTTGAAAACGCTCCAAGTAATGCATACTTGTTATAATCTCTACAAGGAGAGTGATTTCAAAGATCTTTAAATGGCAGGTATTTGAAAAGGTACTTCCCAAGTGTGTGGGAAAGCGCTTGATAGTGTCGGAAGGCCAATATGGAAGTTATCGTCCTTATCCCGTTATGCTTTTAGTTCACTTAGTTCACTAAAAGGTAGGGGGGCATGTGTAGATAGCAAAAAATGGAATTAATGGTCAAGATTGTCAAAATATCAATTTTGGTAATTTGGGCAAAAATTACACAAGTCCTGGTACAGGCCAAAGCCTTATAGTGTCGAACGCACATTAGACATGAGGCCTCATAGGCCTTTTAGCGGCCCGATTGCTTCGGCTCGAAGGCCCTTCGGATGCCTGCCTCGCCGAAGCTTCGGCCCGAGGAGTAGGCTTCGGCAGGCCTGCCGAAGGCCCACATCGGGCCAACCTTCGGAGATAGAGTTTGATATTGATTCTAGTTGTTTTTATCCCTAAACTTGATTAGGCCGAATCTTATCAGATTAGTATTAGAGATAGGAAGACTAGCCCCTATAAATATAGGGGTGAGGTCGGTTCATCAGACCCCGCAGAACACAAGCTAACTTCAAACCCTAGTTTGAACCATACCTTTACTTTTATTTACTTTTCTTCACAACCTTCGTGGGTTTGCTTGGAAGCCCTCCGCCGGCCACAACGTAATAGTGGTAAGCCTTGTTGCTTCACTTGTGAAGTACCCATTAATCTACGTAACATATTGCTATAGCCTTGTTGGCTCGCCTGCGAACCATCCGTTAATCTACGTAACAGATTGCTACCTTCGTTTCTCTACTGCAACACTTAGTAAATTCGATCTCCAGGTCGAATTGGCACTTGATCTCTATTCTGATGCAGGTTTCATGGTTGGAGCCCCTTCGTCGAAGGTTTCTAGAGCTAGGAAGCTGGTTTCGGAGGCTGCTAGAGCACCCTTCAGCGAATCCCTGCTTCGTCCGCCCTTGCCGGATCCATCAAGTTGTTGTCGGTTTGATCAAGTCCCGTGTACCGGAGCTGCTTTGCACAAGGCTTCATCACGCCAAGGCTTCATCACGCTAGCACTCCGCACCAGACATGATAGTGATAAGCGATATGCATTAGACTTCGTCGTATTGAAGGGCTTCACACCGAACCCTTTCATTCAGAGGTGATTTCACGCCACGATCTGTTCGAAGCATATCTTCGGCTAGACCGATCGGAACGCCGAAGGCTACCTTTGGCGCACCCTTCGCATCAGATGTCGAAGGCCCCTTCGGTGATCACTCTGCACGGTGCACTTCGAACTAGTCAGCCTCCGTTCAGCTAACTGGTTTATTTTATTTATATATTTCTTTTCGGCTTCTTGGATTATTTCCTTGTGATATGATTACCTGGCGACTCCACCCACCTTGCCACTGTTAAGTGTAGTCGGAACGCGACGTCAGTGTTGTGTTACGCTTTGGCTTGTTCCTAAGTATCCGCACACTTTTGGATCGTCGAACTGAACCAAGTGCGGAGGCACGTTTCCGTGTCAACACATACACATTTCCGCAACACTAATCTGTTGGACATGTCGCCTTTTTCAGGCCAACATTCTACACCATACAATATTGCAGGTCTAATTGTCGTCCTATAGAACTTTTCTTTTAGCTTTAATGGTACCCTCTTGTCATATAAAATTTCTAATGCTTTGCGCCACTTCATCCACACTGTCTTGATTCTATGGCAAAGAGGAAAAAAGAGTTGGAGAAAGACACTGCATCCAAGATAAAGTCTCATGTTGATGAGGTAAGAGATGGTGTAAACTTTTATTGTAAACTTTTAAGATCATGTTGTGTACCATGTTTTGAACAAATGTCACTATGAAAAACACTGCATTAAACCTAAACTGTTGTAGCTCCAGTTAATTCTTTGGTTTAGGCCAACTTGAGACCACCTGAGCTTCAAAAACCCATTAATTATCGAGATTTTCTTAACTAGCATTAAATTGGGATCAGCCTAGATTTTGGCTTACTTTAGAATTCCTGCTAAAGGTTTTGATGTGAACTTGGTTTTTCATTCTCACTCATTTTGGGATAAACATTCCTCAAAAAGAGAAGATTTAGACATCATCCAAAAAAACTTATTTCCAACAATTTCTACAACAGCTTTGTTGTTCCCTGCTTCATGTATGTTGACTGTATGCAATATGTAGTGATAGATCTGTTCAGAAAGTCATTACATGATTATGATTGGACTTATATCTTGAAAGATTAAAATGCATTCAGAAAGACAAAGACTTTATATATTATTGAAAGAGCCATTTGCTGGAATTTTAAGAGCAATACACTAGCTTGGAGATTCGTTATTTTCCTTTTATACAAAACATGTTTTTGATTCTATGTTGACGAAAAGGACTTTTCTGCAAGGCCCTCAGAACATATTATTTGAGAACATCCAACTATCCAATGATTGGTTTGCTTATGAGTAGCGAAAATATGAAGAGCGGTATGAATAATTAGAAGAATTTTAGAAGCAGCTAATAATTAAAGTTTGTGAAATTTTTACAGACAAGATAGTCCAGATCCGGGTAAGTGCTTTAACATTATCAAGTATCATCAATTGTGATTGTAATGAGCTATGTTGAAAATTGGCCCATGAGGTGACCAAATTATTTAATTCCAAAGCATCTGTACATGATTGGTACCATATTGCTTATTTAGTGGGATGAAAATCCACTTATAAGGTGGAGTTGAGAAAATTCATGAGGACTTGGCTAAATCCACACACACGAGCGCGCGTATTCACGTATTTTCTGCGTGAGATACCACGTGACTTGTGACTTGCGACGAGCAACAGCGTGCGTGGAAGAAGAATAACACCAAGTCAATTCAAAATTTTTGGACTTTCATGTATACATTATCTATACTAAATGCATTATTTTAATGTGATTAAAACTGAAATTTGAATAGCCATTAAATGCCAGAATAAATGTTTCAGTTACGAGTTATTTTGAATTTCTGATCTAAAAGTTCTGTTACTAGTATTTATGGACAGATTTATGTGATATGAATTTGCCAATTACTAGAAATAATTTCATAACTTTATTCTGGCATGGCTATGGTTGTCTATAAAAGATTGGAGACATCCAATCTGATGAGAGCTTTTTGATCCCCATTCTTTCTTCCCATGTCTGCTCCACCGCCCTAAGTCTATTGCGCTACTTAGATTTCATCGACTTTTTTCCATCGTGCACCGGATTGGAAGAAGAGTGTGATCTTCGAACCATTGCTGCAGAGAACACCTGCATAGGGCGGCAATCAGGTTTCTGGGCAGCGCTTGTGTGCAATCGCTCGTGTGAACCTTGACACGACTACTTTCTCTACGTGATGGCTTCCACTATTTCGTTGATCAAGTAAGTAGTTCATATGTTTATTGACAGCATGTGTTTCTTGAAGTACATCAAATGCCTGCTAGTATTTGTTTATGCATCATTGTTCATCTATGAGTTTTTCCTCCTAATAAAAATTGTAATTAAAATATTGCACATATTTCTAATAATTTAGAAACCTGATCGTGCATAATCTTGTGAATTAGCAATGGCTGGCGCTTCTGATGCCATGAAACTTGAGAGGTTTTGTAGTGAAAACTTTCGTAGATGGCAGACAAGGGCCAAATTTTGGCTCATGTATTTGTGTTTGTGGTTAGTAATTCACCCAATGTACCCATTTACGATGGATCAGACAACACAGTTTGAGGGCGTGAATGATACCGCACTAAGCTGCCTTCTCACTATTTTGGTAGATCAGCTCTATGACATGTATATGAACTACACATCTGCCACAGAGTTGTGGGATGCCTTAGAGCTAAAGTACGTAGAGGCTGAGTCGGTTGCTGGCTGTACGTGTGTGAGCAATTCTTCGACTACAACATGGATAGTGCTAAGTCGGTAGTTTAGCAAGCACACAACCACTAGCTACTGGTTGGCGATATTGTGTACTTGGGATGCGCTCTACCTCCTATGTTTGTGGCTGCGGCAATTGTTGCCAAACTTCACGCAACTTCGCGGGATTTTTGCCACAAGCTTAAAGCACAAGAGGGAGGAGATCTCGTTTGAGGATCTCATTGCTGCTCTTGATGTGGAGGATAAGGCAAGAGAGAAAGACACACAAAGTACTTCAAACCAGAACCAGAACAATGCTAACATTGTTCAGAAAAAAGGCAATTACAACAAGAACAAGACTCCTAAACCAAACAAGACAACTAGCTTTAAGAAGAAGAAAATTGAGAAAAAGGACTTGAAGGATATTGCCTGTTTTATGTGTGGCAAAAATGGTCATATGGCAAAAGACTGTCGTTACTTCACGTCACCATAGGCGAGTCCTCTGGTTTAGGAGGGTACGGTAATCCTCATATTGTTTTCTCAGCTAGTCAATCCATTGATTGGTGGGTTGACACTGGTGCAAATGTTCATGTGTGTTCTGATGTCTCCTTATTTTCTTCTTACTAGGTAGCCAGGGCTTCCTCCGTCCTAATGGTAAATGGCTCATGTGCTTCTGTTCTTGGTGTTGGTACGGTGGCTCTTAAGCTTACGTCAGGAAAAATCATCCAATTAAAGAATGTACAGCATGCGCCAACAATAAGCAAGAACCTAATTAGTGGTTCTCTCTTATGCAGGGATGGTTATAAGCTAGTCTTTGAGTCAAATAAAATTATAATGTCCAAGTTTGGTTCTTTTGTGGGAAATGATATGAAAGTGGAGCTTGTTTCTCCTAAGTACCTAGGACTCTTGTCAAAACAATGTAAATGTTGCTACTGGTTTGAATAAATGTTTGGCTGATTTTTGGCATTCTCGTTTCTGTCATATTGGATTTGATAGTATTGCTATAATGTCTAGATTTGAATTAATTCCAAAATGTGAAATAGTGAAAGGATCTAAGTGTCAATCTTGTGTGCAAGCAAAACAACCTCGAAAACCTTTCAAGAGATTAGAGGTTGAAATGAATTTGGCACCATTAGATTTAATCCATTCTGATTTGTGTGAGATGAATGGAATTTTGACAAAAGGAGGAAAATATATTTTCTTACATTTATAGATGATTCAACGTGTTTTTGTTATATTTACTTGTTGAAAACGAAAGATGAAGCTTTGAACTACTTTAAAACTTATAAGGTTGAGGTGGAGAACCAATTAGAAAGGAAAATAAAAAGACTAAGGGGTGATCGAGGAGAAAAGTATACCTCAAACGACTTCTTCAACTTTTGTTCTGAGCATGGTATAATCCATGAAGTTACTGCACCATACTTTCCTCAATCAAATAGGGTAGCCGAGAGGAAAAACCGGACACTAACAGACTTGGTGAATGCCATGTTAGAAAGTGCTAGTATGGCGAAGGTATGGTGGGGGAAGCTATATTAACAGTAAACTTCGTCCTAAATAGAGTAATCACCAAATAGAGTGAGATTACACCAAATGAGGGATGAAAAGGGAGAAAACCCAATGTCAATTTTCTACGGACCTAGGGATGTTTGACAAAAGTCAATATACCAGTGCAGAAAAAGAGAAAACTTGGACAAAAAACTGTCGATTGTGTTTTCAACAGTCATGCATATAGGTTTTTAGTAGTAAAATCTGAAACTTCTGAAATTATTGTCAATACAATAATGGATTCAAAATATGCTTCATTTTTTGAGGATATTTTTCCTATGAGATCAGCAGACATTACTTCTGTAAATAAGGATAGTGAGTTTGTGAATAGAAATCATTTATATCATATTCTTGAACCATTGAATGACACACTACCAGTAGAGAATGAAATTGAGGATAACAATATAGTCATGGATGCTCGTCGTTGGAGTAAGAGACAAAGGATTGAAAAATATTTTGGTGATGACTTTATTGTATATCTTATAGATGACGTGCCAAAAACTCTTTCAGAGGCTTATGCATTACCTGATGCCGAGTATTGGAAAGAGGCAGTCCGTAGTGAAATGGACTCCATCATGTCTAATGGAACATGGGAGATCACTGATCGTCCACACGGGTGCAAACCTGTTGGATGTAAGTGGGTGTTTAAAAATAAAATAACGCCTGATGGTACTATTGAGAAATACAAAGCAACACTTATGGCCAAGGGTTTTACCCAGAAAGAAGGAGAGGATTATTTTGATACATATTCTCCCGTTGCCAAATTAATCACAATTAGAGTGCTCATTGCATTAGCTTCTTCCCATGGTCTACTCATCCATCAAATGGATGTAAATACAACTTTTCTTAATGGAGAGTTGGAGGAATAAATTTATATGGAGCAACCTGATGGTTTTGTGATATCTGAACAGGAGGATAAAGTATGCAAATTATTAAAATTCTTATATGGCTTAAAGCAAGCTCCTAAACAGTGGCATGAAAAAATTGATAAAACTCTAATATCTATTGGTTTTGCTGTTAATGAGGTAGACAAGTGTGTATATTATCGTTATGGTGGGGGTGATGGAGTGATTTTGTGCTTGTATGATGATGACATACTGATATTTGGAACAAATACTACTGTAATTAACGAAATTAAATCTTTCTTGTCTCTTGTGTTTCGATATGAAAGATTTAGGAGAGGCAGATGATATTCTAAATATTAAGTTGTTCATGAATAATGATGGGATTACTCTGAGTCAAGCCCATTATGCTAAAACGATATTGAGTCGTTTTGGCTTGGAGAACAGCAAAATTTCTCTAACCCCATATGATACTAGCATAAAGCTTCAAAAGAATCAAGGTTTAGGAATAGACCAATTAAGATACTCACAAATTATTGGATCCATGATGTATCTCGTTGGAGCTACACAACCCGATATTTCTTTTGTTGTGAGCAAATTAAGTCGGTTCACCTCCAATCCAGGACATGATCATTGGGAGGCACTTGAAAGAGTGTTGAGATATTTGAGAGGCACAACCTCTTATGGAATTCACTACACTGGTTATCCATCTATACTAGAAGGATATAGTAATTCCAATTGGATCTCAGATGCGGATGAGATCAAAGCTACAAGTGGCTATGTGTTTAGCTTAGCCAGTGCTGCAGTTTCATGGAGGTCTTGTAAACAGACCCTTTTAACACGTTCAACCATGAAAGTTGAACTTGTAGCATTAGACACAACATCTGTTGAAGCCGCCTGGCTTAGAGATCTTCTGTTGGACTTGCCTTTGGTTGAGAAACCAATGCCGACAATCCTCATGTACTGCGATAACCAAACCGTGTTAACAAAGGTTATAAGTACTAAGGATAACATGAAATCCTCTAGATATGTAAAGCGTAGTCTCAGATCTATTAGGAATATGAAAAACTCTGTAGTAATAATGGTGAATTATATTCAAACCGAGAGTAACCTAGCAGATCCTTTCACAAAAGGTTTTGCACGGAAATCGATTTCTGCTGCTTCTTTGGACATGGGTATGAGGCCCATATAATTTTCATCGCAATGGAAACCCATATCTTATTGATTGGAGATCCTGTGAATTAGATAATGGGAAAACAAGTTGTTAATGAAAAATGAGAGTACGTATATTCATATTTTACCCATGTCCTACAAATCACGTGCTCTCAACTGTATGGAAGGTTGGCTTAAAGCCTTAATGTATTCTAGTGTCCAATGAGAGAAATAGGTATCGGCCTATAGGATACCTACAATGAATAAACCTACAAGAGCCTAACTGTGAGGTCGCAGTTCATGAGAATAGAGCATTCTCAAGAAGGCTCATGAGCAGATCAGGGAGCATTGTGAAATCAAGTGAGGTCGCACTGTGGTTTTTATCTTTGTGATGAGTGATTGATAAGGTTGATCGATCTGGGGTGATGAGTGAGTGGTGGTTTGCTTCCATCAATGGGATCGATGTGTGGATATGGATTGTGTGCCGAGGGGATCGGTGTGCGTCACATTTCGTGTTTTGGCTTGTCTCATGTGTGAAGAGTGGAGATGCTAACCAATTGTCAACGGCGGGTTATCAAGGGTCAAGTGGGGAGCTCGATGCCAGAGGATCAAGGAGGCTTGGTGAAGTTGGGGATGATCTCAGGAGTGCACAGGGAGATAGAGCATGACATGGATGGATGAATGGTCGAGACAGTGTGACAATCAAGTCAGCGAAAGGGAGGCCAGTGCAAATGACCAGACGGCTCGAGGGGATCGAGAGCGGGAGAGACTTGCTGGAGGTTGAGTTCGCCGATTGGTGTCACATGTTGGCGATCGGAAAGATTTTGTCGATTTTGGCTGAAAACCATCGTATCTGAAAGTGTTTTTAAATTCCAATAAATAGGATTTTATTTTTCTGTTTAGTCGTTTAGATTAAGTGTAATCTTTTAGTATTTTTCAGAATTCTTAATTCTGAAAAAATTGTGGGATCAGAATGGCGATTAGAGGACGGTGAATAGGCACCTCGACAAATTCTCATGAATGAGATGGCCTATTCAGAACACCCCAACGCTCCTCTAAAATTTCAAAAGCAACAATAAGACTCACAATTCAACACCAGAACTGAAATCAAATCAAATTTAAAACTTCTTCTAAATCGGAGTTTGACTTGCCGATCTACTCTGTCGGTATTTGGTTCTCTGAAATAGAGCTTCTATTTCGGCACATGAATTTCTGATAGAAGGGTGTTGTTGGCGTAAAAGATTACGCTAACAGGTTTCTGTAGAAAAGAAACTAACAAACGAAATGTTTGCGAAGCAAACTGTTCTAAGCCTCCAAAAGGATAATAGCTTAGAATAGTTCGAAAGTGTGTATAGATTCACTTGTAAATCGGTCATTATTACAGGGTAAAATGGGGGGTATTTATAGGCCCAAATATTAAGGAAAAGACCTATTTACCCCTCTATTACAACCGACATTAAGGAAACTATTCGGTTTCCTTAATAGGGCTAAAATGGTAAAAGACTAATCTAATAGGATAGAAGATAAGTCTTCCATCTTAGCTGTCAGAAAAGATCCTGGAAGGCTTTGGTTCGAAGATATACTTCGAACCAATGCCAGTCTTCGGACTCCTGATGAGGTTCCAAGCTGTCTTCGAAGATGACCTTCGGACTATCTTCGAACTGATAAACTGTCTTCATGTTGCTTTGGCAATAACCCCGAAGATGGGATATTTTCCCCCAACAGTAGCCCCTCGAATACGTTTCTCCGTTCGACCTGTAACGTTAGGAGAGCAGTATACGAAAAGAAAAGATAACCAATCATAGGGGTTATTGATTTTTGTTTTATCTCCGAAATACATGAAGATATGAACTTCGAATCAGTCATAAGGTAATTACTTTTCGAACTATCTTAGAACTGACTCAGGAAGTTCGAAAGTCTTTTTAGACTTAGAAAATATAACCGTTAGTTTCTGTTTCTAACGGAGTTATATGAGGCGTTATTTTCGGAGGAAAATAACAGGCGGGAATGCGAAAGGGCAGAGTCCAAACGGTAACAAACGGAAAGTTTTGGGTTATAAATAAAGAACTCTGGAACTTACTCGATTACCTTTTCACCGCTCGCTCCCAGTCAAAAGTCTTTTGAGTTTTCGAGTTCTTGAGTTCTTGAGTTCTTGAGCCCTAGTTCCTGTTTCTCTCAAGTTGATCCGGCAATCGCGATGGTGAAGACCAAAGGATCTGCGCCGCCTTCGACCTTGGCTCGGCAGCAGGCAGCCGCAGCAGCAGCGGCGGCAACATTGGCGGCGGAACCCTCGATGCAAGCGGCAATGTCCATGGCGGCAGGGGGGAGAAATCCCCAAATCGCCGAAGACCAAGGTTTGTGCCCGCCATCGACAAAGTATTTGGATCAGTCTTTCCAGTTGGGGGCTTCTACCTGCAAAAGAGAGTCACTGGCAATCGCAGCAGGAGGAAGAATCAGTAATGGAGTTATGATTCGGAAGCCAGGCAAAGAGATGATTCCAGCGCCAAGACCCGGAAAAGTAGTGGTATTCGAAGCCTTCTTCGAAGCTGGCTTGGGCCTTCCTGCAGTGGACTTCCTGGCGGAGGTACTGGATCTGTTCCACGTAACCCTCCCCCAATTATCTCCGAATGCGGTAGCTAGACTGGCTATCTTCGAATGGGCGCTGAGGGCCGAAGGGTGTGAAGGAAGGGCAGAGATCTTCGCTGCATTACATAGGGCTACATGCCAACCAAAAACCTTCGTAGGCCCTGGAGGTGAAAAAGTAGTGGTATCCTTCGGTAGCATCAACTTTAGGCTCCGAGATGAATACGCCCTTCAGTTTCCTGCTAAGGCCACCAATGCCAGATGGTACACCGATTGGGTGCTAAGGTGGTTTTATGCCGAAGTTGGAGTGGGTAATCCTCTGGCCGGTCCCCTCAGCGAAATTCAGTTCCGAAAAGAAGCCTTAGTGCAACCTGACGAAGGCCAACTCGAAGCTCGCCTCAACTTGCTTCAGAAAATCAGCAAAAGGTTGAGCATGCGAGATTTAACCGAAGAGTTCATCGGACTTCAAATTTCTCCGTTGATGGCCAACTGGCCTATCGCCTTCGAAGATGACTCGGAAGGCGGTCTCCGCAAGATAAACTATACTTCGAGCCCTGCAGGTAACTTCGAAATCAACATGCATAATACATATTTACTTCGAAGAAAGATTAACTTGAGTTATTTTTTATATAGCTTCTTCAGCCCCTATTACTTCGGAGCAAATTATAAGGGCTTCGGAGAAGATCTTGGGTGCTCCAACTCCGTCAGAAAAGGAATGGCGAATCAAATTAGTCGGAAGTTGGGAGCGTTTTAACAGAGTATGGGGAATGTTGGAGTTAACTCCGCCCCCTCTGATGGACTGGGTGCCTCAAGAGAAAGGACCCAAGAAGAGAGTAGCCGAAGCTGGAGCATCCAGCTCCGCGAGGACTCCGACGAAGAAGGTGGCTCGGAAGCCGAAAAACCTTGCACCTTCGAGCTCAAGAGCTTCGGTTTCTAGCCCTAAAGAAGACGAAGGTATTTTACTAGTAAGATTAATTGACGAAGATGTAGCTCAACGAAGTATTCTCATCGACGACATTGCAGGTATTCCGGAGCCTCAAACCAACATCGAAGAAGCAAGAGCTCCGGATACCCAAGAGGATCAAAGTGAAGCCCCTATGGGTGTGAATGAGGCCGAAGTGCCTGCGAACATACCGGAGTCAGGAAACAATGTTGATCAACCAATGACTTCGGTAGTTCAGGAAGACACAACTCAGGCCGGAGTGCCTGCGGATGAAGAGGGAGTCGAAGTCACTATGGCTTCGATTCTTGAAGAAGTAACAAGGGCTCTTCAGGACGATGCTCCTGTAGCCCAAGATTTAACGGCTGATTCGGATGAGGACTACACTTATGATCCTCCGATCAGCCCGGTGCTTGATATTCCAGAGAATATCGAAGGTAAATTTTGCTTAATTCTTATCAATTTCTGCAAAATTATACAATGTGTAATATTTTTGGTTTTTTCAGAGCCTCCTGCTGTCGAAGTATCCCTCGAAGATACAACTCTAAGACCTTCGACAGCTTCGGGGCCGCAACCGGGAGTTGCTCTACCGGGGCCTGGAAGAGGGAAAAGACACATCGAGCCCCTCCCAGCTCAAGGATCGACTTCATCTGAGTCAATGGACGAAAGTGAATCGACTGAGGGGGGGCCATCTTCTGAAGTTCCAAGGGCCTCGGAAGAGACCTCCGGACCTTCGCTAAGCAGGGCTGACCAGAAAGCTTCGAAATTGATTCCTCTCATAACTCCTTTTTTGGAGGAGAAAACCGGACTTGGGACTTTGGTTAAACCTTTGGGTGCAGCCAGTCGCCAAGTCGGGGAAACAGAACTGGTAGCCCGCTTAAGTAGAGTGAAGGGTTCGGAGCTTAGCCTTGCTGTGGAAAGAGCAGCTTATCAGGTATAAAGCATCTTCGAACCAAATAATGAATTATATATGAATAATTTCTTATTCTCGTTTTTCTTTTTCTTAGCAAGCAGTCTTAGCCCGCGCTGCAGCTTTGTCGAACGAAAACGAAATTGCTCAACTTCGGGAAGAGAACGAAACTCTTCAAAGAAATCTTAACTTCTCCGAAGGTCGAGTATCTCAAATGGACAACGTGATAATAGCAGAGCGAAGGGCTAGGCAGAGCTTGGAAGCTGCAAGAAAAGAGCTCGAAGCAGAAAGAGTTGTGCTTCGAGCGGAAATTGAAAGACTGCGGACGGAGGATGCTGCGAAGGGCTCCGCACTTGTAAGGCTGCAAGAAGAGGCTGGCCAGCTTCTAACTCAAAAGAATGCTTTGGCTACGGAGAACGCTAGAATCTCCGGAGTTTTAGCTGAAACGACTTCGGCCAAGGATGTGCTTATCGAAGAAAAGGTTAAGTCTGAGAAGGTGGCTTCGGAGGTCATCGAACAAATGTTAGGGGTCTTGGAGTACTTCGGTACTACTGGATCACTACCTTCGGATGACAATGTAACTCTGCTGCGCCGGCTAAAGAGAATTCAAGGAGCAGCGAAGCAAATGAAGACGGCAGGCATACGTTACGGAGAACTCTCCGGACAAGTGTCTGCCCTTGGAATACTTCGCTACTACGAGGATTTGGGCCGATCAATCACTCCGAGCGCACAGGGCTCCATCATCTTCGACGACGACCGACTTTTAAAGCCTTCCGAAAGTGTAGCTGTTGCTTGGCGAGCCTTCCAGACTTCATGGAGAGCCGAAGGTCGATCTGCGATCAAGGCTTGGATTGACGAAGGCCAACGCCAAAAGCAAGTTCGGAGTCAAGCTTCGAGCAGTCAGCCTCCTCCGAATCCGCAGGTTTAGGATTTTTTAGGATTTTTTTGATTATGTAAAGTTGATGTTTGTAAATTTTTATCAATGAAAATCTTGTTTGTCATATTTTTAGGCTTTACCTCTTGTGGAAGATGTCGAAGTGTTAGAACTTAATAGCGAACTTCGCTCACTATGGAACACCTTCGAACTTCTCAAGAGTTATAAACGTCCTCGATTCCTTATCCCTCGTGATGACTCCGGCGTTATTGCGCCCGAAGTAATCAAAGACATAATGTCTTATATTAAAGAGGAAGATAAAGAGAGCGACGCAAACACCTCGTCTTCTGAAGACACTAAGTGGTCCGAAGACGAAGGTGAAGCCCAAAATAAGAGATCTGAAGATCTTAGAAGCTGGGAGAGAAGCCCTGAGCGGCTTCGAACTTGGGCCGAGCTTCAACAAGAACAGAAGGATTTTAGAGCTTCGAAGGGGAGGAAGAGAGTTAAACGCAAAGTTCTTAGAACTTCCGATGTTGGAACTAGTCGTTCCACCCCTAGCTCTCGGGACCGAAGAGGTCTCCGATTCCTTCTTGGTATAGATACCAATTTTTCATGATGTAATTTGTAAATACATTTGTTTTGATAATGAATGCCGATTTAAAATTGTCTCCATATTTACTAGCCCCTCTTTGGGTATAAGCAACTTCGAACTGTATTCGAAGATGGTTATGCGCAAAGAAAAAACTTCGGAGTACAATTTTTTGGGGGTTCGGAGCCCCTCTGTCATTTTAAAGATCTTTTAAAATCTTATGAAATGTCTTCGACTATTTGTAGTCAGAAAAATGGTAACTTGGTACCTTTGTTTATTTCATGAAAGAAATCAATTGAGATAACTTCCATGACACTTTAATGTCTTAAAAATTTTTGTCACTTTGGACGCATATGAACAGTCATTCGAAGCTCATGGCTTAAATGCTGTTTTGCTTTAGCCACCTTCGGCTGTTTTGTGCAGAAATCTACCAGCCGGAGCTTGGATTTCGCAGAAATTGTAGCCACCTTCGGCTATTTTTGCAGAAGTCTACCAGCCGGAGCTTGGACTTCGCAGAATTTGGCCACTTGGGCTCTTTTTTGCAGAAGTCTACCAGCCGGAGCTTGGACTTCGCAGAATTTGGCCACTTGGGCTCTTTTTTGCAGAAGTCTACCAGCCGGAGCTTGGACTTCGCAGAATTTGGCCACTTGGGCTCTTTTTTGCAGAAGTCTACCAGCCGGAGCTTGGACTTCGCAGAATTTGGCCACCTTCGGCTCTTTTTACGGAAGTCTGACAAGCTGCAGCTTGGACTCCGCAGATTTTGGCCACCTTCGGCTCTTTTACGGAAGTCTACCAGCCGAAGCTTGGACTCCGTAGAATGTGGTATTGGCTCTTTTACGGATGCCTACAAGGTATCAGCTTGGGCTCCGGATGGATTTCAGCCACCACACCGGAGGCTTCGACTTTAAGGGTACGAAGTCCGGAAATACAGCCCAGCTTAATGACACTTCCCTCTCGATCGACTTCCGTCCCAGCGCGTCCGCTCGGGAAACTAGGAGTGTCAAGGGGAAGGCAACTATCAGGGTGTATGTTTTATTAATTTAGAGGTGATTACAAACGAATTACAAGGAGCCCTTATGCGAAGTATCGCTTTAGGTGCTCCGCATGCCAAGTATGTGCTAACTCTTCACCTTCTAAATTAGCTAATTTAAATGAACCAGGGCGCCCCGAGCGGACGATTAGATATGGACCTTCCCATTTATTGCCTAACTTCCCTGGTGCTATAATGCTTCGTAGAACAAGATGACCCGGTCTTAACTCGCTGAGCTTAACCTTCGGGTCATACCAAGTCTTCGTCTGCTGATGATACTTTGATAAATTAGCTACAGCTCGAAGCCTTGTTTCTTCTGACAAATCTAACGAAGCTTGTCTTTCTTCTTCGATGTCCGGTTCGGTGCTGCGAAACGACCCCCCTTTGAGCTCTGTCGGAGTCATAGCTTCATCTCCGAATAGTAGTCTGAACGGAGTAAAACCTGTGGACCTTGTTTGCGTAGTCCGAATGGACCACAGAATCTTCGGAAGCTCTTCGGTCCACAGTCCCTTTGACAACCCTACTATTCTTCGATTTAGCCCTGATAGGATATTTCCATTGGCTCGCTCAACTGCTCCATTTGACTGAGGATGTCTCACTGCAGCAAAACATAGTTGAATACCTAGATCTTCGCAAAACTTCCTGAATGGTTCTGCGTCGAACTGTGTTCCATTATCAACTGTGAGATATCTAGGCACTCCGAACCGGCAAATAATGTTTTTCCAGAAGAATTTCTGTACATTATTCGAAGTGATAGCTGTTAAGGGCTCTGCTTCGACCCACTTAGAAAAATATTCAATGGCTACCACTGCGAACTTCAGATTTCCCTTTGCTAACGGAAAGGGACCAATTAGATCCATACCCCATCTGGCCATAGGCCATACCGGAGCAATGACTTGAAGAGCTGTTGGTGGGCGATGACTCCGTCGACCCATCCACTGACATCCTTGGCAAGTGCGGACCAAGCTCTCCGCATCAGCTGTTATTGTGGGCCAATAAAGCCCCTGGCGAAGTGTTTTTCCTGCCAGAGCTCTAGGGGCTAAATGGCTTCCACAAAGGCCTTCGTGAATTTCTCGAAGAATTTCTTGGCCTTCGGCTTGAGATATACATCGGAGTAGAGGGGAACATACTCCGGCCTTGTATAATATACCGTTGATTAACTGATAGTTTCTTGCTCTGAGCTTTAACCTTGACAATTGGGGCTCTTCGGGCAAATTCGTTCCTCCTTGCAAGAGTTCTATGATTGAATCTTTCCAATCTGCACTAGGAATGCAGAGGATCTCTGCAGAAGCAACTTGTGGCACCGAAGGCATATTGAGTTCCTCATAGAAAGCTTCGTCAGGCACATCCACAGCTCCGGCAGCAGCCTTCGCTAAAATGTCCGCTTGCACGTTTTCAGCTCTTGGTATACTCCGAATGGAAATACCCTTGAAATGTGCTTCGATCTTGCGAATTTCTTCTAAGTACTTTGTGAGCTGTGGATGTCGGACTTGAAAACTCTTGTCTACGTGCCCTGCTACTATCTGAGAATCTGTTTTTATAATTATCCTTGTAGCCCCTAGAGCACGTGCTTTCCGGAGTCCCAATAATATTCCTTCGTACTCCGCTATATTATTGGTAGACTTAAAGTTGAGTCTTGCGGAGTACATTGCTCTTTGTCCTGATGGAGAAATTAATACTGCCCCAATGCCTGCTCCGGATGCTTGGAAAGCTCCATCGGAGTAAACAGTCCAGACTCCGTCATCTGATTTCTCCGGAGTCAACTTCGCAGGTGGAGTCCACTCTGCTACGAAGTCTGCCAGGACTTGAGATTTGATAGCTGTCCTTGCCAGGAAAGATATGCCGAAGGGTGCTAGTTCTACTGCCCACTTTCCAATTCTTCCAGTGGAATCTTTGCTTCGGAGCATATCTCCTAAAGGATACGAAGTTGGTACAATTACATTGTGAGCCAAAAAATAATGTCTTAGCTTCCTCGAAGCCATTATCAGAGCATAAACGAACTTCTCAAGTTCGGAGTATCTTGTCTTCGCTCCTGACAATGCTTCGGATACAAAATAGACAGGATTTTGAACCAACTTCCCATTGATATCAGCTTCTCTGACAAGGACTGCACTGACTGCTGAGCCTGTGGCTGCAAGATATAGAAGTAGGGTTTCGTCCGCAATAGGCACCGTAAGTGTAGCAAGATTGCTGAGATAATCTTTAATATCTTCGAAGCTTTTCTGACACTCCGGTGTCCATGCAAAATCTTCGGACCCTTTCAAAGCTTTAAAGATTGGCAAGCTTCTCTCCGCAGACCTTGATAAAAACCTGCTAAGTGCGGCCAGACGTCCGGTCAGCTTTTGCACTTGCTTTATATTCTCCGGAGGAGCCATCTTCTGTAGCGCAGTTATTTGAGTAGGGCTAGCTTCAATTCCCCTGCTTGAAACTAAGTACCCTAACAACTTTCCAGCCTTAGCTCCGAATATACATTTTTCGGGGTTAAGGCGGATGCCACATGCCCGAAGGCTATTGAATGTTTCTGCTAAGTCTAGGCTATGTTGGTGCTTTAAAGCACTCTTTATTACAATATCATCCATATAGGCCTCCACATTGCGACCTAGTTGATGACCTAGAGCCTTAGCAACTAATCTTGAAAAAGTAGCCCCGGCATTTCTTAGGCCAAAGGGCATTCTTACATAGCAGAAGACTCCCGAAGGAGTTACAAAGCTCGTCTTGATTTCATCTTCGCGCTTCAACCATATTTGATGATATCCGGAATACGCGTCGAGGAAGCTTAGTAACTCCGAACCTGCAGTGGAGTCAACTAGTTGATCAATTCGGGGCATGGGGTAGGGGTCACGTGGGCACGCTTTATTCAAAGATGTGAAATCAATGCACATGCGCCACTTTCCGGAAGACTTCTTCCTGACGAAGACTGGGTTGGCTAGCCATTCCGTATGGGCCACTTCTCTGATAATCCCAGCCTTCAACAGTTTTTCAACTTCGTCCTTAGCTAGAGCAGCTCTCTCTGCGGACATCTTCCGGAGCCCTTGTCGAACAGGCCGGGCCTTCGGGTTTACAAGCAAGCTGTGCTCAATAATATCCCGATCGACTCCGGTGATATCTTCGTCAGACCAGGCGAAGACATCCAAATTTTCTCCTACAACCTTTTCCAAGGAAGTTGCAACTTCGGGAGGTAAATCTTTACCAAACTGAAAAGTGTATTCTTTACCATCTTTGACAATGATCTTCGTTGCAATCTCTCCTTCGGGACTTGGTCTTGGAAATGATTTCTTCGAAGCTTCAGAGGAGGCTGAAAAAATTTCTCCATTTTCTTGGACACTGTTTACTTGCCTCGGATCTAGAGGAGGACCATGACCATATTCTGCTCTCCGAGCTATGGCTTGATCTCCGAAGACTGTCAGAACTCCTGATTGTGTGGGCATCTTCATGCACAAGTAATTGTGATGCGCCACAGCTCCGAACTGATTCAACATGCCTCGGCCAAAGATAACATTATAAGCATACGGGGCATCCACCACATCAAAGATAACTTCTTCAGTTCGGGCTAGTAAACCTTCTCCGAAGGTTACTTCCAGGCCTATCTGGCCAAGTGCATCTAGCGGAGGTCCTGCAAAGCCTTGCAGAGGACGAGCCGCTGGGAGAAGATGCTTCCGGGAAATGCATAACTGATCGAAGGCTTGTACAAATATGATATCTGCCGAGCTACCTCCGTCGATTAGCACCCTTCGGACTTCAGTTCCGGCAATATCAGCAGTGATAACCAATGGATCTGCATGCGGGAACTTGATACCAGCTGCATCCTCCGCAGAGAAAGATATTGGAACATGAGACCACTCCGGCATTGCAGCTGCAGATGACGAAGTCCCAATGTGGCCTACTTCTCGAACGTACTCTCTTCGCTGTCTCTTGGACATGCTTCCGAGGGTACCTCCTCCGGAGATAGGGAGAACTACTCTCTTCCCTCTATCTTGCCCTTCTTCTTGCTTCGGAGGTGGCATAACGTTGGCCACCGGAGGATTCCTTGCAGCATCAAGATTTTCTATCCGCGCTACAGCCTGGACCGGCTCCGAGCGCACTGCTGCTGCTGGACTTCGGTCGGTACTACCTCGACCCGAAGTTCTCTCCAAGTATTCTCCCCGAAGGGTAAGAATAGCCTTGCAGGTGTCAGTTGCATGGCTTCGGTTCTCTCCATGAATACAGCAAAAAAGGGTCTGGCCTTTGCCAGCCGTTTTCCCTGGCGGCCTCCAGCCGCCGGACTTGTTCCCTGCAGGCTGCGGAGCTCTTGGTGCAAACTTCTGCGGGGGTGCAATGTTTAAGACCTCAGAACGAGGGTGCTTTTGCCCTCTTCTTCTATCATGTTGTACTTCGGGGACTGGCTCTTGCGGCGAGGCCGAAGTCTTCACCTCTGCTTTAACTTCTGTCAAGACTGTCGAAGTAGCAGTAGTCCTCCGAAGCCAACCTTCTTCTGACTTCGAGTACTCCTCGAAGTACGACATCAACTGTGATACTGTGGTGATGCTCTTCCGATGCAATTTATCCAGAAGGCCTTTATGACTGACGCCTTCCCGAGCCGCATCAACCACCGAGGATGTGGACAGGCCCCGAATTTGCGACTTCGTGTGAGCGAAGCGCTTGAAGTACTGCCTCAATGTTTCTCCGGGGAGCTGTTTCACTTGGAAAAGGCTTCCTGTCGACATGGGGGGCACGAAGGTACCCTGGAAGTTACTTATGAACTTCTTCTTTAACTGCACCCATGACGTGATTGATCCTGGTTTTAGAGACCAGAACCATCTCAACGCCACTCCTTCAAGGGCTAACGGGAAGCACTTCGCCATAGTATCTCTGTCTCCGCCACTAGCTTCGATTGCTAGGGCATAAGAACGCACAAACTCACTGGGATCTTCGTCTCCAGCATACTTGCAGAGCTTCGAAGTTTTAAACTTCGGATTGAAGCGAATCTTCTGAAGCTCGGGATGCAACGGAGATTCATCGTCGTAAGAGGCGTTCTCCGGGGCTTCGGGATAGTCAAGATCGTCATCTTCGTGCACTTCGGGGATAGCTGGGGTGGCTTGAGGACGAAGCCTGTTCGCAGCCTCTTGCCGCCACCTTGCTACCTCGGCTTGAAGATTGGCCATTTGAGTGGCCATGTCTCCAAGGCTATCTTCATCTCCTCCGGAAGGACCTTCCGGGTCTTGAGAACTGGTATGATCAGTTCCGATCGGAATAGAGGGTGGCAGAGTGGCTCCGGGCGGTCGGAGTGTAGAAGGGGTTGGTGGAGAGGTCTCGTATCCTCGAGGGATAGAAGCCCCTTGCGGAGTTTGAGGTGGAGGGATAGTCGAAGACCCTCCGACTTCAACTGTGTCGAAGGGTATCTCTCCGGAGATCCGAGAGGACCTCCGAGTGGGATTGCGGGGTGCACTCCGCTTAGGAGGCATGATGCAAGAGGTTGGTAGAGAACGAAGTTTTTCGGACTAAGTTCCCCACGGACGGCGCCAACTGTTGGCGTAAAAGATTACGCTAACAGGTTTCTGTAGAAAAGAAACTAACAAACGAAATGTTTGCGAAGCAAACTGTTCTAAGCCTCCAAAAGGATAATAGCTTAGAATAGTTCGAAAGTGTGTATAGATTCACTTGTAAATCGGTCATTATTACAGGGTAAAATGGGGGGTATTTATAGGCCCAAATATTAAGGAAAAGACCTATTTACCCCTCTATTACAACCGACATTAAGGAAACTATTCGGTTTCCTTAATAGGGCTAAAATGGTAAAAGACTAATCTAATAGGATAGAAGATAAGTCTTCCATCTTAGCTGTCAGAAAAGATCCTGGAAGGCTTTGGTTCGAAGATATACTTCGAACCAATGCCAGTCTTCGGACTCCTGATGAGGTTCCAAGCTGTCTTCGAAGATGACCTTCGGACTATCTTCGAACTGATAAACTGTCTTCATGTTGCTTTGGCAATAACCCCGAAGATGGGATATTTTCCCCCAACAGGTGTCGACCGATGGATCTCCGACAGGGTTCAAAATTTCAGAAAACAAACTGCTTCAGTATAAATTCAGTTCAAATTTTAGAAATCAAAGAATTCTATCAAAACATATTTGAACAGATGATTTTTGTCTTGCAACAGTACAAGATGTTCTGATGATGAACTGTGATGAAATCTTGCCCTATTGGTACTTCATGCAGCAACAAACAGCAATTTAAAATCAGATTAAACACCTAAATAGTTTGATGAAGCTGATATTAATGACACATAATACATAAATATGGATTAAGCGGTGGAGCTCTGTGGCAATAATCATAGCAGTGACAGCAGTAGATAATAGTTCTAGTTCTTTGACAAATGATGTTCTACAAAAGAACTAGTTAAGAATCACATAATTGATTGTTCTCTGAATCAGAGCTGAAAATCATCAACAAAAGAGTTTAGATGAATAGCATTCAGGACTTTGAATCAGAGCTTTGACACAATATTTGTTCCAAGCAAAACAGAACTAATCTAGATGAAAAATAGCAAATGAAGAACAAAAGATCAACCAGAGATAACCGCTACTCTGCAGAAATCTGAAACTTTCCAGAATATTTTCAGTCACTTTGTTGTACAGAAAAACTACATGCAGCAATGGTAAAAATCTTTTGCAAACTTCAAAAATGGAATCCTGGAAACTTGGACAACAAAATTTGTGAAGAACTCATACCCAAAAACTACACCAAAACAACTCAAAAATCGTATAAAAAGTTGAATCCAGAAGAAGGAACTACTGTAGCTAGCGCTAGAATAGTACCTGCCGCCATGACGTTGTGCTCGGTCCGACAAAAGCTACAGCCGCATGAACTCCAACAGTGATACACAGATCAAAAATCAGGATGAAATTGATAGCAAAATAAACTGAGTTGTTTGTGGCCCCCAAAAATGCCAGCCTAAAAAAATCTCACTAACCCTAGGGCATGGAGTCCTTTATATAGGCAAACCCATTAAGGAATTATCCAAAATACCATTAGGGTTAAAGTTGTAAGTATTTACCTAAATGCCTTAATGCATTTTTAGAATTATGAATTCTGAAAAATACATTAATGTATACTTATAATTTATTACAACATTGACCCTATTCTCTTAATATTTTTTAGAATTAGAAAATTCCAAAAAATACTAAAAGATTACACTACATCTAGACTACTAAACAGAAAAATAAACTCTTAGTTACTGGAATTAAAAATATTTTCTAATGTGATGGTTTTCAGCAAAAACCGACAAAGCCTCCTCGATCGTCGACATGTGATGCCAATCTGCGAACTCAACCGCCAGCAAGTCTCTCCCGGTCTCGATCCCCTCGAGCCGCCTGAATACTTGCACTTGCCTCCATGTCTTGCTCTATCTCCTCGTGCACTCCTGAGATCATCTCCAACTTCACTCGACATCCTTGATCCTCTAGCATCGAGCTCCCTGCTTGACCCTTGATCACCCACCATTGACAGTTGGTTAGCATCTCCATCCTGCACACATGAGACAAGCCAAAACATTAAACACGACACACACCGATCCCCTCGGCATCCACTCTCCATATCCACACATCTATCCCATAAATGCAATCAAACCATCACTCTCTCCATACCACCAGATCACTCAACCTTGTCAATCACTCATCATACATACAAAAACCACAGTGCGACCTCACTTGGTTTTAAAAAAAATATTAAAAGAATAGGTTCAATGATGTAATAAATTAGGAGTATAACTTTGTGTATTTTCAGAATTAATTCTGATAATACATAATGGCAATTAGGTAAATATCTAGACTTTTAACACAAATGGCATTTTAGGGGAATTTTTTGGCTGTAATTTTTTGTGGCTGAAATTTTGTGGGTTGAGAGTTATACTCCAGAATTTCTTGTACCCTCTTCTCTCTCTCTCTCTTTGACAGCTGCATACTTTAGCTCTTTTTCTCGGCCGTTGTTCCTGTAGCACTTCATCAGCGAAGGTACTGCCATGAATACTACTCATCTTCACCACCCCTATTCATGGTCTGTTGCCAAGTTATTATTTCTTACAGGTTGCAATTTGTAGATCTTTTTTTCTTCAATGAAATTGGTTTATCTTTAGCCATGATTTGTTCCCTAATTGTGTATGAGATATTCTCCTGATTTTTGATTTGGGTTTTGTTATGAGTTTTCTAGTCTGGAGTTGCAATTGCTTTTTGTTGTATTCTTCAAAAATCTATTAATTAAAGGCTTAGTCCAATCATTAGATGTGAAAATATAAACCTTTTCAATCTAGGTGCAAGTTCAACCCGACTGAGACTTTCGCCAAAATGTTGGTATATGAACAATAGCTCAACACATTGATATTATAAACTTCTTTCTTTCTGATTGCTTTGGAATTGGTGGGGAATTGTTGAAAATTGACCCATGAGGTTATCCAATTATTTAATTCCAAAGCATGTGTAGATGATTAGTACCATATTACTTATTTAGTGGGATAGAAACCCACTTATAAGGTGAAGTTATCTCTATTTATTAAATATAAAGAATTCATCAGGACTTGGGCTAAATCCACTTGCATGTGCGCGTGTATTCGTGTATTTTCCGCGTGAGATACCGCGTGACTTGTGACTTGCGACGAGCAACAATGTGTGTGGTAGCAAAATAACACCAAGTCAATTAGAAATTTTTGGACTTTTATGTATACATTATCTGTACTAAATGCATTGTTTTAATGTGGTTAAAACCAAAATTTGAATAGCCATTAAACGCCAGAATAAATGTTTCAGTTACTAGTCGTTTTGAATTCCTGATTTAAAACTTTTATTACTATTATTTGTGGCCAAATTTATGTGATATGAATTTGGCAGTTACTAGTAATAATTTTATAACTTTATTCTGGCATGGCTATGATTGTCTATAAAATATTGGAGATGTCTAATTTGATGAGAGCTTTTTGATCCCCATTCTTTCCTTCCCATGTCTGCTCCATAGCCTTTAGTCTGTTGTGTTGCTTAGATTTCATCGACTTTCTTTTCGGCGTGCAACAAATTGGAAAAAAGACAGGATCTCCGAACCATTGCCGCAGAGAACACATGCACTGGGTGGCAATCAGGTTTATGGGCAGCGCTTATGCGTGACCGCTCGTGTGAACCTCGACACGACTACTTCCTCTACGTGTTGTCTTCCGCTATTTTGTTGATCAAGTAAGTAGTTCATTTGTTTATTGATAACAAGTATTTTTTGAAGTATGTCAAATGCCTACTAGTATTTATTTATGCATCATTATTCACCTATGAGTTATTCCTCCTAATAACAATTGAAATTAAAATATTGCAGATATTTCTAACAAGCTATACCCATGTGCTTTGGCAGACAGAGGAAGAAGGAAGAGTAAAGAAGGACGAAGAGGAATGAAAAGAAATGTGAAAGAGGAAGGGTGAGCATAAAGAGAAGTGAGATAATACTAGAGACCAACGAGTATGTTTTCAATTTATTCTCTGTTGAGTTTGATTTTTTTTGCATATGCAACCTTTTTTAACCTTATTTCAATTTGTTTCATATTTGAACTTTAGCATTTTCAGCTAACTTCTAATATAGAACTTGAGTTTCTGAAATATTTTAAAATGTAAGTTTCAAAATGATAGTTTCATGCAGGGTGGGGATTTTTTCTTGTCTTTCTTTTGGTTTCAAAGGCTAACTGTGACACCCCCGTCTCGTATAGACTTGGATAATACGAGATGGGTTGCCACTAATTGAATTGCAACAACATCATTGAAGATATTTCACAATCCAACGGTAGCACATTGCGAATACATAAGTATTTCAAGTCCAAGTTCATTACAAAAGTCGTAGGAGGCATTCCTCGCGGCAATTCAAACATCACAAAGTCTTTTAGAGGAAGTAAAATAACTAAGTCTTAGCGGAAGCATCTCCATCTCCTAGTTGGGGACTAGGCTCGAGACCCTATGCTTGGTGATCCTCATCTTCATCTCCTTGGACGTCCTCTTCTCCTTCGGGAAACCATTCGTCTTCTCCTATTTGGGCTTCATCTTCTAGGTGGGGGTTAAAAAAAGGGTGAGTACAAACATATTCAACAAGTCTCGGGAAATATTTATAAATGTAGGTCATCAAGGGCGGATGGGGCTTATTGGTATAAAAAGACTTTTAAATTTCTAAGTGTCCCATTCCTGTTAGCAGAGGTCCCAACCTCCACTAACTGATAAGTATTAATTTTTATTTATTTTTCAAAGTTCAATCTCAACCATTTCATCAACTCCATATCTTCTCATTTTTCACAACAATCCATCCATCTTCACACTCTTATCTTTTCTTTGGTACTGGCCTGCCCCTCCATCGCGAAGGTTTTCCCATAACATCAAAACACATTTTTATCTCTCAACCTAGGGTTGAACCTTTCCCTCTCTCTATGAAGCCATTTCGACTTCCCGAACTACACAAGTTCGTTGCCGACCACGAAGGCTGACTGTACACCCCTAGGGTGCACTCTAGTAATGCTTCCCAACCCTCAACTTATTTTCTTGATGAAAATCATAACCAAACACTACGCATGGGCAACTATCATGGCACGCGCCCATAACCGGGGGCACAGCTGTTCGAACAGTTCATACTTCTGCAGAAGGTGTACACTTTATCCTTACGTCACGAACTTCTCCTTGTTTGCAAGGCAAGGAGGCTCGCTACAAGGCATTTCTCTAGCCGACCTAGGATATCTCATTGCCACATAGACGGGTCCAACCAAAGATCCATTGGCCATCGGCCCCCTTCTCCTCTGAAATACCAAGGGTGCTCAAATCCCCTTTCACCTCTCCCTACCACGCCTTTCTTCATAACCATCACAATCTCATACGGCTTCTTGAGCCCATAAACTAACCACGGTGTCACCCTAGGCATTTCACATCTACTGGCAATCGGGCGATCCTAAACCCACTAGGTACTCAACCAGGGACACTCCATAATGTCCGTAAGGTTGCACTTTGGTGTGCATGACGTTTTTCCCAAGGAATCAGTCCTTATGCACCACTTGAAGTCGAACCCCGAATGGTGATGACAACTCATGGCAAGTTTTTACCCAAAACACCCTTATTTTTAACCATTTTCTTCTAACTCGGCACTCTGCACCGGTTTTCAAAACAATCTTTCAAATCCCATTTTCAACCCACACGCTTCATTCATTTGCAAACATGTAATGTAATAAAAGTAAAGACGTGGTTTGATCACGGACAACCCACATCATGATACTAGGATGGGGTCATCGTAACCATCATGGCGACAAGGTCAATAGGGTTCTCAATTATCAAGGATAGGCTAAGTGCAACAATTTTAGGTTTCATTGACGTACTCGCGAAGGCGATCGTCATGAATTTCAAGTGTATGTGTGCGTGTGTCCTAAACATGCATTTTTACAAAATTAAGTCAACAAACATAGGATCAAGCATGATCAAAGGGAGACTTGCCTTGATCCGTATAATACTCAGGTTCTTCGGGATTGAATTCTTGCGGATCTTCGACGTCGGTAACTATGGTGAGATAGCATCACATAAGTAGAAGCATACAGAAAGTTTTGGGAAAACATTTTTATTTCATCATAAATTAAAGTTCATAATTTTATGAATTTATAGAAATTTGAACGGACCTATTCGGATCTATAACGGATTTTTTATGATTTTTTTGAAGTTTAAACATTTTCTGAAATTGACAAGAGGTACAGTGCGCTATTGGGCTAAATGGGCTGACGGAAAATAATTTCAAAAAATGGAAAAAGATATTGTTTAGAGCGACTAGGCTGGCCTGATTACTGAATGATCTGTGCTGGTTTTAATTCCTAAAAATAGAAAATATTACTGTTTGAGATGGGCTGGCCGATCTGGCCTAGGGGGAATAATAGCACACTAGATGGGCCCGCTGGCAGTGGAACAGGGAGGATGGCATGCTGCAGGCTAGTGGCTGACGTGCGGGGCCCAACTGGCAGTGGAACAGGGGCCGAACAGTAGGCGATGGCTGGAGGTTGAAGACGACCTTCAATAGCCAAAACTTCTGCGGGGCATAACTTCTTCATACTAACTCCGATTGATCCCAAATTTTAACCATATGTTATACATACTATGATTAACATTATGTACGGTTGGATTTTCAATTAGAGCTACGGTTTGTCCATAATTAAAAGGGGGTAAACTAACAGAGGGGTGGCGTCGAGGGCCATAGGGGTGCTCCAGCGACCAACGGAGAACATTTTCACGGGATTAGAGCTAGCAGTAAACTATCCATGGTCTATGATCGACCTACATCGGCTCATACGAAGCTACCCACGGTGAAGCCTAAAGGTTTCCATGGTTCAACGTCATCGGCGACTTCCGATTGCGTTCCACCATGGCTATCCCATGGAACATGAATGGTAGGGCATAAGTAAGCTACTGCTACAAGGGATTAGGAGGAAGTTTTACCTATGGTCGAAACAAGGCGCGGCGGCGTCGACACGGGTCTCCGGTGAAGGTGCGGTTCCGGCGTCGGTGGCTGCAGAAATGAAGACAACAGAGGGTGCCTGTAACACGCCAAATTTTCAAAGGAATAAAAATATTATTTAAAATATTTTCCTGGAATTAATTATTTTGGAAATACCTTTAATACACTCTTTCAACATTTTGAACTACAACCTAGATGTAATGGCCAAACCAGGAGCTGAAAATTTTCATGTATGATCCTAAGACTAAGATATATTTTTGAGATTTTTTATAAATTTTTATCAACCTTGGAAGTAGCCCTAAGATTTTAATCTATTTCCTGGAATTATTTTTATTCAGAAATATTTGGAAACAGTAATGGGCCTCCCTCCTCCCTTTCTCTCTCTCCCGGCCAGCCCAGCCCGTTAACCTCGCCCGCCTCAGACTGACAGCCCGACCCCACCTGTCAGTGAGCCCCTCTCCCCTCGTCCGGGCGCCCGAGACCCCGGCCCCACCTATCGGCGCCAACCGCCCCCTCTCGCGCCCGAGCCCGACCCCACCCGTCAGCCGCCTCCCTCGATCACTCGCGTCCGCTAACATGTGTCCCCTGTCTGTCAGGCCCTTCGTCCCCACAAGATCCGCCCCCAAATCCCCCCCTCCTCACCGGCCGAAGCCCTAATCCCGCCTCGGATCCGCCCCCGCCGGCCCCCTCCCTTTAATCCATCGCCGGCAATGAATTCCCCTCAACGCGCCGACCGTTTCCCCCTCCTCAATTCCGACCAATTCGTGTCCAGATGTGTTGAACCCTTGCAACCAAGCTCGCCGGCATTTAAAAACACGTTTACTCCCGGCCATCGTCAATTACGCCCCCTCTGCCCCCGCCGACGACCCTATTTAAACCCCCTGGCCGTCCGCATTGCACCCCTACGCTCACACGCTGCGAGAACAAACAGAGCACTTGCATTTCGAGTTTTAGCGCACCACAGCCGTCGCTTGCCGTCACCGGAGTCCCCCTCCGACCTCGCCGCTGTAACCGCAAGGACCTCACCGACCCCGACCACCACTCCGTCGTCGACGAACCCCACTGGATCGCCGTCGTCGCCAAGGACCCGAACACCTTCGCCGCCTCCGCTCATCGCCGGTCTTGCTCTATCGACCATTCGTCACCGCAAGGGTACCCTCATGTTCCCCTAGTCGTCCTCTTTCCGTTTTAGGCCTTAACTCCGACCAACGTCACTCGCCGTGGCCGCTGGCCTGCTCGCTGTCGTCAGGGAAGATGACCGGCACGGGTCGAGTACCCGTGCCATGTCAGATTTGATCCCGACCGTGCAATCACGATCGGACGACGCCTGTGATCCCACGTGCGCGATCTAATCCGCACTGTCGGATCTGAACGAAACGTTACGTTTTAATCTCGCGCGTTCGTTTCTATTTAAAACCTATGTTTAATCTGAGCCGTTCATCGCGTACCGGTTCAGCCTTTTAATCTCGGCCGTCCACGTTAACTTAACGCCTCCGCCTCGCTCTCGCGCGTTGGATCTGGATCCAACGGTCCAGATTGAGCCGGACCACGCGCACAGTGTGCGGGTTCACTGTGGGCCTGGCTCACTGTGGACCCGAGGCGATTTAAATTTGAAAATAAATTCCAGAAACTGCTTTAAACTTGTAAAATTCATATCTGGTGCATTTTAACTTCAAAAATTACCATTCCACTTTCAGAAAATTTGTAATATTATTCTCTACATGTTCATTCAATAAAAACAATATGTTTACTTTGGATTTTTCATGTTTATTTAAATAGGTATTAAAATGCCCTTAGGGTAAAAATGTAAATTTAATTATTTAAATTTCAGTAAAGCTTATATTTATTTATTTCCTGTTAATATGATGAGACCACTAAGTTTTCCCTAAACCTTTCATTTTAAATTAATTAGAAAGCTTAAAAAGAGATCATTTCACAATTTAAAATCCCTTTTAGAGAGGGCCATATTTCTTTATTGTTCCTTTTAAAATTATTTATAAAATAGATTTCAGAAACTTAATAACTTTGTTTTTCTTAAATTAAACCAATTTAAACCTATGTGCTTGTTGTGTGGTTTTATATTGTTTAATTAAATGTTGTATTTATTTTATTTATATTGGGAAGATTACGACGCCGTCGAGGCGGCGGAATATTTCCCGGAAGTTCCTCCCTCTCCCCTCGCTGAACAAGGCAAGTCACCAAACCAATCTTTTGAGCATGTTGGACCCATGTTTCATTAAACTATCGCTAAAACACATAGGATATACATGCATTAGTCAAATGAAACCCTTACAATATATTTATTTAGGATCCCCTGACCTTGATGTGCAACCCAAGACATGCTTTCTAGCCTAAACTCCTTGTCACCATATGATTAGTATTATTAGCTAGTGTCCAATGTATTGACACGATTGCTATAGGATTAAAAATGAGTCGTAGCGATTGGTTCTACTATATGATCCCCGTTATTCTCATCTTTGGAATTTTGTTGGTGTTGGAGTTATGGTTGTGAGTGAATGCATGGTGGGTTCCGGGTGCAAGCTAGGGCATTGGTCTGTAGCACCCGGGGCACTATAAGGACCGATCTGCGGGATCCATTGCAATACACTTCCGTACTAACCACAAGTCTAATGTGTTAGTCCTAACTAAGGTATGGAGTGTTCCAAACCGAGGCCACCATTAGGAGATGGGTCAAGCAGCACCTGCGGGTGGCTTGTACCAATGTGGCACAAAAGGGGGTGCGACGTTAGCCGGGATGCGGCCCGGCACGCTGGCGAAACCTAGAGCGGGTGTTTATCGTTTGGAGCATTTCATGCTAAGGTTTTGGCACGAGTTCCCGTGGTATGGGTCATCTCGTTTGGGATGAGTGCGTGCCTTGTGGGTACAGTAGTACATCTCGATCAGAGTCATAAATCTTTTCGAAAAGCCGAGCCCACGGTCAAGGGCGGGTTGCGTGACATCCCACAGTTAGATTACTTTGAAATGGATGTGCATGTTGGTTTGACATGTAAGGACCGTTATGCGAGGAGGTAAAACGTACTCCTCGAGTTAGATGATGTTATTGTTGTTCATGTTTACTTTCCACATGATAAAACTTGACTACATTAACTGCAATAACTGAAAATGTATTTTTCCGCACTTTTAGCCAATTATCCTTCCTTGTTATTACCCTGCATTATTACTTGCATTTGCGGTGGCTTGTTGAGTACTTCTTGTACTCATACTCATTGAACACCTCAGAGGATGCCTACTACGAAGATGGTCTGGAGTAGCGACCCAGTCAAGCAGAAAGATCTTGAAGAAGGCGTTCGTCATGCAGTTTATTTTTATTATTTTTATTTAACTCTGATGTAATAAATATGGTCTGTGCACCATGAATACCGTCGTATGTACGTTTGTCGCATGATGAACCTCTTGTATTATTGTTTTTCTTACGAAATTCAATAATGTTCTGATTTCGGTAAATCGGGGCGCCACAGTGCTGGTCATGTTCCTGCTAACGGTACAAGGAATGGAGCAATGAGGAGGGAGATCTCGACGTACCCGAAAGTGGCGGTGAGGTGCTCATGAAGAACGACGGTGAACTCTAGTGCTCCGAGGGGGTTGGCAGTGGACTAGGGATTGAATGAGCATGTGTGCAGGCCGCGGTCGAGCTTGGGGGACTCTTAAACATGCGCGGTGGCATGGGCGACAACATGAGGTGATTAATGGAGGGGTACGACGACGCACGTTGGAGCAGGGAGCGGAGCAGGTGAAGGGCGTGCCGGAGATGACGTTTGGCCGAGCTAGGGTGGTTGGAGGTGACAAGCACGGGTACAAGGGCGACGAAGGACCGACGATAGAGGATATGGGCCTATATATCGAGGTGCTAGTTTTCCGGAGATTCCAAACCTCCTGACACCTCGTAAGGGTGATACCCGTAGATAAACATGATCTCCAACTTTGAACTCGAGATGGTGACGACGATTATATGCATAGCTCTTCTGTCGGCTTTGGGCTACTTGGAGCCTACTACGAATGATCTTGACTTGGTCTTCGGCCGACTGTATGAAATCTAGCCCAAACACCGGGTTGGAACTAGTGGTATCCCAGCACAAAGGGGTTCTACACTTTCTTCCATATAACGCCTCGTTAGGCGACATCTGTATACTAGCTTGATAGCTATTATTGTAGGAAAATTCAGCATAGGGTAAGCATAGATCCCATGTACGGGCAAATTCCAAGGCACATGCCCTCAACATGTCTTCTAATATTTGGTTTACCCTTTCCGTTTGGCCATCTGTCTGAAGATGGTAAGCCGTACTGAAATTTAGGTGAGTGCCCATGGCTTCATGTAATTGTTCCCAAAATCTTGAGGTAAACTGGGTACCTCTATCTGAGACTATCTTCTTGGGTACAACATGTTGGCATACTATTCGGCTCATATATAGCTCAGCTAGCTGTTTACCATTGAATGTAGTTTTGACCGGTAGAAAGTGTGCTACCTTGGTCAGACGATCCACAATTACCCAAATAGAGTCATAACCTCGTTGAGTCCTGGGTAGTCCTGTTATAAAGTCCATACCAATTTCTTCCAATTTCCACTCTGGTGTGTGAAGGGGCTGCAATAAACCGGCGGGTTTTTGATGTTTGGCCTTTACTCGTCGGCATGTGTCGCACTTAGAGACATACTCGGCAACATCCTTCTTCATTCCGGACCACCAATAGTGTTGTTGGAGGTCTTGGTACATTTTAGTACTTCCGGGATGTATGGAGTAGGTTGACTCATGAGCCTCTTTTAGAATGAGGTCTCTAATCCCTTCTTCTTTTGGAACACAAATCCATTGACTAATCCATAGGGTTCCTTGGTCATCAATCTTAAATTCAGTATTCTTGCCTTCTGACATACCTTCCTTGATATGCTTGATTTCTTCATCTTCTTTCTAGGCTTCTCGGATCCGCATCTCTACTGTGGGTTGTACCACTAGGGTAGCTAAGGTACTAGGTGGTACTATGGTAAGGCGAAGTCTTTCAATTTCTTTACATATTCGGTCTTGATTGGTCTGCATTAATGCCATATTGCAATAAGCTCTTCGGCTTAAGGCTTCAGCGACCACATTGGCTGTTCCTTGATGGTAGTGAATACTGAGATCATAATCCTTGATCAATTCTAGCCATCTTCTTTGCCTTAGGTTCAATTCTGTCGGAGTAAAAATATACTTTAGACTTTTGTGGTCTGTGTAAACCTCACATCTACTACCGAGAAGGTAATGCCTCCAGATTTTTAAAGCATGCACAACTGCAGCCAATTCCAAATCATGAGTAGGATAATTTTGCTCATGGGGTCTTAATTGTCTTGAAGCATATGCTACCACTCGATGATCTTGCATCAAGACACATCCTAGGCCTTTTTGAGATGCATCACAATAGATCTCAAAATCTTTTTTGATGTCTGGTAGTGTTAGTACTGGGGCTATGGTAAGCTTCTGCTTTAATTCTTAAAAGCTCTCCTCACATGCAGGTGTCCACTCAAACTTCTTCTCTTTCTTGAGTAGCTCAGTCATTGGCTTGGCAATCTTGGAAAAACCTTCAATGAATCTTCTATAATAACCAGCAAATCCTAGAAAATGAGAAACCATGTTGAAGAATATGGTTTTGATACTCGAGATGTGATGAGTGATTGTCAACAGAAGTCAAAGGAAGGGAGATGTGAAGACCTGCCGAGTCTGAGGCGCATGTGACTCAGGTACACGGGCAGTGAGCGACGGCCGGGCAGAAGAGCCGCGGAGTCGGGCTAGCCCAATCCGTGTACATGGCTAGGAGCGGCAGATGATCCATTGGTATGTTGACTAGGTTTGACTCAGGTACACGGGCGGTGAGCGATTGCCGGGCTGAGGAAGCCGCGGGGTCGGGTTGGCCCAATCCGGGTACCCGGTGCGAAGACGGTGGATGTTTCGTCAGTTTCGGCGTAAAACTGACAATCTATGTTTAATTTGTTTTTAGGATATTAATATTTATTTTTAAGTTTAGAATATTTTTATTTAAGTCAGGTGATTTTTCTAAGAATATTTTAGTAATTTTCGGAATTTGTTTTAGAGTCAGTTTAATTTTACCCGAGGGTAAATTAGTTTTTTCATGTATTAGGATTTGCCTATAAATAGGCCCCTATCCCCCTGGGGATAGAGGACTGTTCTTCATAGATCAATCTGCAGTCCACCAGCAATTCGATAGATCTCTGTTTTTTCTTTCATCGCCGTTTCTATTCTGTGGGGCGGATTTCACCGGCGCCGGGCGACGCGCGCACGTCCGCATCATTTTTGGCAGCTAGCTCGGCGTGCTCGCCGTATGTTTTTGCGGCAGCCTGGCAAGCGACACGTCAGCTACCTTGTGTCAAGCTTTGCGTGGCGGAAACCAAGATCAAGGAGTGCTGCTACTTGTTTCTCTTTTCACACGGCAAGTTACTTAGTAAATGTGCACTGCTACCGAGACAACAAAAGTTGTTTTTTGTTTTTACGGCAGCCTGCAGATTCTAGTTTTGCGTGCGGAAGAGATTTCTTTGCAGCTGTGACGCAGCGGTGTCAGGAGAACAGACCAGGCGTGCAACAGGCGAGCGGTTGGATCTTCTACGACGGGCACGACGTAAACGGAGGATTTTTCAGAGCAGGTAAGTTCTAATCTAATCTCCTATTTTCGAGGTAGATTAGTTAGATAGATAGTCATCTATTTTTTAATTAGCCTATGAATTTGATTGTTAATCTCGTGGTTAACTTTTATCTGCTAAAATATTATTAGAGCTCGCATATTTTATTTAAGTATTATTAATCTGTTCATATAAAAATATATATATCTTATTAGTCGAAGTAATATTTTTATTCTAGATTCTCATGAAATATTTTATGTTTATCACTTAATTAATTTTTGAATGATCCATGTTTTATTCATTTGATTAGTTTTTTTCTGGACTATAATATAAATATTTCGTGATATATCTAGGTGTTTTTATTTACTATAGTATTTTTATTTAGTTTATCTTTAATATCATTTTAATTAGGACACCGATCATTTTTTTCTACTAGACAACCTTAGTTTCAATAATTTGCTTTGCTAATATTATTTGACTGGTTAAGTTTGTTTGGGTATTTGGATTAGCACATAGTTTAGCAAGAAATTTTTAGGCGCCCATTCACCCCCCCTGTGGTCGCTACTTTCGGTCCTACAAGTGGTATCAAAGCGAGGTTAGGCTTTTCTAATATCTTAACCGATTCAAAACCTAGGTAGTGACCATGACGTCTTCTGGTAAAATCCCGTCCCTAAAGGCTTTTGGCTACACTTATTGGAAGACTCGCATGCGAGCATACCTTATGAGCCAGAGCTCGGACATATGGGAGATTTGTGTTCATCCTAATTTCACCATAACGACTATTGCTGCGGATACTGCTGCAAATGTAATTACCCAGCATCAAAATAACAGTAAGGCGGTGAATATTTTATTTTCTGGTCTAGGTCCCAGTGAGTTTGAGCGTGTTAGCCATCTCACCACTGCTCGAGAGATCTGGGCTACCCTCCAGGCACACCATGAGGGGACAACTCAGGTCAAGGCTAGACTATATCAGACCTACTGGCGTGAGTATGAAAATTTCTCATAGAAGCTGGGTGAGACTGTTGAGGCTTTGTTTGGTCATTTTCAATCGATCATTAACGAGCTTCGTGTTAACAAGGCCAAGGGTGATCAGCTGGTCTCGGATCATGAATAGGCGCTTAAGGTACTCCATACCTTGGACCCTAAGATCTGGGAGATCAAGGTCTCTTCTATTGTTGAGAGCACATCTTATGATACCTTGACCATCGCAGAACTTTTTAGTAAGCTCAAGGCCTCAAAGGTCGATATTCAGTTGAGATCAAATCTCACTGATTCTGGCTCAAAGACTCTAGCACTTGCGACACCGTCGGCTGATCCTAATGCCATGAGTTGTACTGCTTTTTCCTTGATGTCTATCTCCGAGGACCATCTTGATACACTAGGAGATTATGATCTGTGCTTGTTTAACAACCGGGTGTGACGTGTTTATGATAAGCGAATGTTTAAGAGACACGGCACAAAATTTGGATGCTTTGAGTGTGGTAACCCAGGTCATTTTATCGCCGACTGTCCCAAGCAGAAGAATTACAAGAAGGGAACCGGCGGCAACTCCTACAACTCCGGCAAGTACGACAACTCCACGAAGGCCAAGCCCAAGACAAGATTCTTTCGAAAGGCTCTGAAGGATTACAAGCGTGAGAACAAGAAGCGAGACAAGACCTTCTTCGCCGAGATGGAGAAAAGATACTCCAAGAGATCCTCGTCTTCCTCATCATCTTCAAGTTCAAGTGATGAAGAGATCATGATCAGGAAGGGGAAGGACAGGGACAATCCGGTGGGCCTCTGTTTCATGGGCTTCGGGGACAAGCCAAAGAGTCGCTCACGTCATAGCCGAAGACCCCACAAGAGCTTTTGCTCAATGGTATTGGGGAGAAGAAAGAAAAGGACTCCTCCGACGACTCCTCCGACGACGACGATGAGAAGGTATCATCCTATGAACAAGAAGTTGTTAATTTATTAGAACAGAATTGTCAGGAGTTGAAGTATAGGGAGAGACTGAGGAGCCATGCTGACGAGCGTGGGCCTCATGGCTCCAGATGTGATGAGTCATTATCAACAGTAGTCAAAGAGGACTGTAAAGAGAGGAGATCTGCTGCGTCATGGGCCGCGTGTCACTCAGGTACACGGGCAGCGAGCGACTGTCTGGCAGAGGGGCCGCTAAGTCGGGCTGGCCCAATCCAGGTACATGGGCTAGGAGCAGCAGAGGACCCACTGGGTTGTTGACCAGGATTGACTGAGGTACACAGGCGGTGAGTGATTGCCGGGATGAGAGAGCTGCGGAATCGGGCTGGCCCAATCCGGGTACATGGTGCAAAGTCGGTGGAGGCTTTGTCAGTTTCGGCGCAAAACTGATGACTGCTGATCTTGTATCGGACTGTCCAGAAGAGAAGCCGTAGTCACTACGAAAGCTTAGCTTCCGGATAAGTCATCTGTAAAGAGGAGTTTGCTATTTTGTCCTTAGGCCCACAGTTAGTCAGTCGAGTCTGTAAAAATATCCTAAGGGCAGTTTGGTCTTTTCTATTTATTTCAGCGTCTGTAAAAAACCCTAGGGGTATTTCTGTATTTTCCCATTTATTGGACTGCCTATAAATAGGCCCTAATCCCTAGGGTTAGGGTTAACTCACTTTAATCTAAAAATCAGAGTTCACTTTCCCCACGTTACTTTCTTGTTCAACTCCTGTTTTGTGCGCCACCACTGTTTTCTGTGTTCTTCTAGTTTGTGCGCCGCCACTGTTCTTCATGGGTTCATCAAGTTTTGTTTCTTAGGGTGATAGAGAAATCTCCACATCAGGTTCTATTATTCCTCTCTCAGTCATTGAACGTCATGTTGTGAATCTATTTCTTGGTTGCCTCGTTTTGCGTGCCTAGTTCATCTGTGTGCGATAGCTGTTGTTTTTGCTACAGTGTGTTCCTGCCATCTGCTTTTTATTCATCGTGAGGAGTATTTTACTATGTTTTTATTCTTCGTGTGATCTGCAGAAATCTCTTCCTGGATGCATGTATTATCTTGATCTGTGTTGTTGAGAAACCAAGAGTTGGTTTCGGAGTCTGTGATGAGTGATTGACAGATTTTACCCTCTGATTCGGAGGTTGGTTCTCCGAAGGGGTTCGGAGGTTGGTTCTCTGAAGGGGTTCGGAGGTTGGTTCTCTGAAGGTGTTCGGAGGCTGTTTCACCGAAGGGTTCGGTGGGCTCTGGTTGCTGCAGCTGTTGCAGCGGAGTGTGCCTGTTGGAGGGGTCCGACAGTACACGATGATTGGCTGTACCGAAGGTCTCGATACTTTGGGCGGTACACCAGAGTGTGTATCGGAGGTTGTTTACTCGGAGAGGTCTCCGGGGTTCTGGATACACTTGTCTGCTTGTCAGTGGTGCGCAGGGGACTTAGGAGGCGACGGACGGTTCACAAAAGGTGAACCTGGGTCAAGCGGGAGGCTTGATGCCAGGGGAGCAGGGAGCTCCGTCACGAAGGCTGCGAAGGGGTTGAGGTCGGACCTCGGGTCGAGGTGTGCCAGGAGAAGGCAGTAAGTGCGGAGTGTTACTTCGGGTGAAGGTACCCCTAGATGAAGTCCTCGGAGGCAAGGCACTTCGAAGGGTACTCCGAATGGAGTGACTTCGGAGTTTGGTGGATCAAGTCCTCAGCAGAGGCAAGGTGTTCAAAGTGTGCTCCGGAGGGAGACACTCGAAGGTATACCCGACGAAGGTCTCAGAAGTCGAGGTGCATCGAAGGCATGGTCCGGGTGAGGCTCGTCGAGGAGTGTGCTCGGGGAGAGACACTGCGACGAAGTGCTCATGGAATGCTTCATGCGGAGGCCTTGGACGAAGGAGGGACTTTGAAGGGTGGTACTCCGAAGGTGGGGCTTCGGAGTGAGGCTGGCTTCGGAGCAAGGCAGGCTCCGGAGCGAGGCTGACTTGAGGTGCTTTGGCCGTGCATGGTTTTGGTACACGGACTGACGGAGTTCGAGCTGGGAGAAGCTGTGAAGCCGTGGTGATCCACTCCGAAGGTGTTGGTGCGAAGGCCCAAGGGCTTTGACGGCTTCGGCTCAAAACCGTCACTATATCGAAGGCTGACTTCGGTGAAGCGAAGGCCATCAGGATCAAGGCTTCTCACCGAAGCTACCGCACCCCTCGCGTGCAAATGGGGGCTTGAGAATAATCCAAGACTGTAAAGGCTGACAGTGTCTTCTCTGCAAAAAGCTAACACTGTCCCCTCTGCAAAGCTGACAAGAGAAGCCTCCAAATAAAACAGACTACCTTTTGTACCCCTCTGTTCTGATGAGACAAAAGCAATGTAAACCCTAGGGGTAAGGTAGTCAATTCACATGGCTGAATAGTGGCTATAAATTGTGGAGGTTGGGTAGGTCACATTAACACTTTTGAGCATTCATTGTTGAGCTCCTATACTAGCCCCTCATACTTTGTATTCATCCTGTGAGTACAATTTTTGTGTTCCCTGTTCAAGCATCGATGTCTTGATTCTGTGTTCATTTTCTGCTTGAGCTTGTATGCATACCTCGCTACATGCTTCGATCTCTTGTGTGTCACTTCTTTTGTGTTGAGTTTGTGAGAAGCCTGTTTGAGCGAAGCGTCTTGGAGCGAAGTGTGTTTTTCAGTGTGTGTTCGCTCTGTGTAAACTGGAGGCTAGACCTCGCTGATTACTAGCGAAGGACTGATCGAAGCCCATTTTTCTTCCCGTGTCGAAGTCTTAGCGAAGTCTATTTTGTGTGTGTTTTGACCTTCGAAGTACGAAGCCCAGCACCAGTTGCTGTCGCTAAGTATTCGGTCTAAGTCCTCAGAGGGAAGTCCGCTCTTGCGAAGGGTGAGGTGCGAAGCCTGCACGAAGGCACCCTGTGTGCGAAGGCTACACTGACTTAGCAGAAGCTAAATCTTTGAGGTTGTGGGTGGAGAGAAGTCCTCTTGACTTCGAACTTTTGCTCCTTGCGAAGCCTGTGTTCGGAGCAGTCAAATACCTCCGAACCTGAACTTCGAAGGGTGTGTTCGAAGCTTGTTCCACAGAGGACAGAATTAAAACAGAAGGCTATTTTTAGTCTGAAATTTTAAAAGCTCCCATTCACCCCCCTCTGGTCGCCGTTTCCGGTCCAACAGTTGCACATAGTTTCACAAATATCTTATTTTAATCTTTGTTGCCGTTGCTTCCTGGCAGAACGTGTGGAAGAGTCTATTTCTTGCTTTGAAAATTGCTATATATTTTTTGGAGCTAGGGTCTCTAGGCTTTTTGCCTTTGTGCGTGTAGACTGCAGGAAATACTCAAGAGCTTTTCTTGCTTTCTGTAGTTAGCTGCTGTCCTAGTGCATGCATTTTTAATCTAGAGGCTCTAGCTTCAACAGCTAGCTGTGTAGGTGGTCAGTCTTGCTTCGTGCCTTGTACAGGTTCTGCACAGTAATTCAGCTAGGTGTAGCCTTGGCTTCTAGTTTTTGTGCCTAGCCCGTGCAGCAAGTCTGTCACAGTTCTTCACGCGCGGATCAGTACTTGAGTATCTTGCTTTTGAGAAATGCAGAGATCTCAACAACTTGTTCGCATGGAAAAACGTGTACAGAATACTCTTTGTTGCTTCTCGTGAACACAACGAAGTCCTACACGAAGGTTCGTTGAATCGTGTAGAGGTTTTGGCTTAGAGCATCACTTCGAAGGTGTCAGTTCGGAGGTTCCTTTCTAGTTTCACGTGGTTCGGTCAGGTGTTACTCAGTCCTCGGCTTCGACGGCGTTTCCTGTACCTGACTAACTTCATTGTTCGAAGCATGGTAGCGGAGTACTTTGGCTGGGTTCGGAGTGCCTAGCGAAGGTTCTTGCGAAGCCTCATTTTTTTGGGTAACTTTGGACCTGTTAGCTTCGGCAGGATTCAAAGTTTGCTCTTCGAGGTCTGAAGTAAGTTTTCAGCTGTTTCTGAAGCCTGCTTACTTCGAAAACTGCAGTGTGACTTCGAACGAATACCTCAAACTTTCTTCGACAGTCTTCGGATCAAAAGTAACTTTTGAACAGTGACTGTTTCTCCTCGTTTTACGTGCACTAAAATTAAACCTATGTGATGATTTATTTGTGTGAGGATTGATCTGACCATATTTTTAACTGTTCTGCTAATCTGCCTATAAGCACTGTTTTGGTGTCCTTATTTCTAGGTCAATAGTTTTTTATAGGATAGATTATTTTCTTGATTTAGATCTGCTAGATTCTACTGGTTGTCAGTCGAGGTGCGTTGGGTATTGGGAAAGGCCATTGATTCGCAAGAATTTTCAAGGCGCCCATTCACCCCCCCTCTGGTTGCTACTTTCGGTCCTACAAGTGGTATCAGAGCCTGGTTAGGGTTTTTCCATACCTTAACCGGTTCTCAACCCCAGTAGTGATCATGACGTCTCCTGGTAAGGTCCCGTCCTTGGAAGCTTATGGCTATAATTATTGGAAGACTCACATGCGAGCCTATCTCATGAGCCAAAGCTCGGAAATCTGGGACATTTGCGTTCACGCTACATTTGTTGTATTGCTAGTTGCTGAGCAAGGTACTCCTGGTATCATTGTCCAACATCTGAACAATAGTAAAGCTGTGAACATTCTGTTTTCTGGTTTAGGTCCCACTGAGTTTGAGCGTGTGAGTCATCTCTCCATTGCAAGAGAGATCTAGGCTACCCTCAAGGCACACCATTAGGGGACAACCCAGGTCAAGGCTCGGCTCTATCAGACCTACCGACGTGAATATGAGAACTTCACACAAAAGCCGGGTGAATCTGTTGAAGCGTTGTTTGGTCGTTTTCAATCGATCATAAACAAGCTTCGGGACAACAAGGCTGAGGGTGCTCAGTTAGTCTCAGATCACGAGCAGGCGCTCAAGGTTCTCCATACCTTGGACCGAAAGATCTGGGAGCTCTAGGTATCCTCTATCGTTGAGAGCACTTCTTATGATACCTTGACCATTTCTGAGTTGTTTAGCAAGCTGAATGATGAGGACATCACATCACATGATACACACATGCACCACCATGATACACACATGCACCAACATGATACACACCTGCACCACCATGATACACACATGCACCAACATGATACACACATGCACCATCATCCTATAATTCAATTACAGGTTAATTCTTTCCTTAGCAACTATGTTAATATTTGTTTGGATGGGATGTTACTGAATACTAGTGATGTTTTGTTTCTTAGGAACATGGGAGAAGATGGAATAGGAGAGTTGGAGTTGAAGACGGAGTCGCACGGATGATTTGAAGTCAAGAATTCGCTGGTTCGGACTACATCAACCACCATGCACCAAAATGGGCATAACTTCCTCATACGATGTCCGATTGGCACGTTCTTGGACGTTTTGGAAAGCTAAGGAGAATACCAATCTTTTGGCGTTGGTTTCGCCTCATTTGGTGTTTCGAGTCGTCCTGTGTGACTGAAACAGTCCTGCATGACAGAACTGGGCCGAGTTGGACCTTGTACTGAGTTGGAGGCCGTGTTGGCCCATAGTCCGAGTCGTGTGCGCCTCCTACAGGCTGCCCACGCCTTATATACTAACGCCAGCCGCCTTTAGGGTTAGGTTTTGCTTTGTTTGCATCTACACTTGTGTGTTTAGATCCCGCTCCTGCACCGGACCGATTGGTTGCTGCATCAGCGTTTGTGAAACCTCTCCTCATCATAGTTCATCTGTGATTTGGCATTCGACTTGTATCTTCCTGTTCTTGCTTGTGTTCTTGGGTTCCCTTGCAGGAACTAGCCTTCATGGCGAGGTCAATCGCGCCCTACGAGGTTGATAACTGACGGAGATAGTGGGGTAGCGATTGCAAGGTTTTGATCCGCCAGACCGGAGCCTTGGATCGTCAACGTCGAGATTCTCCACCAATCGAAGTTATCCTTACCTAGCGGAAGATCGGGACCAATCCCCCATTACTGAAGGCCACTGAGGTTGATATCCAGCTGAGATCAAATCTCACTGGCTCTGGATCAAAGTCCATGGCCCTTGCTACACCTTCTGTTGATCCCTCTTCTGTGAGCTGTGCTGGGTTCTCTTTGATGTCTATCACTAAGGATCAGCTTCAGTCTTTGGGAGATGATGACCTGTGTCTTTTTAACAACCGGGTGGATCGTGTTTATGACAAATGAATGTTCAAGAGACACGACACAAAATCCGGGTGCTTTGAGTCTGGTGATCCAGGACACTTCATCGCCGACTGCCCCAAGTGCAATGGACACAAGAAGGGCACCGGTGGTGGCTTCCATGACTCCGGCAAGCACGACAGCTCTTCCTTCAACAAGGGCAAGCCAAAGACCAGATTCTTCAGAAAGGCCCTGAAGGACTACTGGCGAGAGAACAAGAAGCGCGACAAGGCCTTCTTTGCCGAGATGGAGAAGAGCTACTCCAAGCGGTCCACGTCTTCTTCCTCTTCATCGAGCTCAAGCGATGAGGAGATCATCATCAGGAAGGGGAAGGACAAGGTCGATCCGGCGGGTCTTTGCTTCATGGCTTTCGGGGACAGACCGAAGAGCCGCTCACATCAGCACCGAAGATCCCGCAAGAGCTTCTCCGATGACTCCGACGACGACGACAACGAAAAGGTATCATCTTATGAACGCGAAATCGTTGATTTACTTGAAAGAAATCGTTAGGAGTTAAAATATCGGGAAAACTGCTTAGGGGGGCTAAGAAAAGGATAGATGAGTTAGAGAGTGAGCTTGCCGTAGCCAATGGCAGAATTGAGAGTTTATCTTCTTCCCCTTGCTTGGGTGATAGCAGTGAGTGCCCAAAGTGTGAGGTGCTTCTGTGTGACTTGTCGACTCTGAAGTCCAAGTACACAGAAAGGGTTGATGAGAGGGACGCTTTGGCCACTGAGCTTGAAAGCGCTCAGCTGGAGCTCAAAGATGCTCAAGCCACTGTCGTTGTGCCCTGTGCTGATTGTCCATCTCATCTTGCTAGTTTAGCTGAGCTGAAAGCCAAGGGTGATGAGCATCTGGGTGATTTGGAGAGAGTGAGAGCTGAGCTGGCACAGACTAGGCTAGAGCTTGAGACACTGTCAGTTCCACCCACTGTCTGTGAGAACTGTCTGTCTCTTAGACTGGAGTTAATTAATCTAAAAGCCGAAAAGTTTGTCCAGATAGATAGCGAGTGTGAGACCTGCTTGTCTCAGGTGGAGGTTCTAGCTTCCTTGAGAGAGGAGCTAGCTGACTCTCAGAATGAGAACGTTTACCTCCGTTCTATCCTGAGTTGGATCAGTGCTAGAGAGCCACAGCTCGGCATGATGATCTAGCAGTTTAAGAGGCAGGATGGGTTTGGGGTAGGTTACACCTACACCAAGGCTGACTTTGAGAGTGCCATTAGCCGAGCAGTGGAGTGGAGTAAAATGACTCCAGAGCAGAGATACCCCAAGACTCACTCCACTGAGTCTTCCCAGGCTAGTCAGCCCAAGGATGGAGTGATCCATGAACAGCCCAAAGCTCCACCAAAGAAGCCCATCTGGGTTCCAAAGCCCAAACACCTCCACACTTCTCTTGACTCTCTTCCAGGACCCTCTCAACCCAAGAGGACTACACTAAACATCACTAAGATCAAGAATCCCAAGCCTCAACCACATCCCAAGAAGCCCACCTACCACTGTGAGTATTGTGAGAGAGAAGGGCATCTTGCGGAATTTTGCTTCAGGAGGAAGCGGGTTGAGAGAGCAGAGCGTGCTCGTGGTGGTCAGGAGCAGTTCTACCAGCAGGGTGGTAGACTGCGTGTTCCTCGACATGGGGAGAGGCTGGAGGCCAGGCCGAGTCGTGTAGGTGATGGTAGAGGAGACGGCTTTCATGCCCGTGCTCCAGTTGGTGGTGTTCGTTCCGGTAGAGCTCCAGGCCGTTTTTGCTATGGTCCTGGACCTCGTGGCCGAGGTTTTAGGCAGAACCATGGACCGCGCTTTGATCCGCGCTTTGGTCCAAATTCTTCTGATGGTTTTTGCTTTCCTTCTTTTGAGCAGATGGCTCGACACTAGTTTAGTACTTTTGCTAAACCTGGTGTCGGACCATTTGCTCCCCCTTACAACCACTGATTGTGCAGGATCGAGGACTGGAGGACGTTTGGATCATGGACTCAGGATGCTCTCGCCACATGACGGGACATCATAGATGGTTCTCCAGTCTCACTCCCCCGAGCTCCAAAGAGTACATCACTTTTGGAAACAGTGGTCAAGGGAAAGTAAGTGGCATCGGCTCAATTCGCATTTCAGACCATTTCTCTTTGAATAATGTTGCCTTGGTTAAAAATTTGAACTTTAATTTGATTTCTGTTTCGCAACATCTTGAGGATGGTTTGGAGGTGCGTTTTAAGAAGGACAATTCTTCTATGTTTGATTCTAGAGGGTCTTTGATTTGCCAGATCTTACCATTCGGTAAAGTTTTTCGAATTGACTTCTCTAGTTCTTTTGGTCCTCGCTGTTTGATTGTTGGATCCTCCTCTGAGCTCTGGAAGTGGCATAGGAGGTTAGGTCATTTGAGTTTTGATCTGCTAGTCAGGTTGAGCTCTATGGACCTCATCCGAGGATTTCCCAAGCTTAAGATGGAGAAGGATCTAGTTTGCCATCCCTGTCGTCACGGGAAAATGGTTGCCGCTTCTCACTCACCTGTGACTCAGGTGATGACTTCGTATCCGGGCGAGCTGTTACACATGGACACTGTAGGTCCATCTCGGGTACGCTCAGTCGGTGGAAAGTGGTACGCGCTTGTGATTGTTGACGACTTTTCTCGATTCTCGTGGGTTTTCTTTTTGGAGTCTAAGGATGAAACTTTTTAGTTTGTTCATGACCTGATTTTGAAGCTGAAGAATGAGAACAATGGTCGGATGCGTGCAATTCGCTCCGACAATGGCTCTGAGTTCAAGAACTCTCAGTTCGTCAGCTTCTGTAGTGATCAGGGTCTTGACCATCAGTTTTCTTCTCCTTACACTCCCCCACGGAACGACATTGTGGAACGAAAGAACCGCACGCTAGTCGAGATGGCCAGGATGATGCTCGATGAGCACAGGACTCCTAGGCATTTTTGGGCTGAAGCCATGAACACAGCTTGCTATCTGGCCAACCGCATTTTTCTTCGAGCTTACTTAGGTAAGACTTCATATGAGTTGCAGTTTGGCAGACAGCCCAAGGTGAGCCACTTGCGAGCGTTTGGCTGCAAGTGCTTTGTGCTCAAGAAGGGAGGGCATTTGGACAAGTTTGAGTCTCATTGCTGGGACAAAGTTTTTCTTGGCTACGCTTTACATTCTCGAGGTTTCCGTGTTTGGAACCTCGACTCCCAGCAGCTTGTCGAGACTTGTGAGGTTTCTTTTGACGAATCCTTGCCTTCTTTAACTCCTTCTTTTGAGCTTTCTAGCGATGATGAGCTCGGAGAGTCCCTCTTCGAGGAAGATGAGGATACTCCAGCTACTGATGAGGGTGGGCCTTCTGCGCCTGCTGCAGAGCCCACACCTTCTGAGACTTCGACTGAGGACGAGGGTGGACCTCTTATCACTTCTTCCACTTCGATCGAGCCCCCTCAGTCAAGTCCAGAGATGCCAGCTGCTGACTCCGGTGAGGTAACTTCAGATCACCAGGGATCCCGAGCAGTTCAGCGTGATCACCCCTCAGAGCTCATCATTGGTGATTTGACTGAGAGAACTTTATGTTCATCTGGTACCTCTCTTGCTGTGTTTGCTGAATCTGCTTTTGTTGCATCTTTTGAGCCCAGAGACATTTCTCATGCTCTTTCTGATTCTAATTGGATTAACGATATACAAGAAGAGCTTGAGAATTTTGTCCGTAATCGGGTTTGGACACTAGTTGAGCCGCCACCAGGATGCAACCCCATAGGCACCAAGTGGGTGTTCAAGAACAAACAAGGTGAAGATGGGGTTGTGGTGCACAACAAAGCTCGACTAGTTGCACAAGGTTTTTGCCAGAAGGAAGGTATTGATTTTGAAGAAACTTTCGCCGCTGTTGCCCATCTTGAGTCCATTCGCATTCTTTTAGCTTTTGCCATTTCGAAGGGTTTTAAGCTTTTTCAAATGGACGTCAAGAGTGCTTTTCTGAACGGGTATATAGAGGAGGAAGTGTATGTTAGGCAGCCCCCCAGTTTTGAGATCCCTAGGTTTCCTCGACATGTTTTTAAGCTGCAAAAAGCTTTATATGGTCTAAAGCAAGCCCCTAGGGCTATGTATGACCGGTTAAAGCAATTTTTATTGGGGAAGGGCTTTGTGATGGGTTCTGTGGATAAAACTCTCTTCCTGCTCAGAGATGCTTCAGATTTCTTAGACGCTCAGATTTACGTGGATGATATTATCTTTGGCGGTACTTCTAATGATCTTGTGTCCAAGTTTTCTGAGCAGATTCACAGCGTGTTTGAGATGAGCCTCATGGGTGAGCTCAAGTATTTTCTAGGGCTCCAGATCAAACAGACCAAGGATGGCACCTTCATCCACCAGGGTAAGTACACTCGGGATATGTTGAAGAGATTCGACTTTGGTGGAGAGCTGAAGCCTCAAATGACCCCAATGGGCACATGTAACACCCCAAATTTTCAAGACAATAAATATATTATTAAATTCAATTTCTTGGAATTATTATTTCTGAAAATACTTTTAAATCCCTTTTATACCCTTTTGAACTACAACATAGAGTAGATGACCAAATTAGGAGGTGAAACTTTTTGTATATGATCCTAAGGCCAAAAGATAATTTTGAGAATTTTTATAAATTTTTACCAGCCTTGGAAGTAGCCCTAATCTTTTAATCTATTTTCTGGAATTAATTTTATTCAGAAAAACATTAGAACAGTATTGGGCCGTTTCCCCCTCCCTTCTCTCTCTCCCGGCCGGCCCAACCCACTCCCACCCGCGCGCGCCTTCTGACCAGTGGAGCCCACCCGTCAGTGAGCCCCTCTCCTCTCACGCGCGCACCCGACGCCTTGGCCCCACCTGTCGGCGCCAACTTTCTCCCCTCGCGCCCGAGCCCGACCCCACCCGTCAGTCGCCCGTTCGCTCGCTCGCGTTCGCTGGCTTGTGGCCCCCGCCTGTCAGACCCGTCGTCAACCTCTCGCCACCGCCCCCAAATCCCGCCGGCCGACGACCTCGCCCTCGGATTCGCCTCGCCGACGCGTCCCCCATTAAATTGCCGCCATAACTCGGTCCCCCGCGTCGCGCCGACCGTTTCCCCGCTTTAACCCTCGCGTTTATGCCACGGGATCGCCGCTCCGCGTGCATGGCCGAGCCATCGCCGGCGAGTAAAGGCCCTCTGGCCGGTTTCCTTGCATGCGACCCCCGCCGGTGACCCTATTTAACCCCCCTGCCTCCGCCGCGTTCGACCCCCACGCTCAATCGCCTCGAGAACGAACAGAGCGCCCCTACTTCGCCCTTGAGCATTTTCTCCCTGCTTCGCCTCCGGCCGCCCCTCGCCGTCGCCTCGGACCACCCCGGCCCTCGCCTCCGCCACCGTCGTGACCGCCAGGACGTCCCCTACCTCGGCCACGTCCCCGCCGGTCAAGGACGTCGCCGGAACCCCATCGCCGACGAGGAGCCCGAAGTGCTTCGCCGTCTACCCTCGCCGCCGACCACTTCCCGTCGACCCCTCGCCTCGCCTAAGGTACCATCATGACCGCCGTAGTGTCCTCTTTCCATTTCTAGGCTTAGCTAGGACCGCCGTCGCTCGCCGTGGCCGTTGGCCCGCTCGCCGTCGTCGGAGAAGACGACCGGCACGGGTCGAGTACCCGTGCCGTGTCGGATTCGATCCGCGCCGCGCGATCCAGATCTAACGGCCCAGATTTAATCCCTCGTGCGATTTAATCGGCGCCGTCGGATCTGAGTGAAGCGGTACGTTTTAATCTCGTGCGTCCATCTGTATTTAAAACCCGCGTTTAATCCTGTGCGTCCACGTGGTACCGGTTCGCACGTTTTAATCCTGGCCGTCCGTAGCGACTTAACCCTCCCGCCTCGCGCCTGGCCACCGGATCTAGATCCGACGGTCCAGATCGACCCGGCGCACACGCACAGTGCGCGGGTTCACCGTGGGCCTGGCTCACCGTGGACCCGAGAGGTTTAAAATTTGAAAATAAAATTCCAGAAATGCTTTTAAACTTGTAAAATTCATATCTAATGCATTTGGACTCTAAAAATTGCCATTTCAATTTTAGAAAATTCATAAAATTATTCTCTACATATTTATGCAATAAAAACAGTAGGTTTATTTGGACATTTTCATGTTTATTTAAATAAGTATTCAAATACCCTTAGGATTTAAATGTGAATTTCAATATTTAAATCCCAGAAAAATTGTATAATTGTCCTTTACTGTTAAAACACTAAAACCACTAGGTTTCCTATAAATCAATTGAACTAAATTGGTTAGAAAACCCAATGTAGGGTTATGCCCACTTAAATACTCTTTTATGAAAAACAATGATTTATTTAGATTCACTTTAAATTAATGGAGGAATAAATTTCAGAACTTTAATATCTGAATTTATTTTATTTTTAATCCAACCAACCTTAACTTATATGATTGCAATGTAATGTTATATGGTTTGATTGAATGTGGTACTCTTTTTATTTGACTTTATATTAAAAAGACTACGACGTCGCCGAGGAGCCGGAGTACTTCCCGGAAGTTCCTCCCTCCCCATTCGCTGAACAAGGCAAGTCACCAAACCAATCTTTTGAGCATATTGAACCCATGTTTGATTAAACTATCGTTAAAACACATAGGTTATATATGCATTAGTCAAATGAACCCTTACAATATATTTATTTAGGATCCCCCGACCTTGATGTGCAACCCAAGCCATGCTCTCTAGCCTAAACTCCTTGTCACCATATGATATATGTTATTAGCTAGTGTCCAATGTATCGACACGATCGCTATAGGATAAAAATGAGTCGTAGTACTTGGTTCTACTATATGATCCCCATGGTTTCTTATCTATGGAATTCTGTCGGTGTTGGAGTTATGGTTGTGAGTGAATGCATGGTGGGTTCCGGGTGCAAGCTAGGGCATTGGTCGGTAGCACCCGGGGCACTATAAGGACCGGTCTGAGGGATCCGTTGCAATACACTTCCGTACTAACCACAAGTCTAGTGGGTAAGTCCTAACTAAGGTATGGGTTGTTCCAAACCGAGGCCACCAATTGGAGATGGGTCAAGTTGCACCTGCGGGTGACTTGTACCAATGTGGCGCAAAAGGGGGTGCGACGTTAGCCGGGATACGGCCCGGCGCGCCGGCGAAACCTAGAGCGGGTGGTTATCGCTTGGAGCATCTCATATTGAGGTTTTGGCACGAGTTCCCGTGAAATGGGTCATCTCGTTGGGATGAGTGCGTGCCTTGTGGGTACAGTAGTACATCTCTGATCAGAGTCATAAATCTTTTCGAAAAGCCGAGCCCACGGTCAAGGGCGGGTTGCGTAACATCCCACAGTTAGTCTACTTTGAAAATGTATGTGCATGTTGAATTGTCATGTAAGGACTGTTGTGCGAGGAGGTGAAACGTACTCCTCGAGTTAGTGGATGTTGTTGATGTTCATGTCTACTTTTCCGCATAATTAAAATGTGATTACATTAAATGCAATAACTGTAAATGTACTTTTCCGCACTTTGAGCCATTACCCTTCCTTGTTTATTACCTTGCATTATTATTTGCATTTGCGGTGGCTTGTTGAGTACTTTTTGTACTCATACCCGTTGGACCCCACAGAGGATACCTACTATGAAGACGGTCTGGAGTAGCGACCCAGTCGAGAAGAAAGATCCTGAAGAAGGAGTTCGTCATGCCGTTTTCCTAAAATATTTTATTTGCTGCTTTTACTAAAGACAATGATGTAATAATTATGGTCTGCGTGCCATGAATACTGTATGATGTACGTATGTCGCATGATGAACCTCTTGGATTATTGTTTTTCTTATGAAATTCAATAATGTCTCGATTTGATAAATCGGGGCGTGACAAGATGGTATCAGAGCCGACTCGACTGTAGGAAGCCAAACAGACCCGCCTAGCCACGGACCATAGGAAATTATTTCTCAAAAATCTAATTTACAAATTTTGTTCCTCTCCTCACTTTTATTCAACTTGCTGTTTTGTAGATGCCAGTCTACCGGGTTCAAAGCTTCTGCCGACACTTTGAGGGCTTCGTCAGGGAACTCCGGATGATGCTCACATTCCTCGGGTTCCTCTTCGAACCCGAATTCCAAGGGATCTACTTGGAGGAATTCGCCGGGCCTTGCGACGTCTCCCTCACCGTCCACGGCTCCGGAGAGCATCTGCCACCCTACACTACGGCACTTGGAGGCCCGACCTTCGACGTCGCGTGCCAACGAGTCGCCCTCCAGGCCCTCATGGAGCTGAGGATGATCTACGACGATCGTCTTCAGAACACATCCTTCCGGCTTGTGCCGAAGCGTACTCCCGGCGCCCACCGCAGTATCTACCACGGAGTTCACTCCGTGCGCGATCCAGCCATGGCCCGGCAGTCACGTCTTCTACAGGCTATGGATGATCTCCATACTGAGGCGGTGCTCGACGCCGACGAGCACCATGAGGCGGTCGAGTTTCTTCGTGAAGAAACGAAGAACTTGATCCAGCAGAACGGCGAGCTGCAGCGCAAAATCATGCAGCTGCAGAAGGACATCGCTGAGATGGTCCCTCTCCTTCCGAGGAAGAGGAAGCCCATCCGTGAGCCCGTACCTCGCCCCAAGCGGATCCCACCTCACCCCTCCACCGCCGGACCATCTACCGCCAGCGTCCCTGCACCACGCCCCGGCCTCGTCTCCGACCCTACCATCGAGAACTTTCTCGAGCCCACCGTCCCTTCGGAGCCGCGCACTCGTGGTTCCGAGAGCACGGAGACTGCCTCCGGTGGCGAGTAGGCGTAGGAGTCGCTAGTTTAAAAATAAAAATTCATATGTGGTGCTACCCATGACGAGTGTGTCTTGGGTAGAATAAAAACTTGATTGTAATGAACATTTTACCACTGAAATTATTTATGAGATGGAGCTATTATCGTACATTGTTTTGTCAATTCGTTTGTCTTATGACTATACATATTCAGAAGATGGCCGACCACCAGAACACCGGCTCCAACAACGGAGCAGGAGGGAGCCGAGATGCACCTGAGGGAGTTGTACCTCACTGGGGTGCGACAGGCCCACGTCAGTCTGGGTCGCCTTCCGCCAACCACCCCACCTTGGCGGAAATGATGGCAAACCAGAATCACCTGATCACCGCCCTCCTCACCCAAATGCAGCACCAACAGGCTCAGTTGGACCGTCTGCAGAATGGGGAGCCCGCCCCTCGCGCACCAGCACCCGCGGCCGCTCCGCAACTCTCCGAGTTCTTGCGTGTGCGCCCGCCCGTCTTCTCGAGCACGACCAACCCGATGGAGGCCGGAGATTGGCTCCGCACCATCGAGAAGAAGCTCGACCTCCTCCCCTGCACAGACCGGGAGCGAGTGGCCTTCGCCACTCATCAACTCCAGGGTCCCGCCGCCGAGTGGTGGGACAACTACCGTGCGTCCCAGCCGGAGGGCCACATGGTGACTTGGGCGGAGTTCACCATCGCCTTTCGTGCCGCCCACGTCCCCGCCGGTGTCATCGCGGTCAAACAGCAGGAGTTCCGCGACCTGCAGCAGGGCAACAGGACTGTCATGGAGTACCTCCATGAGTTCAACCGCCTCGCACGCTACGCACCGGAGGAAGTGCGCACCGACGCCCTCCGCCAAGCCAAGTTCCTCAGGGGACTTAAGGATGAGCTGTCCATCCAGCTCGTCGCCGCCGACTTCGCCGATTTCCAGCGGCTGGTCAACAAAGCGCTCATCCAAGAGACTGAGCAGAACAAGCTGGACCTCAAGAAGAGGAAGATGATCGCCTTCAAGCACCAGCAGGCGAACACTCAGAGGCCCCGCTTCGTCCCTCCGCCACCAGCGCCCGCCTACCATCCTCGGCCCGCCTACAGGCCACCTCATGCAGCCGGTGGATCCAACGCCGGGCATCCTCGCCCCGCTCCACCAGCTCCGGCCGCTCAGCCCGCACCGGCCACCAAAGCCCCGATCTTGAGGGATCGCCAAGGAAGGCCGGTCGTCTGCTTCAACTGCCGCAAGGAGGGGCACTACTCCCACCAGTGTCCCCACCCCAAACGGCCCCAGGGCGCGGCGCCCAACCAGGCGGTGCGAGCCCGCGTAAACCACGTCAACGCGGAGGAAGCTCAGGAGGCGCCAGAAGTCGTGCTCGGTACGTTTACTGTGAATTCCGTACCGGCCTTGATATTGTTTGACTCTGGAGCGACACACTCCTTCGTCTCCAAGGATTTCGTAAAATCACATGGACTGGACGTACTTCCGCTACCCACACCCATGGTTATTACTACTCCCGGCAACAAGACCTTAGCCCGCTTATATAGCCCTAAGGTTCAGATTGAGATCCTAGGAGTATTGTTTCGAGCCGAGCCAGTTCTCATCCAATGCACCGGACTTGATTTCATCCTAGGGATGGATTGGTTGATGAAGCATAAAGGTGTGATCAACTGTGCCAACAAATCCGTCACAGTGACCAACCCAGAAGGCGAGGTCGTTACCTTTCGTATGACCAGTCGCAAGCCGCTCAGTGCGTCCCTTCACTCTTTGGCCCTTGAAGAAGTACCCATAGTCAAGGAGTTCGCGGACGTCTTTCCTGAAGATCTACCGGGAATGCCTCCCAAGCGAGACATCGAATTCAGGATCGAGCTTGTCCCCGGCACCACTCCAATTTCCAAGCGCCCATACCGGATGGCCGCCAATGAACTAGCTGAGGTCAAAGCCAATATTGAAGACCTAGAGCAGAAAGGGTACATCCGACCAAGTACCTCACCCTGGGGTGCACCGGTCATATTTGCCATGAAGAAAGACAAGACCAAGAGGATGTGCGTGGACTATAGAGCCTTGAACGACGTAACCATCAAGAACAAATACCCATTGCCTCGGATCGACGACCTGTTCGATCAGCTGAAAGGATCCTCGGTGTTTTCCAAGATCGACCTCAGGTCAGGTTATCACCAGTTAAGGATCAGGGAGGAAGATATACCCAAGACTGCTTTCACCTCCCGCTATGGACTCTACGAGTACACTGTGATGTCGTTCGGACTCACGAATGCCCCGGCCTTCTTCATGAACATGATGAACAATGTATTCATGGAGTTCTTGGACAAGTTCATCGTGGTATTCATCGACGATATCCTCGTTTACTCCAAGACCAAGGAGGAACACGAGACTCACCTCCGTCTGACCCTCGGAAAGCTAAGGGAGCAGCAACTATACGCCAAATACAGCAAATGCGAATTTTGGTCGTCTGAGGTGAAATTCCTCGGCCATGTCATATCTGCCGGAGGAATAGCAGTGGACCCAACCACCGTTGAAGCGGTAACCAACTGGCTACAGCCAACGACCGTGACCGAGATCCGGAGTTTTCTCGGATTGGCCGGATACTACCGCCGGTTCATCGAGAATTTTTCCAAGATCGCCAAGCCTATGACCAGACTTCTGCAGAAAGAGGTGAAGTTTGACTGGACCCCCGACTGCGAAGAGAGCTTCCAGACTCTCAAGAAGAAGCTCGTGTCAGCCCCCATTCTGACTCTGCCAGACATCCGGAAAGACTTTCACGTCTACTGCGATGCCTCTCGTCAAGGATTGGGATGCGTCTTAATGCAAGAAGGGAAGGTGATATCCTACGCCTCCCGGCAGTTGAGACCACATGAGCTGAGCTACCCAACTCACGACCTGGAACTAGCAGCCGTGGTTCATGCCTTGAAGATATGGAGGCATTACCTTGTGGGGAATCGGTGTGAGGTCTTCACCGACCACAAGAGCCTCAAGTACATATTCACCCAACCAGATCTGAATCTCAGGCAAAGGAGATGGTTGGAACTGATCAAGGATTACGACTTGGGCATCCATTATCATCCGGGCAAAGCGAATGTGGTGGCAGATGCCCTCAGTCGAAAAGGGTACTGCAACGCCATCATGGTTCAGGACCAAGCTCCTTTACTGTATAAGGAGATGGAAAGGTTAAACTTGGGAATCACCACCCGAGAGTACCTCGCTGCCTTGGAATCTCGGCCTGTCTTAATAGACCAGATCCGAGAGAAGCAGAAGGAAGACCCGGACATCCTGGAGATCCAGCAAAACATGAGGAAGGGTAAAGCCCCCGGATTCTCCGAGGACGAACATGGTACCATTTGGTTCGGAAACCGAGTATGCGTACCCAACCTACCTGAGTTGAAGACTCTCATCCTTCAAGAAGCCCACGATACTCTATACTCCATTCACCCCGGGAGTACAAAGATGTACCAAGACCTGAAGGAAAAATATTGGTGGGTCAGTATGAAGAGAGAGATAGCTGAGTATGTGGCCAAGTGCGACACATGCCGGCGAGTCAAGGCAGAGCATCAGAGACCTGCCGGACTTCTTCAACCTCTCAAAGTCCCTGAATGGAAGTGGGAAGAGATAGGAATGGACTTCATCACGGGACTGCCCAGGACCCAAGCTGGTCATGATTCTATCTGGGTGATCGTCGATCGACTCACCAAGGTAGCTCACTTCGTTCCGGTCAAGACAACTTACACCGTCGCCAAGTTGGCTGAGTTATATATGACCCGGATCGTGTGCCTCCACGGAGTTCCCAAGAAGATTGTATCTGACCGCGGGAGTCAGTTTACCTCCAAGTTTTGGAAGAACCTTCAAGAGGAACTCGGCACCCGGCTGAACTTTAGCACCGCCTATCATCCACAGACCGACGGTCAAACCGAAAGGGTCAACCAGATATTGGAGGATATGCTTAGAGCTTGTGCTCTAGACTTTGGCGGAATGTGGGACAAGAACTTACCTTATGCGGAGTTCTCCTACAACAACAGCTATCAGGCCAGCCTGCAAATGTCCCCGTTCGAAGCACTCTATGGGCGTAAGTGCAGAACGCCGTTGCTCTGGGATCAAACCGGAGAATCACAACTGTTCGGGACAGATTTATTGAGAGAAGCCGAAGAGAAAGTTAAGATCATAAGAGACCGGCTGAAGGCAGCCCAATCCAGACAAAAGAGCTACGCCGATAACCGTCGAAGAGATCTAGCCTTTGAGGAGGGCGATTATGTCTACCTCCGAGTCACTCCCCTCCGTGGCACTCAAAGGTTCAACATGAAGGGCAAACTAGCACCCCGCTACGTCGGACCTTTCCAGATCCTCCATCGACAAGGAGAAGTGGCATATCAACTTGAACTGCCTCCATCCTTGGCAGGCGTTCATGATGTGTTCCATGTCTCGCAGCTAAAGAAGTGTCTCCGTGTGCCCACCGAGCAAGCCGACCTTCAGCAGCTTAATGTCCAAGAAGACTTGACCTACATAGAGAGGCCCGTCAAGATCTTGGAAACTAAGGAGAGAGTAACCAGAAGTCGCGTCGTCCGCTTCTGCAAAGTCCAATGGAACAACCATCCCGCCGAAGAAGCCACTTGGGAAAAAGAAGACGAGCTAAAAGCCCAGTACCCCGAGCTATTCGAGTAACGTTCCAATCTCGAGGACGAGATTCTTGTAAGGGGGATAGGTTTGTAACACCCCAAATTTTCAAGACAATAAATATATTATTAAATTCAATTTCTTGGAATTATTATTTCTGAAAATACTTTTAAATCCCTTTTATACCCTTTTGAACTACAACATAGAGTAGATGACCAAATTAGGAGGTGAAACTTTTTGTATATGATCCTAAGGCCAAAAGATAATTTTGAGAATTTTTATAAATTTTTACCAGCCTTGGAAGTAGCCCTAATCTTTTAATCTATTTTCTGGAATTAATTTTATTCAGAAAAACATTAGAACAGTATTGGGCCGTTTCCCCCTCCCTTCTCTCTCTCCCGGCCGGCCCAACCCACTCCCACCCGCGCGCGCCTTCTGACCAGTGGAGCCCACCCGTCAGTGAGCCCCTCTCCTCTCACGCGCGCACCCGACGCCTTGGCCCCACCTGTCGGCGCCAACTTTCTCCCCTCGCGCCCGAGCCCGACCCCACCCGTCAGTCGCCCGTTCGCTCGCTCGCGTTCGCTGGCTTGTGGCCCCCGCCTGTCAGACCCGTCGTCAACCTCTCGCCACCGCCCCCAAATCCCGCCGGCCGACGACCTCGCCCTCGGATTCGCCTCGCCGACGCGTCCCCCATTAAATTGCCGCCATAACTCGGTCCCCCGCGTCGCGCCGACCGTTTCCCCGCTTTAACCCTCGCGTTTATGCCACGGGATCGCCGCTCCGCGTGCATGGCCGAGCCATCGCCGGCGAGTAAAGGCCCTCTGGCCGGTTTCCTTGCATGCGACCCCCGCCGGTGACCCTATTTAACCCCCCTGCCTCCGCCGCGTTCGACCCCCACGCTCAATCGCCTCGAGAACGAACAGAGCGCCCCTACTTCGCCCTTGAGCATTTTCTCCCTGCTTCGCCTCCGGCCGCCCCTCGCCGTCGCCTCGGACCACCCCGGCCCTCGCCTCCGCCACCGTCGTGACCGCCAGGACGTCCCCTACCTCGGCCACGTCCCCGCCGGTCAAGGACGTCGCCGGAACCCCATCGCCGACGAGGAGCCCGAAGTGCTTCGCCGTCTACCCTCGCCGCCGACCACTTCCCGTCGACCCCTCGCCTCGCCTAAGGTACCATCATGACCGCCGTAGTGTCCTCTTTCCATTTCTAGGCTTAGCTAGGACCGCCGTCGCTCGCCGTGGCCGTTGGCCCGCTCGCCGTCGTCGGAGAAGACGACCGGCACGGGTCGAGTACCCGTGCCGTGTCGGATTCGATCCGCGCCGCGCGATCCAGATCTAACGGCCCAGATTTAATCCCTCGTGCGATTTAATCAGCGCCGTCGGATCTGAGTGAAGCGGTACGTTTTAATCTCGTGCGTCCATCTGTATTTAAAACCCGCGTTTAATCCTGTGCGTCCACGTGGTACCGGTTCGCACGTTTTAATCCTGGCCGTCCGTAGCGACTTAACCCTCCCGCCTCGCGCCTGGCCACCGGATCTAGATCCGACGGTCCAGATCGACCCGGCGCACGCGCACAGTGCGCGGGTTCACCGTGGGCCTGGCTCACCGTGGACCCGAGAGGTTTAAAATTTGAAAATAAAATTCCAGAAATGCTTTTAAACTTGTAAAATTCATATCTAATGCATTTGGACTCTAAAAATTGCCATTTCAATTTTAGAAAATTCATAAAATTATTCTCTACATATTTATGCAATAAAAACAGTAGGTTTATTTGGACATTTTCATGTTTATTTAAATAAGTATTCAAATACCCTTAGGATTTAAATGTGAATTTCAATATTTAAATCCCAGAAAAATTGTATAATTGTCCTTTACTGTTAAAACACTAAAACCACTAGGTTTCCTATAAATCAATTGAACTAAATTGGTTAGAAAACCCAATGTAGGGTTATGCCCACTTAAATACTCTTTTATGAAAAACAATGATTTATTTAGATTCACTTTAAATTAATGGAGGAATAAATTTCAGAACTTTAATATCTGAATTTATTTTATTTTTAATCCAACCAACCTTAACTTATATGATTGCAATGTAATGTTATATGGTTTGATTGAATGTGGTACTCTTTTTATTTGACTTTATATTAAAAAGACTACGACGTCGCCGAGGAGCCGGAGTACTTCCCGGAAGTTCCTCCCTCCCCATTCGCTGAACAAGGCAAGTCACCAAACCAATCTTTTGAGCATATTGAACCCATGTTTGATTAAACTATCGTTAAAACACATAGGTTATATATGCATTAGTCAAATGAACCCTTACAATATATTTATTTAGGATCCCCCGACCTTGATGTGCAACCCAAGCCATGCTCTCTAGCCTAAACTCCTTGTCACCATATGATATATGTTATTAGCTAGTGTCCAATGTATCGACACGATCGCTATAGGATAAAAATGAGTCGTAGTACTTGGTTCTACTATATGATCCCCATGGTTTCTTATCTATGGAATTCTGTCGGTGTTGGAGTTATGGTTGTGAGTGAATGCATGGTGGGTTCCGGGTGCAAGCTAGGGCATTGGTCGGTAGCACCCGGGGCACTATAAGGACCGGTCTGAGGGATCCGTTGCAATACACTTCCGTACTAACCACAAGTCTAGTGGGTAAGTCCTAACTAAGGTATGGGTTGTTCCAAACCGAGGCCACCAATTGGAGATGGGTCAAGTTGCACCTGCGGGTGACTTGTACCAATGTGGCGCAAAAGGGGGTGCGACGTTAGCCGGGATACGGCCCGGCGCGCCGGCGAAACCTAGAGCGGGTGGTTATCGCTTGGAGCATCTCATATTGAGGTTTTGGCACGAGTTCCCGTGAAATGGGTCATCTCGTTGGGATGAGTGCGTGCCTTGTGGGTACAGTAGTACATCTCTGATCAGAGTCATAAATCTTTTCGAAAAGCCGAGCCCACGGTCAAGGGCGGGTTGCGTAACATCCCACAGTTAGTCTACTTTGAAAATGTATGTGCATGTTGAATTGTCATGTAAGGACTGTTGTGCGAGGAGGTGAAACGTACTCCTCGAGTTAGTGGATGTTGTTGATGTTCATGTCTACTTTTCCGCATAATTAAAATGTGATTACATTAAATGCAATAACTGTAAATGTACTTTTCCGCACTTTGAGCCATTACCCTTCCTTGTTTATTACCTTGCATTATTATTTGCATTTGCGGTGGCTTGTTGAGTACTTTTTGTACTCATACCCGTTGGACCCCACAGAGGATACCTACTATGAAGACGGTCTGGAGTAGCGACCCAGTCGAGAAGAAAGATCCTGAAGAAGGAGTTCGTCATGCCGTTTTCCTAAAATATTTTATTTGCTGCTTTTACTAAAGACAATGATGTAATAATTATGGTCTGCGTGCCATGAATACTGTATGATGTACGTATGTCGCATGATGAACCTCTTGGATTATTGTTTTTCTTATGAAATTCAATAATGTCTCGATTTGATAAATCGGGGCGTGACAGCACATGTGGGGGCCTAGACAAGGACGAGAGCAGCGTCAAGGTCAACGAGAGAGAGTTTCGAGGGATGATCGGTTCACTGCTATACATGACGGCGACGAGGCCAGACATACAGTTTGCCGTGGGACTTTGCGCGTGTTTTCAGTCTTCTCCACGCGCGTCTCATCGGCAGGCTGTCAAGCGCATATTCAGGTATCTCACTTATGCGCCCGATCTCGGTCTTTACTATCCAGCATCATCATCTCTTGATTTATCTGGCTTTTCGGATGCCGACTTTGGTGGGTGCCGGTTGGATGGCAAGTCGACTTCCGGTACTTGCCAGTTTCTTGGTCTTCTCTTGTCTCTTGGTCTTCTCGAAAGAAATCTGGAGTTGCTCTTTCGACCACTGAGGCTGACTATGTAGCTGCTGCTAGCTGTTGCTCACAGTTGGTTTGGATGATTTCCACTCTACGAGACTTTGGGTTGTTCTTTCCTACCAGAGTTCCGTTGTTTTGCGACAGCACCAGTGCAATTAGTGTAGGGAAAAACCCTTGTCTCCATTCAAAAACCAAACATATTGATGTGCGCTTTCCCTTTCTGAGGGATCAATATGAGAAATGTGTCATTGACCTTGTTCATGTTGATACCCATCATCAGTTGGCTGACATTTTCACCAAACCCCTAGATTAGTCTACTTTTGAGCGTTTACGAGGGGATTTGGGTGTTGTGTATCCTTTCTAGGATATTTTACTTCAGTTTTTCTTCTTTACTCTTTTCTTGAGTCTTTTTGTGTGTATTCATATCATACATATTCACATATCACACTTTTGAGCTGCTTCTGTTATATGATTGAACTGCTTTAGTTATTCTAGCTGGTACATGCTTTTGAATACTTGTCAATGATCATGCTTTGGTTCAGTTCACTTGATATGTGTGATATCTGTCATATGCGTGGCTTTTACGTTTTAAACATGAAAAATGATCACCATTGCTTCTGGTAACTAGCATGTGTAGGCTGAGTGCTTTTGCTATCTATTACATGCCTTGTAGCTCGTTCCTCACTTAGATGCAAATATGCAACTTGGACATCTATAAGCTTTAAACATGGAAAATGTGCTATAAAAATGATGAAAAATCAGAAAAAAATGAAAACTTCCATGCCTTTTTATGCATAATCTGAAAAGATCGAGGTGGGTTTACTTTGTCGCATTGCATTGTTCTGGACTGCTTACTATAGCACCTTGGTATGAACTAGGACAATGTAGTGTATGCCAAGACCAATGTCTTAAGCTTCTGATGGTCCAGTTCTGGCCTAGGCTTGACTTGGTCGGTCAGCATAAGGTTTGACATGCAAATAACCCCTGGCACAAATGAAAAAGAAAAAAGAAAAAGCCTGAAAATTAAAAAGATAACAAGTTTGCTGAAGCACTTTGTTTTGGACAATGCTTATCTTGATAGATATCAGTTAGCTTCTGCATCTCATGCTTTATCTTGCTTGTCAACTGGAAAATGTGGTGATGTTTTTGTTTGCAAAAATTGAAAAATGTGTGCTAATGACTTTCTTAAGATATCATCTGTTGCATTGATCATGCATTGTGTCTTAGACAGTATGTCTTTTGCTATACCTGTTAGATGTTGTAATTACAGTCAATCATATCTAAGAAGCATGTTTTCTACACTCCACCTGCATCCCAGTTGCATTCATTGCATATTTTGAGGGGGAGTTGCATTTCAGGGGGAGTCTGTGTCTCTTTAGAGTGCTTGATGAGTTCACTTGTCAACAAGGGGGAGAAATTTTGGGATAAGAGTTCAAGGGGGAGTTTTGGCTTTCTCTGGGATTTGTTTCAGAGAGAGTTTTTGTCCCGTTTATCCTTACTCTTTTGATATCCTCGTTGATGTTTCTGAGATCGCACTCATTTTGAGATTTTACTTTTGGTTAACCATAATGACCATTTCTTGCTTTTGTTCGGCTTTTGGTCATTAGGGTTAAACATTTACTTTATTTTCTTCTTCTTTGTTTTCTTGTGCTTTGTTTTCGTGTTTCCACATGTGTTCGCAGGTACTGAAGAGCTGAAGAAGTAGAGTGTTGACAATGCACTCATCAAGGGGGAGATTGAGGAGCCATGCTGAAGAGTGTGGGCCTCATGGCTCTAGATGTGATGAGTCATTGTCAACGGTAGTCAAAGAGGACTGTAAAGAGAGGAGATCTGCTGCGTCATGGGCCGTGTGTGACTCAGGTACACGGGCAGCGAGCGACTGTCGGGCAGAGGGGCCGCGAAGTCGGGCTGGCATAATCCGGGTACATGGGATAGGAGCTGTAGAGGACCCACTGGGCTGTTGACCAGGATTGACTCAGGTACACGGGCGGTGAGTGATTGCTGGGCTAAGAGAGCTGTGGAATCGGGCCAGCCCAATCCGGGTACCTGGTGCATAGTCGGTGGAGGCTTTGTCAGTTTCGGCGCAAAACTGACGACCGCTGATCTTGTATCGGACTGTCCAGAAGAGAAGCCGTAGTCGCTACGAAAGCTAAGCTTCCGGATAAGTCATATGTAAATAGGAGTTTGCTATTTTGTCCTTAGGCCCACAGTCAGTCAGTCGAGTTTGTAAAAATATCCTAAGGGCAGTTTGGTCTTTTCTATTTATTTCAGCGTCTGTAAAAAACCCTAGGGGTATTTCTGCATTTTCCCATTTATTGGGCTGCCTATAAATAGGCCCCAATCCCTAGGGTTAGGGTTAACTCACTTTAATCTAAAAATCAGAGTTCACTTTCCCCATGTTACTTTCCTGTTCAACTCCTGTTTTCTGCGCCGCCACTGTTCTTCACGGGTTCATCAAGTTTTGTTTCTTAGGCTGATAGAGAAATCTCCACATCAGGTTCTATTATTTCTCTCTCAGTCATTGAACGTCATGTTGTGAATCTATTTCTTGGTTGCCTCATTTTGCGTGCCTAGTTCATTTGTGTGCGATAGCTGCTGTTTTTGCTACAGTGCGTTCCTGCCATCTGCTTTTTATTCATCGTGAGGAGTATTTTACTGTGTTTTTATTCTTCGCGTGATCTGCAAAAATCTCTTCCTGGATGCATGTATTATCTTGATCTGTGTTGCACGTAGTTTCACAAATATCTTATTTTAATCTTTGTTGCCGTTGCTTCCTGGTAGGACGTGTGGAAGAGTCTATTTCTTGCTTTGAAAATTGCTCTATATTTTTTGGAGCTAGGGTCTCTAGGCTTTTTGCCTTTGTGCGTGTAGACTGCAGGAAATACTCAAGAGCTTTTCTTGCTTTCTGTAGTTAGCTGCTGTCCTGGTGCATGCATTTTTAATCTAGAGGCTCTAGCTTCAACAACTAGCTGTGTAGGTGGTCGGTCTTGCTTCGTGCCTTGTACAGGTTCTGCACAGTAATTCAGCTAGGTGTAGCCTTGGCTTCTAGTTTTTGTGCCTAGCCCCTGCAGCAAGTCTATCACAGTTCTTCACGCGCGGATCAGTACTTGAGTGTCTTGCTTTTGAGAAATGCAGAGATCTCAACAACTCGTTCACATGGAAAAATGTGTACAGAATACTCTTTGTTGCTTCTCGTGAACACAACGAAGTCCTACACGAAGGTTCGTTGAATCGTGTAGAGGTTTTGGCTTAGAGCATCACTGCGAAGGTGTCAGTTCGGAGGTTCCTTTCTAGTTTCATGTGGTTCGGTCAGGTATTACTCAGTCCTCGTCTTCGACGGCGTTTCTTGTACCTGACTAACTTCGTTGTTCGAAGCATGGTAGTGGAGTACTTTGGCTGGGTTCGGAGTGCCTAGCGAAGGTTCTTGTGACGCCTCATTTTTTTGGGTAACATCGGACCTGTTAGCTTCGGCAGGTTTCGAAGTTTGCTCTTCGAAGTCTGAAGTAAGTTGTCAGCTGTTTCCGAAGCCTGCTTACTTCGAAAACTGCAGTGTGACTTCGAACGAATACCTCGAACTTTCTTCGACAGTCTTCGGATCAAAAGTAATTTTTGAACAGTGACTGTTTCTCCTCATTTTACGTTCACTAAAATTAAACCTATGTGATGATTTATTTGTGTGAGGATTGATCTGACCATGTTTTTAACTATTTTGTTAATCTGCCTATAAGCACTGTTTTGGTGTCCTTGTTTCTAGGTCACTAGTTGTTTGTAGGCTAGATTATTTTCTTGATTTAGATCTGCTAGATTCTACTGGTTGTTAGTCAAGGTGCATTGGGTATTGGGAAAGGCCATTGATTCGCAAGAATTTTCAAGGCGCCCATTCACCCCCCCTCTATTCGCTAGTTTCGGTCCTACAGAAACTGCTTAGAGGTGCTAAGAAGAGGATAGATGAGCTTGAGAGTGAGCTTGCCACAACAAATGGCAAGATTGAGAGTCTGTCTTCTTCCCCTTGCTTGGGTGATAGTGGTGAGTGCTCTAACTGTGAGGTGTAGTTGTGTGACCTGACGACTCTTAAGTCCAGGTACACAGAGAGAGTAGATGAGAGAGACGCATAGGCCACTGAGCTTGAGAGCGCTCAGCAGGAGCAAAAAGATGCTCATGCCACTGTCGTCGCACCTTGTGTAGACTGTCCATCCCATTTAGCTAGTATAGCTGAGAGCCAAGAGTGATGAGCAGTTGAGCGAGTTAGCTGGAGTGAGAGCAGAGTTGGAGTAGACTAAGCTAGAGCTTGAGACCTTGTCAGTTCCACCCACTGTTTGTGAGAACTGTTTGTCCATTAGAATGGAGTTGATCAAGCTAAAAGCTGAGAAGTCTGTCGAAGGTGATAAAGAGTGTGAGATCTACTTGTCTCAGGTGGAGGTGTTAGCTTATTTGAGAGAGGAGCTAGCTGATGTTCAGATGAGAACTTTTACCTCCGTCAGATCCTGAGTTGGATTAGTGCTAGAGAGCCACAGCTCGGCATGATGATCCAGCAGTTTAAGAGACATGATGGGTTTGGGGTAGGTTACACCTATACCAAGGCTGATTTTGAGAGCGCCATTAGCCGAGCAGTGGAGTGGAGTAAGATGACTCCCGAACAGAGATATCCCAAGACTCACTCCACTGAGTCCTTTAAGGATAGTCATCCCAAGGATGGTGTGATCCAAGAACAACCTAAAGCTCCACCTAAGAAGCAGATCTGGGTTCCTAAGCCTAAAACTCTTCACACTTCTTTTGATTCCTTACCTAGACCCTCTCACACCAAAGATGCTTCACCCAACACGACCAAGCCTAAGAATCCTAAGCCACAGCAACATCCCAAGAAGCCTACCTATCACTGTGAGTTATGTCAGAGAGACGGGCATCTTGAGGAGTTTTGCTTCAGAAGGAAGCGGGTTGAGCGAGCAGAGAGAGCTCGAGGTGGGCAGGAGCAGTTCTACCAGAAGGGTGGTAGACAGAGAGTCCCTCGACGTAGAGAGAGACTAGAGGCCAGCCCACGTCGTGTAGGTGGTGGTAGAGGATACAGTTGCCACAACCGTGCTCTGGAGGGTGGTTTTCATTCCGGCAGAGTTTCAGATCATTATGGATACGACTTTGGACCTTGGTGCCGTGATTTTAGGAAGAACAGAGGACCGCGCTTTGATCCGCGTTTTGGTCCAGACTCGTATGATTCTTTTTGCCTTCCTATATACGAGCAGATGGCTCGACACTGGTTTAACACCTTTGCCAAACCTGGCGTTGCACCGTTTGTTCCCACTCATGTTTATAGATCTCGACTTGGGAGCTGTGTATCCTTTTTAGGATATTTTGAGTCAGCTTTTCATTGGTATCAGTTTTACTTTCTTCCTTATTTTTTATTATTTGAGTCTTTTTGTGTGTGTTCATATCATGCATAATCATTAGTCACATTTTGAGCTTGCTTCTGCTATATGATTAAACTGCTTTACTTTTGTAACACCCCTAATTTCCAAAACAATAAAAATATCAATAAATTCAATTTCTTGGAATTTATATTTCTGAAAATACTTTTAATACTCTTTTATACCCTTTTGAACTACAGCATAGAGTAGATGGCCAAATTAGGAGGTGAAACTTTTTGTATATGATCCTAAGACCAAGATATATTTTTGAGAGTTTTTATAAATTTTTACCAACCTTGGAAGTAGCCCTAAGATTTAAATCTTTTTTCTCTAATTATTTTTATTCGGATATGCTTTAGAACAGTAATGGGCTCCCCTCCCTCCTTTCTCTCTCTCCCTGCCGGCCCAGCCCACTCCCACCCGCGCGCGCCTTCTGACCAATGGAGCCCACCCGTCAGTGACCCCCTCTCCTCTCTCGCGCGCACCCGACACCCCGACCCCACCTGTCGGCGCCGATTTCCTCCCCTCGCGCGCGCACCCAACAGCCCGGCCCCATCCGTCAGTCGCCACCCTCGCTCGCCCGCGCCCGCCGACCAGTGGCCCCCGCCTGTCAGCTTCATCCCCAACCTCGCGCCAGCCCCCCTAATCCCGCCGGCGAGAACTTCGCCTCGGATCCCCTCGCCGGCTCCCCGTTCCGTTAAACCGAGGCCGGCATTAACTCCCCCGAGGCCCACCGGTCAATTAAGCGCGTTAAGGCGCCCGTTTAAGCCCCTGGATCGCCTTCACGCGCCTGGCCGCGCCTTCGCCGGTGAGTAAAGCCCTCCTCGGCTTTCCTTGCATGCGAGCCCCCTCCGGTGTCCTATCTAACCCCCCGGCCTACGCCGCGTTCGACCCCCACGCCCACTCGCTTCGAGAACGAACAGAACGCCTGCGATTCGCATTTTAGTGCTCCCCTCCTGCTTCGTCTCCGGCTGCCGTTCGCCCTCGCCTCGGACCACCTCCGTCCGCGCCCTCGCCACCGTCATGACCACAAGGACGACCTCGACCTCGGCCACCCCTCCGCCGACGTCGAACCCCACCGGAACACCATCGCCGACGAGGAGCCCGAAGTACTTCGTCGTCTACCCTCGCCGCCGACCACTTCCCGTCGACCCCTCGCCTCGCCTAAGGTACCGTCGCGACCGCCGTCGTGCCCTCTTTCCATTTCTAGGCTTAGCTAGGGCCGTCGTCGCTCGCCGTGGCCGCTGGCCCGCTCGCCGTCGTCGGAGAAGACGACCGGCACGGGTCGAGTACCTGTGCCGTGTCGGATCTGATCCCGACCGTGCAATCGCGATCGAACGACGCATGTGAGCCCATGTACGCGATCTAATCCGCACCGTCGGATCTGGTCAAAGCGTTACGTTTTAATCTCGCGCGTCCATTTCCATTTAAAACCCGCGTTCGATCTAGTGCGTCCACGTAGCACCCTTTCGCACGTTTTAATCCTAGCCGTCCGTTGTCACTTAAAGCGCCCCGCCTCGCCCTCGCGCGTCGGATCTGGATCCGACGGTCCAGATCGACCCGGCGCACGCGCACAGTGCGCGGGTTCACCGTGGCCCTGGCTCACCGTGGACCCGAGGGATTTAAAATTTGAAAATAAATTCCAGAAAAGGTTTAAAACTTGTAAAATTCATATCTGGCGCATTTGAACTCTAAAAATTGCCATTCCAATTTCAGAAAATTCATAATATTATTCTCTACTTGTTTATACAATAAAAACAGTAGGTTTATATCTGACATTTCATGTTTATTTAAATGAACATTTAAATACCCTTAGGTTAAAAATGTAAATTTAATTATTTAAATCCCAGTAAAGTTTGTATTTATTTATTTCCTGTTGACATGAACAAACCACTAAGTTCTCTATGAAACTTTCATTTTAAAATTATTAGAGAACTTAAAAATAAGAATAACCCCTTTTAAAACACTCTTTCAAAGGATAACACTTTATTTTAATCTCTCTTAAAATCATTTATAAACTGAATTTCAGAACCCTAACAACTTGATTTATTTTTATTCAAACCAACTTAACCCTATGTGATTATTATGTGATGTTATATTGTTTGGTTGAATGTTATATTCATTTTATTTTACTTTATTATATTAAAAAGACTACGACGTCGCCGAGGAGCCAGAGTACTTCTCCGAAGTCCCTCCCTCTCCCTTTGCTGAACAAGGCAAGTCACCAAACCAATCTTTTGAGCATATTGAACCCATGCTTGATTAAACTATCGCTAAAACCCATAGGTTATACATGCATTAGTCAAATGAACCCTTACATTATATTTATTTAGGATCCCCCAACCTTGATGTGCAACCCAAGCCATGCTATCTCGCCTAAACCTCCTTGTCACCATATGATCAATGATATTAGCTAGTGTCCAATGTATTGACACGATCGCTATAGGATAAAAATGAGTCGTAGTAAAATGGTTATATTATATGATCCCCGTTACTTCTTATCCTTGGATTTCTGTTGGTGATGAGTTATGGTTGTGAGTGTATGCATGGTGGGTTCCGGGTGCAAGCTAGGGCATTGGTCGGTAGCACCCGGGGCACTATAAGGACCGGTCTGAGGGATCCATTGCAATACACTTACGTACTAACCACAGGTCTAGTGGGTAAGTCCTAACTAAGGTATGGGTTGTTCCAAACTGAGGCCACCATTTGGAGATGGGTCAAGTTGCACCTGTGGGTGACTTGTACCAATGTGGCGTAAAAGGGGGTGCGACGTTAGCCGGGATGCGGCCCGGCGCGCCGACGAAACCTAGAGCGGGTGGTTATCGCTTGGAACATCTCATATCGAGGTTTTGGCATGAGTTCCCGTGGTATGGGTCATCTCGTTTGGGATGAGTGCGTGCCTTGTGGGTACAGTAGTACATCTCTGATCAGAGTCTTAAATCTTTTCGAAAAGCCGAGCCCACGGTCAAGGGCGGGTTGCGTGACATCCCCCAGTTAGTTTACATTGAATATGTATGTGCATGATGGATTGACATGTAAGGACTGTTGAGCGAGGTGGGGCTGGCTGTACCCCTCGAGTTAGTTGATGTTGATGATATACATGTTTACTTTCTGCATGATTAAAATATGATTACATTAAATGCAATAACTGGAACTGTACTTTTCCGCAATGATTAGCCATTACCCTTCCTTGTTTATTATCCTGCATTATTACTTGCATTTGCGGTGGCTTGTTGAGTACTTTTTGTACTCATACCCGTTGGACCCCACAGAGGATGCCTACTATGAGGACGGTCTGGAGTAGCGACCCAGTCGAGAAGAAAAATCCTGAAGAAGATGTTCGTCATGCCGTTTTCTAATTATTTTCATTTATTGTTTTTATTAAAACTTTGATGTAATAAATATGGTCTGCGTACCATGGATGTTGTCGTATGTACGTTGTCGCATGATGAACCTCTTGTATTATTGTTTTTCTTCTGAAATTCAATAATGTCTCGATTTGATAAATCGGGGCGCTACAAGATGGTATCAGAGCCGACTTGACTGTAGGAAGCCAAACAGACCCGCCTAGCCATTAGCCATAGGAAATTATTTCTCGAAAATCTACTTTATAAACTTTGTTCCTCTCCTCACTTTTATTCAACTTGCTGTTTTGTAGATGCCTGTCTACCAAGTCCACAACTACTGCCGCCACTACGAGGGCTTCGTCCGGGAGCTCCGTATGATGCTCACCTTCCTCGGGTTCCTCTTCGAACCCGAATTCCAAGGAGTGTATCCCGACGAGTTCGCCCGGCCTTGCGACGTCTCCCTCACCGTCCACGGCTCCGGGGAACACCTGCCGCCCTACACCACAGCACTTGGAGGCCCGACTTTCGACGTCGCGTGCCAACGAGTCGCCCTCCAGGCCCTCATGGAGCTGAGGATGATCTACGACGATCGTCTTCAGAACTCGTCCTTCCGGCTCGTGCCGAAGCATACTCCCGGAGCCCACCGTAGCATCTACCTCGGAGTTCACTCCGTGCGTGATCCGGTCATGGCCCGACAGTCGCGTCTTCTACAGGCCATGGACGATCTCCACACCGAGGCGGTGGTCGATGCCGACGAGCACCATGAGGCGGTTGAGTTCCTCCGTGAAGAAACGAAGAACTTGATCCAACAGAACGGCGAACTGCAGCGCAAGATCATGCAGCTGCAGAAGGATATTGCGGAGATGGTTCCTCTTCTTCCCAAGAAGAAGAAGCCCATCCGTGAGCCCCTCCCTTGCCCCAAGAGGATCCCGCCACGACCCTCCCCCGCCAGACCCTCCACCAGCGCCCCTGCACCGCGCCCCGGCCTTGTCTCCGACTCCATCATCGAGAACTTTCTCGAACCCACCATCCCTCTGGAGCCGCGTACTCGTGGTTCCGAGAGCACGGAGACCGCCTCCAGTGGCGAGTAGGCGTTAGAGGCCGCTATTTTTAAGATAATACGGAATTTTGTATGTGGTGCTATCCGCAACAAGTGTGTTGTGGGTAGAATAAAAACTTGATTGTAATGAACAATTTCTACCACTCCATTTATGTGCTTGAATCTTATATGATATGTTTGGTTGTATTATTGTTTCGTCATCTTTTGCCTTATCACTATGTATATTCAGAAGATGGCCGACCACCAGAACACCGGTTCCAACAACGGAGCACGAGGAAGCCGTGATGCGCCCGAGGGTGTTGTGCCCAACTAGGGTGCAACGGGCCCGCGTCAGTCTGGGTCGCCTTCCGCCAACCACCCCACCTTGGCAGAAATGATGGCGAATCAGAACCAACTGATCACCACCCTCCTCACCCAAATGCAGAACCAACAGGCTCAGTTGGACCGTCTGCAGAACGGGGAACCTGCCCCTCGCGCACCAGCACCCGCGCCCGCTCCGCAGCTCTCTGTAGGACCGAAAGTAGCGACCAGAGGGGGGTGAATGGGCGCCTTAAAAATTCTTTCGAATCAATGGCCTGTTCCCAATACCCAACGCACCTCAGAAGACCAAGCAGCAGAAAATAAACAGATAGCCTAAGTCTAAAAGGTCTCTATCCTAGAAGCAGCTGATGACAAACAGAAGACTATCAAAGCAGTGCTAATAGATGGATAAACAGTATACACTAGACTAGGCAAGACAAACGTCTCAGTAAAGCAATATCTGTGCACTATGAGTGAGAAGAGAAGTTACCTTTACAAATCTGTCTCCTGTTCAAACTTCGCCGAAGCCTGCTTCGGAGATCGAAGCCTGCTTCGCTTGTCGAAGCCTGCTTCGAAGGTCGAGGCCTACTTCGCAGGACAAAGACTGGTTCGGAGGTGGTAGACGAAGTCTGTCAAAGGTGATGTGAAAATGCCGAAGGTGGTTGGGTCTAGTCTAGTTCGAAGTGGCAAGAAGCGAAGTATGATTCGAAGCGAAGTATGACAACGCCGGAGCCTGCTTCGAAGTATGTACTTCGAAGGCACGACTTTGAACACAGCTTCGAACCAAGTACCTCGAAGCCAAACCTTCGAACGGAAATACTTCGAACACAACACACCGACGGACTACCTTCGAACAAAGAATCGAAGCCTGTCACACGACAGAGGCACCAAAATCGAAGCCTACACTCTACCTTCAAAAGAGCAAGCTTCGAAAAGAGAAGCGAAGGCTGACACGCCACACAGAAATTAACGCGAAGTCTAGCAGAACGACAAGCTTCGAAGTCTACTTCGAAACCTATCGAAGTATAGACTTTGAACAGCTAGAGCCGAAGTACCTTTGCACTGTCGGTCGAAGTATGCGATGCTGTCCGTCCAAAATGTACTTCGAAGCTAGCAACACAGGACACAAAAGCGAAGTTCGAAGTTTGAACGAAGCGTTCGAGTAGGTCGGATCGAAGCCTGCCTCACGGAGCTGAGGAGCTTCGAACAGAGAGGATGGCTTCGCCAGAGGCAGACAGAAAAGTTTCTAGAGCCTGTGAACTACGATCAAAAAGGCTACGCAGAAGACAGTAAAAAGCTGGCACAGAGTACTGTAGCTACAGTATAGCAGTACTACTTGCAACCGCAAGAACTAGTACTACTAGCATGAAGAACACACCCAGCCGAAGCTTCCAAAGCCCCAAAAATCATGAGAAAAACTTGCTGTGCACATGAAATGATGCCATTAAAACTCTGATGTTGCTGCATATGATTTGGGAATAGAAACTTCACTTCAACAATAAATGCAAAACAGCAACAAGAGGGGCAAGACTTCCTGGCGGCGCAAGCAAGAGAATGAGAAGAGAGAGGCAAGGCAAGAGACAAAAAGTGACCCAAAAGAGTGGAATTGATTTCAGCCAAAAGGGTAGTCCAAACCCTAGGGATTGGGGTCCTATTTATAGGCACCCAACACTAGGAACATTCCACCTGCCCCTTAGGGTTTTTACAGACGCAAGGATAAAGGAAAAGACTCTACTGCCCTTAGGTATTTTTACAGACACGACTGACTGACTGTGGGCCTAGAGTTACAGATGACTTATCCGAAAGCTCAACTTTCATAGCGACTACGACTTCTCTTCTGGACAGTCGGATACAAGATCAACGGTTGTCAGTTTTGCGCCGAAATTGACAAAGCCTCCACCGACTTTGCACCAGGTACCCGGATTGGGCCGGCCCGATTCCGCAGCTCTCTCAGCCCGACAATCACTCACCACCCGTGTACCTGAGTCAACCCTGGTCAACAGCCCAGTGGGTCTTCTACTGCTTCTGGCCCATGTACCCGGATTGGGCCAGCCCGACTTCGCAGCCTCCTCTGCCCGACAGTCGCTCGCTGCCCGTGTACCTGAGTCACACGTGGCCCATGAAACAGCAGATCTCTTCTTCTTCTGTCCTCTTTGACTATCATTGACAATGACTCATCACTTCTGGAGCCATGAGGCCCACGCTATTCAGCATGGCTCCTCACTCTCGGAGTTCCTGCGCATGCGCCCGCCCATCTTCTCGAGCACCACCAACCCGATGGAGGCCGGAGATTGGCTTCGCACCATCGACAAGAAGCTCGACCTCCTCCCCTGCACCGACCGGGAGCGAGTGGCCTTCGCCACTCACCAGCTCTAGGGTCCCGCCGCTGAATGGTGGGACAACTATTGTGAGTCCCATCCAGAGGACCACGTGGTGACTTGGGCGGAGTTCACCATCGCCTTCCGTGCCGCCCACGTCCCCGCCAGTGTCATCGCGGTAAAACAGTAGGAGTTCCGTGACCTGCAGCAAGGCAACAGGACCGTCATGGAGTACCTCCATGAGTTCAACCGCCTCGCCCGCTACGCACCGGAGGAAGTGCGCACCGATGCCCTCCGCCAAGCCAAGTTCCTCCGGGGACTTAAGGATGAGCTGTCCATCCAGCTCGTCGCCACTGACTACGTCGACTTCCAATGGCTAGTCAACAAAGCGCTCATCCAAGAGACTGAGCAAAACAGGTTGGACCTCAAGAAGAGGAAGATGATCGCCTTCAAGCATCAGCAGGCGAACTCTCAGAGGCCCCGCTTCGTCCCTCCGCCACCAGCGCTCGCCTACCATCCTCGGCCTTCCTACAGGCCACCTCACGCCGCCGGTGGATCCAACGTTGGGCATCCTCGCCCCGCTCCACCAGCTCCGGTCGCTCAGCCGACACCAGCCGCCAAGGCCCCGATCTTGAAGGATCGCCAAGGGAGGCCGGTCGTCTGCTTCAACTGCCGCAAGGAAGGGCACTACGCACACCAGTGTCCTCACCCCAAGCAGGCTCAAGGCGCGGCACCCAACTAGGCGGTTCGTGCCCGCGTCAACCACATCAGCGCGGAGGAAGCTCAGGAGGCTCCTGAAGTCGTGCTCGGTACGTTTACTGCGAATTCCGTACCGGCCGTAATATTATTTGACTCTGGAGCAACCCACTCCTTCATCTCGGAAGATTTTATGAAAACAAACAAATCGGACGTGCTCCCTCTACCCATTCCCATGGTGATTGCCACTACTGGCAACAGGACCTTAGCCCGCTTATACAGCCCTAAGGTTCAAATTGACATCCAAGGAGTACTATTTCGGGTCGAGCCAGTCCTCATCCAATGCACCGGACTCGACCTTATACTAGGGATGGATTGGTTGATGAAGCACAAGGGAGTGATCGACTGTGCCAACAAGTCCATCACAGTGACCAACCCGTCACCTTTCGGATGACCAGTCGCAAACCACTCGGAGCATCCCTTCGCTCGATAGCTCTTGAAGAGGTACCTATAGTCAAGGAATTTGCGGATGTCTTCCCTGAAGACCTACCCGGAATGCCTCCCAAGCGGGACATCGAATTCAGAATCGAACTTGTCCCCGGGACCACTCCAATCTCCCAGCGCTCGTACCGGATGGCCGCCAATGAATTAGCCGAAGTCAAGAGCAACATCGAAGACTTAGAGCAAAAAGGGTATATTCGACCGAGTACCTCACCTTGGGGTGCACCGGTTATATTTGCCATGAAGAAGGATAAGACCAAGAGGATGTGTGTGGACTATAGAGCCTTGAACGATGTAACCATCAAGAACAAGTATCCACTGCCTCAGATCGACGACCTGTTCGATCAGCTGAAAGGATCCTCGGTGTTTTCCAAGATTGACCTCAGGTCAGGTTATCACCAGCTGAGGATTAGAGAAGAAGACATACCCAAGACTGCCTTCACCTCTCGCTATGGACTTTATGAGTACACCGTGATGTCGTTCGGACTCACGAATGCCCCGGCCTTTTTCATGAACATGATGAACAATGTATTAATGGAGTTCTTGGACAAGTTCATCGTGGTATTCATCGACGATATCCTCGTTTACTCCAAGACCAAGGAAGAACACGAGACTCACCTCCGTCTGACCCTCGGAAAGCTAAGGGAGCAGCAACTGTATGCCAAGTACAGCAAATGTGAATTTTGGTCGTCAGAGGTGAAGTTCCTCGGCCATGTTATATCTGCCGGAGGAATAGCAGTGGACCCAACCACCGTGGAAGCGGTAGCCAATTGGCTGCAGCCCACAACGGTGACCGAGATCCGGAGTTTTCTCGGATTGGCCGGATACTACCACCGGTTCATCGAGAATTTTTCCAAGATTGCCAAGCCTATGACCAGACTTCTGCAGAAGGAAGTGAAGTTTGAATGGACCCCCGACTGCGAAGAAAGCTTCCAGACCCTCAAGAAGAAGCTAGTGTCAGCTCCTATTCTGACTCTGCCAGACATCCGGAAAGACTTCCACGTCTACTGTGATGCCTCTCGTCAAGGATTGGGATGCGTCTTAATGCAAGAAGGGAAAGTGATATCCTACGCCTCCCGACAGCTAAGGCCGCATGAGCTGAACTATCCGACCCACGACCTGGAACTAGCAGCCGTGGTTCATGCCTTGAAGATATGGAGACATTACCTCGTGGGAAATCGATGTGAGGTCTTCACCGACCACAAGAGACTCAAGTACATATTCACCCAACCAGATCTGAATCTCAGGCAAAGGAGATGGTTGGAACTGATCAAGGATTACGACTTGGGCATCCATTATCATCCGGGCAAAGCGAATGTGGTGGCAGACGCCCTTAGTCGAAAAGGGTACTGCAATGCCATCATGATTCAGGACCAAGCTCCTTCACTGTATAAGGAGATGGAAAGGCTAAACCTAGGGATCGCCACACGAGCGTACCTCGCTGCCTTGGAGTCTCGGCCTGTCTTAATAGACCAGATCCGAGAAAAGCAGAGGGAAGACCCGGACATCCTGGAGATCCAGCAGAACATGAGGAAGGGTAAAGCCCCCGGATTTTCCGAGGACGAGCATGGTACCATCTGGTTCGGAAACCGGATCTGCGTACCCGACAAACCTGAATTGACAACCCTCATCCTTCAAGAAGCCCATGATACTCTATACTCCATCCATCCCGGGAGTACGAAGATGTATCAAGACCTAAAGGAAAAATATTGGTGGGTCAGCATGAAGAGGGAAATAGCAGAGTATGTGGCCAAGTGCGACACATGCCGGCGAGTCAAGGCAGAGCATCAGAGGCCTGCCGGACTTCTTCAACCTCTCATGGTCCCTGAATGGAAGTGGGAAGAAATAGGAATGGACTTCATCACGGGACTGCCCAGGACCCAAGCTGGTCATGATTCTATCTGGGTGATCGTCGATCGACTCACCAAGGTAGCTCACTTCGTTCCAGTCAAGACAACTTACACCGTCGCCAAGTTGGCTGAGTTGTATATGACCCAGATCATGTGCCTTCACGGAGTTCCTAAGAAGATTGTATCTGACCGCGGGAGTCAGTTTACCTCCAAGTTTTCGAAGAACCTTCAAGAGGAACTTGGCACCCGGCTGAACTTTAGCATCGCCTATCATCCACAGACTGACGGTCAGACCGAAAGGGTCAACCAAATATTAGAGGATATGCTTAGAGCTTGTGCTCTAGACTTTGGCGGAATGTGGGACAAGAACTTACCATATGCGAAGTTCTCCTACAACAACAGCTATCAAGCCAGCCTGCAAATGTCCCCGTTCGAAGCACTCTATGGACGTAAGTGCAGAACGCCGTTGCTCTGGGATCGAACCGGAGAGTCGCAACTGTTTGGAACTAATCTATTAAGAGAAGCTGAAGATAAGGTCAAGATCATAAGAGACCGATTGAAGGCAGCCCAATCCAAGCAAAAGAGCTATGCCGACAACCGTCGATGAGACCTAGCCTTTGATGAGGGCGATTATGTCTAACTCCGAGTCACTCCCCTCCGTGGCACTCAAAGGTTCAACATGAAAGGCAAACTAGCACCCCGCTACGTCGGACCTTTCCAGATCCTCCGACGACAAGGAGAAGTGGCATATCAACTTGAACTGCCTCCATCCTTGGTAGGAGTTCATGATGTGTTCCATGTCTCTCAGCTGAAGAAGTGCCTCCGTGTACCCACCGAGCAAGCCGACCTTCAGCAGCTTAATGTCCAAGAAGACTTGACCTACATAGAAAGACCCATCAAGATCTTGGAAACCAAGGAGAGAGTAACCAGAAGTCGCGTTGTTCGCTTCTGCAAAGTCCAATGGAACAACCATCCCGCCGAGGAAGCCACTTGGGAAAAGGAAGACGAACTGAAAGCCCAATATCCCGAGTTATTCGAGTAACGTTCCAATCTCGAGGACGAGATTCTTGTAAGGGGGATAGGTTTGTAACACCCCTAATTTCCAAAACAATAAAATATCAATAAATTCAATTTCTTGGAATTTATATTTCTGAAAATACTTTTAATACTCTTTTATACCCTTTTGAACTACAACATAGAGTAGATGGCCAAATTAGGAGGTGAAACTTTTTGTATATGATCCTAAGACCAAGATATATTTTTGAGAGTTTTTATAAATATTTACCAACCTTGGAAGTAGCCCTAAGATTTTAATCTATTTTCTAGAATTATTTTTATTCGGAAATGCTTTAGAACAGTAATGGGCTCCCCTCCCTCCTTTCTCTCTCTCCCTGCCGGCCCAGCCCACTCCCACCCGCGCGCGCCTTCTAACCAGTGGAGCCCACCAGTCAGTGACCCCCTCTCCTCTCTCGCGCGCACCCGACACCCCGACCCCACCTGTCGGCGCCGATTTCCTCCCCTCGCGCGCGCACCCGACAGCCCGGCCCCATCCGTCAGTCGCCACCCTCGCTCGCCCATGCCGGCCGACCAGTGGCCCCCGCCTGTCAGCTTCATCCCCAACCTCGCGCCAGCCCCCCCTAATCCCGCCGGCGAGAACTTCGCCTCGGATCCCCTCGTCGGCTCCCCCTTCCGTTAAACCGAGGCCGGCATTAACTCCCCCGAGGCCCACCGGTCAATTAAGCACGTTAAGGCACGCGTTTAAGCCCCTGGATCGCCTTCACGCGCCTGGCCGCGCCTTCGCCGGTGAGTAAAGCCCTCCTCGGCTTTCCTTGCATGCGAGCCCCCTCCGGTGTCCTATTTAACCCCCCAGCCTACGCCGCGTTCGACCCCCACGCCCACTCGCTTCGAGAACGAATAGAACGCCTGCGATTCGCATTTTAGTGCTCCCCTCCTACTTCGTCTCCGGCCATCGTTCGCCCTCGCCTCGGACCACCTCCGTCCGCGCCCTCGCCACCGTCGTGACCGCAAGGACGACCTCGACCTCGGCCACCCCTCCGCCGACGTCGAACCCCACCGGAACACCATGGCCGACGAGGAGCCCGAAGTACTTCGTCGTCTACCCTCGCCGCCGACCACTTCCCGTCGACCCCTCGCCTCGCCTAAGGTACCGTCGCGACCGCCGTAGTGCCCTCTTTCCATTTCTAGGCTTAGCTAGGGCCGCCGTCGCTCGCCGTGGCCGCTGGCCCGCTCGCCGTCGTCAGAGAAGACGACCGGCACGGGTCGAGTATCCGTGCCATGTCGGATCTGATCCCGACCGTGCGATCGCTATCGGACGATGCATGTGAGCCCACGTACGCGATCTAATCCACACCGTCGGATCTGGTCAAAGCGTTACGTTTTAATCTCGCGCGTCCATTTCCATTTAAAACCCGCGTTCGATCTCGTGCGTCCACGTAGCACCCTTTCGCACGTTTTAATCCTGGCCGTCCGTTGTCACTTAAAGCGCCCCGCCTCGCCCACGCGCGTCGGATCTGGATCCGACGGTCCAGATCGACCCGGCGCATGCGCACAGTGCGCGGGTTCACCGTGGGCCTGGCTCACCGTGGACCCGAGGGATTTAAAATTTGAAAATAAATTCTAGAAAAGGTTTAAAACTTGTAAAATTCATATCTGGCGCATTTGAACTCTAAAAATTGCCATTCCAATTTCAGAAAATTCATAATATTATTCTCTACTTGTTTATACAATAAAAACAGTAGGTTTATATCTGACATTTCATGTTTATTTAAATGAACATTTAAATACCCTTAGGTTAAAAATGTAAATTTAATTATTTAAATCCCAGTAAAGTTTGTATTTATTTAGTTCCTGTTGACATGAACAAACCACTAAGTTCTCTATGAAACTTTCATTTTAAAATTATTAGAGAACTTAAAAATAAGAATAACCCCTTTTAAAACCCTCTTTCAAAGGATAACACTTTATTTTAATCTCTCTTAAAATCATTTATAAACTGAATTTCAGAACCCTAACAACTTGATTTATTTTTATTCAAACCAACTCAACCCTATGTGATTATTATGTGATGTTATATTGTTTGGTTGAATGTTATATTCATTTTATTTTACTTTATTATATTAAAAAGACTACGGCGTCGCCGAGGAGCCGGAGTACTTCCCCGAAGTCCCTCCCTCTCCCTTTGCTGAACAAGGCAAGTCACCAAACCAATCTTTTGAGCATATTGAACCCATGCTTGATTAAACTATCGCTAAAACCCATAGGTTATACATGCATTAGTCAAATGAACCCTTACATTATATTTACTTAGGATCCCCCAACCTTGATGTGCAACCCAAGCCATGCTATCTCGCCTAAACCTCCTTGTCACCATATGATCAATGATATTAGCTAGTGTCCAATGTATTGACACGATCGCTATAGGATAAAAATGAGTCGTAGTAAAATGGTTCTATTATATGATCCCCGTTACTTCTTATCCTTGGATTTCTGTTGGTGATGAGTTATGGTTGTGAGTGTATGCATGGTGGGTTCCGGGTGCAAGCTAGGGCATTGGTCGGTAGCACCCGGGGCACTATAAGGACCGGTCTGAGGGATCCGTTGCAATACACTTACGTACTAACCACAAGTCTAGTGGGTAAGTCCTAACTAAGGTATGGGTTGTTCCAAACCGAGGCCACCATTTGGAGATGGGTCAAGTTGCACCTGCGGGTGACTTGTACCAATGTGGCGTAAAAGGGGGTGCGACGTTAGCCGGGATGCGGCCCGGCGCGCCGGTGAAACCTAGAGCGGGTGGTTATCGCTTGGAACATCTCATATCGAGGTTTTGGCACGAGTTCCCGTGGTATGGGTCATCTCGTTTGGGATGAGTGCGTGCCTTGTGGGTACAGTAGTACATCTCTGATTAGAGTCTTAAATCTTTTCGAAAAGCCGAGCCCACGATCAAGGGCGGGTTGCGTGACATCCCCCAGTTAGTTTACTTTGAATATGTATGTGCATGATGGATTGACATGTAAGGACTGTTGAGCGAGGTGGGGCTGGCTGTACCCCTCGAGTTAGTTGATGTTGATGATATACATGTTTACTTTCCGCATGATTAAAATATGATTACATTAAATGCAATAACTAGAACTGTACTTTTCCGCAATGATTAGCCATTACCCTTCCTTGTTTATTATCCTGCATTATTACTTGCATTTGCGGTGGCTTGTTGAGTACTTTTTGTACTCATACCCGTTGGACCCCACAGAGGATGCCTACTATGAGGACGGTCTGGAGTAGCGACCCAGTCGAGAAGAAAAATCCTGAAGAAGATGTTCGTCATGCCGTTTTCTAATTATTTTCATTTACTGTTTTTATTAAAACTTTGATGTAATAAATATGGTCTGCGTACCATGGATGTTGTCGTATGTACGTTGTCGCATGATGAACCTCTTGTATTATTGTTTTTCTTCTGAAATTCAATAATGTCTCGATTTGATAAATCGGGGCGCTACACTTTCTCTAGCTAGTATATGTCTTGATTACTTGTCGATGATCATGTTTTTGTTTCAGTTCACGTGATATATCTGATATTTGTCATATGGATGGCTTTTATGGTTTAAAAATTGAAAAATGATCACCATTGTTTCTGGTAACTAGCATGTGTAGGCTGAATGCTTTCGCTATCTTTTACATGCCTTGTAGCTAGATCCTTACTTAGATGCAGATATGCAACTTGGACATCTATATGATTTAAATATGAAAAATGTGTTATAAAATGATAAACAATTCAGAAAAATGAAAAATTTATGTATTTTTATGATTATTAGAAAAGATCCAGGTGGGTTTGCTTTGTCGCATTACATTGTTCTGGACTGCTTACCATAGCACTTTGGTATAAACTAGGATAGTGTAATGTATGCCAAGACCAATGTCTTAAGCTTCTGATGGTCCAGTTCTGGCCTAGGCTTGACTTGGTCAGTTAGCATAAGGTTTGACACGCAAATAACCCCTGGCAGAAATGAAAAAATAAAAAGGAAAAAGAATCAGTTTGAAAATTTTAAAAAGATGACAAGTTTGCTGAAGCACTTTGATTTGGACAATGCTTATCTTGGTAGATATCAGTTAGCTTTTGCATCTCATGCTTTACTTTGCTTGTCCACTAGAAAATGTGGTGATGCTTTTGTTTTGCAAAAATCGAAAAATGCGTGCTAATGACTTTCTTAAGATATCATCTATTGCGCTGATCATGTCATGTATCTTAGACAGTATATCTTTTGCTATACCTGTTAGATGTTGTAATAGCAGTCAATCATATATAAGAAGCATGCTTTTCACACTCCACCTGCACCCCATCTGCATTCATGGCATATTTTGAGGGGGAGCTGCATTTCAGGGGAAGTTTGTGTTTATGTCTCTTTAGAGTGGATTTAGTCTCACTTGATGAGTCCAATTGTCAACAAGGGGGAGAAATTTTGGCTATATTTTTAGCTTTCTCTGGGATTTATTTCAGGGGGGTTCTTTGTTGGTAATTCTGAGATTTGCACTTGTTTTTGAGTCTTTGTTTTTGGTTAACCATAATGACCCATTTTTCTTGCTTCTGTTTGGCTTTTGGTCATTAGGGTTAAACTTTTATTTTCTCTCTTCTATTTTCTTTTGTCTTGGTTTTTCTGTTTCCACATGTTTTTGTAGGTTCTGGAGATGAGCTGAAAAGGGTGTTAACAATGCACTCATCAAGGGGGAGATTGAGAAACCATGTTGAAGAATATAGTTTTGATACTCCAGATGTGATGAGTGATTGTCAATGGAAGTCAAAGGAAGTGAGATGTGAAGACCTGCCGAGTCTGAGGCGCATGTGACTCAGGTACACGGGCAGTGAGCGACGGCCGGGCAGAGGAGCCGCGGAGTCGGGCTGGCCCAATCCGGGTACATGGCTAGGAGCAGCAGATGATCCACTGGTCTATTGACTGGGTTTGACTCAGGTACACGGGCGGTGAGCGATTGCCGGGCTAAGGAAGCCGCGGGGTCGGGTCGGCCCAATACGGGTACCCGGTGCAAAGACGGTGGACATTTTGTTAGTTTTGGCGTAAAACTAACAATCTAAGTTTAATTCGTTCTTAGGATATTAATATTTAGTTTTATGTTTAGAATATTTTTATTTAAGTTAGGTGATTTTTCTAAGAATATTTTAGTAATTTTCGGAATTTGTTTTAGAGTCAGTTTAATTTTACCCGAGGGTAAATTAGACTTTTATGTATTAGGATTTGCCTATAAATAGGCCCCTATCCACCTGGGATAGAGGACTGTTCTTCATAGATCAATCTGCAGTCCACCAAAAATTCGATAGATCTCTGTTTTTTCTTTCATCGCCATTTCTATTCTGCGGGGCGGATTTCACCGGTGCCGGGCGACGCGCGCACGTCCGCATCGGTTTCAGCAGCTAGCTTGGCATGCTCGCTGTCTGTTTTTGCGGCAGCCTGGCAAGTGGCATGTCAGCTACCTTGTGTCAAGCTTTGCGTGGCGGAAACCAAGAACAAGGAGTGCTGCTGCTTGTTTCTCTTTTCACACGGCAAGTTACTTAGTAAATGTGCACGGCTACCGAGACAACAGAAGTTGTTTTTTGTTTTTACGGCAGCCTGCAGATTCCAGTTTTGCGTGCGGAAGAGATTTCTTTTCAGCTGTGATGCAGCGGTGTCAGGAGAACAGACCAGGCGTGCAGCAGGCGAGCGGCTGGATCTTCTACGACGGGCACGACGTAAACGGAGGATTTTTCATAGCAAGTAAGTTCTAATCTAATCTCCTATTTCCTAGGTAGATTAGTTAGATAGATAGTCATCTATTTTTTAATTAGCCCGTGAATTTGATTGTTAATCTTGTGGTTAACTTTTATCTGCTAAAATATTATTAGAGCTCGCATATTTTATTTAAGTATTATTAATCTGTTCATATAAAAAATATATATATTATTAGTCGAAGTAATATTTTTATTCTAGATTATCATGAAATATTTTATGTTTATCACTGAATTAATTTTTGAATGATCCATGTTTTATTCATTTGATTAGTATTTTTTTCTGGACTATAATATAAATATTTCGTGATATATCTAGGTGTTTTTATTTACTGCAGTATTTTTATTTAGTTTATCTTTAATATCATTTTAATTAGGTCACCGATCATTTTTTTCTGCTAGACAACCTTAGTTTCAATAATTTGCTTTGCTAATATTATTTGACTGGTTAAGTTTGTTTGGGTATTGGGATTAGCACATAGTTTAGCAAGAAATTTTTAGGCGCCCATTCACCCCCCCTCTGGTCGCTACTTTCGGTCCTACAGAAAACTCCTTATCTCTGAGACATTTTTGGGGGCTTGCCAGGTTACTACGGCTTCTATCTTGGTAGGGTCAACATCAATGCCTTTTGCAGTTATGACATGACCTAGAAGGCAACTTGGTCTAAACAAAACTCACACTTGGAGAATTTGGCATACAACTGGTGCTCCCTTAATTTTTGTAGGACCACCTGCAGATGATTGGTGTGCTCTTTCTTGCTCTTGGAATAAATCAGTATGTCATCGGTGAAAACTACAACAAACTTATCCAAGTATTCCATGAAAACAGTGTTCATTAAGGTCATAAAATATTCTGGGGCATTCGTTAATCCGAAGGACATCACTGTGTACTCATATAAACTATAACGGGTGATAAAAGCGGTCTTGGGGATATCTTGGGACCTAATCTTCAACTGATGGTACCCTGATCTGAGATCTATTTTTGAAAACACCGTTGCTCTGGTTAGCTGGTCAAAGAGGTCATCAATCCTTGGTAGAGGATACTTGTTCTTGATGGTGGCCTCATTTAAGGCTCGGTAGTCAACACACATGCGTTCTGATCCATCCTTCTTCTTGACTAGTAGGACGGGTGCTCCCCAAGGTGAAGTACTAGGGCGCACAAATCCCAAGGATTGAAGTTCTTCTATCTGTTTCTTAACTTCCGCCAATTCATTTGCGGCAATTCTATAGGGTCTCTTCGATATGGGAGCCGTTCCAGGGGCAAGTTCGATGGAGAACTCGATATCCCTATCCGGGGCATTCCGAGAAGTTCTTCAGGGAAAACATCGGGATATTCATTCACTATTGGTACTTCTTCCATGCTGCTAACTTGAACATTATGCACTATAGGTTGGGCTCTAGTCCCTTCTTCCATTCGACATGTGACATCATTCCCATTGGGGTCTATTAAAGTTACTTTTCTTTTGGAACAATTTATACGACCATGGTTTTTCGAAAGCCAATTCATCCTAAGGATAAGATCCAATCCTTGAGTAGGGAGTATGATGGGGTTAACCACAAATACGACCCCTTGAAACTCTAGGCTTAGCTTTGGGCAGAAATGTTCAACTTCAATTTCACCGCAAGGTGAGCGAACACACAATTTTGTTTTCATATGATGTGTCTTCCAACTATGTTTATCCACAATTTTCTTGGAGATGAAAGAATGTGATGCACTAGAATCAAACAATACTATAGTAGGTACGGAGTTGAGTAAAAACATACCCATGACTACTTCTGGGGCTTCTTGTGTTGTTTCTGCTTGAACATGGTTGACTCTTCCTCTAACATAATTGTTGGTGGCACGAGAGGCTTGCGCACTTGTAGCTGGTGCAACTCGGACTTGTCCTGCTAGAAGAGCACGTGCAGTGCTGATGTTGGAACATGCAGGGGCCATGTTAGCCTGATTATGTGGACAGTTTCGGGCCATGTGACCAAAATTGCGGCAGACATAGCACTGAATGGCTGCTTGGTTGAAGTTTCTTGCTGGTGTAGTGAAGGAGCTAGTGTTGCCTCCTCCTAGGTTGTTGTAGACGGGTTTGGTAGGTGGATCTTGATTGAAACGGGGCACTGGAGGGCAGTAAGTGGATTGGTTTTGGCGAGAAGTAGGGTTGTTGGAGTAATGTTGGGATGGAACTAGGTTCTAGGTGGATGGGGTTAGACGGGCTCGAGTGTGGCTTCGAGATGAACCTCCCTGCTGAAAATTTTTCTGCTTGTGAAACTCCTCGGCATCCTTCCGGGCACTCTCAATTAGTAGAGCCTTGTTCAATAGGATCTAGAATGTAGGGAAATCAAGACCTACTAATTGGACTCTCATTCCTGAATTTACTCCTTTTAGAAATCTTCTTATCTACTTCTTTTCAGTATCTACCTCATCGAGGGCATATCGAGACATCTTGTTGAAGCGGGTCAGATAGTCTGTCATGGAGGAAGCTCCTTGGAGAAGTTGATCAAACTCTGCACGCTTCAACTCCATGAGGCTTTCAGGGATGAAAGCTATCCTGAAGGCCTCGGAGAACTCGACCCACCCAATTGTTGCGGCATTAGCATGGGTGGCACAATAATTTTCTCACCACAAGGCGGCGGGTCCACGGAGTTGATTTGTGGCATATAATACCTTTCTCTCTAGGAGTACATTGGACCAAGTCTAGTTTCCTTTCCACATCATGGAGCCAATCATCAGCTTCCACTAGCTCGACTGTCTGAGTGAACTCTGGTGGGTGAGATCGAAGAAATTATGTTAGCTTGGCTATTCCATGAGGTTGGGCAAGGTGTGGGGCAAGCTCTTGACGGATCTCGGCAAATCCATGAGCTAGGCCTTGGAGTACTTGGGTTTGGATAGCCATTAATTAGGCCATGTTAGGTGGTGGTGGTGGGGGAACATTCTCTTGCTGCTCTGGAACATTATGGCTTCCTCCATGTTCTGAGGCTGCTTCTTCAGGTGGCTAATTCTGAACCATGTCTTCAAAACCCAAACGGATTGGTGCTTGACGATGCCTTCCACAGGCCATCTATCATAAAAAGAAGGCTAACGATAACAGTATGTGGTAGAAAAGAAAATAAAACACATCACATAAATCATTTTAGGAAATAGGTGCTGCATATAAAAGGGGACGGTGATCGAGGCACATACGTGCGAGCACATAGTCCATACACACCGTAAAATATGGTCTGATACACACATCACATCATACACAATCATACATCACAACATACATTCCACATACAAACTCCAAAAGATCAAGCTCGAAGTCGACCTACCACATGACCCTTAAGGGGTCAAAAGCTACCAAAAGGGTGTCGACTCATACTCTAACTGTCCATAAACCTACTCCTCTGGGTCATCCTCAAAGTTGGGCTCCTCTATGTCCTCTTCATCGAAGTCATCAGGTCCAATGTCGTGGCCGTCATCATGGTCATCATCGTGATCATCGTCGTGGTCATCGCCGAAATCATCGCCGAGATCATCATCATCATCATCGCTCAAGACTATCACCTCGGGTGGTACAACTGGTGGTGAAGCCATGATGGGTGTGGCAGCTGGAGTGGCGGCTGGTGGAGCAACATAAGTGGTAGATGGCTGGGTAGGGCAATAGGAGGATGTGCTAGAGGTGTCACTGGCACCATAGGTGTAGTATGATATGTGTAGGCCTCTAACTCAGGGGTCCTAGAGGCAGAACTGGTAGCAATGTCTCATAAGGTGGGGCGTAGTGGTGCAAAGTGAGTGGATGGTGGGGGGCCAAGTGGGCGAAAGCGAGCGCGATAGGATGTGGCTGTAGGCAACTCACGACACGAGCGAGGAGTCGGTGAGTCAGGAGTGTAATCCATGACATCACCATCCTCACCGCCACGGGGTGAACCGACACAAGGTGGAGGTACAGGTGCGACTGGTGGGGGTGCTATGACTGGAGCTGGTGCCACTACCGGTGGTGTTGTGGCTGGTGGAGCAGCGACTGGTGGAGCTACGACAGGTGCTACTAGTGGTGCAGAGGCTAGTGGAGCAGCGATTGGTGGAGCTACGACTGGTGCTACTAGTGGTGCTGAGGCTGGTGGAGCAGCGACTGGTGGAGCTATGGCCGGTGCTACTAGTGGTGCTGCTGCTGGTGCTGCGGCTGGGGGTGCGAGGGAGGCAACTATAGCGGGAAGGGATGCGGCCTCGGCCTCAAGAACCCCAAGGGCATCCAAGAGGCTACGATGCTGCCTATCCTAGGCTCGGCTCATCTGGGATAGGATGGCTAAGGCTGGGTGTCCATCTGAGCAAGGGCAGGGATACTCACTAATAGTGCCAGCAAAAGATATATGGGGTAGGTAGTGGAAGCGGCTATCACGAAGCAAAGCGGCATGGATAATGCGAAGGCGACCTATAGCTAGGTGGGAGACTGCTTATATGGCTAGGGGAAGAGTGGGGCGAATGGTGCTAAACTCCTGGCTAGAGATACCATCAGAGGCTGGGAGCAGTCTAAGGGTAGTTTGGCAGCGATGCGGGGCAACAGTCTCTAAGACACAAATATAATCTGGTGGGGCTAACCCTATGTAGTTGGCCATCTCGCGAAGCAAGCTCACAAATCCATCGAAACCCTATCCATGGGTATGGCTAGCCGGTCCTGACGCCATACCTATAAAATTTTAGACAGAAGGAAGTTATAGGTTTAACAAGCATTTATAATAAGTAGTAGGTTAGAATAAGAGATTTTTAGGAAAATAGTTTGTATGATAAAACATAACTCCCTAAGGACACTTATGGGTCTCGTTCCTAGGGCCAACTTATGCTCTGATACCACCTTTGTGACACCCCCGTCTCGTATAGACTTGGCTAATACGAGATGGGTTGCCACTAATTGAATTTCAACAACATCATTGAAGATATTTCACAATCCAACGGTAGCACATTGCGAATACATAAGTATTTCAAGTCCAAGTTCATTACAAAAGCCGTAGGAGGCATTCCTCGCGGCAATTCAAACATCACAAAGTCTTTTAGAGGAAGCAAAATAACTAAGTCTTAGCGGAAGCATCTCCATCTCCTAGTTGGGGACTAGGCTCGAGACCCTATGCTTGGTGATCATAATCTTCATCTCCTTGGACGTCCTCTTCTCCTTCGGGAAACCATTCGTCTTCTCCTATTTGGGCTTCATCTTCTAGGTGGGGGTTAAAAAAAGGGTGAGTACAAATGTACTCAACAAGTCTTGGGAAATATTTATAAATGTAGGTCATCAAGGGCGGCTGAGGCTTATTGGTATAAAAAGACTTTTAAATTTCTAAGTGTCCCATTCCTGTTAGCAGAGGTCCGAACCTCCACTAACTGATAAGTAGTAATTTTTATTTATTTTTCAAAGTTCAATCTAAACCATTTCATCAACTCCATATCTTCTCATTTTTCACAACAATCCATCCATCTTCACACTCTTATCTTTTCTTTGGTACTGGCCAGCCCCTCCATCGGGAAGGTTTTCCCATAACATCAAAACACATTTTTATCTATCTACCTAGGGTTGAACCTTTCCCTCTCTCTATGAAGCCATTTCGACTTCCCAAACTACACAAGTTCATTGCTCGACCATGAAGGTTGACTGTACACCCCTAGGGTGCACTCTGGTAACGCTTCCCAACCCTCAACTTATTTTCTTGATGAAAATCATAACCAAACACTACGCATGGGCAACTATCATGGCACGTGCCCACAACCGGGGGCACGACAGTTCAAACAGTTCATACTTCTGTAGAAGGTGCACACTTTACCCTTACGTCGCGAACTACTCCTTGTTTGCAAGGCAAGGAGGCTCGCTACAAGGAATTTCTCCAGCCGACCTAGGATAGCTCATAGCCACATAGACGGGTCCAACCAAAGATCCATTGGCCATCGGCCCCCTTCTCCTCTGAAATACCTAGGGTGCTCAAATCCCCTTTCACCTCTCCCTACCACCTTTCTTCATAACCATCACAATCTCATATGGCTTCTTGAGCCCATAAACTAACCACGGAGTCACCCTGGGCATTTCCCATCTACTGGCAATTGGGCGATCCTAAACCCACTAGGTACTCAACCAGGGACACCACATAATGTCCGTAAGGTTGCACTTTGGTGTGCATGACATTTTTCCCAGGGAATCGGTCCTTATGCGCCACTTGAAGTCGAACCCCGAAAGGTGATGACAACTCATGGCAAGTTTTTACCCAAAACACCCTTATTTTTAACCATTTTCTTCTAACTCGGCACTTTGCACCGGTTTTCAAAACAATATTTCAAATCCCATTTTCAACCCACACGCTTCATTCATTTGCAAACATGTAATGCAATAAAAGTAAAGATGTGGTTTGATCACGGACAACCCACATCATGATACTAGGATGGGGTCATCGTAACCATCATGACGACAAGGTCAATAGGGTTCTCAATTATCAAGGATAGGCTAAGTGCAACAATTTTAGGTTTCATTGACGTACTCACGAAGGCGATCGTCATGAATTTCAAGTGTATGTGTGCGTGTGTCCTAAACATGCATTTTTACAAAATTAAGTCAATAAACATAGGATCAAGCATGATCAAAGGGAGACTTGCCTTGATCCGGATAATACTCAGGGTCTTCGAGATTGAATTCTTGTGGATCTTCGACGTCGGTAACTATGGTAAGATAGCATCACATAAGTAGAAGCATACAAAAAGTTTTGGAAAAAATTTTTATTTCATCCTAAATTAAAGTTCAGAATTTTATGAATTTATAGAAATTTGAACGGACCTATTCGGAGCTATAACGGATTTTATATGATTTTTTTGAAGTTTAAACATTTTCTAAAATTGACAAGAGGTAATGTGCGCTATTGGGCTAAATGGGCCGACGGAAAATAATTTCGAAAAATGGAAAACGGTACTGTTTAAAGAAACTGGGCCGGCCTGATTACTGAATGGGCTGTGCTGGTTTTAATTCCTGAAAATAGAAAATATTACTATTTGAGATGGGCTGGCCGATCCGGCCCAGGGGGAATAACAGCACACTAGATGGGCCCGCTGGCAGTGGAACAGGGAGGGTGGCATACTGTAGGCTAGTGGCTGACGTGCGGGGCCCAACTGGCAGTGGAACAGGGGCCGAACAGTAGGCGATGGCTGGAGGTTGAAGACGACCTTCAACGGCCGAAACTTCTGCGTGGCATAACTTCTTCATACTAACTCCGATTGATCCCAAATTTTAACCGTAGGTTATATATACTATGATTAACATTATGTACGGTTGGATTTTCAATTAGAGCTACGGTTTATCCATAATTAAAAAGGGGGTAAACTAACAAAGGGGTGGCGTCGAGGGCCATAGGGGTGCTCCAGCGACTAACGGAGAACATTTTCACTGGATTAGAGCTAGCAGTAAACTATCCATGGTCTCTGATCTACCTACATTGGATCATACGAAGCTACCCACGGTGAAGCCTAAAGGTTTCCATGGTTCAACGTCGTCGGCGAGTTCCGATGGTGTTCTACCATGGCTATCCGATGGAACATGAATGGTAGGGCATAAGTAAGCTACTGCTACAAGGGATTAGGAGGAAGTTTTACCTATGGTCAAAACAAGGCGCGACGGCGTCGATGCGGGTCTCTGGTGAAGGTGTGGTTCCGACATCGGCGGCTGCGGAAATGAAGACAACAGAGGGTGCTGGCCACGTTCCCGCTAACGGTACAAGGAATGGAGCAATGAGGAGGGAGATCTCGACGTACCCGAAAGTGGCGGTGAGGTGCTCGTGAAGAACGATGGTGAACTCTAGTGCTACGAGGGGGTTAGCAGTGGACTGGGGATTGAATGAGCATGTGTGCAGGTCGCGGTCGAGCTTGGGGGACTCTTAAACGTGCGCGGCGGCATGGGCGACAACATGAGGTTATTAATGAAGGGGTACGACGACTTACGTCGGAGCAGGGAGCGGAGCAGGTGGAGGGCGTGCCGGAGATGACGTTTCGCCGAGCTAGGGTGGTTGGAGGTGACAAGCACGGGTAGAAGGGCGACGAAGGACTGGCGACAGAGGAAAAATCCGACGGTCTGAGCGGGGCATCGGAGTGGCTGTGATGGCAGGGACTGTGCGCTGACGTGGGGCGCGCACGTGCGTGCGTACGTCGGCTGGTGCAAGCGGCGAGTGCAGGGTTGGCGAGTCCACGGTGCACAGTGCGAGCAGCATGGGCGTCACACTAACCTTTTGGACAATGAGTCAGGATCCTTGTATTGATTTTGTCGGTCATGGGTGCATAATGGAGTTCCTCATGAAAGTCAGGTTAGCACGTTCCCTTACTACAGTTGAATACATGGGTTCCTTGCATTGTGAAAAATGTTCCGGGGTTACTCTAAACTACATCCTATTAAGCTCTATTACACCTAAGGGACTTTCTGGTTGTTTTATATTTCGAAGTTTGCTATCTATCTCCTGAAATCGCTTCGAACGCGATCACGGCATCACGCAATGTACAGTCTCAGCCTTGAAAATGCTGAGCAGAGAAAATTAGATGCTGCTGCCTTTTACGCTAAGAAACTGGTGAAATTTGAGGCTGGATCAAAGTTGAGTTGGCTTCTTTTAGCTCGAATACTAATTGCTCATAAACAGTTCGACGCTGCTGCTCTAGATCTGACTGGGAAATGGAGTTAAGGAGATTTATTGCAAACCAAATCCAGAATTCAGGCTGGATAGGGGCAACTCAGGAATGCTGTTGAGACATACACCAAACATCTTGCTGTCATTCAACTTAGAACCAAAAGCCTTGGTTCTAGGATCTTCATGGCAAAGGTGCTTTAAACTTCCTTTTTGAAATACATCAGAGAATCACACATTCATCATTAATTAGTAGCTCTTGAAATTTTACTGTTTCTGTTTGATCAATTATCTGGTGGCATTTTCTATGTGCTAAACACAAGGTTCAATTTTCATTTTAATTTCAATAGTCATGACAAAAGAATAATTCCTGTCATGAACTACTTGACTACACAAAGGCAGGATAAGTTTAAAAAACACTAGATTTCAACACTGTATAAGTAATTATCAAGAACCAGCATGGTTTCTTTTTATTTGTTTTTCATTGATTTGGTTGCATTCATGCATGGAACTAAATATCACTTTTGGTATAAATCACGTGATAGCTGAGATCAAGTATTTTGTGTTCGCTGTTGTGCAGCTTCTACAACTGACTAGCAAATAGAAGTATAGAACTATAGAAGACAGACACCTTGCCCCTGACATTCTCTTACAACTTTTTACAGGGCTCTAAGGATGATAGAAGCCGGGAGATAGATACCTGGTATGAGCTCTCTTGTACCTACGCATGTCACAGTGGAGGGATGCAGAGGTTTGTGTATCGAAGATAAGAGAAATCAGTCCATATTCAGCCTTGGCTTGGCATGCTAAAGGGTCTCTAGCATTTGATGACATTAAATTCTATTGAGTTTCTAGCAAAAAGGGTCTAGGATAAGTCCCCTACTTTTGTGTATGAATGGTTAATTCAGTATATGGCCATTATTTTTATAGGATATGATATGCTCTATTTGCAAAAGATCTTGAAAAATCCTAACCAACTCTTATCACTCTCATGACTGAAGTATAATATAAAGGGAAATTTTGCACAACTGCTCTTTAATGTAATACTTTAACCTTTCCACAGTTTTGCACTGTTGCAACATGTAAATTTATTAATTTTTCCAATTTGCAATGGTAATCATTTGAATGGTTTGACCGTACTTCAACAAATGTCATGATACTGCTCTGCGTCTTACCCCTCTTATATTTCACATAATTTTTAGCTGCACAAGATGGGACAAGCTTTAATTTTAAAAAAGGTATAGCTTTCAACTTTATTATCCCAATTATAACTAGAGTTCTATGCTTTCTGAACATAAGGTTTTGTTTCAAGTGCGGCTTGTAATGTGAATTTTTATCAGTGCTCTGATATCGTCCTTGTTCATTTAGTGCAAAATATGTGGGAAGCATATCTCAGATCGTGTACTTTCAATGTTAATTTGCTAGCTTGCTACGGATTTGTTTTTCTTACATGTGTCTATAGTAGTGGTCAATTTGCATATGTTGGTAAAACCTGCACTAAAAATTTATGAAATCAGACGAAATGTGTTTTAATTGTCAGTTGTAGATTTGTAGTGAGAGTCAAGAATTTTGTTGAAATGTGTAATCTTTGGCATGCATTGTAGTGCAATAGCAGAATAACCTTGTGAATAGATAAGCGTTTAAGGAGTCCATAATTTTTAGAAATTTTTTTCAGAAGGTCGCATTGTTAGCCCACGTGTAGTTGATTCAAAGGAAAAAATCAGTATTACTGACTGGCTCGTGCTTTATTGTCATTTGCTATATTTTGCAATCTGATGCCTCCCTAGCTCACCGTGGCATGGAATCTAAAACTATTGTGTCATGAATTTTCTCTCGAATAAATACCCTTCATGATTTCCATATTATTTGCAAAATACTTGTCTATTCTTGCCATGAATGATCTTATTGGTTGGTACAATACTACAAATAGCCACTTTAGCAGCGGGCAAAAACGTACAGTAGCAGCGGGCAACCAGTCCGCCACTGCTGTAACGCCAGGATTAGCAGGGACGGGCAGAGGGCCCGCCACCACTATGTCAACAGTAGTGGTGGGCAGATGACGTCAGCGCTGTCACTGCTATGGCTAACAGAAGTAGTGGGAAGATGACATCAGCGTACCCGCCACTACTGTGTTATCCCCATTTCACAGAAATGTTATATACACCTTAATTCAAATAGCCCCCAGAATATATATACAGAAATTCACAGTTCCACAACAGCAACACAACATAATAAAACCACATTATATTCACAGCTCCACACAGCCATCCACAGCAGCAACACAATCACACAACAACAACATGTCTCGTCAATTTAAAAATTTACAAGGTTTACATTTCATGAGACAACAAGTATACAAAGTTTACATCTATCAAAACTTCAAAATTAACAATTGTTCACAAATACATGCTCATTTTGTTTAATGTTTCTTCTCGGACGGCCAACTCCTAGCTTGCGCATCTTGTTTTTGCTTCTGAGATTCAAAATTCTTGGAAATTTGTTGTGCTAGACTTTTAGGTCTTTCGGCCCAACCTCTTAGAGTTGATTCTTGGCCACTTCACCCTCAGGATCGAAGAATACTCCACGCTCATGAATAATTTCATGCATCATGAAGCGGAAATCCTTGATACGATTTCATACATTTTTGCCTCAGAGAGTTGGTTTTTCTCGGCAACGGTTGATGGACGTGACGTCTGCATACGTAACATATAAGTACATATGTTACAGGTTATATTTAGATTAACACACAATAAATCAACTTACTTCATTAGTATCCTCACAGACTGTCTGCGCAAACTTTCCTAAGTCATTGCTAATGAAATCACAAGTGTAATAACCACAATGCACTGAACCGAAAAGTTGTTCGTGACACTTAAAAATAGACAAAGTTAGAACGATATATAGTTTGGTTTTATTATTAGAATTAATAAATTTCAAAATATAATCTTACCGGATAGTAAGTTCTGAAATGCATTTCTTTTAGCCTTTGTGGATCATGTGGGCCATCTAACTTTTCCACGTAATATTTATATGCACTCTGAAGAACATTTATTATATCTTGATATTCTATTCTGGGTTTGCCGAGATAGTCGAGCACCCAAACCATGGAGTTCTTCGGGTATATCAGAAGTGCAATCCAATAATCACTATCGAAAGAAGCAATATATGATTATGTTAGTTTCATAATTGATAAAACGTGATTAAGTGGATATAGTGAGTATACTTACTTAAAGTTATATGCCCCGGTTATTATTTCTCTGTCTTTCCATTGAAACATGGATTGCGCAATATACAATGTGGCACAATTCCTTTTGTTCTTCTTAAGTGCGTCTTGATCTTCATTGAATATCTTACTTTGAAACTTTTTTTGACCCGCACTCCAGTACTTTGCATCATTCTAGTTCAGTACTGGGTTCAGTGTACTTTGACTTATCAATGATGGGTTCAAGTACCCATATTGTTTAGAGTTATCACTAAATGAATTCAAACTGCATATGTTATGAAACACTAGTCAATATAAGATGTGATTTATTTTTGCTTCATATTTACAATGTAAAAACTACTTATAGGCACCAGAGCATCATGCTTGTGATGTCGGTTCACTTCAGACGGAACATCCAGTGGAAGTCATCGAAAAATAGTGCAAGTGTAAATTCTGGGCAATTGAATACTTCTCTTGGAATCTTAATTTCTATTTGCATAACTCCTAACGAAGAAGCTTCACGGTACCAGTCGTGGAATGTTTGCATCTTTGAGTTCATACTCTTAAGTACTTGTTGGGGGTAAGAATGGTTTTCCTGGTTCATACTCGATATAATCATCGTCTCCGTAGGTCCATTGATCCACAGAAAGTGACCCCTGCTTCTGTACTAGAGCCTTTACGGGAGCCTCTACAGGCATAGAACGTGTTTTCCCCATAGTAGTAAAGAATTTGAGCATTTCAGGCTTGGGCTCAGAACACTACCCAACTTAAACAACTGTCTTGTGGATTGTGGGCTTTGGGCGTACCTCTTGTTTCTCGGGCTCGGGCTCGGCCACTGGAACTGACTCTTTCACTTGATTAGGCTCATCCACTGGCTTTGTCACTTGAGGCTTGGCCGCTGAAACTGACTCTTTCACTTGATCAAGCTTGACCACTAGCTTTGTCACTTGAGGCTCAACCACTTTAGGTTCTGTCACTTCCTCAGGCACGTGTTGTTGAGATATTTGTGGATCTGCCACTTTTTCAAGCACGTGTTCCTCGAGTTGTTGAGTCCTTTGACGATCTGCCACTTTATCGGGCACTGGCTCCTCTGCCTCTTCCTCCATCTCACACTCATCAACAGGTGATAAAGATACTATATTTTGCATATCATGAAATGAAGGATATGTGGGGGATTGCGATGAGAAAATAGGCGATTTACTCTGAGAACTTATCGAAGACTGCCTCTAGAATAATTTGATATCTCGGCTCACCCATAAGACAAAGTTAATCAGTCCATATCCGATTGTCTTGATCCCCTCATCAGGCATTGGAATATCCAAGGAGTCATTGATAAATTTGTGATTGGTGATCTCATTGACCAGAACCTTGGTATACTCAGCGGGAATAGGCCAATTGTGAAATAGATCCCCAGGCATAGCAATGCCTCGTGCAACCTCTTGGGATCGGTACATGCAGACTGCATGGTGTGTACTCTTTGATATAATTTACAGGAAATTTCTCTTGTACTAATCCAACACTGCTTGATACGTTAAGTCGTACCTCTGGCATAACTATCTGTCCCACTGTAGCCTATATGATGTTTGGATTCTCATTACTAAATTCAAAGAAGTGTATCTCCCACTCTGCATGGTGATCTGCGGCATCGTCTGTGCGTGCTTGACGCTTCTTGTATGTGGCACCATCTTGCTTCTTAAAAGTATCTTCTAGGGTGCTATAGAAAAGACACCTCGGGTGTGCCCTCGATGTTCCTCATTTGTGAGAGCAGATGTAAGCTTGTCATTACATCCCTCTGGCTTGAACTTTCTAGCTTTCTCCAACTCAACGATTTACTTCGCTTTCTGAAATAGTCCACTATTTTGTGAGTTGGGGAGGATATATTGGGCATCAGGTGTTTTTTAGCTCGACCTAGGAGCCATCTCTTAGTGCGCTGATCAGCATCTGAAAACTATTTAGGTAACCTAGCCACACAGTCCTCCTCTTCCTTTCTACTCCACTAATCCTCCTTGGCCTTATATCCACCTGGGCCAAGTTTATGTGGGAACTTATTTTTCTTATTAAGTTCTTTGAACATGACGCTCTCTTGTTTGGCTTCCTCCGAAAAATGCTGCAATTTGAATTCATTCCATTCATTTAGTATGATAAACATGTAGTCGTTGAGCGGTGACTCTCCTTTTCTGAAGGTACTGTGTGTTCAATTTAGTCCTGAATGTACGAAGAGATTTCCCGATAGTCTTCAATGTGGTAGCTTTAGCGTCTTCTAAGCGATCTTCCGGGAATTTATTATGCGCTTTTATATGCTGCCACAATTTGTTCTTTGTAGCTTCAGGGACAATCTTCTAGTTTTTCCAAACTATCTTACATCGCTCCCTAGCGAGACATCCACAGTCATTGTACCACTTAGCTGTGATTTCTTTTGGCTTCTTTGGAGCCCAATCAACATACACATCTTCAACCTCGTAGATAGTTGTATGCAGCTTGTTCTTCTCCCGTTTTCCTCTCCTCTTCGCATTTGTAGAGGATGTTGTGGAAGCGGGCTCAATAGTTGTTGGCTTAGAGGACTCAACAGGTGGGAAAATAGTTGTTCTTTCCTCATGGAATAATTGACGCTTCATTCCTCGCTTTGGACGATCCTACGATGATAAACAATGTGAACTTCAGGAATGTAATCCTCGGTTAGAAGCTGCTCTGACTTGTTAATAACGCTACAATTACCTCCAGTTGAGTTTCAGTAATGTAATCCTCATCGACATCTTCTCTCATTCGCTTCTTACTAGGCTCCACTGGATGTGGATCCTTCAGATGAACCCTCTATATTTGTTTTTGCAGGAGACTCGTAGATGAGCTCCTTTATGGGACGTCCTTCTTCTGCCATAGATGAACTATTCATGAATAAATGAATCATTTGACTCGTAAATAAGGCAGACAAGGAATTGAATAACGAGCTAATGTATCTTGACTAATCGTTGCCTAGATGCTAGTCGAACCTCGCCCTGGTCGGTCTATAGAGCCCGACTAGTAATTAGATATTAGATTAGGTTAAGAGTCTAATTAGGTTAAGAGGCTAATGTATCATTTGATAACTGCCAACCTAATCTGTAGAAATCAATCAGTCATAGTTAAGAGGATAATATGTATCAGAATTTTGGTTATGTAAAAAAGGTCCTTAGTCATATTTTCATGTACGAAACAATGCACAAAGTTGTTGAGGCCTCAACATATTTTGTGTTGTTTTTAAAATATGTTCATGGCTGTCATGGAACCCATGGGCACATCCATACCCTGCCAGCAGCACAAGAAAGAAGAAGTTGTTGCAAGGGTATGGATGTGTCCCATGGCTTTGATGACATACATGAGATAACTCAATAACAATTTGCATCATAGGCCTCTTAAAATAATTGCAAAATAGGAAGAAAGCATCGAATTGTAATAGAGAAAAAAGGGCCTCTCCGAACAACTATATCAAGGCATGACTTTGTGTGAATGACTGAAGTGGCTGAAGAACTTCAAATGTGCCATGTGACTGAAGTGAACTTCCATAATTCAAGCAAATTTCAAAAACTTGGGATAGCTACAATAATAGCATTGTCACTCATTGCATATGTGGTATATCAATATAACTTATTAGCACATCCTCATAGCAGCAATTAATAACTTACATGCTCATAAGCATCACTATAAGAGAATATGTAGACACATGGCGCTTATGACCAAAATGGAAGAATAATGTGAATACAAACCATTACTATTTTCTCTGGAATACCGTCGCATATATGCAAACTTTTATGTAAATGGTACATGGAAATGCAAACCCTGATCTGCTCTCCTTTTATACAAGGAGAGATAACATGCCTTTTTTCATCTAGCTAGCTCATAAAAAAATTGAATTTAAAACATACAATGAACACAGATGAGTCCAAATAGATTTCTGTTTCAATAGCTCGAATTGACCATTAACAACTGTAATTCTTCACAGACGACACATGTCATGATGTCAAACACAATGATTCAAGTAAAGACAATTCTACATAGCCAAATAAATGACATACAAGTAAAACATGTGCACATACATGTGACATATTCCATTTTCCTGCACTTATCAACAAAATGTTCATATCAACCAAATTTCTCACTGATGGTCAATGGCTTTTGATGCATGGAAGAAAATACTAGTACTGTATGTATGCAACCCTAGTGGGCGATATAAGTGTCTAGAACTGACCTTTTTTGTAGCATGGCGGTGGTGGCGACAGGATCCGGGACAGCGGCAACGGGTGGCGGCATGGGCTCCGGGGATTGTGGTGGGCTATGGGGGTGGCAATGGGCTCCTGGGGGGAGATGAGATCTGGGGTGGCGGCGACGGGTGGAGGGCAACAGCGCGGGCTCGGGGATGGCGGCGACGGGCTCTAGGACGGCGGCGGTGGGTGCGGGAGTTTGATTTATCAAGTGAAGTTAGGTTTTTGTCCTGGCGGGAGTGAAAACATATAAATAGGTCAATTAGCAATAGTGGGAATGCTGACGTCACCTGCATGCCACTACTATTCCTCTTAGGAGTGGCGGTTGGGTGATGTTATACGGCCCACCACTGCTAAGCCGCCCGCACTGCGTTCGACTTAGTAGTGGTGGGCCATATGGTGTCACCCGACTGCCACTATTAAGAGGAATAGATGTGGTGGGCAGATGACGTCAGCATGCCCGCCACTGATTACATACGTGTCCGCCACTGCTAACTCTAAGGTGTATTTATATTTAGTAAAATCATATATTTCCAATAATTAAAAAAGGTTTCAATATATATTTTCTACTTGATTATTATTATTATTTTTCTTAAGTAATTTTTTTGATTAGATAGACATATATTACAAATAATTAAATAATAACATATATTACCAATATCTTAAACAAAATGATACTAGTGGCCTGCTAGTGCTATACACATTAATGACATAAATAAAAACATATCTTACCAATATCTTAAACATAAATGACACTACCAAATGATATAATTGATTTTAAAAATATGCACAATCTCTTATGCTAAACATAAATGATCTAGGGTTGCACTAATTTTCCATCGCCATCGGTACGCAGATAAGGAATCACACTACCAAATGACAGTTTTGCTTCAACCACATTGATCCTTGCTATGTCAACGAAGAATGACACCTCATCAAACTGATTGTATTCGTCTTCGTCCTCGACTCTATTAACTCCAACAATTATTTATTTTCCTGGAGCAACGATGTATTTCTTCTCGTCTTTAGGATCAAGTATGAAAAATACTTGTGCCACAGATTGAGCGAGTATCCAACGGTCATCTATATAATCCACCTTATTAAGGTCAACTATCGTAAACCTGTAATCATACACCTCCACACCTTATTGATGTCTGACCCATTGGCATTTAAATACAGGGATTTCTATAGAGTTCCCATAGTTAAGTTCTGTTGGACCGGAAACGACGACCAGAGGGGGGGTGAATGGGAGCTTTTAAAATTTCAGACCAAAATAGCCTTCTGTTTTAATTCTGTCTTCTGCGGAACAAGCTTCGAACACACCCTTCGAAGAACTGGTTCAGAGGTATTTGACAGCTACAAAAACAGGCTTCGTAAGGAGCAAAACTTCGAAGCCATGAAGACTTCGCGCCACACACAAACCCAAAAATTCAGCTTCTGCTAAGTCAGTGCAGCCTTCGCACACAGGGTGCCTTCGTGCAGGCTTCACACTTCACCCTTCACAAGAGCGGACTTCCCTCTGAGGATTTTGATCAACTATGCTACGGCAGTGCAGGCTCCACACACAAGGTGCCTTCGAGCAGGATTCGCACTACACCCTTCGCAAGAGCAGACTTCCCCTTGAGGACTTCGACCAAATACTTAGCGACAGCAACTGGTGCTGGGCTTCATACTTCGAAGAACAAAACGCACACTTAACAGACTTCGCTAAGGGCTTCGACTAGGGAAGAAAGAACGGGCTTCGATCAGTGCTTCGCTAGTAATCAGAGAGGTCTAGCCTCCAGTTTACATAGAGGGAACAGACACTGGAAAACACACTTTGCTCAAACACACTTCGCTCAAACAGACTTCTCACAAGTTCAACACAAAAGAAGTGACACACAAGAGATCAAAATATGTAGCGAGGTATGCATACAAGCTCAAGCAGAAAATGAACAAAGAATCAAGACTTCGATGCTTGAACAGGGAACACAAAAATTGAACTCACAGGATGAATACAGAGTGTGGTGGCTAGCACAGGAGTTCTACAATGAATGCTCAAAAATGTTAATGCGACCTACCCAGCCTCTACTATTTATAGGCACTATTCTCCATGTGAATTGACTACTTTACCCCTAGGGTATACATTGGTTTTGTCTCTTCAGAACAGAGGGGTACAAAAGGTAGTCTACTTTATTTGGAGGCTTCTTTTGTCAGCTTTGTAGAGGGGACAGCGTCAGCTTTTTGCAGAGCAGACACTGTCAGCCTTTACAGTCTTGGACCCTTCTGAAGCCCCCCTTCGCACGCGAGGGATGTGGTAGCTTCGGTGAGAAGCCTTGAGCCTGACGGCCTTCGCTTCACCGAAGTCAGCCTTCGATACAGTGACGGTTTTGAGCCGAAGCCGTCAAAGCCCTTGGGCCTTCGCACCAACACCTTTGTAGTGGACCACAACGGCTTCACAGCTTCTCCAAGCTCGAACTCCGTCAGTCCGTGTACCAAACCCATGCATGGCCGAAGTACCTCAAGTCATCCTCACTCCGGAGCCAGCTTCGCTCCGGAGCCTGCTTCACTCCGAAGCCCCACCTTCGGAGTACCACCCTTCGAAGTCCCTCCTTCGTCCATGGCCTCCGCATGAAGCATTCCATGAGCACTTCGTCGCAATGTCTCTCCCCGAGCAGACTCCTCGACGAGCCTCACCCGGACCATGCCTTCGATGCACCTCGACTTCTGAGACCTTCGTCGGGTAAACCTTCAAGTGTCTCCCTCCGGAGCACACTTCGAACATCTTGCCTCATTGCTGAGGACTTGATCCACCATACTCCGAAGTCACTCCATTCGGAGTACCCTTCGAAGTGCCTCGCCTCCGAGGACTTCGTCTCGGAGTACATTCACCCGGAGTAACACTTCGCACTTACTGCCTTCTCCTGGCACACCTCGACCCGAGGTCCGACCTTGACCCCTTCGCAGCATTCATGACGGAACTCCCTGCTCCCCTGGCATCAAGCCTCCTGCTTGACCCAGGTTCACCTGCTGCGAACCGTCCATCGCCTCCAAAGTCCCCTGCCCACCACAGACAAGCAGACAACTGTATCCAGTACCCCGGAGACCTCTCCAGGTAAACAACCTCCGATACACACTCCGGTGTACCGCCCAAAGTACCGAGACCTTCGGTACAGCCAATCATCGTGTACTGTCGGACCCCTCCGACAGGCACACTCCGCTGCAACAGCTGCAGCAACCAGAGCCACCGAACCCTTCGGTGAAACAGCCTCCGAACACCTTCGGAGAACCAACCTCCGAACCCCTTCAGAGGTACCCCTTCGAATCAGAGGGTAAAATCTGTCAATCACTCATCACAGACTCCGAAACCAACTCTTGGTTTCTTAATCTCCCCCTTGATGAGTGCATTGACAACCAAATTCAAGTACAAGAAAAATTTGAAGAATTTCAGCACACAGGTGACCATAAAAACTCAGAAACGAGCCAAATCATGTCACTTGACAAAAGAATTTTCCTCCCCCTTTTTCAATAGAGTAAAAAGCCCCTTCGACAAAACTTCCCTTTGCAAGATAAAAACTCCCCCTGAGTTAATGTTCCCCTTTGCGGCAGAGAACTCAACAATTTCTCCCCCTTTGGCAATGCAAGCATCAAGGAGCATGTAAAATATGCATAGCTTCAAAATGGGCAGAATTGCAAAGACATATAAAGCAAAAATATGCCAATATTAATACCAATTATAATGTGCTCAACTCAATTTAACATTCTCTAAAAACATGATGACAGCATGTGATTTTATCATTTCGAAATAAAAGCATCACCACTTAATCAAGGTAACTAGACAAGTAAAAGCAGGGACTGCGCAAAGCTAGTCAATTTCTACTCTAGACAGACAAGTCCAGTTCAAATGGAGCATTGAAAGCAAACTTGATGATCAATGAATTTTGTTGTTCTTTTCAAAATGCCAGGGGTTATTTGTTTGTCCACCTTATACTTTCCAATCAGGCCAAGCCTAGGCATGAAAGCCATCAGAACCTTAAAGCAATGATTTTGGCATACACTACTCTATCCCAGTTCAGACCAATGTGCAATGGTAAGCAGTCTAGAATAGAGTAGTGCGACAAACAAACCCACCTGGATCTTTTTGCTTTGAAGCATGCAAATCATGGATTTTTGGAATTTTTATTAAGTGAATCAAATTGTGTAACACTTGATGAATATCCATGAGTATGTAGAACTATTTTTCAAGTTGCAATGTTTAGCATCCAGAGAAAAGGAGTCTTGCTATCAAGCAGATAAAAGATAGCTAAAGCAGTCCAGCCTAAACATGCTAGATTTAAGACTAAGCAGTGAGCATGATTTGATTTTGGAAAGAGAAATCATGCACATAATGTTTCAGATATATTAAATAACGCTGAGCTGACATGATTTCATGAATTACATACAGGCATATAAGTGCAAAAGATGTAAATGCAATTTCACACACAGTGAGCGTATGCAAGACAATTAAAACTGCTTCCCCTCACAAAATGCCGTAAGGGTGACAAATACCAAGTTTCCCACGCAAGTAGGCAAATCGAGAAGCATCGAGGGGTTTTGTGAAAATATCGGCTAGCTGGTGTTGGGTATCAACATATTGAAGTTCAATATCACCCTTCTCATTATGATCTCTGAGAAAATGATATCGCACATCAATGTGTTTGGTTCTGGAGTGTTGAACCGGGTTGTTTGCAATACAAATAGCACTAATGTTATCACAGAAAAGTGGAACACTCTTATAATCTAACCCGAAATCCCGCAAAGTGGAAACCATCCACAAAATCTGAGAGCAACAGCTAGCTGCAACAACATATTCGGCCTCAGCCATCGATTGTGCAACACTAGACTGTTTGCGAGAAGACCAGCAAACCAAAGAAGTACCCAGAAAATGACAAGTACCAGAGGTACTTTTCCTATCAATCCTACACCCAGCAAAATCCGCATCGGAATAACCTCGAAGACACAAAGAGGAAGACGCCGAATACCAAATGCCAAATTCAAGGGTATGTTTGAGATACCTGAGAATGTGCTTTACTGCTTGGCGGTGCGAAGCTCGTGGTTAAGCCTGAAAACGAGCGCACAGACACACTGCGAAGTGTATGTCCGGCCTCATACCAGTCAAGTAGAGGAGGGAGCCGATCATTCTTCGGAACTCCTTTTGGTCTACGGCTTCTCCATCTTCATCAGGATCCAATGCTATAGATGTAGCCATTGGAGTGGCGAGTGGCTTCGCATCAGCCATGTCGAACTTCTTGAGCAGATCCTTGGTGTACTTTGTCTGGTGGATGAAAGTACCCTGTTTGCTTTGCTTGATTTGCAAACCAAGGAAAAATGTGAGTTCGCCCATCATGGACATATCGAACTCCCTGCTCATGGCATCTGCAAACTCGGCAACCAAAGCATGAGAAGAGCCACCAAAGATGATATCATCCACATAAATCTGAACTAGGAGGAAATCTTTGCCATGCTTGAGAGTGAACAGGGTTTTATCAACAGATCCCATCAAATACCCCCGCTCAAGTAGAAAAGACTTAAGTTTGTCATACCATGCCCGAGGGGCCTGCTTGAGTCTATAAAGAGCCTTATGAAGTTTAAGGACTTTATGTGGGTATTTGGGGTTTTCAAAACCAGGTGGTTGTTTTACATAAACATCTTCGCCTATGAAACCATTAAGAAAAGCACTTTTGACATCCATTTGATAGAGTTTGAATCCCCGGGATGTCGCAAAGGCAAGCAAAATCCTAATGGCCTCAAGACGTGCAACAGGTGCAAAAGTTTCAGTAAAATCAATCCGTTCTAATTGAGAATAACCCTGAGCTACAAGTCTAGCCTTGTTTCTAACTATAGTCCCATCCTCCCCTTGTTTGTTTTTGAAAATCCATTTTGTTCCAATGAAATGAACATTTGGTGGAGGATCAACTAAAGTCCAGACTTGGTTTCTCTCAAAATTTTCAAGTTCTTCATGCATGGCATTGATCCAACTAGAATCAGAAAGTGCATGACTAACATCTAAGGGCTCGAAAGAAGCAACAAAAGCGGAATCAATGAAATGAGCATGAGAACGTGTTACCCTTTGATCAAGCTCACCAATGATCTGCTCGGGAGGATGCATCCTTTGAACATGGTGTGGAGCCTCGCGGCGGGATGCAGTCTCCACCTCAACTTGTGCGTTGGAGTGGTCCAAGATGACCAATGTCGAGGTAGTTGCTTTGGGACCTTGTGCCGAAGTGGGGTTGGCTTCAGGGGTTGATGTCGAGGGTAGTAGGGGTTCATCCTCGAAATCTCCGGGATCTTCTTCTTCGAAGATAGTCTATTCCATATCGTGTTCATTTGCTTGTTCAAGAGCAGAACTAACAGAGGGGGTTGATTCATCAAAAGTCACATCACATGACTCGATGACAGTGTTAGTCTCCAAATTATAAACACGATAAGAATGACCATGTGTAGTGTAACCCAAAAAGATCCCGTCAGAAGAACGCGACTCAAATTTATCCAAATTACCACGTTTTAGGATAAAGCAACGACAGCCAAAAACTCGAAGATGAGTAACCTTGGGCTATCTCCCAAAACGTAGCTCATAAGATGTCAAATTCAAAATTGAGCGCAAGAAGATTCGGTTTGAGATGTAACAAGCAGTGTTCATGGCATCAGCCCAAAATTTTCTAGGAGTCCTGTGCTCATCGAACATCGTCCTAGCCATCTCAACCAAAGTCCGGTTCTTTCTCTCAACAACACCGTTTTGTTGAGGAACCCGCGGAGCAGAGAATTGATGTTCTATCCCATGCTCCATGCAAAAGTCAACAAAGAGACTGTTCTTGAACTCAGTGCCATTATCACTTCGAATGAATTTCAATGCACTAGGGAGTTCAGTGAAAAGTCTCAACGCCAAGTTCCGAAAGTGTGAAAACACTTCATCCTTGCTGGCAAGAAAGAAGACCCAAGAGTAGCGAGAGAAATCGTCGACAATGACTAACACATACCACTTGCCGCCCAAAGAACTAACCCGAGAAGGACCTACAGTGTCCATGTGGAGAAGTTCTCCGGGTTGTTCAGTCATCACTGTGGTGACTGGCGAGTGCGAAGCGGCAATCATTTTTCCATGTCGACAAGGAGCGCAAACTAAATTCTTCTCAAACTTGAGCTTGGGCAATCCTCAGATTAGACCTAGGGCACTCAGACGAGCGAGCAACTCAAAGCTCATATGCCCTAGTCTCCTATGCCACTTCCAAAGCTCAGAAGTAGAATGTGAAACAAGACAATGAGAAGAACCAGATGACTCAGAAAAATCAGCTCCAAAAACTCTCCCCACTCTAAAGATCTTACAAACCACAACGCCATCAGAATTGAGTACTTGCGAAGTATCACGATGGAATCGCACTTCGAAGACCTCATCAAGCAATGGAGATACAGAAAGCAAATTGTATCCCAAATTCTCAACCAAAGCAACATCTTTGAGAGTGAAATTCGAGTTGATTCTTACCACACCTTTACCTTTCACTCTACTCCTTCGATTGTTGCCGAAGGTGATATGTTCCTTTTGCTTGGTTGTTGTGAGGCTGGAGAACCATGCTGCATCTCTGGTCATATGGCACGAACAACCGGAGTCCTTGATCTACGTGCCCTCCAAGCCTCGGTCTGTCGCCTACACATGATAAGAAAATATCGATCGCTCAGTGCTGGGGTGAGTGAAAATATGACGAGGCATCCAGCACTGAGTGATACGAGTAGTAGGCACAGTAAAAGTAGGTTGTCTACGCACAGGATAATCAGAATGATGCAAAGTGCGAGGTCTACCTACATGCTGTGATCTAACAACATGACGAGGTCTCCTACTCTGATGAGGTACAAAGCTACTCGCCCGGGGTCTACCACCATATGGAACATGGTGAACACCTCGAGGAGCAAAACCTCTCCGAGAAGCACGAGGAGCCTCAAAAACAGGACGATAGTAAAACTCAGACTCATGCATACCTAAAGATGGGTAATGCATGTCCTGGTAACTCATCGCCTGAGAGCGTCGCTCATCCTTGATGCGACGAAAACAGAACCCAACCAAATGACCCGCCCGCTGACAGTAGGAACAATGAAAACTCTCCTAGGGGCACTCTCATGGGTCATAGGAGCAACTCTCATAGGCTCCTTGGGCTTCTGCTGAGTGGTTTTCTTGGGAGGGATTCTTTTTGTGGGAGGAGTGGTTTTCTTCGGAGTTCGGGTAGGCTTTTTGGCTGATGGAGTGTCTAACAGAGCTCTCTCTTTCTCTACGGTAGTGGGTGAGGTAAAAACAGTTTTGTTTTCACTATCTGAAGGAATCCTCTCAAAACCCAAACCTAGAGCTAACCTTGCTCTGTCAGCACACATCTTGGTCTTGGCCAAGAGCAAATCCATCCTCCCCTTTCCCTCAGTGCATTTGTTAACCACAAAAAGAAGGTATTCATTCTCAGTCATAAGGTTCTCAGCTCGCTCTCTAATAGTGCCTAGTTGGTCCTTAAGGGTTATGCAAGTGTTACACACAGGTTGCACATCCTTAGAACTACCGGCCCTCTCCAATCTAGCCTCTAAGTCATGAACATGCTTATCACATAAATCGATGCTCTCACAAAATAAAGAATAGTTCATGCATTCAATTACATCATGAGGTTTAGAATCAACCACCAAAAGCTGCTTCTGTGCAGTCTCAAGCTCAGATAGAGTTTGAGCATGTACAGAACACAACTGAGCAAGCTCACCCATGACAACAGTACAAGATTCACATTCAGCATCATTAACCCTAGACATAAGCATGGCATAATCAGTAGAAACAGTTTCTAGCCTAAGTCTAAGGTCTTTTCTATCTCTAGCGGCTTCCACAAGTAACCTATCTTGACCAAGAACTACTTCATTCAGTTCATCTAGTTTAATTGAAAGCTGGTCATAGGATAGTGGTACCTCAGATAAGTCAAGCTCATCGCCGCTGTGATCGCTGTCGGCCATGAAGCAAAGGCCGGTGAAATCTCTTCCCTTCTTGTCCTTCTTCTCCTCCTTCCTTGGAGACTCCTCCTCCTCAGTTGAGGAAGTGTCGATGTTGCTGAAAGCAGCAACAAATGCTCTGGAAGTGGGTTTGGCTACTCTCTTAGCCACCTTGGTTGCCGCGCTTGCCCTTCACAAAGGGTTTCCTCTCTTTCTTGTGGTATTTGGGGCGCTCACTCTCATCTCTCTTCTTGAGTTTCGGGCAATTGGCCTTGATATGAGAATTGTCACCACACTCAAAGCAACCACTAAAACCACTTCTCCTCTGATCCCGTCTCTCATGGTGAAAATTGGTGAACCTTCTGGCAATGAGAGCAAGCTCATCATCATCTAGAGTATCCACCTGCTCCTTAGTGATGGAGACCAGGGAGGACACAACAAAACCATCTGCAAGAACACAAGTGCCAGATGTGCTTGCCTCTGCAGTGGTGCCACGGCTAGTGCTTGAAACCAATGCCAATGGATGTGGCAAAGAGTTTCTGTGCACTGCAAGAGATGCCTTGGCATTCTCTTTGGACTTTAGCTTGCTGAAGAGCTCATCACAGGTCAATGTGTCATAACCTGTGGACTCCTCAATGCTGGATATCTTCACTTCCCATATGCTACGATCAAGAGCATAGAGAAACTTGATAGCCCTATCATGATCATTGTAAGCAAGCGTCCAGTTGGACCGCAAGTTACTCACTATCGCATCAAAGCGAGAAAACATGGCATCTATATATTCACCAGGTGCCTGCACAAACAGCTGATACTGTTGATTGTATGTGCTTTGGCGCCTAGCCTTAATCTCAGTAGAGCCCTCATGAAAAATAGTGAGTGTTATCCAAATTTCCCTAGCTGTCCTAAGGTGTTGAACTCTGTCAAACTCCCTTCTGCTCAAACCAATGAACAGTATGTTTCTAGCATTGGAGTTCGCATTATACTGATCCTTCTCTGTTTGAGAGGTGCGAGTTTCAGGGATGGAGTATTGTGCGTCCACAATCTCCCAAATTGCATTTCCTTGGCTTAGCACGTAAGCCTCCATGCGCACCTTCCAGTATGCAAAATCAGTCCCATCGAACACAGGAATTTTACTAACTCTGTCCATGTCACCAACAGATCACAAAACCGGTTAAGGTCAACTGGTGATCTTAACCTGCTCTGATACCAATTGTTGATCGGAAACGGCGACCAGAGGGGGGGTGAATGGGAGCTTTTAAAATTTCAGACCAAAATAGCCTTCTGTTTTAATTCTGTGTTCTGCGGAACAGGCTTCGAACACACCCTTCGAAGAACTGGTTCAGAGGTATTGGACAGCTCCAAAAACAGGCTTCATAAGGAGCAAAAGTTTGAAGCCAAGAATACTTCGCTCCACACACAAACCCAAAAATTCAGCTTCTGCTAAGTCAGTGCAGCCTTTGCACACAGGGTGCCTTCGTGCAGGCTTCACACATCACCCTTCGCAAGAGCGGACTTCCCTATGAGGGTTTTGATCAACTCTGCTACGGTAGTGCAGGCTCCGCACACAAGGTGCCTTCGAGCAGGCTTCGCACTACACCCTTCGCAAGAGCAGACTTCCCCTTGAGGACTTTGATCAAATACTTAGCGACAACAACTGGTGCTGGGCTTCGTACTTCGAAGAACAAAACGCACACTTAACATACTTCGCTAAGGGCTTCGACTAGGGAAGAAAGAACGGGCTTCGATCAGTGCTTCACTAGTAATCAGAGAGGTCTAGCCTCCAGTTTACACAGAGCGAACAGACACTGGAAAACACACTTCGCTCAAACACACTTCGCTCAAACAGGCTTCTCACAAGTTCAACACAAAAGAAGTGACACACAAGAGATCGAAGTATGTAGCGAGGTATGCATACAAGCTCAAGCAGAAAATGAACACAGAATCAAGACTTCGATGCTTGAACAGGGAACACAAAAATTGAACTCACAGGATGAATACAGAGTGTGGTGGCTAGCACAGGAGTTCTACAATGAATGCTCAAAAATGTTAATGCGACCTACCCAGCCTCCACTATTTATAGGCACTATTCACCCATGTGAATTGACTACTTTACCCCTAGGGTTTACACTGGTTTTGTCTCTTCAGAACAGAGGGGTACAAAAGGTAGTCTACTTTATTTGGAGGCTTCTTTTATCAGCTTTGCAGAGGGGACAACGTCAGCTTTTTATAGAGCAGACACTGTCAGCCTTTACAGTCTTGGACCCTTATGAAGCCCCCCTTCGCACGCGAGGGGTGCGGTAGCTTGGGTGAGAAGCCTTGAGCCTGACGGCCTTCGCTTCACCGAAGTCAGCCTTCGATACAGTGACGGTTTTGAGCCGAAGCGGTCAAAGCCCTTGGGCCTTCGCACCAACACCTTCGGAGTGGACCACCACGGCTTCACAGCTTCTCCTAGCTCAAACTCCGTCGGTCCGTGTACCGAAGCCATGCATGGCCTATGTACCTCAAGTCATCCTCACTCCAGAGCCAGCTTCGCTCCGGAGCCTGCTTCACTTCGAAGCCCCACCTTCGAAGTACCACCCTTCGAAGTCCCTCCTTCGTCCAAGGCCTCCGCATGAAGCATTCCATGAGCACTTCGTCGCAGTGTCTCTCCCCGAGCACACTCCTCGACGAGCCTCACCCGGACCATGCCTTCGATGCACCTCGACTTCTGAGACCTTCGTCGGGTAAACCTTCGAGTGTCTCCCTTCGGGGCACACTTCGAAAATCTTGCCTCATTGATGAGGACTTGATCCACCATACTCCGAAGTCACTCCATTCGGAGTACCCTTCGAAGTGCCTCGCCTCCGAGGACTTCGTCTCGGAGTACCTTCACCCGGAGTCACACTCCGCACTTACTGCCTTCTCCTGGCGCACCTCGACTCGAGGTCCGACCTCGACCCCTTCGCAGCCTTTATGACGGAACTCCTTGCTCCCGTGACATCAAGCCTCCCGCTTGACCCAGGTTCACCTGCTGCGAACCGTCCGTCGCCTCTGAAGTCCCCTATGCACCACAGACAAGCAGACAAGTGTATCCAGTACCCCGGAGACCTCTCTGGGTAAACAACCTCCGATACACACTCCGGTGTACCGCCCAAAGTACCGAGACCTTCGGTACACACAATCATCGTTTACTGTCGGACCCCTCCGACAGGCACACTCCGCTACAATAGCTGCAGCCACCAGAGCCCACCGAACCCTTCGGTGAATCATCCTCTGAACACCTTCGGAGAACCAACCTCCGAACCCCTTCGGAGGGACCCCTTCGAATCAGAGGGTAAAATCTGTCAATCACTCATCACAGACTCCGAAACCAACTCTTGTCCAATGTTTCTTTGATGTATCCATAGTAAGCATTCTTTTGTCCAATGTTGTCTTCTGCTTCTGCTCTGACACCACTATTTTGGCGCTGACTCTTTTGATCGTTTGCTTTGGTATAGAATGTGAAACCATTGATGTCATACGCTTGCCATGTTTTAACCATGCTCAATGGACCGTAAGGCAATTTATTTATCATCATCTCTTCATTGGTTTCTCCAATCGAAAGGTTTATATCCCTCAGCCATGATGTGAAATGAATTTTGTGCTCTTTCATAATCCATTGTTCATCGCGATCTTCATTCTTTTCACGAAGCTCTTGCAGGTGTTGTTCAACATATGGTCTCATAATCGTCAACTGATGCATGACACTATAATGTGATTCTATTACTGTTTGGTAGCTATTGTCTCGTATGACTCAATGACTTCCTTAGTCGTGTAGCCCTCTATCATGGAACCCTCTGGATAAGCACAATTTTGTAAGTAACCCTTGAAGATAACCATGAGACGCTCATACACATACATATTATGCAGGTACGTTGGACCGAGAACAAAGATCTGTTCTGCTATATGTATCATATAGTGCTCCACAATATCAAAGTATGAAGGAGGAAAGCACATCTCAAGATGACACATAGTCTCTCTCATTTGTTTACGTAATTCATTTAACTCTTCAAGGTCGATCACATTCTTTGATATGACGTTGAAGAAGTGACACATGCGTGTGATCACCATCTTTAGAAATGAATGTTTGATTCCTCTTACTATGATGGCGAGGAATAGCCCAAACATAACATGACAATCATGAGCGTTGTAGGCACTCATCCTCAGATCTGCTACGGAGACAATATTCTTTATGTTTGTTGACAATCCTGTTGGAACTCTGATTCCATGTAGACAACTGCAGATTGATCTTTTCTCACCAATTGTGAGGTTATAGCTAGCAGCCAGAAGGAAAAATTTTCCATTGGCCCTTTCGTGTGGGTGAAGCTCATGTCTAATTTCGAGAGTTTGAAGGTCCCTTCATACTTTGAGTCCATCTTTTGATTTTTCCGGTATGTCTAACAAAATACCGATGGTGCTTTCGAAGACATTCTTCTCAACATGCATTGTATCGATAGCATGACCAATCTCCAACTCCTTCCAATAGGGCAAGTACCTAAAGAAGATTGATTGCTTTTTAAATGGAGCATCCTTTGAATTTTTTCAGATTTCTTCCTCTTCTTTCCGAAAACAACTTTGATATTTTTCACCATTTCGAATAGAAATTTGCCGTCTCGATGTCGTGGCGGCTGCCCAAGGTCGGTTGTACCGTCGAAATGGTTCTTATTTCTTCGAAATTTGTGGTTTCTTGGTAAAAATCTGCGGTCTCGCATATATCTCGGCTTAATGAATGATGGAAGATGCATAGATTCTATCTGGTCCACACACTGCACATGTTGTATTTCCTTTAACCTATCCTATTCTGGACATACTCCCGGGTTGTCAGCTATGGTGCAAAAGATCATGGCTCTTAGATTAAAGTGCTCTATTTTGTTTTCATCCCACACACGGACACCATGTTGCCATAGACGTTTCATATCCTCCATCAAAGGTTCTAGAAATACATCAATGTTATTGCTAGGTTGTTTTGGACCGGAAATTATAGTAGTGATCATAAGGTACTTTCTTTTACGACACAACAATGTTGGGTTTTTCGATCTCACCGAAGGAATTCGATCATTCCATCCGTGCTAAGTCTCATCCTGATATTTCTGGGATCCTGCGAGAAGTCTGGATGGGTCAAGTTAAATGATTTCCACTCCCTAGCATCCGTAGGGTGCCGAAGTTTTTCGTCCTTCTTTCGCCCAACGAAATGCCAGATTAATAGTTCATCACTGAGGATCCATGCTGAATAGCGTGGGCCTCATGGCTCCAGAAGTGATGAGTCATTGTCAATGATAGTCAAAGAGGACAAAAGAAGAAGAGATCTACTGTTTCATGGGCCGCGTGTGACTCAGGTACATGGGCAGCGAGCGACTGTCGGGCAGAGGAGGCTGCGAAGTCGGGCTGGCCCAATCCGGGTACATGGGCCAGAAGTAGTAGAAGACCCACTAGGCTGTTGACCAGGGTTGACTCAGGTACACGGGCGGTGAGTGATTGCCGGGCTGAGAGAGCTGCGGAATCGGGCCGGCCCAATCCGAGTACCTATTGCAAAGTCGGTGGAGGCATTGTCAGTTTCGGCGCAAAACTGACAACCGTCGATCTTGTATCCGACTGTCTAGAAGAGAAGCTGTAGTCGCTACGAAAGCTTAGCTTCCGGATAAGTCATCTGTAACTCTAGGCCCACAGTCAGTCAGTCATTGCCTTGCATTTATTGTTGCAGTGAATCTTCTATTCTCAAATCTTGTGCAGAAACTGCTGAGTTTTAATGGCTTCATTTCATTCGCACAACAAGTTTTTCAATGAATTTTGAGGCTTCGGAAGCTTCTGTTGGGTGTGTTCTTCACGCAAGTAGTACTAGTTCTTGCTGTTGCAAGTAGTACTGCTTTACTGTAGCTGCAGTACTCTGTGCCAGCTTTTTGCTTTCTACTGTCTTTTTGATCGAAGTTGACAGGCTCTAGAAACTTTTCTGGCTGTTTTCTGGCGAAGCCATCCTCTCTGTTCGAAGCCCCTCAGCTCTGTGAGGCAGGCTTCGATCTGACATACTCGAAGGCTTCGTTCGAACTTCGAACTTCGTTTTGTGTTCTGTGTTGCTAGCTTCGAAGTACTTTTTGAACGGACAACATCGCATACTTCGAACGACAGTGCGAAGGTACTCCGCCTCTAGCTGTTCGAAGTCCACACTTCGATAGGTTTCGAAGTTGGCTTCGAAGCTTTTCGTTCTGCTAGGCTTCGTTTTGGTTTCTTTGTTGCGTGTCAGCCTTCGCTTCTCGGTTCGAAGCTTGCTCTTTTCGAAGGTAGAGTGTTGGCTTCGATTTTGGTGCCTCTGTCGTGTGACGGGCTTCGCTTCTTTGTTCAAAGGTTGTCCGTCTGTGTTGAGTTCGTAGTTTTCTGTTCGAAGGTCTAACTTCGAAGCACTTGGTTCGAAGCTGTGTTCGAAGTTGTGTTCGAAGCCTTGCCTTCGAAGTACATACTTCGAAGCAGGCTCCGACCTTGTCATACTTCGCTTCCTACTCCTTCGAACTAGGCTAGACCAAAACACATTCGGCATTTTCACAACTGCCTTCGGATGGCTTCGCATCTAACCTCTGAAGCAAGCTTCGACTACCACCTCCGAACCAGACTTCAGCCAGCGAAGCAGACCTCGACAGGCGAAGCAGGCTTCATCGAGTTCCGAACAAGAGACAAATTTGAACAGTAACTTCTCATCTCACTTTATATATATATACTTAGATCTTTTCTTTGAGAAGTTTTTGGTCTGACATACTCTGTTTATCTGCCTAGTTGCACTGCTTTGGTAGTTCTCTGTTTATCATCAATTGATTCTAGGCTAGATACCTTTAGACTTAGGCTATCTGTTCATTTTCTGTTGCTTAGTCTTTTGAGGTACGTTGGGTGTTGGGAACAGGCCATATATTCGAAAGAATTTCTAAGGCGCCAATTCACCCCCCCTTCTGGTCGCTACTTTCGGTCCTACAAGTGGTATCAGAGCCTGGTTAGGGTTTTTCCATACGTTAACCGGTTCTAAACCTCGGTAGTGACCATGACGTCTCCTGGCAAGGTCCCGTCCTTGGAAGCCTATGGCTATAATTATTGGAAGACTCGCATGCGAGCCTATCTTATGAGCCAGGGTTCGGACATTTGGGATATTTGCGTTCACACCACGTTTGTCATATTGCCAGTTACTGAGCAGGGTACTGCTGGTATCATTGCTCAGCATCTGAGCAACAGTAAGGCTGTGAATATTCTGTTTTCTGGTTTAGGTCCCACTGAGTTTGAGCGTGTGAGTCATCTCTCCACTGCGAGAGAGATCTGGGCTACCCTCAAGGCACACCATGAGGGAACAGCACAGGTCAAGGCTCGGCTCTATCAGACCTACCGGCGAGAATATGAGAATTTCACATAGAAGCCGGGTGAATCTGTTGAGGCTTTGTTTGGTCGTTTTCAGTCGATCATAAACAAGCTTAGGGACAACAAGGCTGAGGGTGCTCAGTTAGTCTCAGATCATGAGCAGGCGCTCAAGGTGCTCCATACCTTGGACCCAAAGATCTAGGAGATCAAGGTATCCTCTATTGTTGAGAGCACTTCTTATGATACCTTGACCATTTCTGAGTTATTTAGCAAGCTGAAGGCCACTGAGGTAGATATCCAGTTGAGATCAAATCTCATTGGTTCTGGATCAAAATCCCTGGCCCTTGCTACACCTTCTGTTGATCCCTCTGCTGTGAGTTGTGCTGGGTTCTCTTTGATGTCTATCACTGAGGACCAGCTTGAGTCTTTGGGAGATGATGATTTGTGTCTGTTTAACAACCGGGTGCGTCGTGTCTATGACAAGAGAATGTTCAAAAGACACGGCACAAAATCCGGTTGCTTTGAGTGTGGTGATCCAGGACACTTCATCACCGACTGCCCCAAGCGCAACGGACACAAGAAGGGCATCGGTGGCAGCTTCCACGACTCCGGTAAGCATGAGAGCTCATCCTTCAACAAGGGCAAGCCGAAGACCCGATTCTTCAAGAAGGCCCTGAAGGACTTCCGGCGAGAGAACAAGAAGCGCGACAAGGCCTTCTTCGCCGAGATGGAGAAGAGCTACTCCAAGCAGTCCACGTCTTCTTCCTCTTCATCAAGCTCAAGCGATGAGGAGATCATCATCAGGAAAGGGAAGGACAAGGACGATCCGGCGGGCCTCTGCTTCATGGCCTTCGGAGACAAGCCGAAGAGCCGCTCACACCAGCGCCGAAGATCCCGCAAGAGCTTCTGTTCAATGGCTCTTGGGGATAAGGAAGAAAAGAGCTCCTCCGACGACTCCGACGACGACAACAAGGTATCATCCTACGAGCGAGAAATCATTGATTTACTTGAGAGCAATCGTCAGGAGTTGAAATATCGGGAAAAACTCCTTAGGGGGCCTAAGAAGAGGATAGATGAGTTAGAGAGTGAGCTTGTCGTGGCCAACGGCAGAATTGAGAGTCAATCTTCTTCACCTTGCTTTGGTGATAGCAGTGAGTGCCCAAAGTGTGAGGTGCTTCTGTGTGACCTGTCAACTCTGAAGTCCAGGTACATAGAAAGGGTTGATGAGAGGGACGCTTTGGCCACTGAGCTTGAAAGCGCTCAGCTGGAGCTAAAAGATGCTCGAGCCACTGTCGTCGCACCCTGTGTTGATTGCCCATCTCATCTAGCTGCCTTAGCTGAGCTGAAAGCCAAGGGCGATGAGCATTTGGGTGATTTGGAGAGAGTGAGAGCTGAGCTAGCACAGACTAGGCTAGAGCTTGAGACACTGTCAGTTCCACCCACTGTCTGTGAGAACTGTCTGTCTCTTAGAATGGAGTTGATTAAGCTGAAAGCCGAAAAGTCTGTCCAAGTAGAGAGTGAGTGTGAGACCTGCTTGTCTCAGGTGGATGTTCTAGCTTCCTTGAGAGAGGAGCTAGCAGATTCTCAGAATGAGAACTTTTACCTCCGTTCTATCCTGAGTTGGATCAGTGCCAGAGAGCCATAGCTTGGCATGATGATCCAGCAGTTCAAGAGGCAGGATGGGTTTGGGGTAGGTTACACCTACACCAAGGCTGACTTTGAGAGTGCCATTAGCCGGGCAGTGGAGTGGAGTAAAATGACTCCTGAGCAGAGATACCCCAAGACTCACTCCACTGAGTCCTCCCAGGCTTGTCAGCCCAAGGATGGAGTGATTCATGAACCACCCAAAGCTCCACCCAAGAAGCCTGTCTGGGTTCCTAAGCCCAAACACCTCCACTCTTCTCTAGACTCTCTTCCTGGACCCTCTCAACCCAAGAAGACCACACCAAACACTACCAAGCCCAAACATCCCAAGCCTCAACCACATCCCAAGAAGCCCACCTATCATTGTGAGTACTGTCAGAGAGACGGGCATCTTGCGGAGTTTTGCTTCAGCAGGAAGCGGGTTGAGAAAGCAGAGAGGGCTCGTAATGGTCAGGAGCAGTTCTACCAGCAGGGTGGTAGACTGCATGTTCCTCGACGCGGAGAGAGGCTGGAGGCCAGGCCGCGTCGTGTAGGTGGTGGTAGAGGAGACGGCTTTCTCGCCCGTGCTCCAGTTGGTGGTGTCCGTTCCGGCAGAGTTCCAGGCCCTGTTGGCTACGGTCCTGGACCTCATGGACGCAGGGTTAGGCAGAACCGAGGACCGCGCTTTGAGTCGCGTTTTGGTCCAAACTCCTTTGATGGTTTTCGCTTTCCATCTTTTGAGCAGATGGCTCGACACTGGTTTAGCTCTTTTGCTAAACCTGGTGCCGGACCATTTGCTCCCACTTACAGCCACTGATTGTGCAGGACTGGGGACTGGAGGATGTTTGGATCATGGACTCGGGATGCTCTCGCCACATGACGGGACATCGCAGATGGTTCTCCAGTCTCACTTCCCCGAGCTCCAAAGAATACATCACGTTCGGGAACAACGGTCAAGGGAAAGTAAGTGGCATAGGCTCAATTCGCATTTCAGATCATTTCTCTTTGAAGAATGTTGCTTTGGTTAAGAATTTGAACTTCAATTTGATTTCTGTTTCGCAACTTCTTGAGGATGGTTTGGAAGTGTGTTTTAAGAAGGGCAATTCTTCTGTGGTTGATTCTAGATGGTCTTTGGTTTGTCAGATTTTACCTTTCGGTAAAGTTTTTCGAATTGACTTCTCTAGTTCTTTTGGCCCTTCTCGCTGTTTGATTGTTGGATCCTCTTCTGAGCTCTGGAAGTGGCATAGGAGATTAGGTCATTTTAGTTTTGATCTGCTAGTCAGGTTAAGCTCTATGGACCTCATCCGAGGATTGCCCAAGCTTAAGATGGAGAAGGATCTAGTTTGTCATCCCTGTCGTCATGGGAAAATGGTTGCCGCTTCTCACTCACCTGTGACTCAGGTGATGACTTCGTATCCGGGCGAGCTTTCACACTTGGACACTGTTGGTCCAGCTCGGGTACGTTCAGTCAGTGGGAAGTGGTATGCACTTGTGATTGTTGACGACTTTTCTCGATTCTCGTGGGTTTTCTTTTTGGAGTCTAAGGATGAAACTTTTCAGTTTGTTCATGACCTAATTTTGAAGCTGAAGAATGAGAACAATGGTCGGATGCGAGCAATTCGCTCCGACAACAGCTCTGAGTTCAAGAACTCTCAGTTCATCAGCTTCTGTAGTGATCAAGGTCTGGACCATCAGTTTTCTTCTCCTTACACTCCCCCACAGAACGGCGTTGTGGAACGAAAGAACCGCACGCTAGTCGAGATGGCCAGGACGATGCTCGATGAGCACAGGACTCCTAGGCGTTTTTGGGCTGAAGCCATGAACACGGCTTGCTATCTGGCCAACCGCATTTTTCTTAGAGCTTACCTAGGTAAGACCTCGTACGAGTTGCGGTTTGGCAAACAGCCCAAGGTGAGCCACTTGCGAGCATTTGGCTGCAAGTGCTTTGTGCTCAAGAAGGGAGGGCATTTGGACAAGTTTGAGTCTCGTTGCTAGGACGGTGTTTTTCTTGGCTACGCTTTACATTCTCGAGGCTTCCGTGTTTGGAATCTCGAATCCCAGCTGCTTGTCGAGACTTGTGAGGTTTCATTTGATGAGTCCTTGCCTTCTTTCACTCCTTCTATTGAGCTTTCCGGTGATGATGAGCTAGGAGAGTCCATCTTCGAGGAAGATGAGGATACTCCAGCTGCTGATGAGGGTGGGCCTTCTGCATCCCCCGTAGAGCCCACACCTTCTGAGACTTCGACTGAGGATGAGGGCGGACCTCTGATCACTTCTTCCACTACGATTGAGCCCCCTCAGTCGAGTCCAGAGGTGCCAGCTGCTGACTCTGGTGAGGTGACTTCAGATCACCAGGGAACCCGAGCAGTTCAGCGTGACCATCCCTCAGAGCTCATCATAGGTGATCTGACTGAGAGAACTTTGCGTTCTTCTGCCTCTCTTGCTGTGTTTGCCGAATCTGCGTTTGTTGCATCTTTTGAGCCCAGAGACATTTCTCATGCTCTTTCTGATTCTAATTGGATTAATGCTATGCAAGAAGAGCTAGAGAACTTTGTCCGCAATCGGGTTTGGACATTAGTTGAGCCGCCACCAGGATGCAACCCCATAGGCACCAAGTGGGTATTCTAGAACAAACAAGGTGAAGATGGGGTTGTGGTGCGCAACAAGGCTCGACTAGTTGCCTAGGGTTATTGCCAGAAGGAAGGTATTGACTTTGAAGAAACCTTCGCTCCTGTTGCCCGTCTTGAGTCCATTCGTATTCTTCTAGCTTTTGCCGTTTCGAAGGGTTTTAAGCTTTTTCAAATGGATGTTCAGAGTGCTTTTCTGAACGGTTTTATAGAGGAGGAAGTTTATGTTAGGCAGCCCCTCGGTTTTGAGAACCCCAAGTTTCCTCGACATGTTTTTAAATTGCAAAAAGCTTTATACGGGTTGAAGCAAGCCCCCAGGGCTTGGTATGACCGGTTAAAGCAATTTTGTTGGGGAAGGGTTTTGTGATGGGTTCTGTGGATAAAACTCTTTTCTTGCTCAGAGATGCTTCAGATTTCTTAGTCGCTCAGATTTACGTGGACGATATTATTTTTGGCGGTACTACTAATGATCTTGTGTCCATGTTTTCTGAGCAGATGCACAGCGAGTTCGAGATGAGCCTCATGGGTGAGCTCAAGTACTTTCTAGGGCTCCAGATCAAGCAGACCAAGGACGGCACCTTCATCGACCAAGGTAAGTACACTCATGACATGCTGAAAAAATTTGACTTTGGTGGTGAGCTGAAGCCGCAGATGACCCCAATGGGTACATCTGGGGGCCTGGACAAGGACGAGAGCGGCGTCAAGGTCAATGAGAGAGAGTTTCGAGGGATGATCGGTTCGCTGCTGTACTTGACGGTGACGAGGCCAGACATACAGTTCGCCGTGGGACTGTGCGCGCGCTTCCAGTCTTCACCACGCGCGTTTCATCGGCAAGCTGTCAAGCGTATCTTCAGGTATCTTACCTATGCGCCTGATCTTGGTCTTTACTATTCAGCATCATCATCTCTTGATTTATCTGGCTTTTCAGACGCTAACTTTGGTGGGTGCCGGTTGGATCGCAAGTCGACTGCCGGTACTTGCCAGTTTCTTGGTTCTTCTCTTGTCTCTTGGTCTTCTCGAAAGCAATCTGGAGTTGCTCTTTCGACCACAGAGGCTGAGTACGTAGCTGCTGCTAGCTGCTGCTCACAATTGGTTTGGATGATTTCCACTCTGTGAGATTTTGGGTTATTCTTTCCTACCAGGGTTCCATTGTTTTGCGACAGCACCAGTGCTATTAGTGTAGGGAAAAACCCGTGTCTCCATTCAAAAACCAAACATATTGATGTGCGCTTTCACTTCTTGCGGGATCAATATGAGAAAGGTGTCATTGACCTTGTTCATGTTGATACCCATCATCAGTTGGCTGACATTTTCACTAAACCCCTAGATCAGTCTACATTTGAGCGTTTACGAGGGGATTTGGGTGTTGTATATCCTTTTTAGGATATTTTGCGTCAGTTTTTTTTCTTTCTTCTTTACTCTTTTCTTGAGTCTTTCTGTGTGTGTTCATATCTTGCATATTCACATATCACACTTTTGAGCTTGCTTTTGTTATATGATTGAAGTGCTTTACTTATTCTAGCTGGTACATGCTTTTGATTACTTGTCGATGATCATGCTTTGCTTCAGTTCAAATGATATGTCTGATATCTGTCATATGCATGGCTTTTATGCTTTAAAATTGAAAAATGATCACCATTGCTTCTGGTAACTAGCATGCGTAGGTTGAATGTTCTTGCTATCTGTTACATGCCTTGTAGCTAGTTTCTGACTTAGATGCAAATATGCAACTTGGACATCTGTATGCTTTAAACATGGAAATGTGCTATAAAAATGATGAAAATTCGAGAACAATGAAAATTCCATGCCTTTTTGTGCATAACTTGAAAAGATCCAGTTGGGTTTGCTTTGTCGCATTACATTTGTTCTGGACGGCATACCATAGCACTTTGGTATGAACTAGGACAGTGTAGTGTATGCCAAGACCAATGTCTTAAGCTTCTGATGGTCCAGATCTGGCCTAGGCTTGACTTGGTCGGTCAGCATAAGGTTTGACATGCAAATAACCCCTGGCAAAAATGAAAAAAAAAGCTTGAAAATTGAAATGATAACAAGTTTGCTGAAGCACTTTGTTTCTGAACAAAGCTTATCTTGGTAGATATCAGTTAGCTTTTGCATCTCATGTTTTACCTTGCTTGTTTTACTGGAAAATGTGGTGATCCTTTTTGTCTGCAAAAACTGAAAAATGCGTGCTAATGACTTTCTTTAGATATCATCTGTTGCACTGATCATGCCATGTGTCTTAGACAGTATCTCTTTTGCTATACTTGTTAGATGCTGTAATTGCAGTCAATCATATCTCAGAAGCATGCTTTCTACACTCCTTATGCACTCCAGTTGAAATCACTGCATATTTTGAGGGGGAGTTGCATTTCAGGGGAAGTCTGTGTCTTTTTTTGAGAGCTTGATGAGTTCACTTGTCAACAAGGCGGAGAAAATTTGGGATCAGAGTTTAAGGGGAGTTCTTACTCTGTTGATATCCTTGTTGTTCTGAAATCGCACTCATTTTGGGCTTTTACGTTTTGGTTAACCATAATGACCACTTCTTGCTTTTGTTCGGCTTTTGGTCATTAGGGTTAAACTTTTACCTTATTTTTCTTCTTCTTTGTTTTTTCTTGTGCTTTTTTTTCGTGTTTCCACATTTGCTTGCATGTGCTGAAGAGCTGAAAAAGAGGAGTGTTGACAATGCAATCATCAAGGGGGAGATTGAGGAGCCATGCTGAATAGCGTGGGCCTCATGGCTCTAGAAGTGATGAGTCATTGTCAACGATAGTCAAAGAGGACAAAAGAAGAAGAGATATGTTGTTTCATGGGCCGTGTGTGACTCAGGTACACGGGCAGCGAGCGACTGTCGGGCAGAGGAGGCTGCGAAGTCGGGCTGGCCCAATCCGGGTACATGGGCCAGAAGCAGTAGAAGACCCACTGGGCTGTTGACCAGGGTTGACTCAGGTACACGGGCGGTGAGTGATTGCCGGGCTGAGAGAGCTGCGGAATCGGGCCGGCCCAATCCGAGTACCTGTTGCAAAGTCGGTGGAGGCTTTGTCAGTTTCGGCGCGAAACTAACAACCGTCGATCTTGTATCCGACTGTCCAGAAGAGAAGCCGTAGTCGCTACGAAAGCTTAGCTTCTGGATAAGTCATCTGTAACTCTAGGCCCACAGTCAGTCAGTCGTGTCTGTAAAAATTCCTAAGGGTAGTAGAGTCTTTTCCTTTATTCTTACGTCTGTAAAAACCCTAAGGGGCAGGTGGAATATTCCTAGTGTTGGGAGCCTATAAATTGGACCCCAATCCCTAGGGTTTGGACTACCCTTTTGGCTGAAATCAATTCTATTCCTTTGGGTCACTTTTTGTCTCGTGTTTTTGCCTCTCTCCTCTCCTGTTCTTGCTTGCGCCGCCAGGGAGTTTTTGCCCCTGGTTCGTTGCCTTGCATTTATTGTTGCAGTGAAGCTTCTATTCTCAAATCTTGTGCAGAAACTGCAGAGTTTTAATGGCTTCATTTCATTCGCACAGCAAGTTTTTCAATGAATTTTGAGGCTTCGGAAGCTTCTGTTGGGTGTGTTCTTCACGCAAGTAGTACTAGTTCTTGCTGTTGCAAGTAGTACTGCTTTACTGTAGCTGCAGTACTCTGTGCCAGCTTTTTTCTTTCTACTGCGCATCTTTTTGATCGAAGTTGACAGGCTCTAGAAACTTTTCAGGCTGTTTTCTGGCGAAGCCATCCTCTCTGTTCGAAGCCCCTCAGCTCCGTGAGGCAGGCTTCGATCTGACATACTCGAAGGCTTCGTTCGAACTTCGAACTTCGTTTTGTGTTCTGTGTTGCTAGCTTCGAAGTACTTTTTGAACGGACAACATCGCATACTTCGAACGACAGTGCGAGGTACTCCGCCTCTAGCTGTTCGAAATCCACACTTCGATAGGTTTCGAAGTTGGCTTCGAAGCTTTTCGTTCTGCTAGGCTTCGTTTTGGTTTCTTTGTTGCGTGTCAGCCTTCGCTTCTCGGTTCGAAGCTTGCTCTTTTCGAAGGTAGAGTGTAGGCTTCGATTTTGGTGCCTCTGTCGTGTGACGGGCTTCGCTTCTTTGTTCAAAGGTTGTCCGTCTGTGTTGAGTTCGAAGTTTTCTGTTCGAAGGTCTAACTTCGAAGCACTTGGTTCGAAGCTGTGTTCGAAGTTGTGTTCGAAGCCTTGCCTTCAAAGTACATACTTCGAAGCAGGCTCCGACCTTGTCATACTTCGCTTCCTGCTCCTTCGAACTAGGCTAGACCAAAACACCTTCGGCATTTTCACAACTGCCTTCGGACGGCTTTGCATCTAACCTCCGAAGCAAGCTTCGACTACCACCTCTGAACCAGACTTCGGCCAGCGAAGCAGACCTCGACAGGCGAAGCAGGCTTCGTCGAGTTCTGAACAGGAGACAAATCTGAACAGTAACTTCTCATCTCACTTTATATATATATACTTAGATCTTTTCTTTGAGAAGTTTTGGGTCTGACATACTCTGTTTATCTGCCTAGTTGCACTGCTTTGGTAGTTCTCTGTTTATCATCAATTGATTCTAGGCTAGATACCTTTAGACTTAGGCTATCTGTTCATTTTCTGTTTCTTAGTCTTTTGAGGTGCGTTCGGTGTTGGGAACAGGCCATATATTCGAAAGAATTTCTAAGGCGCCCATTCACCCCCCCTCTGGTCGCTACTTTCGGTCCTACAATCATCTCTAGGATTAGAGAACATACGTTTCAAGCAATCAATTACCGGTAGGTACCACATTACTAAGACTGGAACTTTCCTCTCTGTCTTATATCCATGCTGGTGTGCAATAACATTCCTCTTCCTTTTCTATAACCTCTTATTCTTCTTCTGGTGGTCCTAGTAGTCCTCCACATAATCATTTGCACATTTGTATCGACTTGCATTGCTCTACGGAAAGCTCTCTAACAATTCATACTTTTTCGATATAGGACATAGTGGTTCGGGCATGCATGAATCATCTGAATGCCCAAAGTCAACGAACAAATCATCTTCTTTTCTTGGTACGTATTAGATGGCAGACCATTGGGTTTCGGCAAAACCTTTTTTAGGAGCTGCAAAAGATCTAAAAAAATAGTGTCAGACCATCCATTGTTGTCCTTCAGTTTCATAAGCTCAAGAGTTGTGTACAACACAGTATACTGCTTATCACAACCATGACGTTCCTCGCAAAGAAGGTTTTTCGATGCTTTGTCAAGTGCTTCAAAGTTATCGTAGCCTTTTGTTGTAGTTCTCTGCAACAACACCTCAGACGCAACATTTCGCATCAGTTCCTCCACATCAAAGGCGTCATCATCATCATGTTGATCAACATCATGTGTTATGTCGGATGTATGATCACAACCTCTTCTATGTTCATGAGCATCTTTCGGCACATCAGAATCATCAGCAGGGTTTTCACCCATCTCACCGTGTTTCGTCCATATATAGTAGTTCTTCACGAAGCCATTTTTCAACAAGTGAAATCGTATGGTTTCACGATATGAACACGAATACATCGCTTCGTTCTTATAAACTTTACAAGGACAATATATTGCCGCTTCACTTTGACGGGAAGCATATTGTGCGACAACTTTAGTAAATTCAGTTACTCAGTTAAAATATGCCACCACATCTCTGCCGTTGGACGAGTACATCCAGGACTTGTGCTCCATCTAAAACATATTATTTAAAAAATATTAATAATAAATTCATTATTGTTAATTTTTAGTAATTTACAAATTAAAAATATATTTATTTATCTCTCGTAACAACATTAATTAAAAATGGTTTAAATTGAAACTACGTAAACCTTGTTAATTACAAAGGAGTAATAGTATTAAGTAGAATAAAAAAATTATTAAATAAATTAACTACATTGGTGTCTCTCTCCAAACAACATAAATCTAGATCTATAATCGTAAATCAAATTAAAAAAGATATTAGAACAAGGTAAAAATGTATACAAGTGATGAATAATTGTGAGGAGGGTCATATTGGTTTATTTGGGAGAAAGAAACACTATAAATAGAAGAATATTTGAAAATTTCTATTCACAAACCCTAGATTAGTAAAACGCTAATTACTCATTATATACTTAATTCAGGACAAAATAAATATGATATTCGGCATGGATTTACCTCCTAGAATGAAATCTTTGAAAAGAAACAAAAACAAAGCCTCCCCCTCCACTTTCTAGATTTTTATCACCATTGCACGGACCAAATCGCGAACTCCTGTAGCCTTGGGCTCGAGGAGGAAGAAGGTGTGTATTTATAGCCAGAATAGTAGTGGCGGTCTCCTGTGATGTCATCATCACATTAGTGGCGGACAGCGTAGCAGTGATGGGCAGTTTTCTGTCTGCCACTACTAGTGACACTACTAGTGGCGGTCGGTGCTAGCGTCAGTACCGACTGCCACTACTAGTGGCTGCACTAGTGGAGGTCGGTGCTGACATCAACACTGACTGCTACTAGTAGTGGTGGTCGCTGGCGCGGCAGCGGCTGGTGCCACTATAGTGGTGGGCCTCTAATAGCCGGCTACTACAGTGTTTTTGCCCAATGCCACTACAGTTGCGATTTGTAGTAGTGGTATGTGCCATAAAATTTGTGAAATATCTATCAAAATGGAAATGTAGTTCTCTAGTTGGTAGATTACTGAAAAGGTCATTCTTTCTGTGCAGTTGGAAGAATTTAAGAAGCAATTGTAAGTCATTGGGCCAGGACAATTTATTAGTGAGTATTACTTATAAAAAGCTAGATTCCTACGTATTAAATATTTGTATTTTTTGGGTCAGCAAACAACTATATATATATGCTGAATTTTTAGCAATTGTCAAAAACATGTGATAAAGATCGTGATTTTGATAAAGAGAGCAATTTAACTGCTTGAGTTCCTTCTCGGAAAGGTGTTTTAATCTCCTTACAATTTCTAGTTAGTCTTCTCTTGAATTAATAGCCATGATTGATGCATCTTCCTTGATTTTATTTTTTTACATAATAGATCAATTTTCAAGTAGTCAGACATCTTCAAATACTTCCAATAGATCCACAATGACTGAATATTGATAAAGAGGGCAATTTGGAGCATTTTTAGCTAATATTAAGTTCAAATGTTCAATGCTTAGAAACAATCTAGAGAGGTATATGTATACACGTTCTTATATAGTTGACTATTCAGTTAGTTAATTTATGTGAATCTTTTGCCGGTAATATGCAGTGAATCTTTTGTACTGGTGCTACTATATTAAATATTAAAATTATATATATATATATATTCTAAAGATAAATACTTTATTTGGTCTTATATAATTATTTTTTCTAAATAGAGATAGAACGTCAAACCAACATCACCGCAAGTGCATTATTGGTGTGCCACAAATGCAACAAACATTGTAGCTGGCGCACCATAGGCATGCCTCAGCATCTAGTCACTACAGGAAAACGATAAACTTCCGTCGGCTTTTGGGAAAGCCGACGGAAGTTATTTAACTTCCGTCGGCCCTCCTGGAGGCCGACGGAAGTTAACTTAACTTCCGTCGGCTTCTGACAGTGGCCGACAAAAGTTAGCGGGGATTTTTCCGCGGCCGATCGGATCCATGCTGGCCGACGGAAGTTAGATAATTTATTCCCCAACCGCGTGCGTACAGGGAGCCCTAGCTCCCTGTACACGCGCGCCCGGCCCGTTCCCCGCCACCGCCGCCTCCTGCGCCCGCCGCCTCCCGCCGCCGCTGGCCGCCGGTCCCGCGCGCCGCCCGCTGCCACCGCCTCCCATGCCGACCCGCGCCGCTCCGGCCTCCCCGCCGCCTCTGGCCGGCCGCCGCCGACCACACGCCCGCGCCCGGCCGCCGCTCCTCCCCGCTGCCGCTGACCGCCGCCGCCACCGCCGGTCCCGCCTCCCACGCCGACCGCGCGCCCGCGTCGCACACCCGCCGCCGCCTCGCTCCCGCACCGCATCCCGCCAGTGCCGCCGGCGGTGCTGCCCACCTCCGGCCCACCGCCGCCGTGCCCCACCGCCGCCGGTCCGAGCCACCGGACGCCGCGCCCGCCCCCACAGCCCGCCCCCGCAGCCGCCGGCCGACGGACGCCGCACCGGCCCCTCCCGGCCGCCGCCGCCCCTGTTTTGGCCGTCACCATCCGGACACCGTCGCCCATCGCCCGTCGCCGCTCACCGTCGCCACCCGACAATTAAGTAATGCTATAAACTTGATTTCAAGTTTTGAATTCTATGTTCTTGTGTTCAAAATTTATGAAACTTGTGGATATCTAGTTGAAATTGGTTTGAACAAATTTGTTGGTTTAGTTAATTGAATTGGATAGTAAAATATTGCTATTAACTCTAGATGTTTGTTTAGAAGTTGTATTCTAAAAGTATATATGCAATGAAAATATGTGTTGTATAGGTTGTTGTCGAATAAGGAACACATGTACATTTTTCTTTTGGTACATATTACGATTTTGTTGATTGTGATGTTGTATGTATGCTTATGCTTGTGAATACTTATGCTTGTATATATATATACTTTATTATATATATTTCTTTTCGTATCCACATAAGGTGGTGAAGGACGCCATTTCGTATGCCCGCATTCAAGCGAACAATGCTTACTACAAGGAGAAGCTAGGGCAACGAATGAGCAAGGCGACGGGCTCATCGTCAATCTATTTGAATGAAGAAGAATACCATTCGGTAAACAATTCTAACTTTTTAAATCTTCGATTGTTTAGATTTGTTGTCATATAATACAAATAGCATCTCTGTTCAGGTGAGGATTCCGTGGTTTGCAAACCACGAGGACGCCTATTTCGAATTCTGCAAGATTTGGTCTTCAGCCGCATTTATGAAGACTTCCGAGCAGAAAAGACAATGCCGCGGGATGGATCCCAAGCACAGATATGGTGCCGACGGATATATTCGCCACGCTAAACGCTTGGTAAGACCTCCTTCTGTCACTCTCTAGCTATAGATACATTGTAATGCGACTAACTCATTTCTAATGTACAGGAAGCTAAATCTGGCAACGTGCCAAGTGACATAGAGGTGTATACCTCTGGTCACAAAGGAAGCGATCTGACACAGCCAGATGTCTTGTGTAGCCAGATAGGCACGGACCATTTGGTGAGATGTTATTAAGAGTTTACGTAATTTCATTTTTCTGCGTCTAGCTAATCGGACATGTTTTTTGCAGGCGCAGTATGGTGAACACATGGTTCGACTCCATGGAGAGGACTATGATTGGCGGAGAGAACCTGTCGACCAAATGGCCGTGTACTCCAGCGGAGGTGGCAAAAGCCATGGACGGTGAGACAGTGTTTTTATTAATGTTTTGTGTATGGTATTGTGATGGTAACTAACCCCTGTTAATGTTGCAGGTACTCCATGTTAAATGGAGTTATTGACTTGAGAGCGGTGAGAGCTCAGAAGTCAGCTCAGTCGTCGCAGAGCTCCGTTGGAGTTGGCTCTAGCCGTCGTCGCTCAGAAGAAACCCCAGAGATTGTTCGGATGAGGGAGGAAATTAGGCGGGTAAACGAGCACAACAGGAAACAACAAGAGTACTATACCGCCTGCTTAGCACAACAACAGGCGATGATCCAAGTAAGTTTAGTTTAGAGTGTTGCAGTTCAAAAGTATTAAGAAATAGGTTTAGAACTAACTGATTACATTACAACATGTGTAGCAACTAGCCCAGCAAAACAGTGGATTTGACATGTCCATGTTCCAACCACTAACTCCCCCGCCACCACCACTATCTCCTACATCACCTGAGGTACCTCCTAGATACTTAAGTTAGCGTTTAGAAGGGTAGTTGAGTTCGTTCTCTAATTTTGTCCATTTCTTTAGATTTTCCATACGCTTGGTCAGGATGGAGCCTCCGGGGATAATGTGGATGAAGCGGGAGGTGGCGGCGGCAACCACGACCCAAATGTGGGCGATCAGTGAGTATATGGACAAATATGACTTTGTATGTGGCTCTCGCTGTGTTTTGTGAATTTGTATGTGAATTTGGATGTTATATGTGAATTCAGATGTGTACTGTGACTTTGGATGTGAATTCAGTTATATTATGTGATTTTGGATGTGAGGTGTAAAGTGTGGATGTGAATTTGGATGTGAGATGTGATTTTGGATGTTATATGTGAAGTTTGAATGTGATTTTGGATGTGAAATGTGAATTTGGATGTGTATTGTGAATGTGATTGAAATTGTGGTTGGATGTGAGTGTGAGTAGGGGAACCAGGAAAAAATAAAAAAAATACCAGCTAACTTCCGTCGGCTTTGGCCCTAGCCGACGGAAGTTAGCTGGTTTCGGCCACGTGGGTAGAAAGGCTAACTTCCGTCGGCTTTGGCCCTAGCCGACGGAAGTTAGCTGCCCCTAACTTCCGTCGGCCAGCTGGGCCGACAGAAGTTAGCGCCCCCTGCTGACGTGGCAGAGTTCGGGGCTAACTTCCGTCGGCCACGTCAAGCCGACGGAAGTTAGCTAACTTTCGTCGGCGGCCGACGGAAGTTAGCTAACTTCCGTCGCCTCGCTTCCGTCGGCCAAAGGCCGACGGAAGTTAGCGTTTTGCCAACGGAAGTTGGCTTCTTCCATCGGGAAAGGGCTAACTTCCGTCGGCTTTGGCCGACGGAAGTTGCCTGTTTTGTTGTAGTGAGTAAAGATATAAAGATAGGCCCAACATCCCGACCACACCGCATCGCCCCGCCATCTTGAAGTCGAGCTGCATCGCAGCCACCGCAACAGCCGCAACTCGCAAGTCACCTCTCGATTAGAGTCACACACGCGAACCCCGTATTCCCACGCCTTCCATGAGTCATAGCCACACCCGCCGCGCCACCACCACGTGGGAAGGTGGATGATTGGATTTGGTAGACTTCATCGATTGGCCCCACGTCAAGTGTCTCAACCAGCTGGACTGTTGTCTCCGACCCCTCAATTATTGCCCAGTTCTTAGTGAAAACACAAGAACATAATTTTGGTGTTGCTTGCAACAACTGCAGATTTTCTGATTCTATTCAATACTTAAGCAAAACATGCGATTACAAAGTAAATGACCCTACTAATCAGCCCTTGACGCGTCGTCCTCCATGCTCCACTACTCGGCGTAACATGCAGAACACCTCCACTAATCACAACTAACTCAGATAAATAAGGAGAGCCAAACGCATGGTCAAGGCATGCATCAGCGGCTCTAGACACGCTCAAACCTTGGGAGCGAGCTCCCATTATTCTGGCTAAAACAAAACAGGAAATAAACCAACACGAGTGTTAGAATATATGTTTTGGCTCTATTACTCTCAGGTTAGGTGGGTTGTTAGGCTTGTTTGCCTTGGCTGCCAGGCTTTCCACTCTATATATTGTACTACTTGCCCCTATGTGCAATATCATCCAATATTCAATCTCTATCATGGTATCAGATGCTTTTCTTGCTTCTGCTCTTTATGGCTAGCCGTTGTTCTTCTCTCATGGCTGCTGGCTTCTCCTTGTTCTTTCTCTCATGGCCACCGACGCCGAGCCCAACTGTCAGGCTGCTGAGGATGTCATTGCTACCATCCAGCGGTGTGTTGCCTACTTGATTGCCTCCTCCTAGGATGCTGAGAAGGAGGTTGCTGATGCTCATGCTCGTTTACGTGCGCTCCAGCAGCTCTTGGAGGAGGAATAGGCTTCTACCACCAAACTGGAGGCCAAGGTAGCTGTTGCGGCTGTTCTCCTGATTATTAATGTCGTCCTCTTCTCCAACACTACCACCTCTTCCTTTTGGTGGCGATGCCGAGGCATCTATCATCGCCACCCTAATCACGCAGTCCTGCGGGGTACAAATCCCATTACTCTAGATCCCTCTTCTTTAAGCTATGCGCATTGGCGCGATCAGGTTCTGCTCACCTTGAAGCGCTACACAGAACGCACTTGACGACCACATTCTCTCTGATAATGTCCACATCAATATCCTTGTCTGGGAACGCATGGACAATGTTGTCCTCTCTCGGATCTTCGGCACGATCACCATCGAGCTGTAGGACATCACTCGGGAATGTGGCGTCACTGCTCATCAAACCTGGCTCACTTGAGAACCAGTTCATTGGCAACAGCGAGACACAGGCACTTCATCTTGATGCCACATTCCACAACTTCATTAAGGTGATCTGCCGATGAACGACTACTGCCGCAAGATGAAGGCCATGGCTGACTCCATCCATGATCTCGATAGTGATTTTTCTGACCGCAATCTTGTCTTCAACATTCTTCGAGGCCTGAACAAGCGGTATGAACATCTCCAAGCCATCATCATGCGGAGCCTCCCTTTCCCGACCTTCCTCAAGGTCATGGATGATCTAGTCCTAGAGGAACTTCAACTCGGCCCCGACAAACCTCCAATTGTGCCGCAGGCCTTCTACTCCAACAACTCTCCCATCTATGCTACTCCTGTCTGGCCCCGATCTCCTGGTATTGGCGGCCAAGGCCAGGGACAGGGACAGGGGTAGGGCCATGGTGGTCATCGCGGTCGCGGCAGAGGAGGTCGGGGCCACGGCTATGTGGGAAACAATACCTCAGGCCATGGTAACAACAACCAAGGCTTGGGTCGTGGCTCTACAAATGGCGCTCCAACTGGATGGCCCTCCTTCTTCAACCCATGGCAAGGCACCATCACCATGTACCCTAGTCCAACCCTAGGGGGTAGTTGCGACCTCCACAGCAAGCATTCTTCACTGCTCCTGGTCCTTTCGGTCGGCAGGACATATGGTCGGCTCAAGGTTCACACCACCACTAGCACCCATCCCAGCTCCACCAACAATGCCCGTCACTTAGCAGACTTCATCTTGGATGTCGTGGCATGGTGCTTGGGACCAGCCATCGCTGGCCTCCTCCTTCAATACAATGTCTCTTTAGTAGCCATCTTCACTCATCTTCGAATGGGTTGCTGATTCTGGTGCGTCGAACCATACGACGCCTGATTCCGGTAACATCTTTGTTTTTTTCGACCTTCTAATCCTATTGCACCTTCTTCTATTGTTGTGGGCAACAAATCTATTCTACCGATCACCTCTGTAGGTGACAAAGTTCTTCCCGACCCATTTTTCTTAATAATGTTCTTGTTACTCTTGACATTATTAAGAATCTGCTATCTGTTCATAAATTCTCCACTAATAATCATTGCTTTATGGAATTTGACCCCTTTGGCCTCTCTGTGATGGATCTGGCTACCAAGAACGTGATCATTCAGTGCAATAGTTTTGGACCTCTCTACACTGTTCGGTTGCCGGTCCTTCACACTCCTCAAGCGACCACCCATGTCCATCTGGCATCACCGGCTTGGACATTCTGGTCCTCATGCACTCTCCATGTTGTCCAGTGCTACTTCTATCACTTGTCCTAAGTCTGATCATGTTTCATTTTGCCATGATTGTCAGCTAGGTCGGCATATTCGATTGCCATTTACTTTGTCTCACTCTCGTGCTACACAATGTTTTGATCTTGTTCATTGTGATTTGTGGGCCTCCCCAGTTCCTAGTCTTTTAGGCTATAAATATTATCTTCTCATTCTAGATGATTTTCACATTATTCCTGGGTATTTCCTTTGCACCTTAAATCTGATACTTTTTCCATAATCACTCAGTTTTTTTTCTTATGTCAACACTCAGTTCGGGTGTGTGATCAAGAGTCTCCAATGTGATAATGGGATGGAGTTTGATAACTCAGCATCTCGTGCATTCTTTCTCACTCATGGTGTGCATCTTCGTATGTCTTGTCAATACACTTCGCCACAGAACGGTAAAGCCGAACACATGTTGCGCACTACCAACAATGTTGTTCGTACTTTACTGTTCCAAGCTTCTATGCCACCACGTTTTTGGGTTGAAAGTTTGTACACTGCCACTTATTTATTGAACCGTCTTCCCACCAAAATAATTTATGCTTCCTGCCCTTTTACTACCCTATACAACACACCTCCCACATACGAGCATCTTCGAGTCATTGGGTGTGCTTGCTATCCTCATCTCTCTGCAACAGCCCCCATAAACTTGCTGCTAGTTCCACTCGGTGTGCCTTTATAGGGTATTCCCTAGATCACAAAGGATATTGTTGTCTTGATCTCTCCACAAACTTCGTCGTGATATCAAGACACGTCCTTTTTTATGAGGCTTTTTCCCCTTTGACACCTCGCCCCCTCCACCTAATGACTTTGATATTTTATCAGAGATGGATCTAGTGCTTCCACCCATTGGAACCTATCTCTATGCAGGTACTACCTTAGAGCCCACTACCTCCCTGTCCACCCTGGCTACACCACACAGGGCTCCGGCATCTCCTGCTGCACCACTTGTGGTCTCGGCCCCGACATATCTTGCTGCGCCACACGCGGCCCTGACGTCTCCTGTTGCACCACCTGTGGCCTCGATGTCTCCTGCTACACCTGTGGACCCGCTTCTCCTACAGAACCACAAGTGGCCTCCTCCGTTATTCCTAGGGCGTCTCGTTTTTCCCACCCAATCCAGGTTTATCAGCGGCGGCCCCTCCAGCTTTGTCTTCAACCACAACTGTGCCTGCTATTAAGCCACCTAAATTCCAACCCAAGGATAGGCTAGTACCTCGGGTACTACCAGATGGGGTTGAACCAATCTCACCGGTGGTTCACCTGCATCCGATGTCTACACGTGGGATTGATGGCTATCGTCAGCCCATGCGACAGCTTTTTGTTGTATCCCTATCACTGGTCCTGAAGTTTGTTCAAGATGCTCTTGCTGATCCACACTAGCGTGCAACAACAATGGAAGAAGAGTATTCTGCCTTGAAGGCCAATGGCACATGGGACTTGGTGGAACGTCCACGAGGTGCAAATGTCATCACCGGAAAATGGATATTCACCCATAAATTCAATGTCAATGGCACCTTGCACCGATACAAAGCTCGTTGGGTTCTTCATGACTTCTCACAACGTCCTGGCCTTGACTATGCTGAGAGTCTGAGACATTCAGTCCAGTTGTCAAGCCTGCTATAGTCCGCATTGTCTTATCTCTGGTTCTTGCTGTGATTGGCCACTTCATCAATTGGATGTAAAAATGCCTTTCTCTATGGCACATTAACTAAGACAGTATACTGCTCTTAGCCTACTGGTTTCTTTGATCTTGCTCGACCAGACCTAGTTTGTCGCCTCAACAAGTCCCTCTACGGTCTTAAGCATCCGCCTCGGACTTGGTACAATTGTTTTGCCACTTATTGACTCTCGTTGGGTTTTGTTGAAGCTCAAATAGACACCTCATTGTTCATCTTCCACCAGGGGGCTGACACTTTCTATCCACTTCTCTATGTTTATGATTTAGTTCTTACAATGTCCAGTCCAACATTGTTGCAGCGCACCATTATAGCCTTGCAGCAGAAATTTTCTATGAAGGATCTTAAATAGCAAAAAATGGCATTAATAGTCAAAATTGTAAAAATATCAAATTTTAGTAATTTAACCGAAAATATGTGATGACCTGGCATAGTCCGGTCGAACCGGCCATGTAGGCCTAGTTGGACTGGCCCAACCCGAGTCCGACTCCATATAGCTGATTTTAGGGTATTTTTATCCCTAATTAATTTTGGATGACTTGGAACTCGTATCTAACTCGAAGTAGACCCAGGTACCCATGACCAACCTGTATAAATAGAGGCAAGGCTGATTCAAGAGACCCCCCAAAAAACCATAATAGATCTATTGGGGGAAAATGCTTCACTTTTAGGACTTAGAGATTAACAGTTCAAAGGGACTCACTAAGCTTCGGAGCTGATGGATTCGTACTCGAAGGTGGAGACGTTCAACCAAAGGGTGCCTCGATCTGAAGTCCGAAGGATCCCTTTGCAGGATATGAGGCCCCGAAGCAGAGCGGAAGGACTGATAAGACGTTTGGCTTATCCGTTTGCCTCGGATAGGTTTTACCATTTTAACCCTATTCAGGGTACCGAATAATTTCCACTATGTCGGTTGTAACATAGGGGTAAATAGGTCTTTTCCTTAGACATTTTGGCCTATAAAGACCTCCCTCTTCACCCTGTAAAGGGGATCGAAGACTCAACCATTCTAATACACACATTTGGACTACTTAAGCTATTATCCATTCGGAGGCTTGAGATAGTCCTTAAGCACAAGATCACAGTTTGTCCGTTCTTGGTCTCAGAGAACCTATTAGCGTAATCTTTTACGCAGACAGTTGGCACCATCCATGGGGAACCATGTTCTAGAAGCTTGTTCTCTACTGCTGACTACACTTCGAATAGCACTTATGGACGGAGCCTCAGAGTCCCAAGATTCCGTGCACCCTTCGGTAAGGGGCTTCTTAGTGTGGTTCGAAGGCCTTTCCTCGCCTTCCCAAACCAATCGAAGTCCTCGGTCTTCGGACCTCTCCATTGCTAGCTATGCCTCCGAAGCGAAGCCAAGCCTCGGGTCCTCTCCGAAGGTCCCCTCGGACCAACGGGGCCGGACCCTCAGCTGTTCCAACAATTCCCGAGGGTGTCGTTGGGCGTCGAGTGCCAAGGGGCCCTTGAGCTCCTCCTACGGTGCTCCTAACTGATTACGTCAGTTCTCAAGACCCGGCGCTACCCTTCGACGAAGACGAAGACCTTCCTGGAACCGAAGATACTCAATTAGTAAGGCTTTAGGAGGAAGTAGCTAGGTGGAGGCAAGAGGCCACCCATCGCCTCCGCACCCAACCCTCCACCGAGACTCTAGAAGGGCCTCAAGATGGTGGTGCGCGCAATCTTCTCGAAGCTGTTCAAGTCCCGGAGGAAGCTGAGAACACATCTTTTGATGATGAGTCTCTGCTACATTCAGACTTGCAAAGAGTGCCCTTTGATCGTAGGTTCAAGGCCTCAAAGTTGCACAAGTACTCCGGTGGGTCAGACCCCGGTGAGTTTGCTCGTTCATATGCCGTGGCGATAGAAGCAAGTGGAGGGGTGCGCAACACTATGGCAAAGTGTTTCCCCCTCGCTCTCGAAGGTGTGGCGCTCTGGTGGTTCTGGTCCTTGAAGCCAGGATCGATCAGATCTTGGGAGCAGTTGAAGAAGAAGTTTATAAGTAACTTCCAGGGTACCTTTGTGGCCCCGATGTTGACAGGAAGCTTGTTCTAGGTGATGCAGCGAGCGGGAGAAACACTTCGGGAGTACTTCACGCGCTTCGCCCACACCAAGTCGCAGATTAAGGGCCTATCTACCTCTTCGGTGGTCGACACCGCCCACGAAAGGGTGCTGAACCCCGACCTCCTCGGCAAGCTCCCCCGGAAGCCTGTGATATCTGTGGTACATCTGATGGCATACTTCGAACAGTATGCCAAAGTGGAGGAAGGCTGCCTTCGCCGAGCCGGAGCACCCGCACCTGCCCTCCGAGAAGTAAAGATGGAGCCTGAAGCCTCAACTCCTCTACCCTCCCTCAAGACAATCGCTTTAACGAGCACAGGAGAGGGAAGAAACATTTCCGTTCGGAAGTGTTGAGCATCGCACCCTCCGTGCCGAAGGCACTTGCCAGTTATCAACAAGTGCAAGGCTTCAAGGCTGAGCGCCGAAGCCTCAAGAAAGAGTACCTGGCAGGCGCCAGAGTTTTTTCTGCTGCGTGCATAGTGACAATAGAAGCCATGACATGAAGGACTGCAAGGCAGTGTTGGCCCTTCGGGGTGACTACCTAGGGCGAAGTACCGGGTGGGGTACTTCAGATCGAGCCCCACCAGGGGCACGGTTGGAGCATGTGCAAATTGTGGCCCGAGCCGGTGTCCCCGAAGCCCCCATGCGTCTTCCGGTGGCCAATATTATGCCACCACCAAAGCAGGAAGACCCGCAAAACCGCGGCAAGTGAGTGGTCCTGCCCATCTCCAGAGGGGGGACCCTCGGTAACATGTCCAAGAGGCACATTGGGACTTCGAGCTCCGCTGAAGGAATGCCAGAATGGTCTCATGTGCCCATATCTTTTACTGCCAGTGATGCCGCGGGGGTAAAGTTCCCCCATGCTGACCCTTAGTCATTTCCGCAGACATAGCAGGGGTGGAAGTCCGAAGGATCTTGGTGGTCGGTGGGAGCTCCGTAGACATACTTTTTGTCCAGGCCTTCGATCAAATGGGCATACCTCGGAAGCATCTACTTCCAGCGGCCTGACCACTTCAAGGTTTCTCAGGACCGCCTCTCGACGCCCTCGGCCAGATAAGCCTCGATGTTGCTTTTGGAGAGGGGCCTTTGGCCAGGGTAAAAGAGGTGATCTTCGACGTTGTCGACGCCCCTTATGCTTACAACACAATCTTTGGGCGAGGGATGTTGAACCAGTTTGGAGCTATAGCGCATCCCAACTATCTCTGTCTCAAAATGCCCACGCAAGGTGGAGTTCTTACTATTTTAGGAGACCAAGCTATAGCCTGGAGAATGGAGTATGGGCACGGCCAGCCGTTGGATCCCCGGCAAGTGCACAGCGTGACGGAGCACGCAGAAGAGGTTCCGGAGGCTTCGAACTCTTCGAAGGGGCTCTCCCTTAAGCCAAGCCCAGAAGGTGATGTCGAGACAAAGATAATTTCAAAGGATGGCAAAGAATATCCAGTGTAGTTCGGCAAGGGGCTATCCCCGGAGATAGCTGCCTCGTTGGAAGAAGTCATCAAGCAAAACCTAGACGTCTTTGCCTGTACTGATGAAGACATCACCGGGGTTGATTGAAGTATCATCGAACACAGCCTGCTCGTCAACCCGAAGGCCAGGCCAGTGCGCCAGGGGCTCCGCAAGTTTTCTGCAGAAAGGGCAAGCCTCGCCAAGACCGAAGTAGAAAAATTATTAAGGGCTGGCATCATCAGGGAGGTAGCCCATACCGAGTGGTTGGCGAACCCTGTTTTTGTAAAGAAGAAGGACTCGAACAAGTGGCGCATGTGTATTGACTTTACTTCATTAAATAAAGCATGCCCGCGAGACCCCTACCCGATGCCCCGAATAGACCAGCTGGTGGATTCCACAGTCGGCTCCGAATTGCTAAGTTTCCTCGATGCTTACTCCGGGTATCATCAAGTCTGGCTAAAGCGCGAAGACGATTCCAAGACAAGTTTCATAACACCATCCGGGGTATTTTGTTATGTAAGAATGCCTTTCGGCTTGCGGAATGCCGGAGCCACTTTTTCACGTTTAATAGCTAAGGCTCCAAGTCACCAAATAGGCCGAAATGTCGAAGCCTATATGGATGACATTGTAATAAAAAGTGCTCAAAAGCACCAGCATAGCCTAGACCTAGCTGAAACATTTGAGAGCCTCCGAGCATGTGGAGTACGCCTCAACCCTGAAAAATGTATATTCGGAGCACAAGCAGGAAAACTGCTAGGGTACTTAGTTTCGAGTAGGGGAATCGAAGCTAGCCCAACGCAGATAAGTGCACTGCAAAGAATGGCTCCACCAGGGAATTTGAAGCAAGTCCAGAAGTTAGCAGGAAGGCTCGCAGCTCTTAGCAGATTCCTGACCAGGTTAGCAGAACGAAGCCTCCCAATTTTCAAAGCCCTAAAGGGATCCGAAAGCTTCAGTTGGACACCGGAGTGCCAGAAGAGCTTCGATGATATAAAAGCATACCTCGAAAGCCTATCAACACTTACTGTGCCCCTCCCAGAAGAAACACTCCTCCTTTATCTTGCAGCAACTGGCTCCACAGTAAGTGCAGTACTGGTAAGGGAAGTTGAGCTTAAGGGAAAGATGGTGCAGAACCCAGTTTATTTTGTTTCAGAAGCTTTGTCCGGAGCTAAGATAAGATACTCCGAGCTCGAGAAATTTTCTTATGCACTGGTAATGGCCTCGCGGAAGCTAAGGCATTACTTCCTGGAGCATAATCTAATCGTTCCTACCTCGTACCCTCTTGGTGATATGATCCGAAGCAAAGATTCTACGGGCAGGATCGGAAAATGGGCTGTCGAGCTAGCCCCCTTTGGAATCTCCTTCACGGAAAGAACAGCTATCAAATCCCAAATCATAGCCGACTTCGTAGCAGAATGGACACCATCTGCAGTCTGGGCTCCAAAGGAGCCCTCCGAAGGTCTACAGACAATATTTTCTGACGGAGCTTATCAGGCATCTGGTGCAGGAGCTGGAGCAGTCATCATATCACCGTCAGGGCAAAAGGCAATGTATTCTGCGAGGCTCAACTTTAAGACCACCAATAATATCACAGAATACGAAGGGGTCCTGCTAGGCCTCCGAAAGGCAAAGGCACTTAGAGCAGCAAGGATAATAATAAAAATAGATTCCCAAGTCATCGCAGGGCATGTCGATAAAAGCTTCCAAGTGAAGAACCCACATCTAGCGAAGTACCTAGAGGAAATCCGCAATACTGAAGAAGCATTCAAAGGATTTTCTATTCGATGTATCCCTCGAGCAGATAATCAACTTGCAGACATTGTAGCAAAGGCTGCGGCCAGAGCATTGGACCTACCGGAGGGCACATTTTATGAGGAAATAATCAAGCCTGCTATCAATCAATTACCCTTCGTAGAAGTCCTTTGCATTCCGGCCATGGATTGGCGAGCTCCGATAATGGATATCTTGCAAGGTAGTACAGACTCTTCCGAGGGTCCGGATTTCCGAAGGTTGCAGGCAAGGGCTAGAAATTATAAGCTTGTCAATGGAGTGTTGTACAAAGCCGGAGTGTGTTCTCCTCTACTCCGGTGCATATCCCAACCCGAAGGCCAAGACATACTTCGGGACATTCACGAAGGCTTATGTGGAAGCCACTTAGCCCCTCATGCCCTAGCAGGCAAAACACTTTGGCAGGGGCTTTACTGGCCAACAATTGTGAGAGATGCGGAGGAATTGGTCCGAACCTGCCAAGGATGCTAGTGGATGGGGATACAAAGCCACCGTCCACTAGTACCACTTCAAGTTATTGGGCATGGACCTCATAGGCTCTTTCCCAATGGCCAAAGACAGCTTGAAGTTTGTAGTTGTAGCAATCGAGTATTTTTCAAAGTGGGTCGAAGCAGAACCATTGACTGCTATCACTTCGAGGAATGTGCAAAAGTTTTCTAGCAAAATATTGTATGCAGGTTCGGAGTGCCAAGGGAGCTAACTGTCGATAATGGAACCCAGTTCGAAGCTAACACATTCAAAGAATTTTGTGAAGAACTGGGCATTAAGTTATGCTTCGCAGCCGTGCGCCATCCACAGTCCAACGGAGTTGTCGAGCGAGCCAACGAGAACATACTATGAGGTCTAAATCGAAGGATTGTCGGGCTAGCAAAGGGGATGTGGGTCGAAGAGCATCCCAAGATTCTGTGGTCCATTCGAACCACTCAAACCAGGTCCACAGGCTTTACCCCGTTCAGATTGTTATTCGGAGATGAGGCAATGACTCCTACGGAGGTCAAGGGTGGATCCCTTCGTGTGGTGCAACCCAAAGATGAAGGTGAGAGGAGAACTTCGCTGGACTTGTTAGAAGAAACAAGGCTTCGAGCTGTCGCCAATCTGACAAAGTACCAAGGCCAAACAAAAAATGGTATGACCCGAAGATAAAGCTGAGCGAGCTTAGACCAGGTCACCTTGTTTTGCGAAGTGTAATAGCCGCAGGGAAGCTAGGAAATAAATGGGAAGGACCATATATTATCCTACGCTCAGGACGCCTCAGATCGTTTAAATTAGCTAATTTAGAAGGGGAAGAATTGAAACATGCATGGCATGCGGAGCACCTTAAGCGTTATTATGCTTAGGGGCTCCTTGTAATCACTTATAAAATTCCTTTTCTAAGTAAAGTGGAGGGTCGAATTTTGTTTGCTCTTCGAGTATCCCTTACTCCGAGTGGACGCATTGGGAGGACGGAGATGCTTGCAGAGTCAAGCATCTTTCCCAAGACCCGGGCAACAGCCTGCGAATCGTGGGTTCGAGGGCCTCTTCGCCAGCCTACGGATTCCATGCTCCGGCTTGTTAGGATCCGTAGAAGAGTCTAAGTACTTTAAAAAGAACAGATTTCCGGCCTCCGGGTTCGAAGTATCTATAAAAGAGCCGAAGGTGGCCAGCCTACGAATTCTAGGCTCTGGCTTGTTAGGATTCGTAGAAGAGTCTAAGGACTTTAAAAAGAACAGATTTTCAGCCTCCGGGTTCGAAGTATCTGTAAAAGAGCTGAAGGTGGCCAGCCTACGGATTCCAGGCTCCGGCTTGTTAGGATCCGTAGAAGAGTCTAAGGACTTTAAAAGAACAGATTTCCGGCCTACGAGCTCGAAGCATCTGTAAAAGAGTCGAAGGTGACCAAGTAATAAGGTTTCAAGGCTTCGGCCAATGAGACACTTTTTATGTCCTAAGCGACCAGTATAAAATCCTCTAAAGGTAAATCCAACTTTGAAACTTAGAAAATCATGATACGAAACTATGTTCAAAGGACCATCCTGTTGCGCGAAGCATCGGTTTGTTCTGCGCGTCATTGTGTCCGGCGAACCTTTTTGGCAATACACAAGGTCCCCCACCCACAAGGAGGGGTAGGAGGGTAACGAACAAACATGATGCTTAGGGTGAAATTTACATTAATTCATCATACTCTTACATAAAGAGAAATTTTGGTCCAAGCCTAAGAAAAATCGGAGACCTTGTCGGCCTCTAGAGCTACCTCTTCGGCTACTTTGTCCTTCGGAGCTCGAAGCCACCAGGGTTGTCCTTTTTGTTCGAGTGCTTCTCTTCTTCTTCGAGGCTCACAATATCTTCTGCTCCTCTTGAAGCTCGGCCCAAGTCAGAAGTCTTTCGGAGTCAGCCTCCGCAGGGTCTTCGGCCTGGTACTCCGAGTCAGACCAATCCATATGTTCGGAGGATGAAGATGCCTTCTCTTTTTCATCTTCCTTGATATAAGCTAAGACTTCTTGAAAAACCTCGAGGGTTACCTCCCCTTTGTCTCCGCGAGGAACGGAGAAGTGAGAGCGGCGGTAAGGCCTTAAGCTCTCGAGGCTTGCCCACTATTTCCGGAGTCCTTCGTCAAAATCCAGTATTTCGAAGTCAGGTTTCGAAGAGCATGACAGAACCTAAAAAGCAAAACACCCAAACAAGTTCTTCGTTTATAAAATTTTTATTAATGCAAGGTACATCATTGCCCTATGAGCTAGACCTGTGGGTCGGTTGGTGGAGCAGGAGGTGCCGGAGCTAGCGAGGCTCGAAGCGGTGGCCTTGTCTGTGCTTGCTTCTGCCGACGGGCCTCGTCGATCCAAGCTTTGGCCGCAGCCTTGTGGTCCGTCTTCTAGGTTGACCGGAAGACTTCCCAGGCCGAAGCTACATTCGCCGATGGATGCAACAGGTCCTCAGAGGCAAAGCTTCCGGGGGTCGAACCCCCGACTGGAGCAATGGGAATCTGAAGGGCTTCGAGGTGACGGAGAACTCCAATTCTGGCACACTGACCAGAGATCTCTCTGTACCGGACAACAGAGTTCATCATCAGCGACGCTGCCACTTGGATCCTCTTCAGCTTTCGGTCGAGGGACTCGCTGGCCGCCGCAGAAGACGAAGGGCACATAGTGCCAAAATATTCCAAGGTACCCTGAAGGGCATCCAAGGTACGTTCCTCTACACTGGCATTCTTCTTTTCCACTATCTGCAGCTCCACAGCGGTAGCAGACACTTCGGCCACTTGGAACATCAAGGAGTTCTTCTGGGCCATTGTTAGCTTAAGAGAACCTTGGAGCTCTACCAGTTGGGTGCTTGAAGTGGCCCCCGCTTGCAGGAGTTTCTTGACTTCCGCCTAGAGCACTAAGCGCTCGGCTTCAGCTTCTTGGGCTGAAGTCTGGAGTGCGTCGCTGGCTTGCCTCGCTAGTCGGAGGGCTTCGTCAGCATCGGCCCTAGCCCTCCGTTCTTTGAGGACTTCTTCCTCCATCCGAAGTGTTCTTTCGTCGGAGTCCTTGAGCGCGGTTTGCAGGGTGGTAACCTTCCTTTTGAGTTGATTGGTTTCGACTTCATTGGAAGTCGCTGCTGCTCTAGCAAGGATGAATTGCAGCAAAAAGAACAAGTAAGTACCAAGTATTTACAATTACTAATAAAAAATGGTTGTGGTGCTTTTCATACCTGAAGGGCAGCCCTTTCGAGGGCCATGTTGAGCCCCGGAGCCCTGGCTTCGCTCAGAGTAGAGACCAAGTCAGAGTTAGCGATGTCTTGGCTTTTCTCCACGAAAGGATCCAGGAGCGCCCGGAGACCTGTCCGGTGCTCCAAAAACGGAGCTTGTAGAGGAAGCCAAGACGAAGCTTGGCGGTCATCTGCCGTGGCCTCATCCTCCGAGTTGCTAGCCGAAGTTGTCGTTGGTCCGGGAGGGAGTCCGAGGCTGGACATGCTTTTGCCCCTCCCCGGCACGAAGGCGGGCGGCTCGACTACGGTGGAGGTAGCTCTCCCTTCGACGGCTACCCCTTCAACTGGAGACGCATCAGCAGAGGGGACCTTGGTCACTGGAGCCACATCGGCGGGAACGGCCCCTGCCACCGGGACCGGGGCGTCTAGTGGAGTCGAGGTGTCCATTGGAACCACCACCCCAGAAGAAGACGGAACCTCGAGAGCCGCCAGAGCTTTGTTGCCCCTAGACGAACCTGCGGTATCAAGGTATTTGGTGAGCATCTACAAGTGAAAATTGTTGCAGGAATCGACCAAGGTAAAAGATTCGAAGTGTACCTTCGGAGGCACCGTGAGGTAAAATCGTCGGATCCTCCAGTACTTCGTACATCCGGAGGATCTCGTTGATGTCGTCTCCCGAAGTCCTCTCCGGTTTGTTTCCCACTGGAGCCTCGACCTCCGCCGTGATCACCCCAGCTACGGGTGAGTTGGGGGCTGCAGGGTTCGGCTCCAAATCCATGACAGCAGGCACAGGTGAGTGTGCCGATTCTACCTCCGCAACCTCCCGGGCAGCAGCTTCGGTCGGGACCCCCACCGCACCTTCGTCTCCCTCCAAGAGATAGTTCTCAAAGGTCTTCGCCAGTTGAGCGTTGGAGTCCTCGTTTTCGGAACCCTCCGAGGCCAAGCTCCGAACGTCCAAGGACGAGGTAGACGAAGCGGGAGCCAGTTGTGGAGGGATCTTCGCCATCTTCTTCTTCTTGGGAGGGGTCTTGCTAGCCTTCTTCGAAGGCTCGACGATGCTTTCCTCTTCCGAGAGGCCACTCCGGCTGAGTTAAAATCTGGCAGAGGAGGGGGCACCATCCTGAGAGCTCCCCACACTCTGTTGGAGCGCTCCCAGCTCCCCACTAGCTCCAATCTTTTCTGTCTTTCAGCCAACGTAGGGGCTCCGAGGACTCGTTCGGTGGCCCGAGCTATCTCCTCTAGAGCCAGCGCTAGTGGAGCCACTGAAAAAGGGTAACATATTATGAGTAGGTTATTTTCATTATCTAACATATTGCTGTAGGAGTTGGAGTGTTACCTAAAGTTCGGAGATCACCCTCCGAAGCTTGTTTGAACACTATCGGCTAGTTGGCCCCGAGAGGTGGAATCCGAAGAGCAATGAACTCTTCGGTGAGGTCGCGCATGCTCATGCGGCTGGCCACTGAAGTCAGTAGCCCTAGCCTCGTTGAGAACAGGCTAGGGTTCGGAGCAACCTCCGCCTCCTTCCGGAACCAGATCTCCTGCAGGGGCCCAGCGAGGGGAGAGTCCTCTCCAACTTCAGCGTAGAACCACTGAAGAATCCAGTTGGTGTACCATCGGTCATTGATGGCCTTCGCTGGAAAGTGTTGGGCGTGCTCCCTCCACAACTGGAAGTTGACGCTGCCGAAGGCTGTAATCACCTTGGTGTCCCCATGCCCATCTTGGGGCTTCGGCTGGCAGATGGCTTCGTGGGTGGCGGCGAAGACCTCCGATCGCCCTTCGCAACCTTCGGCCCAGAGCGCCCATTCGAAGATAGCCAGGCGAGCGATGGCATTGGGAGACAGCTGAGGTAAGGTGATGTGGAACATTTCCAGTACCTCCGCTAGGAAGTCGATGGCTGGAAGTCCCAAGCCTGCCTCGAAGAATGCCTCCAAGACTACGACTTCTCCGCTCCATGGCCTCGGGGTTAATTCCGACCCGAGGACTCGAGTCCACAATCCGGTCCCCAGCTTCCCTTCCATGGCCTCTTCAATGGACTCGGCGGTGCTCTTAGACTGGCTGATGAGGAAGCTCTGTGGGATCTTCTTCTTGGATGGCGGGCGGAGCTCCCGGGGATTCTTGGGCCAGGCGTCGCCCGGAGCTCCCGCCATTGCAGCTATGGCTGAGGCGGCCCACGCCTGTCTCTGAGCCAGAGTGCTCGCTAGTGCCGAAACGGTGTGGCTGGTCCTCGCCATGGCTCGGTGGATTGAAAGATGGTGGGAATTGAAGGTTGAAGGAGATGATTCACAAATGCCGAACACGGTAAAAAGTTTTGGGTAACTTCTAACCCCCTTTTTATAACCGACCGCTAGCTGCTACGCTTCGATCGCATTCACACTGCAGGTTCGACTTCCGCCGCTGGCAGGTGGGCCCAAAAAGTGGAACTGCGAAAAACCGTCGTAGATTTCGACCGTTACCTTTTACAGAGCGTAATGGCTACTTGCGCGGTAACGATTATAATCAAACGGTCCCTCACGATGTTTGGGCTTCGTAATGGTACACTCTCCTAGGGAGCATTCACACAGCGGTTGAGAACTCGGAGTCAGGGTCCGAATGTTTTGGATCAGAGATCCTCCGAAAGACTGTAATATGTTCTAATTTTCTCTAAGTCTTAGAATATGAAAATATTCCTTGCGTATACGGCCTCCCTTCTGTATAGGTTAAATTTGGAAAGGCGTATTCGAGGGGCTACTGTTGGGGGAAAATGCTTCACTTTCAGGACTTAGAGATTAACAATTCAAAGGGACTCACTAAGATTCAGAGCTGATGGATTTGTACTCGAAGGTGGAGACGTTCAACCGAAGGTGCCTCGATCTGAAGTCCGAAGGAGCCCTTCGCAGGATATGAGGCCAAGCAGAGTGGTAGGATTGATAAGATGTTTGGCTTCTCCGTTTTCCTCGGATAGGTTTTACCATTTTAACCCTATTCAGGGTACCGAATAATTTCCACTATGTCGGTTGTAACATAAGGGTAAATAGGTCTTTTCCTTAGACATTTTGGCCTATAAATACCTCCCTATTTACCCTGTAACGGGGATCGAATACTCAGCTATTCTAATACACACATTCGGACTACTTAAGCTATTATCCATTCGGAGGCTTGAGATAGTTCTTAAGCACAAGATCAAAGTTTGTCCGTTCTTGGTCTCAGAGAACCTGTTAGCATAATCTTTTATGCCAACAAGATCCAATCTATTATTTCCTTGAATTGTACCTTTACTTTTCAATTTACTTTTTTGCCCTAGATTTAATTTAGCACGTACATTTTTGCTGCTTTGTGCTAGAAACCACCCATCCGCCGCGTTGTAATCATGGTAAGTCCTTGTCGGTTCGCTTGTGAATCGTCTGTTTCATCCACGTAATGGATTTTTATTGGCTTTATCGGTTTCTATTGGTAATTCAGTGTCCTGGCCGAATTTCTTTGATCTCTTGGTGTTTTTGCAGTATTTTCATTCTATCTTCATCCCCCAAGAGTTTTAGATCCACCTATCACCGCTAAGACCATCGCCGAAGTCTGGAGGGTAACCTTCGGAGGTTGTCGGTCTGACCTACAACACCCCCAGTCTAACCGGACCGTGTCGCGCGGTCTTCTGATGCGCCAACAAGCCTCGGTTCAACCGGCAGCACAAGGTCGGTCCGATCGACCCCTTCACACTGTGTCGATACTTCACGCCGGAGCCGTTGCGCCGAAGGTTGTTTCATAGCGGGTCCCGAGAACTCCTCCGCATACCTGGGTCCGACCGGAGCTTGTCACCGGTCCGACCGATCGAGGCACCGAAGTCCATCTCCGGAGCCCCTTCGGAACGACTTCGCACTGCACTCTTTGGTCTGACCGGAGTTTGACCTTTGGTCCGACCAACTAAGAGACCGAAGGCCCCCTTTGGGTCCCTTTAGGATTTATCACGTGCTAAACGTCGAAGGGTCCCTTCGGCGATACTCTCCACATCATCGGTCCGACCAGCCCGCCTAGGCCTTTTCGACCGTTCGTTGCGCCACTGTCCAACCAGCCCTGTTCTGGCCGGTTCGGTTTTATTAATTTTCTCACACAACCGGCCCCTGTCACACACTATGTGCAGACATGGACACCCAGAGGACGGGTTAGGGTTTATCACAAGCCATAACCTGATCACTTCTACACCATCCCATACCGGCACGGCTTTAGGGTGCTTGAATTTACAAAAATTAATGGTGAAGGTAGTAAGACCACCCTAGAGCACATAGGCCAATTCCTAGCGCAGTGTGGCGAAGCTAGTGGGTTGGTTGCGTTGAAGCTTAGATTATTCTCTCTATCGCTTTCCGACACCGCTTTCACTTGGTTTTCGGCATTACCGTCGAACTCCGTTCAGACTTGTCCCAGTTGGAGTAGAAGTTCCATGATTATTTTTATACTGGGGAAACCGAGCTTAGACTTTCGCACTTGACATCGGTTAGACAAAAGACCAGTGAAAGTGTCTCTGAGTACATTAAGCGTTTTAGGGACACTAGAAACCAATGTTTTACTTTGAACATTTCTGATAGAGACTTGTCCGACCTAGCTTTTAACGGTCTTCACTCCGAACTTAAGGAGAAACTAGATGGCCAGGATTTCTTTGATGTTAGTCAAGTGCTGCAAAAGGCTCTAGTTTAGGAAAGTTGAGCCAAAAGTAGGAAATTCACTAAAACATTCAACAAGCCCGTCACTTGCACTGAGTTACAGCCTTCTCAGTTGACATGTACGCTGCAGAGTGGACTTGGTCTAGTAAGGCCAAGCCCGTCACTTGCACTGAGTTACAGCCTTCTCCTACCAAGAGTCGGCCCAGTGAGGTGAAGTATTCTTTTGATGTGACCAAGTGCGATAAAATATTTGATTTTTTGTTGAAGAACAAACTTATTAGGTTACCGAAGGGTCACATCATTCCGACTACCGATGACTTGAAGAAGTGGGCTTATTGTAAGTGGCATGATTCCCATTCCCATTCTACTAATGATTGGAATGTTTTTTGTCGGCAGGTTCAATCGGCCATAGAAGAAGGACAATTGAAATTGGATACAAATCCCAAGATGAAGCTCGACCAGGACCCTTTCACTGTGAACACTATCGATCTCGATGGGAAGAAGGTACTAATTCGACCTGAGCATGTCAGGTCCGCTAAGGGGAAGGAGGTCGTGATCAGAGAACCGTGCCCACACATGCTCGTGCCGAAGAACCCTGAGGTAGGAGTGTGGAAGGTGAACACTAGCTCATCATCTTTGGTTGTGACTCACAAGAAGCCAAAGGTGATATATGTTGGGGGAAATTACTCTATTTCCAAGACTTAAAGATTAACCCTTCAAAGGCTGATGAGGACCCCGAAGCCGGCGGACTGTTGTTTGAAGTATGCGTCGCCACGTCCGGAGGGTGCTACGGTGCGAAGCCCTAGAGAACCCTCCGAAGGGAGGATGGAGGCTTCGAAGCCGAAGGACATGATTGATTGGATGTCCAGCTTATCCATTTACCTTGCAGTACTTTACCGTGTATAACCTTGTTTATAATACCGAATAGTTTCTACTATGTCGGTTGTAATCTAGGGGTAAATAGGTCTTTTCCTTATGCTTTTCCCCTATAAATACCCCCATTGTACCTTGTAAGGGGGGGCCAGAACAAATTGTTCATCTACACTTATTCGGACCACTTGAGTTATTATCCATTCCGGAGACTCAAAGTAGTCCTAAAACACAAACTTCCTGTTTGTCGGTTATTGATTACCGAGAACCTGTTGGCGTAACATTTGCGCCAACAGTTGGCGCCGTCCGTGGGGATCGAACCCACGACCAGAGAATTGGGAGGCTCCGCTCTGCTGACCTGGCCAGGAACCTGCTAAGAGCTGCAAGTCTCCCTGCTAACTTTTGAACATGCTTCAAATTCTTTGGTGGAGCCATCCTTTGCAGTGCACTTATCTGTGTTGGGCTAGCTTCGATTCCCCTGCTCGAAACTAAGTACCCTAGTAGTTTCCCTACTTGAGCTCTGAATATACATTTTTTCGGATTGAGGCGTACTCCAGATGCTTGGAGGCTCTCAAACGTTTCGGCTAGATCTAGGCTATGCTGGTGCTTTTGAGCATTTTTTATTACAATATCATCCATATAGGCCTCGATATTTCGGCCTATCTGATGACCTAGAGCTTTAGCTATTAAACGAGAAAAGGTTGCTCCGGCATTCCGCAGCCCAAAAGGCATTCTTACATAACAAAATTCTCCGGAAGGAGTTATAAAGCTTGTCTTGGCTTCGTCTTCGCGTTTTAGCCATACTTGATGATATCCGGAGTATGCGTCGAGGAAACTTAGCAATTCGGACCCAGCTGTGGAATCTACCAACTGATCTATTCGGGGCATTGGGTAGGGGTCTCGCGGGCATGCTTTATTTAATGAAGTGAAATCAATACACATGCGCCACTTGCTTGAGTCCTTCTTCCTTACAAAAACAGGGTTAGCCAACCACTCGGCATGGGCTACCTCCCTGATGATGCCAGCCCTTAACAATTTTTCTACTTCGGCCTTGGCTAGGCTTGCTCTTTCTACTGACAGCTTGCGGAGCCCCTGGCGCACCGGCTTGGCCTTCGGGTTGACGAGCAGACTATGCTCGATGATGCTTCGATCGACCCCGGTGATGTCTTCGTCAGTCCAAGCAAACATGTCCAGATTTTTCCTGACGACTTCTTCTAACGAGGTGGTTATTTCTGGAGATAGCCCCTTGCCAGATTTCATTGGGTATTCTTTGTCGTCTTCCGAGATTATTCTTGTCTCAACATCACCCTCCGGGCTTGGCTTGAGCGAAGATCCCTTCGGAGGGTTCGAGGCCTCCGGTACTTCTTCAACTCTTTCCGCCACATTATGCACTTGTCGGGGGTCGGAGCAGGGGCCGTCATCATATCACCATCAGGGCAGAAGGCCATGTATTCCGCAAGGCTCAACTTCAGAACCACTAATAACATTGCCGAGTATGAAGGAATCTTGCTAGGCCTTCGAAAGGCTAAAGCGCTCGGAGCTGCAAGAATAGTGATCAAGACAGATTCCCAAGTCGTCGCGGGGCATATTGACAAAAGTTTTCAAGAAAAAAACCCACATCTCGCGCAATACCTCGAAGAAATCCGCAAGGCCGAAGCAGCATTCAAAGGGTTTACAGTTCGAAGCATCCCTCGGGCAGAGAATCAACTTGCAGATATTCTTGCAAATGCTGCAACAGGAGCGGTGGACCTCCCGGAGGGTGCTTTCTACGAAGAGCTAGAGCAGCCAGCGGCTGACCAAATACCCTCGTCAGAAGTAATGTGCATTCCAACTACAGATTGGCGTGCTCCGATAATAAGCATGTTGCAAAGTAGCATGGACCCTCCTGAAGGCCCAGAAGCTCGAAGGTTGCAAGCAAGAGCTCGAAATTACAAGCTTATTGATGAAGTACTATACAAGGCCGGAGTGTGTTCACCCCTACTTCGATGCATCTCACAGCCCGAAGGTCAAGACATACTTCAGGGCATCCATGAAGGGCTATGCGGAGGTCATTTAGCCCCTCGAGAGCTAGCGGCCAAGACGCTTCGGCAAGGGTTTTATTGGCCAACAATAGTAAAAGATGCGGAAGAGCTAGTTCGAACATGCCAAGGCTGCCAGTGGATGGGCAGACGGAGCCATCGCCCGCCAGCTCAGCTTCAAGTTATTGCCCCAGTATGGCCAATGGCTAGATGGGGCATGGACCTCATAGGCCCTTTCCCAGTGGCAAAAGGCGGCTTGAAATTTGCGGTGGTGGCAATCAAATATTTCTCAAAATGGGTTGAGGCGGAGCCGTTAACAGCTATCACTTCGAAGAATGTGCAACGATTTTTCTGGCAAAATATCATATGCAGGTTCGGAGTTCCAAGAGAGTTGACGGTGGATAATGGAACCCAGTTCGAAGCTGACACCTTCCAAACATTTTGTGAAGAACTAGGCATTAAGTTGTGCTTCGCAGCAGTACGGCATCCACAGTCCAACAGAGCTGTTGAGCGAGCCAACGGGAACATCCTTTCCGGGCTGAATCACCGAATTGTTGGATTGGCCAAGGTGCTGTGGGTCGAAGAGCTCCCCAAAATCCTGTGGTCCATTCGAACCACTCAAACCAGGTCAACGGGGTTCACACCATTTAGATTACTCTTCGGAGATGACGCCATGACTCCTACGGAGCTCATCAGTGGATCGCTTCGCGTAGTATAGCCTGGGGATGAAAGTGACCGGAGCACTTCGCTAGATTTATCAGAAGAAATTAAACAAGGCTTCGCGCTGTCGCGAACCTAACTAAGTACCACAAGCACACCAAGACATGGTATGACCCGAAGGTAAAGCTAAGTGAATTAAAACCGGGTCATCTGGTATTACGTAGTGTAATAGCTCCGGGGAGCCTAGGAAACAAATGGGAAGGACCATATGTTATCTTACGCTCAGGACACCCCGGGTCGTTTAAATTAGCCAATTTAGAAGGAGAAGAGTTGAAGCATGCATGGCATGCGGAGCACCTTAAGCGTTATTTTTCTTAGGGGCCCCTTGTAATCATTTGTAAAAACTTCCCTTTCTATGAATAAAGATAAGGGTCGAATTTTGTTTGCTCTCCGAATATCCCTTACTCCTGATGGACGCATTAGGAGGACAGAGATGCTTGTAGAGCCGAGCATTTTTCTCAAAGACCCAGGCAGCCGCCTTCGAACCATTGGTTCAAGGGCTACGTTGCCAACCTACGGATTCCATGCTCTGGCTTGTTAGGATCCGTAGAAGAGTCTAAGGACTTTAAAGAAAAACAGATTTTCGGCCTCTGGGTGCGAAGTATCTGTAAAAGAGCCGAAGGTGGCCAACCTACGGATTCCAGGCTCCGGCTTGTTAGGATCCGTAGAAGAGTCTAAGGACTTTAAAGAAAAACAGATTTTCGGCCTCCAGTTGCGAAGTATCTGTAAAAGAGCCGAAGGTGGCCAACCTACGGATTCCAAGCTCCGGCTTGTTAGGATCCGTAGAAGAGTCTAAGGACTTTAAAGAAAAACAGATTTTCGGCCTCCGGGTGCGAAGTATCTGTAAAAGAGCCGAAGGTGGCCAACCTACGGATTCCAGGCTCCGGCTTGTTAGGATCCGTAGAAGAGTCTAAGGACTTTAAAGAAAAACAGATTTTCGGCCTTCGGGTGCGAAGTATCTGTAAAAGAGCCGAAGGTGGCCAACCTACGGTTTCCAGGCTCCGGCTTGTTAGGATCAGTACAAGAGTCTAAAGACTTAAAAAAAGAAGGCGAGCAAATTTTTAGTCTTCGAAAGCAAATAATAAGTACAAAGTTCGAAACATGCAGGTGTTCGGACAGTCATTGTGCCTAGCGAACCCTTTTCTATGGTAAAGGCTCCACCACCCACAAGGGGGGTCGGAGGGTACGAGTCACACAGGATACTTTCGAAGCATTCCACATTAAATCTTTATAGTTGTACATCAAGAGAAATTTGTGTCTAAGCCTAAATAAAATCGGAGACCTTTTCGGCCCCTAGAGCTACCCCTACGGCTACTTTGCCTTTCGGAGCTCGAAACCGCCGAAGTCGTCCTTTTAGTCCGGGTGCTTCTCTTCTTCTTCGAGGCTCGCAGTTTCCTCTGCTCCTCTTGAAGCTCAGCCCAAGTTAGGAGCCTTTCGGAGTCAGCCTCCATAGGGTCTTCGGCTCGGTACTCCGAGTCGGACCAGTCAATAGGTTCGGAAGACGAGGACCCCTCCGTCTTCTCTTCCTCTTTAATATAAGCTAAGACGTCCCTTCGAACTTCAAGGGTGATCTCCCCCCCGTCTCTACGAGGAATAGAAAAGCGGGAGCGGCGGTAAGGCCTCAAACCCTCGAGGTTTGCCCACTCCTTTTGGAGCTCGTCGGTAATTTCCAGAAGTTCGAAGTCAGGGCTCGAAGGGCATGACAAAACCTAAAAAAGAGCAGAACACCCAAGACAAGTTCCCGTTTATAACTTTTTCATTAATAAAAACAGGGTTTACAAGGCTTCATATACATAGTAGTCCTAAGCGGCTAGACCTGCGGGTCGGTCGGCGGAGCAGGAACCGAAGGGGCTGGCGAAGCAAGAAGTGGTGGCTTTGTTTGCGCTTGCTTCTGCCGATGGGCCTCGTCAATCCAGGCCTTAGCTAGCTGCGCCCTTATGGTCCGTCTTCCAGGTCGACCGGAAGGCTTCCGAGGCCGAAGCCACCTCCGAAGATGGCCGCAGCAAGTCATCGTCCGCGAAGCCTCCAGGAGACGAACCTCCGACTAAGCCAAGGGGGATCCGAAGGGATTCAAGATGATGAAGAACCCCGATACCAGCACACTGTCCAGAGATTTCCCCGTACTGAATACCAGAGTTCTTCATCAACGACGAAGTGACTTGGATCCTCGTCAGCTTCCGGTCAAGGGGCTCGTGGGTCGCAGCAGAAGACGAAGGGCACATGGTGCCGAAGTACTCCAGCGTACCCTCAAGGGCCTCCAAGGTACGATCCGCAATGCTAGAGTTCTTCTTCCCGCTGCTTCCAGGCTTGCAGTAGTCGCACCCACTTCGGCCACCCGGAGCATCAAAGAACTCTTGAGGGCCATCGCCTGACTAAGAGCCCCCTGAAGCTCCACAAGCTGCGCACTTGAGGTAGCGGACTCCTGGCGAAGTCTTTCAACCTCCGCTCGAAGGACAACACGCTCGGCCTCGACCTCCTGCGCAGATGAACGGACGGCTCCGAGGGCTTCGTCAGACTCCGCCCTAGCCCTCCGTTCCTCCAAGACTTCTTCATCCAGCCTGAGGGATCTCCCGGTGGAGTCATTAAGGGCCGTCTGGAGGGTAGTCACCTTCCGTTTAAGTCGATTAACTTCGACTTCATTGGAAGTCGCTGCCGCTCTAGCAAGGACAAATTGCTGCAAAAAGAACTAAGTAAGTATTGAAGTATTCATGACCACTAATGCGAAGTAGCTATGGTGTTTTTTCATACCTGAAGGGCAGCCCTTTCGAGGGTCGTGTTGAGTGTCGAAGCCCTGGCCTCGCTCAAGACGGAGATCAACTCCGAATTAGCAATGTCCTGGCTTCTCTCAGCCAGGGGCTCCATGAGTCTTCGGAGTCCACTCCGGTGCTCCAGGAACGGAGCCAGCAAAGGAAGCCAAGACAAAGCTTGAGCATCATCCGCTGCGGCCTCATCCTCCGAATTGCCAACGAAGGGTGCGGTCTGGCCAGGAAGAAGACCGAGGCTAGAAATACTCTTGCCCCTCCCCGGTATGAAGGAGGGCGAAGCAGGAGTACTCCGACCATCAGCAACCACCTCTTCGGCCAGAACCGCAGCGGCGGAGGCAACCTCGGTGGTCGAGGCGGCCACTACAGGAGTGACCTCCATCGCCAACTCCGTCCCGGCGAGCACGTCGTCTGCCCCGAAAGACACGTTCTCCGCCGCCGAATTCGGAGCCTCCAGAGGCGCGGAGGGGTTCGCTCGAATGGCAGCCTCCGAAGACGCAAGGGCTTCGGACGCCACCAAAGCATCAACACCTGAAGAGGTACCTATTTCAAATAACAAAATTAATAAGCATGTTTTCACAGACAGCAGGCAGGTTTTAAGAAAAAAAAAGGGAGGAGCTTCGGAAAGAAGCTCCGGGAGCTTCGTGGGGAAGGATTGCTGGATCCTCCAAGACTTCGTACATCTGGAGGATGTCGGCGAAGTCATCCCCCGAGGTCCTGCCCTCAACATTTCCCGTCAGAGCCACGGCCTCCGCAGGGACCGCCTCAGGTGCGGGCAAGTTGGGAGTAGGGGAGTCTGACTCCACCTGCACGACGGCGGACGCAGGAGGAGCAGTCGGAGTCACACTTAACACCTCCCTGACGGAGGCGTTAGGGGGGACTTCCCCTATATCTTCGTCGTCCAGGAGGTAGGCTTCGAAGGTCGCCGCTGTCTGGCCGTCGGAGTCCTCTGCCTCTTCGGAGGCTGAGCTTTGTGCACTCGGCGACGAAGCAGATGAGGCAGGCGCCAACTGCGAAGGGTGCTTCGCTATCCTCTTCTTCCGAAGCAGCTGCTTGCCGGCCTTCTTGGAGGGCTCGGCAGCGGCTTTCCTTTTACGGCCGACCGCTCCGGTCGGGGTGAAGTCAGGAAGATTCGGGGGCTCCATGCCGAGAGCTCTCCACACTCTGTTGGATCACTCCCAGCTCCCCACCAGCTCCAACCTTCTTTGCCTCTCGGCCACCGAAGGGGCTCCGAGAACTCGTTCGGTGGCCCGAACTACGTCCTCCGGAGCCAATGCCAGAGGCGCCGCTGAAAGAAAAAAGTATGAGAATATGAGTATAATTGATTTCTTCATTTAAATATGATGCAGCAAGGAGAAGGTTTACCTAACTTTCGGAGGTCCCCCTCCGAAGCTTGTGGGAACACGATCGGCCAGGTCGCGCATGCTCATACGACGAGCCACTGAAGTAAGCAACCCTAGCCTTGTTGAGAGCAGGCTAGGGTTCGGAGAGATGTCCGCCTCATTCCGGTACCAAATCTCCTGGAGAGGACCAGCGAGGGGGGAGTCCTCTCCGACTTCGGCGTAAAACCACCGAAGTATCCAGTTGGTGTACCACCTGTCGTTTATAGCTTTTGCAGGGAAGTGGAGGGCATGCTCCCTCCGCAGCTGGAAATTGACACTGCCGAAGGCTATCGTCACCTTGGAGTCCCCTGGCCCGTCTTGTGGCTTCGTGGGTCGCGGCGAAGATTTCGTAGCGTCCTTCGCACCCCTCCGCCCGGAGCGCCCATTCGAAGATGGCCAAACGGGCGATGGCGTTGGGGGACAATTGAGGCAGGGTGATATGGAACAAGTCCAACACCTCTGCCAAGAAGTCTACGGCCAGCAGCCCCAGGCCTGCTTCGAAGAATGCTTCGAAGACCACCACCTCTCTGCTCCGCGGCCTTGGAGTCGACTCCATCCCGGGGACTCGAGTCCTCAGTCCAGCACCCAACTTTCCGTCCACCGCTTCTTCAATGGACTCGGCGGTGCTCAATGATTGACCGATGATGAAGCTTTGAGCAATCTTCTTGGGCCAAGCACCGCTCGGAGCCCCCGCCATTGCTGCTGCTGCCGAAGCGGCCCACGCCTGCCTATGCGCCAGGGTGTTGGCCGCTGCCAGGGTGGTGTGGCTAGTTCTCGCCATTGCGCTCGAACGTTCAAGAGTTTGGAAGATTGGGGGAAAGGTGAATCGCAGGTGATGAATGCGGTAAAAAATCTCGGTTAATCTCTGTCTCTCCGTTTTATAACCACTCGACCAGTACTACTCTTTGATTGATTTCACACCACAGGTGATGAATGCGGGCAGGCTTCTGTCATCGACAAGTGGGTCCGGTAAGTGGAACGGCGTACAACCACTGTAAAAATCGACCGTTACGTTTTTTACAGAAGGTAACGGCTACTTGCGCCGTAACGGCTACTTCAACGGTGCCCCACGACGTTCACCCTCCAGAACCGTCTCCACGACGTGCGCCCACTGAAATCGTTCCCTTCCCAACGTGCGTTCCCACTGTATCAAGAACTCGAAGGCGAAGGTTCGAAGGTGTTGGGTCCAAAATCCTCGGCTAAGTCACAGCATCCTCAAACCCTCTTTAAGCCTCAGAAATTAGAAATGTTCTTTTCGTATACTGCCTTCTTTCAAAAACAGGTTAACTACAGAAAGGCGTATTCGAGGGGCTACTGTTGGGGGAAATTACTCTATTTCCAAGACTTAAAGATTAACCCTTCAAAGGTTGATGAGGACCCCGAAGCCGGCGGACTGTTGTTCGAAGTATGCGTCGCCACGACCGGAGGGTGATACGGTGCGAAGCCCTAGAGAACCCTCCGAAGGGAGGATGGAGGCTTCGAAGCCGAAGGACATGATTGATTGGATGTCCAGCTTATCCATTTACCTTGCAGTACTTTACCGTGTATAACCTTGTTTATAATACCGAATAGTTTCTACTATGTCGGTTGTAATCTAGGGGTAAATAGGTCTTTTCCTTATGCTTTTCCCCTATAAATACCCCCCATTGTACCTTGTAAGGGGGGCCCAGAACAAATTGTTCATCTACACTTATTCGGACCACTTGAGTTATTATCCATTACGGAGACTCAAAGTAGTCCTAAAACACAAACTTCCTGTTTGTCCGTTCTTGATTACCGAGAACCTGTTGGCGTAACATTTGCGCCAACAATATACGACATGCTACTCCAGAAGCACTAGAAGAGGGCCGAGAATGCGAACGCTCAGCCATGATGCCTAGTGAGGCCGAGCCCTCCTCAGAAGAGCGGGTTCGGCCGATGATGGGTGAGCCCATTGGAGCCACCTTTCCCTCTGCCACCATATCATCTGCCGATGGCGCAGTGGCCCCCATGCTACTTTCCACCTCCCGGGTACCCTGCCCATTACTATATCGCTCCATTCGTGTCCTCCAGATTTTTTGGCATGCAAGGTAAGATGAGTGTCCCAAGAGGTGGCATATTCGAACGACTATCGCTCGCACCACGAGGACCTCCGGAGGCGTTGTCTGAGGCTATCATCGTCAGGGTGGGGTCCCAGGATGTCCTAATACCTAAGGGGGCCTCCGCGGAGCAAGACAAAGGTGAGCTGCATATGGAGACCGAGTAGGGACCAGTCAATCCGACCGCAGCCATAGTTCCGATCTGTAGCGCCCCGATTTAACAAAACCGAGACATTATTGAATTTCCATAGAAAAACAATAATACAAGAGGTTCATCATGCGACAACGTACATACGATAAAATCCATGGTACGCAGACCATACTTATTACAACATTGTTTTAATAAAAACGATAATAAGATAAATAAACAGCGGCATGACGAACGTCTTCTTCAGGATCTTTCTTCTCGACTGGGTCGCTACTCCAGACCGTCTTCAAGATAAGCATCCTCTGTGGGGTCCAACGGGTATGAGTACAAAAAGTACTCAACAAGCCACCGCAAATGCAAGTAATAATGCAGGGTAATAAACAAGGAAGGATAAAGGCTAACAATGCGGAATAAAGCAGTTGCAGTTATGGCATTTAGTGTAATCATATTTTAACCATGCGGAAAGTAAATATGAACATCATCAACATCAACTAACTCGAGGAGTACGTTTTACCTCCTCGCACAACAGTCCTTATATGTCAATCCATCATGCACATTCATATTCCAAGTAAACTAACTGGGGGATGTCACGCAACCCGCCCTTGACCGTGGGCTTGGCTTTTCGAAAAGATTTAAAACTCTGATCAGAGATGTACTACTGTACCCACAAGGCACGCACTCATCTCAACGAGATGACCCATTTCACGGGAACTCGTGCCAAAACCTCAATATGAGATGTTCCAAGCGATAACCACCCGCTCTAGGTTTCGCCGGCGCGCCGGGCCGCATCCCGGCTAACGTCGCACCCCCTTTTGCGCCACATTGGTACAAGTCACCCGCAGGTGCAACTTGACCCATCTCCAAATGGTGGAATCGGTTTGGAACAACCCATACCTTAGTTAGGACTTACCCACTAGACTTGTGGTTAGTACGTAAGTGTATTGCAATGGATCCCTCAGACCGGTCCTTATAGTGCCCCGGGTGCGACTGACCAATGCCCTAGCTTGCACCCGGAACCCACCATGCATACACTCACAACCATGACTCATCACCAACAGAATTTCCAAGGATAAGAAGTAACGGGGATCATATAATAGAACCATTTTGCTACGACTCATTTTTATCCTATAGCGGCCGTGTCAATACTTTGGACACTAGCTAATATCATTGATCATATGGTGACAAGGAGGTTAGGCGAGATAGCATGGCTTGGGTTGCACATCAAGGTCGGGGGATCCTAAATAAATATAATGTAAGGGTTCATTTGACTAATGCATATACATAACCTATGTGTTTTAGCGATAGTCAATTCAGACATGGGTTCAATATGTTCAAAAGAATTGTTTGGTGACTTGCCTTGATCAGCGAAAGGCGAGGGAGGGACTTCCGGGAAGTATTCCGGCTCCTCGACGGTGTCGTAGTCTTTTCAATAATAATAAAGTAGAATAAATACAACATTCGATATAAACAATGTAAAATCACACAACAAGCATGTGGGTTTTAGTTGGTTTGATTTTAAAGAAAATCAGTTGTTAAGGTTCTGAAATTTATTTCACAATTAATTTAAAATGAATCAAAATGAATTATTGTTTTTCACAAAAGGGTTCTTAAGTGTGAATAATACTACATTAAGTTTTCTAATAAATATGAATGATTCAGTGAAAACTCTGTGGTTCTAGTGTTTAAACAGAAAGGAACAAATATATAAATTTCCTGGAGTTTAAATTTTAAATTTGCATTTTAATCCCAAGGGTATTTGAATACTTATTTAAATAAACATGAAAATGTCCAAGTAAACCTACTGTTTTTATTGCATAAATAGGTAGAGAATAATTTTATGAATTTTCTGAAATTGGAATGGTAATTTTTAGAGTCCAAATGCATTAGATATGAATTTTACAAGTTTAAAAGCATTTCTGGAATTTTATTTTCAAATTTTAAACCCCTCGGGTCCACGGTGAGCCAGGCCCACGGTGAACCCACGCACTGTGCGCGTGCGCCGGCTCGATCTGGACCGTCGGATCTGGATCCGGTGGCCAAGCGCGAGGCGGGAGGGTTAAGTGACAACGGACGGCCAGGATTAAAACGCGCGAAGGGGTACCACGTGGACGCACGAGATCGCGCGTCGGGTTAAATGGAAATCAACGCGCGAGATTAAAACGTAACACTTTGACCAGATCCGACGGTGCGGATTAGATCGCGTACGTGGACTCACGCGCGTCGTCCGATTGCGATCGTGCGGCCAGGATTAAATCCGGCACGACACGCGCTAAGGGGGTTATACCCCCCTTCGTCTCCGGCGACGGCGGGGCTCGGGTGCGGTGGCGATGGCGCCTACGAGGGGGCTAGGCCCTAGCTCTATGCGAAAACGGAAAGAGGAGGCCAAGGCGGTCGCGATGGTACCTTAGGCGAGGCGAGGGGTCGACGGAGCGAGGCCGGCGACGAGGGTAGACGGCGGAGTGGTTCGGGCTCCTCGTCGGCGATGGTGTTCCGGCGGGGTTCGACGTCGGCGGAGGGGTGGCCGAGGTCGGGGTCGTTCTCGCGGTCACGTTGGTGGCGGAGGCACGGGCGGAGGTGGTCCGGTGCGACGGTGAGCGGTGGCCGGAGGTGAATCAGAGGGTGTGCGCAAAAAGGCGAAATGCGAGTGCTCTGTTCGTTCTCGAGGCGATTAAGCGTGGGGGTCGGACGCGGCTCAGGCTGGGGGCTTAAATAGGACACCGGAGAGGGCTCGCATGCAAGGAAACTGGCAGAGGGCCTTTACTCGCCGGCGATGGCTCGGCCATGCATGGAGCTGCGTTCCCGGTGGCTTAAACGCGCCATTTAACGCGATTAAACGGGCAGGGGGGCTCGGGGTGCATTGAACCGGCGGCAAATGAATGCGGGAGGGGCCAGCGAGGCGGATCCGAGGTGGGGTCGTCGGCCGGCGGGATTTGGGGGCGATGGCGAGAGGTAGACGACGAGTCTGACAGGCGGGGGTCCACGGGCCAGTGGGCGCGAGCGAGCGAACGGGAAGGCTGACGGGTGGGGCCGTGGTGTCGGGTGCGCGCGCGAGGGGAGGTTTTCGGCGCCGATAGGTGGGGTCCATTTGTCAGCCAGAGACGAGCGCGGTAACGGGCTGGGCCGGCCGGGAGAGAGAGAAGGGAGGGGAGGAGCCCATTACTGTTCTAATACTTTTCTGAATAAAAATAATTCCAGAAAATAGATTAAAATATTAGGGCTACTTCCAAGGCTGGTAAAAATTTATAAAAATTCTCAAAATTATATTTTGGTCTTAGGATCACATACAAAAAGTTTCACCTCCTAATTTGGTCATCTACTCTATGTTGTAGTTCAAAAGAGTATAAAAGGGATTTAAAAGTATTTTCTGAAATAATAATTCCCAGAAATTGAATTTAATAATATTTTTTATTGGTTTGAAAATTTGGGGTGTCACAAACCTATCCCCCTTACAAGAATCTCGTCCTCGAGATTAGAACTCTACTCGAATAGCTCGGGGTATTGGGCTTTCAACTCGTCTTCTTTTTCCCAAGTGGCTTCTTCGGCGGGGTGGTTGTTCCATTGGACTTTGCAGAAGCGGACGACGCGGCTTCTAGTTACTCTTTCCTTGGTTTCCAAGATCTTGACGGGTCTCTCTATGTAGGTCAAGTCTTCTTGGACATTGAGCTGCTGAAGGTCGGCTTGCTCGGTGGGTACACGGAGGCACTTCTTCAGCTGAGAGATATGGAACACATCATGAACTCCTGCCAAGGATGGAGGCAGTTCAAGTTGATATGCCACTTCTCCTTGTCGACGGAGGATCTGGAAAGGTCCGACGTAGCGGGGTGCTAGTTTGCCTTTCATGTTGAACCTTTGAGTGCCACGGAGGGGAGTGACTCGGAGGTAGACATAATCGCCCTCCTCAAAGGCTAGGTCTCTTCGACGGTTGTCGGCATAGCTCTTTTGCCTGGATTGGGCTGCCTTCAATCGGTCTCTTATGATCTTAACTTTCTCTTCAGCTTCTCTCAATAAGTCAGTCCCAAATAGTTGTGATTCTCTGGTTTGATCCCAGAGCAACGGTGTTCTTCACTTACGCCCATAGAGTGCTTCGAACGGGGACATTTGCAGGCTGGCTTGATAGCTGTTGTTGAAGGAGAACTCAGCATAGGGTAAGTTCTTGTCCCACATTCCACCAAAGTCTAGAGCACAAGCTCTAAGCATATCTTCCAATATCTGGTTGACCCTTTCGGTTTGACCGTCGGTCTGCGGATGATAGGCGGTGCTAAAGTTCAGCCGGGTGCCGAGTTCCTCTTGAAGGTTCTTCCAAACTTGGAGGTAAACTGACTCCCGTGGTCAGATACAATCTTCTTAGGAACTCCGTGAAGGCATACGATCCGGGTCATATACAACTCAGCCAACTTGGCGACGGTGTAAGTTGTCTTGACCGGAACGAAGTGGGCTACTTTGGTGAGTCGGTCGACGATCACCCAGATAGAATCATGACCAGCTTGGGTCCTGGGCAGTCCCGTGATGAAGTCCATTCCTATCTCTTCCCACTTCCATTCAGGGACTTTGAGGGGTTGAAGAAGTCCGGCAGGTCTCTGATGCTCTGCCTTGACTCGCCGGCATGTGTCGCACTTGGCCACATACTCAGCTATTTCTCTCTTCATGCTGACCCACCAATATTTCTCCTTCAGGTCTTGGTACATCTTGGTACTCCCGGGATGGATGGAGTATAGAGTATCGTGGGCTTCTTGAAGGATGAGAGTCTTCAACTCAGGTAGGTCGGGTACGCATACTCGGTTTCCGAACCAAATAGTACCATGTTCATCCTCGGAGAATCCGGGGGCTTTACCCTTCCTCATGTTTTGCTGGATCTCCAGGATGTCCGGGTCTTCCTTCTGCTTCTCTCGGATCTGGTCTATTAAGACAGGCCGAGACTCCAAGGCAGCGAGGTACTCCCGAGTGGTGATCCCCAGGTTTAGTCTTTCCATCTCCTTGTAAAGTAAAGGAGCTTGGTCCTGAATCATGATGGCATTGTAGTACCCTTTTCGACTAAGGGCGTCTGCCACCACGTTCGCTTTGCCCGGATGATAATGGATGCCCAAGTCGTAATCCTTGATTAGTTCCAACCATCTCCTTTGCCTGAGGTTCAGATCTGGTTGGGTGAATATATACTTGAGGCTCTTGTGGTCGGTGAAGACCTCACACCGATTTCCCACAAGGTAATGTCTCCATATTTTCAAGGCATGAACCACGGCTGCTAGTTCCAGGTCGTGGGTTGGGTAGTTCAGCTCATGCGGTCTCAATTGCCGGGAGGCGTAGGATATCACCTTCCCTTCTTGCATTAAGACGCATCCCAATCCTTGACGAGAGGCATCACAGTAGACGTGGAAGTCTTTCCGGATGTCTGGCAGAGTCAGAATGGGGGCTGATACTAGCTTCTTCTTGAGAGTCTGGAAGCTCTCTTCGCAGTCGGGGGTCCAATCAAACTTCACCTCTTTCTGCAAAAGTCTGGTCATAGGCTTGGCGATCTTGGAAAAATTCTCGATGAACCGGCGGTAGTATCCGGCCAATCCGAGGAAACTCCGGATCTCGGTCACGGTCGTGGGCTGCAGCCAGTTGGTTACCGCTTCAACAGTGGTTGGGTCCACTGCTATTCCTCCGACAGATATAACATGGCCGAGGAACTTCACCTCAGACGACCAAAATTCACATTTGCTGTATTTGGCGTACAGTCGCTGCTCCCTTAGCTTTCCGAGGGTCAGACGGAGGTGAGTCTCGTGTTCTTCCTTGGTCTTGGAGTAAACGAGGATATCGTCGATGAATACCACGATGAACTTGTCCAAGAACTCCATGAATACATTGTTCATCATGTTCATGAAAAAGGCCGGGGCATTCGTGAGTCCGAACGACATCACAGTGTACTCGTAGAGTCCATAGCGGGAGGTGAAAGCAGTCTTGGGTATATCTTCCTCCCTGATCCTTAACTGGTGATAACCTGACCTGAGGTCAATCTTGGAAAACACCGAGGATCCTTTCAGCTGATCGAACAGGTCGTCGATCCGAGGCAATGGGTATTTGTTCTTGATGGTTACGTCGTTCAAGGCTCTATAGTCCACGCACATCCTCTTGGTCTTGTCCTTCTTCATGGCAAATATAACCGGTGCACCCCAAGGTGAGGTACTCGGTCGGATGTAACCTTTCTGCTCTAGGTCTTCGATGTTGCTCTTGACTTCGGCTAGTTCATTGGCGGCCATTCGGTACGGGCGCTTGGAGATTGGAGTGGTCCCCGGGACAAGCTCGATTCTGAATTCGATGTCCCGCTTGGGAGGCATTCCGGGCAGATCTTCGGGGAAAACATCTGCAAACTCCCTGACTATTGGCACTTCTTCAAGAGCTATAGAGCGAAGGGATGCTCCGAGTGGTTTGCGACTGGTCATCCGGAAGGTGACGGTTACGCCTTCAGGACTGGTCACCGTGACGGACTTGTTGGCACAGTCGATCACTCCCTTGTGCTTCATCAACCAATCCATACCTAGTATAAGGTCGAGTCCGGTGCATTGGATGAGGACAGGCTCGGCCCGAAACAGCACTCCTTGGATGTCAAGTTGAACCTTAGGGCTGTAGAAGCGAGCTGAGGTCCTATTGCCGGGGGTGGCAATCACCATGGGAACGGGTAGAGGGAGCACGTCCAGATTGTTTGTTTTCACAAAATTTTCCGAGACGAAGGAGTGGGTTGCTCCAGAGTCAAATAATATGACGGCCGGTACGGAATTCATAGTAAACGTACCGAGTACGACTTCAGGAGCCTCCTGAGCTTCCTCCGCGCTGATGTGGTTGACGCGGGCGCGAACGGCCTGGTGGGGTGCTGCGCCTTGGTTCTACTTGGGGTGAGGACACTGGTGCGAATAGTGCCCTTCCTTGCGGCAGTTGAAGCAGACGACCGGCCTTCCTTGGCGATCCCTCAAGATCGGGGCCTTGGCGGCTGGTGCCGACTGAGCGGCCGGAGCTGGTGGAGCGGGGCGAGGATGCCCGGCGTTGGATCCACCGTCTGCGTGAGGTGGCCTGTAGGCGGGCCGAGGATGGTAGGCGGGCGCTGGTGGCGGAGGGACGAAGCGGGGCCTCTGAGTGTTCGCCTGCTGATGCTTGAAGGCGATCATCTTCCTCTTTTTGAGGTCCAGCTTGTTCTGCTCAGTCTCTTGGATGAGCGCTTTGTTGACCAGCCGCTGGAAGTCGGCGAAGTCGGCGGCGACGAGCTGGATGGACAGCTCATCCTTAAGTCCCCTGAGGAACTTAGCTTGGCGGAGGGCGTCGGTGCGCACTTCCTCCGGTGCGTAGCGTGCGAGGCGGTTGAACTCATGGAGGTACTCCATGACAGTTCGGTTGCCTTGTTGCAGGTCGCGGAACTCCTGCTGCTTCACCGCGATGACACCGGCGGGGACGTGGGCGGCACGAAAGGCGATGGTGAACTCCGCCCAAGTCACCATGTGGCCCTCTGGCTGGGACGCACGGTAGTTGTCCCACCATTCAGCGGCGGGACCCTGGAGCTGGTGAGTGGCGAAGGCCACCCGCTCCCGGTCTGTGCAGGGGAGGAGATCGAGCTTCTTCTCGAAGGTACGAAGCCAATCTCCGGCATCCATCGGGTTGGTGGTGCTCGAGAAGATGGGCGGGCGCACGCGCAAAAACTCGGAGAGTTGCGGAGCGGCCGCGGGTGCTGGTGCGCGAGGGGCGGGTTCCCCGTTCTGCAGACGGTCCAACTGAGCCTGTTGGTGCTGCATTTGGGTGAGGAGGGTGGTGATCAGATGGTTCTGATTCGCCATCATCTCCGCCAAGGTGGGGTGATTGGCGGAAGGCGACCCGGATTGACGCGGGCCTGTTGCACCCCAGTTGGGCACAACACCCTCAGGCGCATCTCGGCTCCCTCCTGCTCCGTTGATAGAGCCGGTGTTCTGGTGGTCGGCCATCTTCTGAATATACGAAGTGATAAAACAAAAGATGACGAACCAAAAAGATTTAACCAAAAATAACATATAGAATCCAAACACATAAACATATCCAGTGGTATAAATTGTTTATTACAATCAAGTTCTTATCCCATCTACAACCCAACTCGTTGCAGACGGCACCACATACAAATTTAAGATCTTTATTAAAATTCGCGTCTCCTAACGCCTACTCGCCACCGGAGGCGGTCTCCGTGCTCTCGGAACAACGAGTGCGCGGCTCCAGAGAGATGGTGGGCTCGAGAAAATTCTCGATGATGGAGTCGGAGACGAGGCCGGGGGTGGTGTAGGGGCGCTGGTGGAAGGCCTGGCGGGGGAGGGTCGTGGCGGGATACTCTTGGGGCGAGAGAGGGGCTCACGGATGGGCTTCTTCTTCCTTGGAAGAAGAGGAACCATCTCCGCTATATCCTTCTGCAGCTGCATGATCTTGCGTTGTAGCTCGCCGTTCTGCTGGATCAGGTTCTTCGTTTCTTCACGAAGAAACTCAACCGCCTCATGGTGCTCGTCGGCGTCGAGCACCGCCTCGGTGTGGAGATCATCCATGGCCTGCAGAAGACGCGACTGCCGGGCCATGACCGGATCACGCACGGAGTGAACTCCGAGGTAGATGCTACGGTGGGCTCCGGGAGTACGCTTCGGCACAAGCCGGAAGGATGAGTTCTGAAGACGATCGTCGTAGATCATCCTCAGCTCCATGAGGGCCTGGAGGGCGACTCGTTGGCACGCGACGTCGAAAGTCGGGCCTCCAAGTGTGGTGGTGTAGGGCGGCAGGTGTTCTCCGGAGCCATGGACGGTGAGGGAGACGTCACAAGGCCCGGCGAACTCGTCGGGGTACACTCCTTGGAATTCGGGTTCGAAGAGGAACCCGCGGAAGGTGAGCATCATGCGGAGCTCCCGGACGAAGCCCTCATAGTGGCGGCAGTAGCTGTGGACTTGGTAGACAGGCATCTACAAAACAGCAAGTTGAATAAAAGTGAGGAGAGGAACAAAGTTTATGAAGTAGATTTTCGAGAAATAATTTCCTATGGCTAATGGCTAGGCGGGTCTGTTTGGCTTCCTACAGTCGAGTCGGCTCTGATACCATCTTGTAGCGCCCCGATTTAACAAAACCGAGACATTATTGAATTTCCATAGAAAAACAATAATACAAGAGGTTCATCATGCGACAACGTACATACGATAAAATCCATGGTACGCAGACCATACTTATTACAACATTGTTTTAATAAAAACGATAATAAGATAAATAAACAGCGGCATGACGAACGTCTTCTTCAGGATCTTTCTTCTCGACTGGGTCGCTACTCCAGACCGTCTTCAAGATAAGCATCCTCTGTGGGGTCCAACGGGTATGAGTACAAAAAGTACTCAACAAGCCACCGCAAATGCAAGTAATAATGCAGGGTAATAAACAAGGAAGGATAAAGGCTAACAATGCGGAATAAAGCAGTTGCAGTTATGGCATTTAGTGTAATCATATTTTAACCATGCGGAAAGTAAATATGAACATCATCAACATCAACTAACTCGAGGAGTACGTTTTACCTCCTCGCACAACAGTCCTTATATGTCAATCCATCATGCACATTCATATTCCAAGTAAACTAACTGGGGGATGTCACGCAACCCGCCCTTGACCGTGGGCTTGGCTTTTCGAAAAGATTTAAAACTCTGATCAGAGATGTACTACTGTACCCACAAGGCACGCACTCATCTCAACGAGATGACCCATTTCACGGGAACTCGTGCCAAAACCTCAATATGAGATGTTCCAAGCGATAACCACCCGCTCTAGGTTTCGCCGGCGCGCCGGGCCGCATCCCGGCTAACGTCGCACCCCCTTTTGCGCCACATTGGTACAAGTCACCCGCAGGTGCAACTTGACCCATCTCCAAATGGTGGCCTCGGTTTGGAACAACCCATACCTTAGTTAGGACTTACCCACTAGACTTGTGGTTAGTACGTAAGTGTATTGCAACGGATCCCTCAGACCGGTCCTTATAGTGCCCCGGGTGCGACTGACCAATGCCCTAGCTTGCACCCGGAACCCACCATGCATACACTCACAACCATGACTCATCACCAACAGAATTTCCAAGGATAAGAAGTAACGGGGATCATATAATAGAACCATTTTGCTACGACTCATTTTATCCTATGGCGGCCGTGTCAATACTTTGGACACTAGCTAATATCATTGATCATATGGTGACAAGGAGGTTAGGCGAGATAGCATGGCTTGGGTTGCACATCAAGGTCGGGGGATCCTAAATAAATATAATGTAAGGGTTCATTTGACTAATGCATATACATAACCTATGTGTTTTAGCGATAGTCAATTCAGACATGGGTTCAATATGTTCAAAAGAATTGTTTGGTGACTTGCCTTGATCAGCGAAAGGCGAGGGAGGGACTTCCGGGAAGTATTCCGGCTCCTCGACGGTGTCGTAGTCTTTTCAATAATAATAAAGTAGAATAAATACAACATTCGATATAAACAATGTAAAATCACACAACAAGCATGTGGGTTTTAGTTGGTTTGATTTTAAAGAAAATCAGTTGTTAAGGTTCTGAAATTTATTTCACAATTAATTTAAAATGAATCAAAATGAATTATTGTTTTTCACAAAAGGGTTCTTAAGTGTGAATAATACTACATTAAGTTTTCTAATAAATATGAATGATTCAGTGAAAACTCTGTGGTTCTAGTGTTTAAACAGAAAGGAACAAATATATAAATTTCCTGGAGTTTAAATTTTTAAATTTGCATTTTAATCCCAAGGGTATTTGAATACTTATTTAAATAAACATGAAAATGTCCAAGTAAACCTACTGTTTTTATTGCATAAATAGGTAGAGAATAATTTTATGAATTTTCTGAAATTGGAATGGTAATTTTTAGAGTCCAAATGCATTAGATATGAATTTTACAAGTTTAAAAGCATTTCTGGAATTTTATTTTCAAATTTTAAACCCCTCGGGTCCACGGTGAGCCAGGCCCACGGTGAACCCACGCACTGTGCGCGTGCGCCGGCTCGATATGGACCGTCGGATCTGGATCCGGTGGCCAGGCGCGAGGCGGGAGGGTTAAGTGACAACGGACGGCCAGGATTAAAACGCGCGAAGGGGTACCACGTGGACGCACGAGATCGCGCGTCGGGTTAAATGGAAATCAACGCGCGAGATTAAAACGTAAAGCGTTGACCAGATCCGACGGTGCGGATTAGATCGCGTACGTGGACTCACGCGCGTCGTCCGATTGCGATCGTGCGGCCAGGATTAAATCCGGCACGACACGCGCTAAGGGGGTTATACCCCCCTTCGTCTCCGGCGACGGCGGGGCTCGGGTGCGGTGGCGATGGCGCCTACGAGGGGGCTAGGCCCTAGCTCTATGCGAAAACGGAAAGAGGAGGCCAAGGCGGTCGCGATGGTACCTTAGGCGAGGCGAGGGGTCGACGGAGCGAGGCCGGCGACGAGGGTAGACGGCGGAGTGGTTCGGGCTCCTCGTCGGCGATGGTGTTCCGGCGGGGTTGAGGAGCCATGCTGAATAGCGTGGGCCTCATGGCTCTAGAAGTGATGAGTCATTGTCAACGATAGTCAAAGAGGACTGAAGAAGAGAGGAGATCTGCTGTTTCATGGGCCGCGTGTGATTCAGGTACACGGGCAGCGAGCGACTGTCGGGCAGAGGAGGCTGCGAAGTCGGGCTGGCCCAATCCGGGTGCATGGGCCAGAAGCAGTAGAAGACCCACTGGCTGTTGACCAGGACTGACTCAGGTACACGGGCGGTGAGCGATTGCCGGGCTGAGAGAGCTGCGGAGTCGGGCCGGCCCAATCCGGGTACCTGGTGCAAAGTCGGTGGAGGCTTTGTCAGTTTCGGCGCAAAACTGACGACCGTCGATCTTGTATCCGACTGTCCAGAAGAGAAGCCGTAGTCGCTACGAAAACTTAGCTTCCGGATAAGTCATCTGTAACTCTAGGCCCACAGTCAGTCTGTCGTGTCTGTAAAAATACCTAAGGGCAGTAGAGTCTTTTCCTTTATTTTTGAGTCTGTAAAAACCCTAAGGGGCAGGTAGAATATTCCTAGTGTTGGGCTGCCTATAAATAGGACCCCAACCCCTAGGGTTTGGACTACCCTTGTGCTGAAATCAAATCCACCTTTTGGGTCACTGTCTTCTCTCTCCTGTGTGCGCCGCCAGAGTCTTCCTCTCCCTGTTCTTGCATTCTTTTGGCTCAAATCTTTTGGATGCATTTAATCTTTGAACTCTGGTGAATTTATTGCTTGTATTTTGTTTGGTTTGGGGAGTTATTCCCTTACCTACGGGCTGCTGAATTTATTCTTGAAGAGAAGCTTCTTCGGCTGGGTGTGTTCTTCACGGTGGGAGTACTAGTTCTTGCTGTAGCAAGTAGTACTACTTTCCTGTAGCTACAGTATGCTAGTACTTTAGCCTTGCTTTTCCTGTGTTGCTTTTTGATCGAGTTGGCAGGGTCAAAGTCCCTTTTCTTGTGTGAAGTCCAACTCTGTGTTGCAGACTTTGAATCTGCAGGCTTCGAATCAGCAGACTTCGAATCAGCAGACTTCGAATCTGCAAGCTTCGAATCTGCAGACTTCGAATCTGCAAGCTTCGAACCTGCAGACTTCGAATCAGCAGGCTTCGAATCAGCAGACTTCGAATCTGCAAGCTTCGAATCTGCAGACTTCGAATCTGCAAGCTTCGAACCTGCAGGCTTCGAATCAGCAGACTTCGAATCAGCAGACTTCGAATCTGCAAGCTTCGAATCTGCAGACTTCGAATCTGCAAGCTTCGAACCTGCAGACTTCGAATCAGCAGACTTCGAATCAGCAGACTTCGAATCTGCAAGCTTCGAATCTGCATACTTCGAATCTGCAACCTTCGAATCTGCATACTTCGAATCTGCAACCTTCGAATCTGCATACTTCGAATCTGCATACTTCGAATCTGCATACTTCGAATCTGCAACCTCAGAATCTGCAACCTCAGAATCTGCAACCTCAGAATCTGCAACCTCAGAATCAGCAAACTTCGAATCTGCAGACTTAGTCAATCTGTTCTCGCGTTGCTGTTTAGTTTTTCTTTTTAAAATGCGTTGGGTTTTGGGAGCAGGCCATTGATTCGAAAGAATTTTTAGGCGCCCATTCACCCCCCCTCTGGTCGCTACTTTCGGTCCTACAAGTGGTATCAGAGCCTGGTTAGGGTTTTTCCATACCTTAACCGGTTCTAAACCCCGGTAGTGACCATGACGTCTCCTGGCAAGGTCCCGTCCTTGGAAGCCTATGGCTATAATTATTGGAAGACTCGCATGCGAGCTTATCTAATGAGCCAGGGCTCGGACATATGGGACATTTGTGTTCACACCACATTTGTCATTCTGCCAGTCACTGAGCATGGTACTGCTGGTATCATTGCTCAGCATCTGAGCAACAGTAAGGCTGTGAACATTCTGTTTTCTGGTTTAGGTCCCACTGAGTTTGAGCGTGTGAGTCATCTCTCCACTGCGAGAGAGATCTGGGCTACCCTCAAGGCACACCATGAGGGAACAGCACAGGTCAAGGCTCGGCTCTATCAGACCTACCGGCGTGAATATGAGAATTTCACACAGAAGCCGGGTGAATCTGTTGAGGCTTTGTTTGGTCGCTTTCAGTCGATCATTAACAAGCTTCGGGACAACAAGGCTGAGGGTGCTCAGTTAGTCTCAGATCACGAGCAGGCGCTCAAGGTTCTTCATACCTTGGACCCAAAGATCTGGGAGATCAAGGTATCATCTATCGTTGAGAGTACTTCTTACGATACCTTGACCATTTCTGAGTTGTTTAGCAAGCTGAAGGCCACTGAGGTAGATATCCAGTTGAGATCAAATCTCACTGGCTCTGGATCAAAATCCCTGGCCCTTGCTACACCTTCTGTTGATCCCTCTGCTGTGAGTTGTGCTGGGTTCTCTTTGATGTCTATCACTGAGGACCAGCTTGAGTTGTTGGGAGATGATGATTTGTGTCTCTTTAACAACCGGGTGCGTCGTGTCTATGATAAAAGAATGTTCAAAAGACACGGCACAAAATCCGGATGCTTTGAATGTGGTGATCCAGGACACTTCATCGCCGACTGCCCCAAGCGCAATGGATACAAGAAGGGCACCAGTGGCAGCTTCCACGACTCCGGAAAGCATGAGAGCTCATCCTTCAACAAGGGCAAGCCGAAGACCCGATTCTTCAAGAAGGCCCTGAAGGACTACCGGCGAGAGAACAAGAAGCGCGACAAGGCCTTCTTCGCCGAGATGGAGAAGAGCTACTCCAAGAGATCCACGTCTTCTTCCTCTTCATCGAGCTCAAGTGATGAGGAGATCACCATCAAGAAGGGGAAGGACAAGGATGATCCGGCGGGCCTCTGCTTCATGGCCTTCGGAGACAAGCCGAAGAGCCGCTCACACCAGCGCCGAAGATCCCGCAAGAGCTTCTGCTCCATGGCTCTTGGGGATAGAGAAGAAAAGAGCTCCTCCGACGACTCTGACGACGACGATAGCAAGGTATCATCTTATGAGCGCGAAATTGTCGATTTACTTGAGAGCAATCGGTAGGAGTTAAAATATCGGGAGAAACTGCTTAGGGGGGCTAAGAAAAGGATAGACGAGTTAGAGAGTGAGCTTGCCGTGGCCAACGGTAGGATTGAGAGTCTATCTTCTTCCCCTTGCTTGGGTGATAGCAGTGAGTGCCCGAAGTGTGAGGTGCTTCTGTGTGACCTGTCGACTTTGAAGTCCAGGTACACAGAAAGGGTTGAAGAAATGGACGCTTTGGCCACTGAGCTTGAAAGCGCTCAGCTGGAGCTGAAAGATGCTCAAGCCACTGTCGTCGCACCCTGTGTTGATTGCCCATCTCATCTAGCTACCTTAGCTGAGCTGAAATCCAAGGGCGATGAACATTTGGGTGATTTAGAGAGGTTGAGAGCTGAGCTTGCGCAGACTAGGCTAGAGCTTGAGACACTGTCAGTTCCACCCACTGTTTGTGAGAACTGCCTGTCTCTTAGAATGGAATTAATTAAGCTGAAAGCCGAGAAGTCTGTCCAGGTAGAGAGTGAGTGTGAGACCTGCTTGTCTCAGGTGGAGGTTCTAGCTTCCTTGAGAGAGGAGCTAGCAGATTCTCAGAATGAGAACTTTTACCTCCGTTCCATCCTGAGTTGGATCAGTGCCAGAGAGCCACAGCTTGGCATGATGATCCAGCAGTTCAAGAGGAAGGATGGGTTTGGAGTAGGTTACACCTACACCAAGGCTGACTTTGAGAGTGCCCTCAGCCGGGCAGTGGAATGGAGTAAAATGACTCCAGAGCAGAGGTATCCCAAGACTCACTCCACTGAGACCTCTCAGGCTTGTCAGCCCAAGGATGGAGTGATCCATGAACCACCCAAAGCTCCACCCAAGAAGCCTATCTGGGTTCCTAAGCCCAAACACCTCCACTCTTCTCTAGACTCTCTTCCTGGACCCTCTCAGCCCAAGAAGACCACACCAAACACTACCCAGCCCAAGAACCCCAAGCCTCAACCACATCCCAAGAAGCCTACCTATCATTGTGAGTATTGTCAGAGAGACGGGCATCTTGCGGAGTTTTGCTTCAGGAGGAAGCGGGTTGAGAGAGCAGAGAGGGCTCGTAGTGATCAGGTGCAGTTCTACCAGCAGGGTGGTAGACTGCGTGTTCCTCGGCGCGGGGAGAGGCTGGAGGCCAGGCCGCGTCGTGTAGGTGGTGGTAGAGGAGACGGCTTTCTTACCCGTGCTCCAGTTGATGGTGTTCGTTCCGGCAGAGTCCCAGACCGAGTTGGCTACGGTTCTGGACCTCGTGGCCGAAGGGTTAGGAAGAACCGTGGACCGCGTTTTGAGCCGCGTTTTGGTCCAAACTCTTTTGATGGTTTTCGCTTTCCATCTTTTGAGCAGATGGCTCGACACTGGTTTATCTCTTTTGCTAAACCTGGTGCCGGACCATTTGCTCCCACTTACAGACATTGATTGTGCAGGACCGGGGACTGGAGGATGTTTGGATCATGGACTCAGGATGCTCTCGCCACATGACGGGACATCGCAGATGGTTCTCCAGTCTCACTCCCCCGAGCTCCAAAGAGTACATCACATTCGGGAACAGCGGTCAAGGGAAAGTAAGTGGCATAGGCTCAATCAACATTTCAGACCATTTCTCTTTAAAGAATGTTGCTTTGGTTAAAAATCTGAACTTTAATTTAATCTCTGTGTCGCAACTTCTTGAGGATGGTTTGGAAGTGCGCTTTAAGAAGGGCAATTCTTCTGTGGTTGACTCTAGAGGGTCTTTGGTTTGTCAGAATTTACCCTTCGGTAAAGTTTTTCGAATTGACTTCTCTAGTTCTTTTGGCCCTTCTCGCTGTTTGATTGCTGGATCTTCTTCTGAGCTCTGGAAGTGGCATAGGAGGTTAGGTCATTTGAGTTTTGATCTGCTAGTCAGGTTAAGCTCTATGGACCTCATCCGAGGATTGCCCAAGCTTAAGATGGAGAAGGATCTAGTTTGTCATCCCTGTCGTCATGGGAAAATGGTTGCCGCTTCTCACTCACCTGTGACTCAGGTGATGACTTCGTATCCAGGCGAGCTTTTACATTTGGACACTGTAGGTCCAGCTCGGGTACGCTCAGTCGGTGGGAAGTGGTATGCACTAGTGATTGTTGACGACTTTTCTCGTTTCTCGTGGGTTTTCTTTTTGGAGTCTAAGGATGAAACTTTTCAATTTGTCCATGACCTGATTTTGAAGCTGAAGAATGAGAACAATGGTCGGATGCGAGCAATTCGCTCTGACAACGGCTCTGAGTTCAAGAACTCTCAATTCGTCAGCTTCTGTGGTGATCAGGGTCTGGACCATCAGTTTTCTTCTCCTTATACTCCCCCACAGAACGGCGTTGTGGAACGAAAGAACCGCATGCTAGTTGAGATGGCCAGGACAATGCTCGATGAGCACAGGACTCCTAGGCGTTTTTGGGCTGAGGCCATGAACACGGCTTGCTATCTGGCCAACCGCATTTTTCTTCGAGCTTACATTGGTAAGACATCATATGAGTTGCGGTTTGGCAGACAGCCCAAGGTAAGCCACTTGCGAGCGTTTGGCTGCAAGTGCTTTGTGCTCAAGAAGGGAGGGCACTTGGACAAGTTTGAGTCTCGTTGTTGGGATGGTGTTTTTCTTGGTTATGCATTGCATTCTCGAGGCTTCCGTGTTTGGAACCTCGAATCCCAGTTGCTTGTCGAGACGTGTGAGGTTTCTTTTGATGAGTCCTTGCCTTCTTTGACTCCTTCTTTTGAGCTTTCTGGTGATGATGAGCTCGGAGAGTCCATCTTCGAGGAAGATGAGGATACTCCAGCGGCTGTTGAGGGCGGGCCTTCTGCATCCCCCGCAGAGCCCACACCTTCTGTGACTTCGACTGATGATGAAGGCGGACCTCTGATCACTTCTTCCACTTCGATCGAGCCCCTTCAGTCGAGTCCAGAGGTGCCAGCTGCTGACTCCGGTGAGGTGACTTCAGATCACCAGGGAACCCGAGCAGTTCAGCGTGACCACCCCTCAGAGCTCATCATTGGTGATTTGACTGAGAGGACTTTGCGTTCTTCTGCCTCTCTCGCTGTGTTTGCTGAATCTGCGTTTGTTTCATCTTTTGAGCCCAGAGACGTTTCTCATGCTCTTTCTGATTCAAATTGGATTAATGCTATGCAAGAAGAGCTTGAGAATTTTGTCCGCAATCGGGTTTGGACACTAGTTGAGCCGCCACCTGGATGCAACCCCATAGGTACCAAGTGGGTATTCAAAAACAAACAAGGTGAAGATGGGATTGTGGTGCGCAACAAGGCTCGACTAGTTGCCCAGGGTTATTGCCAGAAGGAAGGTATTGATTTTGAAGAAACCTTCGCTCCTGTGGCCCGCCTTGAGTCCATTCGTATTCTTCTAGCTTTTGCCGTTTCGAAAGGTTTTAAGCTTTTTTCAAATGGACGTTAAGAGTGCTTTTCTGAACGGGTACATAGAAGAGGAGGTTTATGTTAGGCAACCCCCCGGTTTTGAGAACCCTAAGTTTCCTCGACATGTTTTTAAATTGCACAAAGCTTTATACGGGTTGAAACAAGCCCCCAGGGCTTGGTATGACCGGTTAAAGCAGTTTTTGTTGGGGAAGGGTTTTGTGATGGGTGTTGTGGACAAAACTCTTTTCTTGCTCAGAGATGCTTCAGATTTCTTAGTTGCTCAGATTTATGTGGACGATATTATCTTTGGCGGTACTACTGATTCTCTTGTGTCCAAGTTTTCTGAGCAGATGCACAGTGAGTTCGAGATGAGCCTCATGGGTGAGCTCAAGTACTTTCTAGGGCTCCAGATCAAGCAGACCAAGGACGGCACCTTCATCCACCAAGGTAAGTACACTCGTGACATGTTGAAAAAATTTGACTTTGGTGGTGAGCTGAAGCCGCAGATGACCCCGATGGGCACTTCTGGGGGTCTGGACAAGGACGAGAGCGGCGTCAAGGTCAACGAGAGAGAATTTCGAGGGATGATCGGGTCGCTGCTGTACTTGACGGCGACTAGGCCAGACATACAGTTCGCCGTGGGACTGTGCGCGCGCTTCCAGTCTTCACCACGCGCGTCTCATCGGCAGGCTGTCAAGCGCATCTTCAGGTATCTCACTTATGCGCCTGATCTTGGTCTCTACTATTCAGCATCATCTTCTCTTGATTTATCTGGCTTTTCGGACGCTGACTTTGGTGGGTGCCGGTTGGATCGCAAGTCGACTTCCGGTACTTGCCAGTTTCTTGGTTCTTCTCTTGTCTCTTGGTCTTCTCGAAAGCAATCTGGAGTTGCTCTTTCGACCACAGAGGCTGAGTATGTAGCTGCTGCTAGCTGCTGCTCACAGTTGGTTTGGATGATTTCCACTCTGCGAGATTTTGGGTTGTTCTTTCCTACCAGAGTTCCTTTGTTTTGCGACAGCACCAGTGCTATTAGTGTAGGGAAAAACCCATGTCTTCATTCAAAAACCAAACACATTGATGTGCGCTTTCACTTTTTGCGGGATCAATATGAGAAAGGTGTCATTGACCTTGTTCATGTTGATACCCATCATCAGTTGGCTGACATTTTCACCAAACCCCTAGATCAGTCTACTTTTAAGCGTTTACGAGGGGATTTGGGTGTTGTGTATCCTTTCTAGGATATTTTGCGTCAGTTTTTTCTTTCTTCTTTACTCTTTTCTTGAGTCTTTTTGTGTGTGTTCATATCATACATATTCACATATCACACTTTTGAGCCTGCTTCTGTTATATGATTAAACTGCTTTACTTATTCTAGCTGGTACATGCTTTTGATTACTCGTCGATGATCATGCTTTGTTTCAGTTCATTTGATATGTCTGATATCTGTCATATGCATGGCTTTTACGCTTTCAACTTGAAAAATGATCACCATTGCTTCTGGTAACTAGCATGTGTAGGCTGAGTGCTTTTGCTATCTGTTACATGCCTTGTAGCTAGTTCATCACATAGATGCAGATATGCAACTTGGACATCTTTATGCTTTAACATGGAAAATATGCTATAAAAATGATAAAAAATCAAAAAATGAATGAAAATTCCATGCCTTTTTATGCTTGAGTTGAAAAGATCCAAGTGGGTTTGCTTTGTCGCATTGCATTGTTCTGGACTGCTTACCATAGCACTTTGGTATGAACTAGGACAGTGTAGTGTATGCCAAGACCAATGTCTTAAGCTTCCGATGGTCCAGTTTTGGCCTAGGCTTGACTTGGTCGGTTAGCATAAGGTTTGACATGCAAATAACCCTTGGCACAAATGAAAAAGGAAAAATGAAAAAGCCTGAACATTTAACAAGATAACCAGTTTGCTGAAGCACTTTGTTTTGAACAATGTTTATCTTGGTAGACATCAGTTAGCTTGCTTATTAACTAGGAAATATGGTGATGTTTTTGTTTTGCAAAAACTGAAAAATGCGTGCTAATGACTTTCTTTAGATATCATCTGTTGCACTGATCATGCCATGTGTCTTAAGACAGTATGTCTGTTGCTATACTTGTTAGATGTTGTAATTGCAGTCAATCATATCTGAGAAGCATGCTTTCTACACTCCACCTACACCCCAGCTGAATTCACTGCATATTTTGAGGGGGAGTTGCTTTTCAGGGGGAGTCTGTGTCTCTTTTGAGTGCTTGATGAGTTTACTTGTCAACAAGGGGGAGAAAATTTGGGATCAGAGTTTAAGGGGGAGTTAGTTCTTACTCTGTCGATATCCTTGTTGTTCTGAAATCACACTCATTTTGAGCTTTTACGTTTTGGTTAACCATAATGACCGTTTCTTGCTTTTGGTTGGCTTTTGGTCATTAGGGTTAAACTTTTACCTCATTTCTTCTTCTTCTTTGTTTTCTTGTGTTTTGTTTTCGTGTTTCCACATTTGTTCACAGGTGTTGAAGAGCTGAGAATTGAGGAGTGTTGACAATGCACTCATCAAGGGGGAGATTGAGGAGCCATGCTGAATAGCGTGGGCCTCATGGCTCTAGAAGTGATGAGTCATTGTCAACGATAGTCAAAGAGGACTGAAGAAGAGAGGAGATCTGCTGTTTCATGGGCCGCGTGTGATTCAGGTACACGGGCAGCGAGCGACTGTCGGGCAGAGGAGGCTGCGAAGTCGGGCTGGCCCAATCCGGGTGCATGGGCCAGAAGCAGTAGAAGACCCACTAGGCTGTTGACCAGGACTGACTCAGGTACACGGGCGGTGAGCGATTGCCGGGCTGAGAGAGCTGCGGAGTCGGGCCGGCCCAATCCGGGTACCTGGTGCAAAGTCGGTGGAGGCTTTGTCAGTTTCGGCGCAAAACTGACGACCGTCGATCTTGTATCCGACTGTCCAGAAGAGAAGCCGTAGTCGCTACGAAAACTTAGCTTCCGGATAAGTCATCTGTAACTCTAGGCCCACAGTCAGTCTGTCGTGTCTGTAAAAATACCTAAGGGCAGTAGAGTCTTTTCCTTTATTTTTGAGTCTGTAAAAACCCTAAGGGGCAGGTAGAATATTCCTAGTGTTGGGCTGCCTATAAATAGGACCCCAACCCCTAGGGTTTGGACTACCCTTGTGCTGAAATCAAATCCACCTTTTTGGGTCACTGTCTTCTCTCTCCTGTGTGCGCCGCCAGAGTCTTCCTCTCCCTGTTCTTGCATTCTTTTGGCTCAAATCTTTTGGATGCATTTAATCTTTGAACTCTGGTGAATTTATTGCTTGTATTTTGTTTGGTTTGGGGAGTTATTCCCTTACCTACGGGCTGCTGAATTTATTCTTGAAGAGAAGCTTCTTCGGCTGGGTGTGTTCTTCACGGTGGGAGTACTAGTTCTTGCTGTAGCAAGTAGTACTACTTTCCTGTAGCTACAGTATGCTAGTACTTTAGCCTTGCTTTTCCTGTGTTGCTTTTTGATCGAGTTGGCAGGGTCAAAGTCCCTTTTCTTGTGTGAAGTCCAACTCTGTGTTGCAGACTTTGAATCTGCAGGCTTCGAATCAGCAGACTTCGAATCAGCAGACTTCGAATCTGCAAGCTTCGAATCTGCAGACTTCGAATCTGCAAGCTTCGAACCTGCAGACTTCGAATCAGCAGGCTTCGAATCAGCAGACTTCGAATCAGCAGACTTCGAATCTGCAAGCTTCGAATCTGCAGACTTCGAATCTGCAAGCTTCGAACCTGCAGGCTTCGAATCAGCAGACTTCGAATCAGCAGACTTCGAATCTGCAAGCTTCGAATCTGCAGACTTCGAATCTGCAAGCTTCGAACCTGCAGACTTCGAATCAGCAGACTTCGAATCAGCAGACTTCGAATCTGCAAGCTTCGAATCTGCATACTTCGAATCTGCAACCTTCGAATCTGCATACTTCGAATCTGCAACCTTCGAATCTGCATACTTCGAATCTGCATACTTCGAATCTGCATACTTCGAATCTGCAACCTCAGAATCTGCAACCTCAGAATCTGCAACCTCAGAATCAGCAAACTTCGAATCTGCAGACTTAGTCAATCTGTTCTCGCGTTGCTGTTTAGTTTTTCTTTTTAAAATGCGTTGGGTTTTGGGAGCAGGCCATTGATTCGAAAGAATTTTTAGGCGCCCATTCACCCCCCCTCTGGTCGCTACTTTCGGTCCTACAGGGGTTCGACGTCGGCGGAGGGGTGGCCGAGGTCGGGGTCGTTCTCGCGGTCACGTTGGTGGCGGAGGCACGGGCGGAGGTGGTCCGGTGCGACGGTGAGCGGTGGCCGGAGGTGAATCAGAGGGTGTGCGCAAAAAGGCGAAATGCGAGTGCTCTGTTCGTTCTCGAGGCGATTAAGCGTGGGGGTCGGACGCGGCTCAGGCTGGGGGCTTAAATAGGACACCGGAGAGGGCTCGCATGCAAGGAAACCGGCAGAGGGCCTTTACTCGCCGGCGATGGCTCGGCCATGCATGGAGCTGCGTTCCCGGTGGCTTAAACGCGCCATTTAACGCGATTAAACGGGCAGGGGGGCTCGGGGTGCATTAAACCGACGGCAAATGAATGCGGGAGGGGCCAGCGAGGCGGATCCGAGGCGGGGTCATCGGCCGGCGGGATTTGGCGGCGATGGCGGGAGGTAGACGACGAGTCTGACAGGCGGGGTCCACGGGCCAGTGGGCGCGAGCGAGCGAACGGGAAGGCTGACGGGTGGGGCCATGGTGTCGGGTGCGCGCGCGAGGGGAGGGTTTCGGCGCCGACAGGTGGGGTCCATTTGTCAGCCAGAGGCGAGCGCGGTAACGGGCTGGGCCGGCCGGGAGAGAGAGAAGGGAGGGGAGGAGCCCATTACTGTTCAAATACTTTTCTGAATAAAAATAATTCCAGAAAATAGATTAAAATATTAGGGCTACTTCCAAGGCTGGTAAAAATTTATAAAAATTCTCAAAATTATATTTTGGTCTTAGGATCACATACAAAAAGTTTCACCTCCTAATTTGGTCATCTACTCTATGTTGTAGTTCAAAAGAGTATAAAAGGGATTTAAAAGTATTTTCTGAAATAATAATTCCCAGAAATTGAATTTAATAATATTTTTTTATTGGTTTGAAAATTTGGGGTGTCACACGATCGGACCGCCCTCAGTACCCCGGTCCGACCGACCTACTGTGGCCAGTCTGATCGACTTTTGCAGGTGCCTTACACCAATCAGTCTGACCAGCCCCCTATGGCTAGTCCGACCGACAACACACAGGAACAAATTTAGCCAAGTGTAAAAATGTTGAGGCCATTCTGGGCAATTCCCATTCCGCCAAAAATTCCAAAAGCAAGTTTGTGGCTCCCGGTACTAAGCCGCAGCCTTCATGGGCGCTTCCAGGTATGACCAAGTCCTAGAAGAAGCGTCTACAGCGTCTCTGAGCCCAGAAGATGTGTGAGAAGAAGTCCGAGGATGAGCGGGACACCGTCTTCAAAGAGATCCGCCCCCGACCAGCAGTGAAAACAGTTTGGAAGCCGAAGCTAGTTGCCGTAAACAACTCGGCTCCTACTCTAAGCGACAAGGAGGACGATCTGATATATGACGACTACACACCCGTCTTTGAGGGGCCCCGTCCTCAAGCAATGGATATAAAGGTCGTCATGCTGCCTGCTGAGTTTGCTCTCCCACAGGATGAATCTGAGGTTGCTCAGCTGAACCTCGCCCCCTATGAGGCTATTTTCGAGAAGCCTGAGGATACGACTCTCCACTTGAAGCCTCTCTATGTCAAGGGGCACATCGACGACAAGCCGATCTCGAGGATGCTTGTAGGTGGAGGCGCTACTGTCAACCTCATGTTGTACTGTCTGTTAAAGAAGCTCGACAAGAATGAAGACAACTTGATGAGGAACAACTTGATGCTCAATATATTCAACGGCGAGAGCTCCGAGGCAAAGGGTGTACTTTCTTTGGAGCTGACGGTGGGAAACAAGACGTTGCCAATGACATTCTTCATCATTGATGTGCAAGGTAACTACAGTGTGCTACTTGGGTGTGATTGGATTCACGCGAATTGTTGTATTCTGTCTACTTTGCACCAGTGCTTGATTCAGTGGGACGACGATAATGTAGAGGTTGTACCAGCAGATACTTCAGCCTAGGTTACTTTGGTCGATGTGTTTATTGACGCCATTCATGATAAGGTAGAATGCTTTTTAGGTAGAGATCTCTCAAACTACGACTTTGTTAGCGTGTTTGAGGGACGTTTTGTTCCAGTGTCTGTAAAGTCAGCTGGTGTAGCACGACTATCTCTAAATTAGTAGTCATGTCTAGTAAGAGTAATCTTGATTGGCTAAAATCTCACGTAGAGAAATATCGGTCTTCCAAAGATGGTATTACCGAAGCCATTGAAGATTTTAGAGAAAGTACAAAAGTTAGGTCAAGGTTTTACATTGGCCGACCCTCTAGAAGAGGTCGATATAGGCGATGGTAGTATTCCAAGGACAACTTTTGTAAATCAAAATTTGCAGGCTGATGAAAAGGACGAAGTAATAAAGTTGCTTCGGTCGTATGTCGATTATTTCGCATGGGAGTACAGTGAGATGCCCGGACTAAGCCATGATCTCATGGAGCATCGGTTTCCTATCAAACCTGGGTTTAGGCCTTATAAACAGCCCCCTCATCGCTTTAATTTGGTAGTGTATGACCGAGTTAAAGAGGAGATAGAATGATAACTCAAGGATGAGTTTATTAGGCTATGTAAGATTCGTGTGTGTATTGATTTCAGGGACCTGAACAAGGCCACTCCGAAGGACGAGTATCCCATGCTGATAGCCGACATGTTGATCAACGATGCTTCGGGACAAAAGGTACTAAGTTTTCTTGATGGCAATGCTGGTTATAATCAAATATTTATGGCCGAAGAGTACGTCTATAAGACATCCATTCGATGCCCCGGTTTTGTCAACTTGTTTGAGTGGGTTATGATGACTTTTGGTTTAAAGAATGCTTGTGTGAAACCTAGTGTGGTATCACTGAGTTTTCTGTCTTTATGATGAGTGATTGACAAGGATGAGCGTTTGAGTGATCGAGTGTTTAAGTGAGGATTTGATTGTATCGATGGGATTGATGTGTGATCATGGAGAGTGGATGTTGAGGGGTTCGGTGTGCATCATGTTTCGTGTTTTTGCTTGTCTCATGTGTGCAGGGTGGAGATGCTAACCAACTGTCAGCGGCGGGTGATCAAGGGTCGAGCGGGGAGCTTGATGCCAGAGGATCAAGGATGCCGGGTGAAGTTGAAGATGATCTCAGGGGTGCACGATGAGATCGAGCAAGACATGGATGGATGGATGGTCGAGACGGCGTGACGATCAAGTCAGCGAAAGGGAGGCCAGTGCAAGTGATCAGGCAGCTCGAGGGGATCGAAAGCGGGAGAGACTTGCTGGCGGTCAAGTTCGCGGATCGGTGTCACTTGTCGGCGATCAAGAAGGCTTTGTCGGTTTTTGCTGAAAACCATCACATCTCTAATGTTTTTAAATACAATAATTAGGAGTCTTTTGTTTTGAGTAATTTAGAGTAATGTGTAAACTTTTAATATTTTTCAGGATTTTCCAATTCTGAAAAGTTATTAAAAGGGTAGGGTCTTTGTGTAATAAAAGTAAGTAGAGTTTAATAGGAGTAATTTTCAGACTTTACAACTCTGAAAATATCTCTTGTCTTGGTGTGTTAAACTGTAATTTTTTGAGGGTCAAAGTGTAAAGCTGTCTTCTAGGGTATGGCTATAAAATGGGTCTCATATTTGAGACCTTTTGCTGATGACATTTGGGTGGATCATCTAGAAATTTCATTGCAATTTCCCCTTCTTTTTCCCTGCTGCCACAGGTAATTTCTATCTGTATTATCTTTTTGCTGGTTAAACAACAGTGTTTTTCGCCAGTTGCAGCCGTGTCTCAGATGCGCTACATGGCCTAGCCATCACCGCAGCTTGCTAGATCTTGAACAGCGCCTCTCCTCAACATCAATTCTGGTGTATACATCTAGAACAATCTAGCCGTCGTCCAAGACAGCTACAGCGGCAGGAGCGATTTGTCGGACAGCTATAGAAACGGTCATCTCTTGCAAGCGCCAGCACCGCCAACTTGAGGCTGGTTCATCAACATTCTGAATCTGCTACATCGGAATGCATCTGCTGGGATCCTGTGCTCACCGACAAAAGCTACTGCACAGAAATTACAAGGCAAGTGATTCTTAGTTTAATTTGTTGTTTTGCAGATCTTCATTCCAGAAAAGTGCTGTAGAACTCTGTGTTTATGCCGAAAACTCTGATATGTGTTTTCATGCTTTGATCACCAGAATGTCCAGCAAATTTTTACATCAACTATTTGATTACTTCTTCAAGGTCTGTTCTTCTTGTCAAGTTTAATTCTGATTTGGTTCTGGGTTGATTTCCTGCTGGATATACTAAGCGCTGCCACAGTTGTTGTTTTCTGCTGATGGCATACAGTCCCAGTTTGATCACCCATGTCTTAGCATTGCAATTTTTTTGATATCAATGTTTACTTGTATTTCATTATGAAGCTTGAGCCCAGGCAGGGCATATGCGTGTCTGTGCACTGCCATAGCTAGCATCCATTGCAGAACAGAATGTTATTTCAAGTTATGTTATTATTTCAGTCATGCAATTACTACTTGATGATCTGGTTCATAATTGATTCTATTCAATCTTCATTAGAGAGACATAGATACATGACTTTGAGATAGAGCTAGCATCTCCCAAGGTGATTTTTCTTGCCGTGGATGATTGATCAGTTTTTGGTTTATTTTCATTATTCATGTTTTTCACCCAATACAACTTAGAGCCTCCAGGTTGCCGGAGATCACTATTGCTTGTAATTTGTCATGACGTCAGTGCTCTGAATGTGTTTTTTCTCATATGTATGATTGGTTACAGTTGGAGTTTTCCTACCGAGTTTTTCTTCACCACTGACACAACACAGATTGCATTTAACTTTGAGCACTTATTGATGCTGTTCACTACAACAATCCAAGAAACTTCCGTCGGCCAAAGCCGACCGAAGTTAGCTCTTTTCCGACGGAAGAAGCTAACTTCCGTCGGTAAAAGGCTAACTTCCGTCGGCATTTGGCCGACGGAAGCGGGTAGACGGAAGTTAGTCGGCGGCCGACGGAAGTTAGCCAAACCTAGCCGACGAAAGTTACCAGGAAATCGGTAACTTCCGTCGGCCAAATCCTAGCCGACGAAAATTACTTTTTTTGTTTTTTGTTTTTTCTGTCTACGGGCCAATAACTTCCGTCGGCTAATGTTGGCCGACAGAAGTTAACTAAAAAATCCGAAAAAAAAAGAAAATTTGCAATTTTGCTGCTCTGATTGGTGTAGCGTACTTCTTACAACTTTGCAAAAATTCAGTACAGAGACAAGCTAAAATTCTGGCTCTAAAATTCAGTATCATCAATAATTAAAGTGGAAGCATGAAACTTCAAACCAAGCTAAACAATTGCAGACTACACATACCACAATCTATACATATATATAACAACATAGATCTTTTATTCATCATATGGTTGACTTGAGCATACCTCCCATTCCAGGAATGATGCCAATTTGAAGTTCAGGTAGGCCTAATTGAGCTGAAGATGTAGAAACACGAGCGTGGCAAACCTGAAAAAAAAGATGCCAATGTTTTAGAAATAGTCACGTGATAGAAGTAAATAAATCCCAAAAGGTTAAAGCACAGTTTGATAATGCAACCTAGACATACCATTGCGACCTCTAAGCCGCCACCTAGAGCAATGCCATCTATAGCATCCACTGATGGTTTCTAAGCATCTAGTAATGACAAGAACTTAACAACAAAATACTCTGCCTGTTGACAAACTTGGTTTAATGCAGAAATCTCAAGTTACCAGTCCATATGAAAAAAGAGGAAAAACTGAAATTTGGTATCAATTGATTCTAACTGGTGCATAGTTCATACCATAACTTACAAAAGAACATGTCACTAAAAGATCACTATTGCTGCCTCATCTAGAAGAGTTGAACCGGTAAGAAAAAAATAGCATTTAAACATCAATAAAGGCAGCTGGTTAGAGAATATTGAGGAGTACTTACGCCTTGGTGGCAGCGTAGACACTGTAGAGCATGATAGTGCGGACCTCGGCCTTGGGGTGCTTGGCCCTAATCTCCTTGGAGATGGCCGCGAGCTTGTTGGGGCTGCGGCCGATGAGCACGAGGTGCATCCCCGCGGCGACGAAGTGGAACGCCATCGCACGGCCGATGCCGTCGGTGGCGCCCATGACGACGGCCCACTCGCCGTACCGTCGGTGCAGGGGCTTCCCCAGGCGGAGGAATGCAACGTAGAGCCACATGGCGAGGCGCGCCGAGGCCCGCGCCATGACGAGGATGCCCACCACAGCGAGCGCCAGCGCCCACGGCGGCTGCGAGGACAGCGCGTCCATGGAGTCGAGGCGTGCAGACGGGCGCCCGCGGCGAGGAGGGGAAGGGGGAGAGGGAGGGGAGGGGAGGCGCCGACTGAGGAGCCATGCTAAATAGCGTGGGCCTCATGGCTCCAGATGTGATGAGTCATTGTCAACGATAGTCAAAGAGAACTGAGAAGAGTGGAGATCTGTTGTTTCATGGGCCGCATGTGACTCAGGTACACGGGCAGCGAGAGACTGTCGGGCAGAGGAGGCTACGAAGTCGGGCTGGCCCAATCCGGGTACATGGGCCAGAAGCAGTAGAAGACCCACTGGGCTGTTGACCAGGGTTGACTCAGGTACACGGGCGGTGAGTGATTGCTGGGCTGAGAGAGCTGCGGAATCAGGCCGGCCCAATCAGGGTACCTAGTGCAAAGTCGGTGGAGGCTTTGTCAGTTTCGGCGCAAAACTGACAACCGTTGATCTTGTATCCGACTGTCCAGAAGAGAAGCCATAGTCGCTACGAAAACATAGCTTCCGGATAAGTCATCTGTATCTCTAGGCCCACAGTCAGTCAGTCATGTCTGTAAAAATTCCTAAGGGCATTAGAGTATTTTCCTTTATTCCTGCGTCTGTAAAAAACCCTAAGGGGCTGGTGGAATATTCCTAGTGTTGGGCAGCCTATAAATAGGACCCCAATCCCTAGGGTTAGGTCACCCTTTTTGGTTGAAATCAATACTACTCCTTTGGGTCATTTTGTCTCTTGCATTTTCTCTCTTACTCTTGCTGTGCGCCGCCAGACATTTATTCATTGCATTTTGCCTTGCATTTACTCCTTCTCAGTAAGATTCCATCTCCTATTCATGTGTTGATGCATGCATTAATCTCTCGGAATCAGAACCTTCGATTTGGTGTGTTTTGGTGATTTTATTCCTGAGAAGGTGCTTCTGTTGCGTGTGTTCTTCACGCAAGTAGTACTAGTTCTTGCGGTTGCAAGTAGTACTACTACACTGTAGCAACAGTACACTAGCCTTGCTTTTCTGCGCAGCTTTTTGATCGAAGTTGACAGGGCTGAGTAACTTTTCTGACTATTTTCTGGCGAAGCCACCCTCTCTGTTCGAAGCCCCTCAGCTCCGTGAGGCAGGCTTCGATCAGATATACTCGAAGGCTTCGTTTGGACTTCGAACTTCGTTTTGTGTCCTGAGTTGCTAGCTTCGAAGTACTTCTTGAACTGTCAGCGTTTCATACTTCGAACGTTTGTGCGAAGGTACTCCGACTCGAGCTCTTCGAAGTTCATACTTCGATAGGTTTCGAAGTTGGCTTCGAAGCTTGTCTTTCTGTTAAACTTCGCACAGTGTTTGCTTCCGTCTTCTTCGAAGGTCCTTGGTGTGTTTGTTCGAAGGTAGAGTGTAGGCTTCGTTTTGGTTTCTCTGTCGCGTATCAGCCTTCGCTTCTCTTTTCGAAGGTTGTTTGTCTGTGCGTTGTGTTCGAAGCAATCTGTTCAAAGAATAGGCTTCGATGCACTCGGTTCGAAGCTAGCTTCGATACTTCCGTACTTTGCTTCGAAGCATACTTCGCTCCCTGCCACTTCGAACTAGGCTAGACCAAAACACACCTTCGGCATTTTCACAATAGCCTTCGGCAGGCTTCGTAACTAACCTCCGAAGCAGGCTTTGACCAGTGAAGCAGGCTTCGACCACCGAAGCAGACCTCGACGGGCGAAGCAGGCTTTGCCAAGTTTCGAACAGGAGACAGATTTCGAACGGTAACTTCTCACTTCATTCTTAGTGCACTTAGAGAGTTATACTGAGAAGTTTGTCTTGTCTAGTCTTGTGTATACTGTTTATTTGTCTATTAGCACTACTTTGATAGTTCTCTGTTTGACATCAGTTGCTTCTAGGCTAGATACCTTTAGACTTAGGCTATATGTTTATTTTCTGCTGCTTAGTATTTTGAGGTGCGTTGGGTGTTGGGAACAGACCATATATTCGAAAGAATTTTTAAGGCGCCCATTCACCCCCCCTCTGGTCGCTACTTTCGGTCCTACACCGACGAGAGGGAGGAGAGAAGAGACCTAGGTCGGAGTGGGAGGAGGAGGAGATCGGAGGTGGTGGCGGTGGCGGCGGGGATGATCTTAAGTGGCGACGGGGGCTCGGGAGAATTAGGGATAGGGATGTGCACACGCGCGGGCCCGTGGGGATAAGGAAAAATAACTTCCGTCGGTAAAACAATGGCTGACAGAAGTTAATTGTAATTTTCGTCGGCTACAGTGAAAGCGGTTAACTTCCGTCGGCCTGTACAAGCCGATGGAAGTTACGTAACTTTCGTCGGTTTTTGAAAATGCCGACGAAAATTAAAAAAGCCGATGAAAACTTACTGTTTTCTTGTAGTGGTTTTGCATTATACTCACACAAGGATTTTTATCCGTAATTTCAAACAGGAGACCTGAGGCTTTTTGGCAAATCATCTTTACTTCTGTTTAGTGATTATTTCCAGCACAGCTTGTCTGAATACTTTTGAAGAGAAACAAATATTACTCCAGGTTTCTTTCTTTGCTGGATGTGAAATAGTTCCTCTGTGATGCAGTGTTCCTATCCTAGATGATCAACAGTGATCAGTACTACTGCAGCTGCTAGTCTTTTTGATTGTTTTGTTCTTTGCTGGGCTGATTCATCTACTGAATTGAAGGTGCCTAGTGAGCTGTACCATTCAGATTTCTCGTCTTTGTCCATTACAACCAACAGTGTATTACTGATTACTATCTACAATGAAAAAATTGCTCTCTGAAAGTTTTGTCCATCAATAGTTTTAATTCCTGACATCTGATTAAGTTAACTATCTTGAGGAGATCTATGTTAATGAAATATGTCAGAAATGTTCAGTCTTAGAAGATTATACTGAAAATGACTCTGAATCTCGCATCTGATACACAATAGTCTAAGTAGATATTAATGAAGTTTTATTTCTATGAATTCTCAGGCTCAGTTCTCTAAATTTTCATGATTGATTGAGTACCTGTATACATGTTTTCAGACCCACTTCAGTCATCTCCTTGTTTTACTCTGAGTTGTGTGTTTATGTCAATTCAGTGCTGCAGGCTCATCTAAGTATTGGTAACAAAGCAATACTGTTGCATATCATCCATACTGTGCACTGTCAAAAATTGATTCTGTTTTTAGATCTTTACTGATCAAGATTGAACTGTGTTCATTAACCAGCACAAGTCATTCTCTTCCTTTTGTGCTAATATCTTTGTTAGTAATTGTCAGCAACATTTCACCATCTATTACAGCTCTTGTTTGACATCACTTAACTCATTGATTAAGGTAATACCATGGAAACTTTACTCTGATGGTTCGGTATGCAAGAATGGCCAAGGTGTTGGAGTTGTGCTCATATCACCTAGGGGTATGAGTTTCGAGACCTCGACACGGTTAGAAGTTCCTTGTACTAATAATCAAGATGAATACAAAGCTTTGTTGCTAGGACTTGAATTGTTAAGCTTCATGGGTGTCAAATATGTTCAGGCATACGGTGATTCACTATTAGTAGTTCAACAAGTAACTAAGGATGCTCAATGTTTTAATGGTTTGCCAAATAGCTACTTGGATAAATGTCTGGAAATAATTGCCACTTTTTATAATTTTGAAATTTCTCATGTGTCTAAAGAAGCCAACTCATTAGAAAATTATTTGGCTGAACAAGCATCTGGCTATCAAGTGAAAAGAGGTCAATTGTTCGCACAAAAACGCATATGTTTGAAAACGCAATGTCAACCGGTACAACCGTAGGTGTACTGTCGGTCTGACCAGCCCTTGTCAGCCGTCCGGTAACAGGCGGTCTGACCGGCCCACGACATACACAAGAATGACCTAGGGCTCGGGGGGAAACTCCCAATTTGTGATGTAGACACCAAATTGGGTGAAGAATTGGCGAAGACTATTGTAGTTCATGAGGATGATTGGAAAGCCCCAATCGTTAGGTATTTAAAAGATCCTAGTCAAAGGGTCGATTGGAATGTGAGAAACCAAGGGTGGTTTCGGTCTAGATGATGAGTGATTCACAAGGATGAGTGTTTAAGCGGTTGAGAGTTGGTGTGAGTGCATCAAGGGTTTCGATGTGAAATGGAGGGTTTCGGTGTGTCGCGTTCTTGTTTTGGCTTGTCTTGTATGTGCAGGGGGAAGATGCTGACCAATTGTCGACGGCGGGTGATCGAGGGTCGAGCGGGGAGCTTGATGCCGGAGGATCATGGAGGCCGGGCGAAGTTGGAGAAGATCTCAAGAGTGCATGAAGAGACGTTACAAGACTTGGACGGACGACTAACTGCGACAACGTGACGACTGGGTTCTCGAGAGGGAGGCCAGGACAAGAATTCAGGCGGTTCGAGGGTATCGAGAGCGGAAGTGGCTTGCTGGTGCTCGGAGTCACGAAACGGTGCCACGAGTAGAAGGGTTTAGAGGTTTTGTCAGTTTTTGCTGAAAACCGTCACAAATCTAGTTTTGTTGATTTTAATAGATTGGAGTCTTTTTACTTTGAGTCAATGTGTAATAAAAGGTTGTGAGTCTAGAGTTAGTGTACTCCTTTAGTATATTTTTCAGAATTTTCTAATTCTAAAAATATATATTACAAGGAATAGGACTTTTGTGTAATTTTCAATTCTAGAGGGTTCTTTTTAGAAAATACCCCCATGGTTGGCCTATAAATAGGGGACCATATCCATGGGCAGGTGAGAGATTTTTTGGCTGTCTTTTGGCTGTTCTTGTTGCTTGAAATCAAAATTGGGCGACACTATTCACAATCGGAAAACAGGAACAATGCAGTTTTTTCTCTCCTAGCGCAGGTGAGTTTTCAGACTGGATTCGTTTTTGTGCTGCGTTTTCTGGTGAATCTAGTGCAGAAGTTGATGTTGCTGTTTATACAACTTTTGTGGTGGATGTTTTGAATGATCCATTTTTTAAAGTTTCATGTGATTTCTGTGATTCCTTCTTAATTCTTTTGCTGATCAAACAAGGCATCACAGTTCTGGAATTTAACTCTAGCTGAAATGGTTAAGTGTTTGTGTAGCCCTCCACATGTTTGATGAAATGTTTCTTCAATTGTTCATCAACATCTTGGCTGATACTTGGATTGTTTCTCGAGTGATTTCATGATTGAATAATGAACAAATTATTTTGTGTAAGGATAAAGTGTTATTTCTTAGTTTCAACTAGAAATATTTGAGAATCCTGTCTCGAAGTATTTGAGTTATTTTTGACTAGATTCGATTTTTGAGTGAGTTTTCTAGAGTTTTTCATTACAGAACATGGCTTGGATGTCCATGTAACTTTTGATATTAATGATCTGGATGTTCCATTTGTGAAGTTCTCAAAAGTTTGTGATCACTTCTGTATGTATTGTTCTGCCCAGCAAAGTACCTAAATGATTCTGAACACTTGTAATTTCTGCTAACTACAGTGTTCTGTTTTCAGTCTGGATTCAATCTTTGAGGAAATGTTTGATCTAATTTGGTACCGTATTTGGATCCATGTTCTTCATAGCCTTTGAATATAGAGTTACTAGGGTTTTATTTTGGCAATTTTCAGGAGTTTTTGACCACTCCTACATATATTGTTCTGTCCAACAATGTGCCTTAACAGTTCTGGAAACTTATGATTTCTGCTGATTGAGTTGTCTTCAGTGTGGATTCAATCTTTCAGGCCAGTCTTGATCTATTTTGGTACTATTCTTGGACCTGAGTTCTACATAACTTTTGTTGTCCATGTTTCAAGGGTTTCATATTCGAAATTTTCACAAGGTTTCGACCACTTCTGCATATATTGTCCTGTCTAACAAAGTGCATAAAAAGTTCTGAAAACTGCTGATTTCTGCCAACTTTTGTGTTCTGTTTTCACTATGGATTCAATCTTTGACGCGATTTTTGATCAGTTTTTGTTATTTTTTTGGACCTGAGTCGTACATAACTCTTGTTGTCCAAGTTACAAGGGTTCCATGTTTGGAGTTTGCAAAAGGTTCTAAATAGATCTACATATTGTTTTTTGCTCATCTATATGCTATAAAAATTCTGGAAGGTGGTCATTTCCTGAAAATCTTGAAGGCTCAAAGTTGAATCTATAAATATTTTTCTCCCAAATTTTTCTTTCCCAGCTTGCCGATCATGTGTTGCCGTATGCAGTTATGCTTTTCACCTTGTGTGCAAATTCAGTATTGGTGATTCCTTAATCTATCATTTGACATAATATCAGATAGGAGGGTGATAGCATCTGTTTTTATCGGAGTCTTTACTATATCTGCTTCCGCTTGTTCATTTAGGGGTGCGTTTGGTGATTTGAAAAGGCCATCGTATTCTCAAGAATTTGTCGTGGCGACATGGATAAGAACACGAAGATTCCGATGTTTGATGGTCGAGATTATGCTTATTGGAAGGTGCGCATGGAGGCTTATTTGCTTAGCTAAGGAAGTGCAATTTGGGACATTGTCGCATCCCAATATGTGATACCTGACACTCGTACCTTAGAGACTAAGAAGGCACAATATGAATGTAATAGCAAGGCTTGAAACATTCTTTTTATCAGTTTGAGTCACAATGAGTTTGACAGGGTCTAGCACCTTCGGACTGCACGAGAAATCTAGATGACCTTGAGTACTTTTCATGAGGGCACAACCCAGATTAAGGCTAGGAGTCAACTCACATATAATCAAGAATACCAAATGTTCGTGCAAGGCCCCGTCGAATCGGTAGATGCCATGTTTGCGCATTTTGATGGGATTGTCAGTAATTTGCGCGCCACTAGGACTTTGGCTTAATCTAACCATGATAGGGTGATCAAACTTCTCTAAGCTCTTGATCATAACATATGGGAGGTGAAGATCTCCAGTATTGAAGAGTTGGCAAGCTTTGATACTTTGACTTGTGATGAACTCTTTAGTAAGCTTAAGTCCACCGAGATTGCCAAGGCGTCTCAACCAGGAGCTGGAAAAGCTTTGTTGCCTTCGATTGCTTTGGTTTCCAGTCCTGGCAGTAGTACCTCATCTGGAGGTAATTTGTCTGGCATTTCTGGAGTTTGTGCTTATTCTGGTGCTTTTGACTTGCCCTCCATTGTCTCTGTCACAAAAGAACAAGTGGAAGTTCTAGATGATGAGGAGCTAGCTCTCATTGTTAGGAAGTTCACTCGCTTCTACAATGAATGATGAGATCAAAGGAGAGGAGAGTCACAGGCATGTTTTTAATGTGAAGATACATCTCACATAAAAGTGAATTGCCCTAAACTAAAATTGAAAGATGAAAATGAGCACAAGCACCAAAAAATGGAACAATAAACCCTATTTCAGAGGAAAGTGAGGAAAATTGTTTGAAAGAGTAGCCAAAGCTTTTGTGGCCGCCCTAAGTGACATCGACAACACGTCAAGCGAGGAGCCAAGCTCGGAGGAAGAGGAGCCTCCCAAGAAAGAGAAGAAGGAGAAGAAGATAGTGGACCTCACCGACCCGTGCTTCGCGGTCGACGGCAACGATAGTAGTGACGAGCTCGACACGTTTGAGGTATATCTATCCCATGATCAGCTTCTTGTTCAGAATGATGAATTGCATGATGCTATTTATTCTTAGGATAGATTACTTAAACTTACTGCTAAAGAACGTAAAGGACTAAAACTCTAACTTAAAGCTATCTCCACTCCACTTGCTATTTTGAAATCTAAGTATGATGATGCCGATTGTGAGTCATGTATTACTGTCATGAATGAACTTGCTCAGCTACGATTTTTACATGCTCAAACTATTGAAAAACTTGAATTGACTGAAAAGCAGATTTTGTTGGTGGAGTCTAGTCCTGCAGTCATTAACGAATGCCTGAACTGTCCTTTGCTTGTTAAGAGCATCAATTTGAGAGATAGGCATGTTGATGAACTTAAAGCTAGATTGGAGAGTGTTGAGTGTTCTAAGGATGTGCAGCCGGCGTGTCCCACCTGCATCACCCTTGAGGACCAACTCAGCTTTGCTAGAGAGTAAGCGGAAAAATTGAAATGTGAGAATGACTACCTTCTCTCCGTAGTGGAAAAATTGCACTAAAGGAAAGGGTAGGATGGACCTGCTTTTGGCTAAAACCCAAATGTGTGCTGACAGGGCAGGGTTAGCTCTCGGGTTGGGTTATGAGAGAACTACTCCAAACACTTTGAGCGAAACTGTGTTCACTCCTCCCACTACCATTGAGAAAGAGAGAGCCCAGTTAGACACCGATCAAAAAGCCAAGAATCCTACTCAACCGACAAAGAAAGCTCTTTGTTCTTCAGATGAACTTCTCCAGCCAAAACCTAAGAAAACTATGAGATTTGCGCCTGAGACTCATACTCACACACCCAAGAAAGTGTATCACTGTTTTATTATCATCGGGTGGGTCATTTAGTTGGGTTTTGCTTTCATCGAATCAGGGATGAGCGACGGTCTTTTGCTATGAGCTTTCAAGACATGCATTACCCATCTTTAGGTATGCATGCGTCTGCTTTTCGCCCTTATCCTGATTTTGAGGCCCTACATGGTTTTGAGAGTGAGTTTGCCCCTCGTGGTGTACACCATGCTTCATATGGTGATAGAACACGTGTAAGAGGTTTTGGTGCTCGACAGGTTGGGAGACCTCGTCGTTTTCCAGGTTCGCGCTTTATAGGTAGACCACACACTTTTTATCATGGCTTATCTCATGTGCATGGTCAGTCTACTACTTTGCCTGGTTCAAGAGTTTTGCGCTGCTAGATTCCAAAACAGTTTTTAGCTCACCCTCTCACCAGGCATCCGAGAGATACTATCATGTTTTGAGGGGGAGCTGTGTAGCATTGCATGAGCTTCTATCATACGATTGATTGCTTTTACAAGTACATGCTTTGTTATGCCTTTGTAGTATTGTCTTTAATACTGTTGACTGTACTTAGCATGATTTCATCTGGGAATTGACATGAGCATGACTTTTATTTGTGAAAATTTGAAAATGATCACTTCTTAGTCTATAAACTAGCTTGAATGGGTTGAGTGCTTTTGCTAGCTTTTACACACCTGATAGCTAGGTCCTTCTATCTTGGATGCTAATACACAACTTGATTTCATCAAAAATGAAAGAAAATTAAAATGAATGAAAATGAAAATGAAAAATGAATGAAAATGAAAATGAATGACATCCATGATGGTGTATGCTGAAATTGAAAACATCTAGGTGGGTTTGCTTTGTCGCACTATTTTGTTCAGCACTTCTTACCATAGCACTTTGGTAAGAACCGGGACGTTGTAGTGTTTGCCAAGAGCATTGCTTTAATCTTCTGATGGTTTCAACCTAGGATTAGCATGGTCTGTTAGCATAAGGTTGACATGCAAATAACCCTTGGCACAAAAATGAGAAATTTAAAATTCATTGCATATCATGTTTGCTGAAGCACCTTGAAGTGGGATACACTTATCTAGTGTGTGCTTGTTTAGCTTTTGCATCTCATGCCTTGACATGTCTAGTATACTAGTCTGAGTGATGATGCTTTTATTTGCTAAAATCTAAGAATGCTTGCTCATGCCTTTTGTTCAGATGGTATACATATGAGGATGTCTTTTAGTACATTGAGACGATATTCAAGGTGAATGCGTGCTTGTACTGTAATTGCATATGCTCATGTTTTAGAAGGTCACATCTCTGCTTTACCCTTATTCCCCTCTTTGCATCTTTTTATCTCCTTGATGCCTGCATTCTCAAAGGGGGAGAAATGGTCTACATGATGCTTTTGGAAGCTTGTGGATTGCTTGGTTAAGGGGGAGTTGGCTTTCATGTTGAAATGTTTTGCTTTGCATGTTGCATCGAGATGTTTCTGCGCTTTTGCTTTGCCTTGCATAAGGTTTTTTCCCAAGTAGGGAGATCTTTTACCAAGTGAAATGTTTTGCTCTTTTATGAGTTTTTATGGTCACTTGTGCGCGTAACTTGCTATCCTCATCATGTCTTTGTTTCGAGGTTGTCAATGCACTCATCAAGGGGGAGATTGAGAAACCAAGGGTGGTTTTAGACTGGATGATGAGTGATTGACAAAGATGAGTATTTGAGCGGTTGAGAGTTGGTGTTAGTGCATTAAGGGTTTCGATGTGAAATTGAGGATTGGCTGCCGAGGGTTTCGGCGGTGCGTCGCGTTCTTGTTTTGGCTTGTCTTGTTTGTGCAGGGAGGAGATGCTGACCAATTATCGACAGCGGGTGATCGAGGGTCGAGCGGGGAGCTTGATGCCGGAGGATCAGGGAGGTCGAACGAAGTTGGAGAAGATCGCAAGAGTGCATGAAGAGACGGAGCAAGACTTGGACGGACGGCTGGCTGCGACGGCGTGATGACCGGGTTCATGAGAGGGCGGCTAGGACAAGAATTCAGGAGGCTCGACGGGACCGAGAGCGGAAGTTTCTTGTTGGTGCTCGGAGTCACGAAGCAGTGTCACGAGTTAAAGGGTTGAGAGGCTTTGTCGGTTTTTGCTGAAACCGTCACAAATCTAGTTTTGTTGATTTTAATAGTTTGGAGTCTTTTACTTTGAGTCAAGGTGTAATAAACTTGTGAGTCTAGAGTTAGTGTACTCCTTTAGTATATTTTTCAGAATTTTCTAATTCTGAAAATATATATTACAAGGAATAGGACTTTTGTGTAATTTTCAATTCTAGAGGGTTCTTTTTAGAAAATACCCCCATGGTTGGCCTATAAATAGGTGACCATATCCATGGGCATGTGAGGGATGATTTGGCTGTCTTTTGGCTGAACCAAATATAAATTTTATACACATTTTGGCTGTTCTTATTGCTTGAAATCAAAATTGGGCGACACTGTTCACAATGAGAAAACAGGAACAACGCAGTTGTTTTCTCTCCCAACGCAGGTGAGTTTTCAGACTAGATTCGTTTTTGTGCTACGTTTTCTGGTAAATCTAGTGTCGAAGTTGATGTTGATATTTATACAACTTTTGTCGTGGATGTTGTAAATGATCCATGTTTTAAAGTTTCAAGTGATTTATTTGATTCCTTCTTAATTATTTTGCTGATCCAACAAGGCATCACAGTTCTGGAATTTAACTTTAGCTGAAATGGTAAGTGTTTGTGTAGCCCTCTACATGTTTGATGAAATGTTTCTTCAAGTGTTCATCAACACCTTGGCTGATACTTGGATTGTTTCTTGAATGATTTCATGATTGAATGATGAACTAATTATTTTGTGTAAGGATGAAGTTGTTATTTCTGAGTTTCAACTAGAAATATTTGAGAATCCTGTCTCTAGAAGTATCTGAGTTATTTTTGCCTGGATTTGATTTTTGAGTGAGTTTTCTGGAGTTTTTCATTATAGAACATGGCTTAGATGTCCATGTAAAGTTTGATGTGAATGATCTGTATGTTCCATTTGTGAAGTTCTCAAAAGTTTTTGATCACTTCTGCATGTATTTGTCTGCCCAACAAACTACCTAAATGATTCTGAACACTTGTAATTTCTGCTGAGTACAGTGTTCTGTTTTCAGTCTGGATTCAATCTTTGAGGAAATCTTTGATCTGTTTTGGTACTGTTTTTGGATCCCAGTTCTTCATAGTCTTTGAAGATCAAGTTTCCAGGGTTCCATTTTGGGAATTTTCAAGAGTTTTTGACCAATTCTACATATATATTTCTGTCCAACAATGTGCCTAAACAATTCTGGAAACTTATGATTTCTGCTGATTGAGTTGTCTTCAGTCTGGATTCAATCTTTGAGGTGATTTTTTATCTATTTTTTACTGTTCTTGGACCTGAGTTCTACATAACTTTTGTTGTCCAAGTTTCAAGGGTTTTATGTTCGAAATTTGCAGAAGGTTTCGACCACTTATGCATATATTTTCCTGTCCAACAACGTGCATAAAAAGTTTTAAAAACTGCTGATTTCTGCCAAGTCGTGTTCTGTTTTCAGTCTGGATTCAGTCCTTGAGGCGATTTTTGATCAGTTTTGGTTCTGTTTTTGGACCTGAGTTATACATAACTCTTGTTGTCTATGTTACAAGGGTTCCTTGTTTGAAGTTTCAAAATGTTCTGAACAGAGCTACATATTATTTTTGGCTCATCTATATGCTATAAAAAATCTGGAAGGTTGTCATTTCCTAAAAATCTTGAAGGCTCAAAGTTGAATCTATAAATATTTTTCTCCCTTATTTTTCTTTCCCAGATTGCCGATCATGTGTTGCCGTATGCAGTGATGCTTCTCACCATGTGTGAAAATTCAGTGCTGGTGATCCCTCAATCTATCATTTGACATAATATCAGATAGGAGCGTGATAGCATCTGTTTTTATCGGAGTCTTTACTATTTCTTCTTCCACTTTTTCATTTAGAGGTGCGTTGGGTGATTTGAAAAGGCCATCATATTCTCAAGAATTTGTCGTGGCACCTATTCACCCCCCTCTTGTCGTCATTCCGATCCCACAAAATGTTCGGCGACAAGCATTCAAATTTGTATTACTTGACGATGTGTTGTATCGCCGAACTATTGATGGAGTACTTTTGAAGTGCTTGGATACCAATCAATCTAGAGTGTCTATAGGTGAAGTTCATCAGGGACTTTGTGGTACTCATTAGTTGGCCCAGGAAATGATGAGTTGGATGCTCAACAGTGTGGGTTTTATTGGCTGACTATGACTGAAGACTGTTTTAAGTACTATAGAGGATGCGAGGCTTGTCAAAGGTTTGGTAATATTGAGCTTGCTCCTGCATCTTTGCATAATCTTATTACCAAACCATTGTTGTTCTAAGGTTGGGCCTTGGACTTCATCGGCCAAATTTATCCTTCCTCTTAAAAAGGGCATCGATTCGTGTTGATGGCTACAGATTACTTCACCAAGTGGACCGAGGTCGTTCCTCTAAAGAATATGACATAAAACAAGGTAATTGACTTCATCTTGAAGCACTTTAAACATAGATTCGGTATTAACCAAGCTATTACTACTGATCAGGGTGCTTCATTTGTTTCAAAAGAAGTGTGTGATTCACTACTACAAACCGTCACTGTAGTGGCATTGGGCAAAACCACTATAGTGGCGGGCCATTAGATGCCCGCCACTACAGTTGCTGGTGCTGACGGCAGCACTAGCGCCCGCCACTATTGTTGGTAAAGTAGTGGCGGTCGGTGCTGACGTTATCCCGGACCGCCACTATTGTACCAATAGTAGTGGCGGGCGCTGGTGCTGCCCGCCGCTGCTAATATGGCCGCCACTAAAGTATTGATGACATCACTTGCGACCGCCACTACTATTCTAGCTATAAATGCGTAACTTCTTCCTCCCCGAGCTCTACCGGAGTTCGCATTTAATTTTGTCCGTACAATGGCGACAAAAATCTAGATAAAGAGTGGGGAGGCTTTGTTTTCGTTTCTTTTGAAGGATTTCATTCTAGGAGGTAAATCCATGCCGAATCTCACATTTATTTTGTATTTAATCATGTATACAATGAGTTATTAGCGTTTTACTAATTTAGGGTTTGTGAATAGAATTTTTCAAATAATCTTCCATTTACAGTGTTACCTTCTCCCAAATGAACAAATATGACCCTCCTCACAATTATTCATCACTTGTATATTGATTTACGTCATTTTAATCTCTTTTTTAATTTGATTTATGATTATAGATCTAGAGTTATATTGTTTGGAGAGAGAGAAACCAATATAGTTAATTTATTTAATAATTATTTCTGCTTAATAAATAGTTTTAATTAAAGCATTGAGGATTTTTAATTAATGTTGTTATGAGCGATAATAAATCAATATATTTTCAATTTGTAAATTACTAAAATTAACAATAATGAATTTATTAATATTTTTTCAAATAATATATGTTTTAGATGGAGCACAGGTCCTGGATGTACTCGTCCAACGACGGAGATGTGGTGGCATATTTTAACAGAGTAACTGAATTTACTGAAGCTGCCGCACAATATGCTTCCCGTCAGAGTGAAGAGGCAATATATTGTCCTTGTAAAGTTTGTAAAAACGAAGCGATGTATCCGTGTTCTGATCGTGAAACCATACGATTTCACTTGTTGAAAAATGGTTTCGTGAAGAACTATTATATATGGACGAAACATGGTGAGATGGGCCAAAATCCTCCTGAAGATTCTGATGTGCCGCAAGATGCTCATCAACATAGAAGAGGTTGTGATCATACATCCGACATAACACATGATGATGTTGATTAACATGATGATGATGATGACGCCTTTGATGTGGAGGAACTGATGCGAAATGTTGCACCTGAGGTGTTGTTGCAGAGAACTACAACCAAAGGATACGATAACTTTGAAGCACTTGACAAAGCATCAAAAAACCTTCTTTACGAGGAACGCCACGGATGCGTTAAGCAGTATACTGTGTTGTACACAATTCTTGAGCTTATGAAACTGAAGGCCAGCAGTGGATGGTCTGACACTAGTTTTTCAGATCTTTTACAACTCCTAAAAAAGGTTTTGCCAAAACCCAATGGTTTACCATCTGATACGTACCAAGCAAAGAAGATGATTTGTCCGTTGACTTTGGGCGTTCAGAAGATTCATGCATGCCCGAACCACTGTATCCTATATCGAAAAGAGTATGGATTGTTAGAGAGATGTCCGCAGTGCAACGCGAGTCGATACAACCGTCCAAATGACTGTGTGGAGGACTACAATGACCACCAGAAGAAGAATAATAAGAGGTTGCAGAAGAGGAATAAAAATGTTATTGAAGACCATCCTGGAAAAAAGACGGAGAGGAAAGTTCCAGCCTTAGTAATGTGGTACCTACCGGTGATTGATCGCTTGAAATGTATGTTCTCTAATCCTAGAGATGCTGAACTATTAATCTGGCATTTCGCTGGGCAAAAGTAGGACGGAAAACTTCGGCACCCTGCGGATGCTAGGCAGTGGAAATCATTTGACCTGGCCCATCCAGATTTCTCGGACGATCCTAGAAATATCAGGATGGGACTTAGCACGGATGGAATGAATCCCTTCGGTGAGATGAGGAACCCACATAGTACATGGCCAGTCTTTCTATGCTTGTTCAACATTCCATCATGGTTGTGCCATAAAAGAAAATACCTTATGCTCACTACTCTAATTTCTGGTCCAAAACAACCTGGCAATGACATTGATATCTTTCTAGAACCTTTGATGGAGGATATGAAACATCTATGGAACATGGTGCCTGTGTGTGGGATGAGCACAAGAAAGAGCACTTCAATCTAAGAGCCATAATCTTTTGCACCATAGCTGACAACCCAGGATGCATGTCCTTAACAGGACAGGTTAAAGGAAAGACAGCATGTGTAGTGTGTGTGGACCAGACAAAATCTATGCATCTTCCATCATTCGTTAAGACGATATATATGCGACACCGCAGATTTTTACCAAAAAACCACAAATATCGAAGAAATAGGAACCATTTCGACGGTACAATCGAGCTTGGATAGCCTCCATGAAATCGAGATGGCAAATTTCTATTCGAAATGGTAAAGAATATCAAAGTTGTTTTCGGAAAGAAGAGGAAGAAATCTGAAAAAATTTCAAAGGACGCTCCATTTAAAAAGCAGTCGATCTTCTTTAGATATTTGCCCTATTGGAAGGAGTTGGAGATTGGTCATGCTATCGATACAATGCACGTTGAGAAGAATGTCTTCGAAAGCACTATCGGTATTTTGTTAGACATACCGGGCAAATCAAAAGATGGACTCAAAGTACGAAGGGACCTTCAAACTCTCGGAATTAGACCCGAGCTTCACCCACAGGAAAGGGCCAATGGAAAATTTTTCCTTCCAGCTGCTAGCTATAACCTCACAATTGACGAGAAATGATCAATCTGCAGGTGTCTATATGGAATTAGAGTTCCAACAGGATTCTCAACGAATATAAAGAATATTGTCTCCCTAGCAGATTTGAGGATGAGCGGCTACAACACTCATGATTGTCATGTTATGCTTGGGCTATTCCTTGCCATCGCAGTAAGAGGAGTCAAACATTCATTTCTGAAGATGGTGATAACACGCATGTGTCACTTCTTCAATTTCATATCAAAGAAGGTGATCGACACTGAAGAGTTAAATGAATTACGTAAACAAATGAGGGACACTATGTGTCAGCTTGAGATGTGCTTTCCTCCTTCACATTTTGATATTATGGAGCACTATATGATACATATAGCAGACCAAATCTTTGTTCTCGGTCCAACGTACCTGCACAATATGTATGCGTACGAGCGTCTAATGGTTATCTTCAAGGGTTACGTACGAAATCATGCTTATCCAGAGGGTTCCATGATAGAGGGCTACACGACTGAGGAAGTCATTGAGTGCTACACAGATTACATAAAATATGGAAGTCCAATAGGAGTTCCCGTGTCCCGACACCATGGAAGACTCACCGGTAAAGGAACTAAAGGCAGGAAAATCATACGAGACAATAGTTACCAAACAATAAGAGAATCACGTTACAGTGTAATGCATCAGTTGGCGATTATGAGACCATATGTTGAACAACACCTGCAAGAGCTTCGTGAAAAGAATGAAGATCGCGATGAACAATGGATTATGAAAGAACACAAAATTTATTTCACATCATGGCTGAGGGATCAAAACCTTTCGATTGGAGAAACCGACGAAGAGATGATGATAAATAAATTGTCTTACGGTCCATTGAGCATGGTTAAAACATGCAAGCGTATGACATCAATGGTTTCACATTCTATACCAAAGCAAAGGATCAAAAGAGTCAACGCCAAAATAGTGGTGTCAGAGGAGAAGCAGAAGATAGCACTGGACAAAAGAATGCTTACTATGGATACATCGAAGAAATATGGGAACTTAACTACGGGAACTCTATAGAAATCCCTGTATTTAAGTGTCAGTGGGTCAGACATCCAGAAGGTGTGGAGGTGGATGATTACGGGTTTACGATAGTTGACCTTAATAAGGTGACTTATAAAGATGACCCTTGGATACTCGCTCAATCCGTGGCACAAGTATTTTACATACTTGATCCTAAAGATGAGAAAAAATACATCGTTTCTCCAGGAAAACAAAGAATTGTTGGAGTTGATGGAGTCGAAGACGAAGAAGAATACAATCAGTTTGATGAGGTGCCGTTTTTCCTTGACATATCAACGATCAATGTGGTTGAAGCAAAACTGTCATTTGGTAGTGTGATTCCTTATCTACGCACCAATGGCGATGGAAAATTAGTGCAAGGCTAGATCATTTATGTTTAGTGTGCGTATTTGTAAAATCAATTATGTTATTTATTGTTAAAACATTTTCAAGATCAAATGAGGATTTAATTAAACATCAATAGAAAATTTATTAAACATCAATAGAAATTGTTTTAAAAAATTTAATTTTTGGGGCCAACAGCAAGGTTCAAACCTCATACCGCCTGCCGGCAGCGAGGTTCGAACCTCGAACCGCATGGCCCCAAGTGAGCCCCGCGCAGCACTGCGCTACTAAGTGTTTCACGTCAATGTAGGAAGAGTATTATATGCTATATATATAATCCCTACCTCTATTAGTAGTGGCGGGCTGGATGACGTCAGCATGCCCGCCACTACTAAGGCAGAATGACGTCAGCATGCCCGCCACTGCTAATACACCTACATATACTTTCCACTCCCGCCGTCCGAAAACCTAGTTTCATTTTCTAAACCCTAAACTCCCGTGTCGCCCCCTCCTCCCGTTGCCGCCGTCGACATCCCGGAGCACGTCGCCGCTGCCCTCCGCGCTCCCGTCGCCGCCTTCCTCGAAGCCCGTCTCGGCGCCGCCCGTCACCGCCATCCAGTCAGTAAATGGTAGATAACCTATCTTTGGTCTTATTTTATTCGAGCTTAGGGTTAAAATGGTTTCTAATTGTTATATTAATTTATGTGTGGTAATATAATTTAGTATAATATTACTAGTAGAATGCACTATAAAAAATTTTTGAGAAAAAAAATTTCCACTATAACAATAATGTTTTTTAATGTACTATAATATTACTAGCTTAGGGTTTTTTAATGTTATATCAACGTGACAAAAAAATTGCAGATGGCTCCTCCTAAGATTGAACCAAACAGTGGATCCTCAGACTCTACATCATGTGGCGTGTGTGAGGTTTGCAAATGCGGTAAACATAAGGTACATGATGGTATAGTTTGCAGTTGTTTGGCGAAGAAAGTGATTCTCATAATGGACTCTGACTCGGAGGACGACTCGCGATCGCCGCAACTAGATAGGGTAAGTGTTGGCAGACGGAAGAATGATGAGACAACCGGTGGTAGAGGGAAACATGCCGAGGCTAGCGGTGGAAAAGGGAAGCATGTAGAGCAATGCGGCAGCAAGAGGAGGATCGAGGCAAGATCCTCTTTTTATGCAAATTTTATATTTTTATCATCCAATTCAATCATTGATAATAAGTTGTTCTCACTATCGTTGCCGCGTGTATTTTCTTGTTCGGGAACATGGAGAGCAGTTCAGACTGCCTGATGATGCCGAGTTGGTTGAGGATTGGCAAGTTGAGGCTTTTAATCTGTTTAACAGGAAATAGGTTGGGTTTGTGCCGAGGAAGAAGAAGCTCCAAACCATATCTTTCTTTTGGGTTTGACCACCGCGCTACAAAGTCTCGATCATATCGTAACAACATGTAATAAAAACACACTTAATGAAATAAAAACAGTAAACTAAGGGAGAAAAATACCAAATTTTGCAATTAGAATATTGTTGTTGTATTTTTATTGTACAAAAAGTTTCAATTTCAAAGGAAGAATAAACTATAGATTTTGCTTTCAAACCTCAGTCATTTCTTCTCTAAACCCTAATGCATCCCCGGAGAATCTCATGTTTCTTAATGAAATAAAAAAAAGTAAAGTGAGGCAGAAAAAAACCAATTTTTTAAATTTGATAAGTTATGATGTAATTTTATTGTTAAAAAAATCAAGTTCAAACTAGAATTTAAACATGAATAAAAAAGTCATGAAAATTAGAATAGAAATGTAAAAAAAATGTTTGGATGCTAGCAGCAAGGTTTTAACCTCAAACCGCCTGCAGGCCGCAAGGTTCGAACCTCGAACCACATGGCACCAAAGCAACCCCCGCACCACTGCGCTACAAAGTGTTTCTCGACATGAGTGGCAACGTAGTAACAAGTCAGAGCAGCTTCTAACCGAGGATTACATTCCTGAAGCTCACATTGTCTATCATCGTAGGATCGTCCAAAGCGAGGAAGCAAGCGTCGATTATTCCAAGTCGAGAAAAGAACAACTATTGTCCAGGCTATTGAGTCAGCTGAGCGAACAGATGTTGAGCCCGCTGCCACAACATCGTCTGCAAATGCAAAGAGGAGAGGGAAACGGGAGAAGAACAAGCTGCATACAACTATCTATGAGGTTGAAGAAGTGCATGTTGATGGGGCTCCAAAGAAGCCAAAAGAAATCACAGCGAAGTGGCGTAACGACTGTGGATGTCTCGCCAGGGAGCGATGTAAGATAGTTTGGAAAAAATGGAAGAATGTCCATGAAGCTACAAAGAACGAATTGTGGCAGCATATAAAAGCGCATTATAAATTCCCGGAAGACCGCTTAGAAGACGCCAAAGCTGCCACATTGAAGACTATCGGGAAGGCTCTCCGTACATTTAGGACTAAACTGAACACACAATACCTTCAGAAAGATGAGTCGCCACTCAATGACTACGGCTTTATAATGCCAAATGAATGGAACGAATTCAAAATGCAGCATTGCTCAGAAGAAGCCAAACAAGAGAGCATCATGTTCAAAGAACTTAATAAGAAGAATAAGTTCCCACATAAACTTGGGCCAAGTGGATATAAGGCCAAGGAGGATGAGTGGAGTAGAAAGGAGGAGGAGGACCGTGCGGCTGGGTTACCTGAACAGTTTTCAGGTGCTGATCAGCGCACTAAGAGATGGCTCCTAGGTCGAGCTAAAAAAACACCCGAGGGCCAATATATGCTCTCCGACTCACGGACTAGTGAAGTATTCCAGAAAGCACAGGAAATCGCTGAGTTGGAGAAGACTAGAAAGTTCAAGCCCGAGGGATGTAATGACCAGCTTACATCTGCTCTTGGAAACAAGGAACATCGAGGGCGCACCCGAGGTGTCTCTTCTATAGCACCCTGGAAAAATACTTTCAAGAAACAGGAGGGTGCCACATACACGAAGCGTCAAGCACACACAGACGACGCCGCAGAGCGCCGTGCAGAGTGGGAGCGACACTTTTTTGAATTTATTAACGAGAATCCAAACATAATGCAGGCTGCAGCGGGACAAATAATTGTGCCAAAGGTACGACTCGACGTACCAAGAAGTGTTGGCTCAGTACAAGACAAATTTCATATAAATTATATTAAAGAGGACACACCATGCAACCTGCATGTACCGATAGGGCGCAAAGGGTATTCCCAAGAGGTTGCACGAGGCATTGCTATGCCTGGGGATTTATTTCACAATCGGCCTATTCCTGCTGACTATACCAAGGTTCAGGTCATTGAGATCACCAATGACAGATTTATTAATGACCCCTTGGATCTTCCAATGCCTGATGAGGGGATTGAGACAATCGGAGATGCTCTAAATAACTTTGTCCTATGGGCGAGCCGAGATATCAAATTACTGCAGACAAGTTCTCAGAGTAAATCACATATTGTCTCATCACAATCCCCCACATATCTTTCATCTCAGGATGTGCAAAATATAGGATCTTTATCACCTGTTGATGAGCGTGAGATAGAGGAAAAGGCAGAGGAAGAGTCAGTGCCCGATAAAGTGGCAGAAGTGATAGAATCGAAAGTGACTTCTGATCCTCAAGTGACAAAGCCAGTGCCAGTGCTTGAGCCCACTGACGAGCCCAACACAAATGTGCCAGAGCCAGATCAAATGCCAGTGCCAGTTCCGGCTAAGCCTCAAGTGCCAGTTCTAGCTGATCCTCAAGTGCCGGTGGCCAAGCCCATAACAAAAGTGCCAGTGCTAGTTGCCGAGCCTAAAAAACAAGATGCATGCCCAAAGCCAGCAATCCACAAGATAACTGTTCAAGCTGGGCAGTGTTCTGCGCTGAAATCTGAGATGCATAAATTTTTTACTACTATGGGGCAAACACGTTCTATGCCCGAAGCGGCTCCCATAAAGGCTCCAGTACAAAAGCATGCGGGCTCACTTTCTGTTGATAAATGGACCTACGGAGACGAGGATTATATTGAATACGAACCAGGCAAACCATTATTACCCCAAGGAGTACTTAAGAGTATGCCTTGGATGATGAAAACATTTCATGACTGGTACCTCGAAACGTCTTCGTTAGGAGTAACACAAATAGAACTGAAGGTTCCACAAGAAATATTCAACTGCCCAGAGTTTAAGCTTGCACTATTTTTCGATGACTTCCATCGGATGTTTCGTCTGAAGCGAACCGACATCACAAGCATGATGCTCTGGTGCATGTAAGTACTTTATACTTTGTCAATACAAAGCAAAAATAAATAATGTCTTATATTGACTATTGTTTCATAACATATGAAGTTGTAATTCATGCTGTGACGAGTCTAATATGTATGGGTACTTGAACCCATCATTAATAAGCCAAAGTGCGCTGAACCCGACACTAAACCAGAACGATAGCAAGTACTGGACTGCGGGTAAGAAAAAAATTCAAAGAAAGATGTTCAATAAAGACGAAGACACACTTAAGAAGAACAAAAGGAGTTGTGCCGCGTTGTATATTGCGCGGTGCATGGATCAATGGAAGGATAGAGAAATGATAAATGGGGCATATAACTTTAAGTATACCCACTATATCCACTTAATCACGTTTTATCGATTATGAAACTAACATAATCATATATTACTTCTTTCGATAGTGATCATTGGATTGCACTTCTGATATACCCAAAGAGCTCAAGGGTTTATGTGCTCGACTCGCTCGACAAACCCAAAAAAGAATATCAAGATATATTAAATGTTATTCAGAGTGCATATAGATACAACGTGGAAAAGTTAGGTGGCCCACATGATCCACAGAGGCCAAAAGATATGCTTATCAGAACTAACTATCTGGTAATATTATATTTTTAAATTTCTTAATTCAATTGATAAAGCCAAACTATATATCATTCTAACTTTGTCTATTTTGAAGTGTCACAAACTATCTCTTGGTTCCGTGCATTGCGGCTATTATACTTGTGATTTCATGAGCAATAACTTAGGAAAGTTTGGGCGGACAGTATCTGAGGATACTAAAGAAGTAAGTTGATTTCTTGTGTGTTAATGTAATATAACTTGCAGTGTATGTACTTATATTTTACGTATGCAGGCGTCAGGTCCATCAACCGTTGTCGAGAAGAGCCAACTCTCAGAATCACAAATGTACGAAATCGTATCAAGGATGTGCCGCTTCACGATGCATGAGATTCTTCATGAGCTTGGAGCATTTTTTGATCCTGAGAGTGAAGTAGCCAAGCATCCAACTCTGTATGATTGGGCCAGAAGAATGAAAAGGCAAACCAAGATATGAGTTGGCCTTCCAAGAGAACATAAACCGCATGAGCATGTATTTGTGAAACAATGGTTAATTTTGAAATTTTGATAGATGTAAACTTTTTAGACTTGATGTGTGATGAAATGTAAATTTGTAAATTGATGAGATGTGTTGTTGTTGTTGCTGTGTATGTAGATGGCTGCGTGAAGCATATAATGTAAACTTTGTAAATTTTTGTAAATTGATGAGATGGATGGTTGTTGTGTTGATGTGTTGTTGTTGTGGATGTGTATGTGGATATGTGGATGTTTTGCAGCTGTGTATGTGGATGGCTGTGTGAAGCATATAATTTCTGTGTTTTGGTTTGTGGGATCACAGCATTCTGTGTTATGGGTTATACACAGTAGTGGTGGGCAGATGAGGTAGCTTGCCCGTTACTGTTGTTGACACAGTGGTGGCGGGCGCGCTGACATCATCTGCCCGTCACTGCTATTGATAACAGTAGTGGCGGGCAGATGAGGTCAGCGCGCCCGTTACTGCTGTTGACATAGTGGTGGCGGGCGAGCTGACCTCATCTGCCCGCCACTGCTGTTATCAATAGTAGTGGCGGGCAGATGAGGTCAGCGTGCCCGCCACTGCTATTGACACAGTGGTGGCAGGCGCTCTGACCGCCACTGCGAACCAGCGATAGCAGTGGCATTAGAGAAGTGGTGGACTGGATGCCCGCCACTATAGGTCGTTTTTGCCCGCCGCTACAGTGTCGCTTTGTAGTAGTGATTTTTCAGAATATTATGGTATAAAGTTGATAAACACTTCACCATACTATGCTCAGGCCAATGGTTAGGCCGAGTCCAGTAATAAAACTATGATTAAGCGTATTAAGAAAAAGATTGAAGAGTTTCCTATAAGGTGGCAAGAAGTGCTTTCTAAGGCATTATGGGCATGTAGAGTTGTAAAGCATGGTGCCACCAAGGTAAGTACATATGAGTTGGTGTATGGACAAGAAGCCATTTTACCCATAGAGGTAAATCTTGACTCTTTAAGGCTACTTAAGCAAGATGTATTATCGGTCGATGAGTATGAAACTTTTATAAAGGATAATTTGGAAGAGGTGACCGATAAGAGGTTAAGAGCTATAGAGGCAATATAAAGAGACAAAAGAGGAGTGCCTAGAGCTTATAACAATAAGGTGAGAGCAAAATCATTTCAAGTTGGTGACTTGGTTTGGAAGACGATTTTGCCTTTAGGCACTAAGAGCTCAATGTTCGGTAAATGGTCACCTAGTTGGGAAGGTCCTTTTAGAGTTGTTGAAATCGCTCCAAGTAATGCATATTTTTTAGAATCTCTACAAGGAGAGCGATTTCGTAGGGCTTTGAATAGTAGGTATTTGAAAAGGTACTTCTCAAGTGTGTGGCAAAATGCTTGAAGTATCGAAAGGCCTATATGGAGCAGCATATCAGCCTTAGCTCGTTGTGCTTTTGGCTCACTGAAGTTTGCCAAAATGCATGGGGTATGTGTTGATAGCAAAAAATGGCATTAATGGTCAAATTTTCAAAATATCAAATTTTGGTAATTTAACCGAAAATATGCCGAGACTTGGCATAGGCCGGTCCAACCGGCCATGTAGGCCCATTCGGATCGGCCCAACTCGAGTCTGACGCCAAATAGATGAATTCAGGGTATTTTTATCCCTAACTAATTTTGGATGACTTGGAACTCGTATCTAACTCGAATTATACCCAGGAACCCATGACAAACCTCTATAAATAGAGGCAAGGCCGATTCAAGGAGACCCCCCAAAAAACCCTAAAAGATCAAATCTATTATTTCCTTGAATCATACCTTTACTTTTCAATTTACTTTCTTGCCCTAGATTTAATTTATCACGTACATGTTTGCTGCTTTGCGCTAGAAACCACCCGTCCATCACATCGTAATCACGGTAATTCCTTGTCAGTTCACTTGTGAATCATTAGTTTCATCCACGTAATGAATTTTTATCGGTTTCTATTGGTAATTCGGCCTCCTGGCCGAATTGCTTTGATCTCTTGGTGTTTTTGCATAGTTTTCATCCTATATTCATCCCCAAAGAGTTTTAGATCAATCTATCACTGGCAAGATGGTCACTAGAGTCTGGAGGGTAACATTCGGAGCCTGTCGGTCTGACCGGCGGCACCCCTCCAGTCTGAGAAGACTGTGCCACGCAATCATCTGACGCGCCAACATGCCTCGATCAAACCAACAGCACAAGGCTGGTCAGACCAACCCCTTCACACTGGGACGATGCTTCACGCCGGAGCATTTTGCGCCGAAGGTTGTTTCGTATGGGGTCCCGGGAACTCCTTCACATACCTCGGTTCGACAGGAGATTTTCACCGGTCCGACCGATCGAGGCACCGAAGTCCCTCTCCGGAGCTCCTTCGGAACGACTTCGCATTGCACCCTTCAGTCCAACCGAAGTTTCACCTCTGGTCTGACTGACTGAGAGACCAAAGGCCCCCTTCGGGTCCCTTTGGGATTTGTCACGCGCTAAACACCGAATGTTCTCTTCGGCGATACTCTCCACACCGCCGGTCTGATCGGTCCGCCTAGGCCGGTCTGACCGTTCGTTGCGCCACGGTCCAAGTAGCCCTATTCTAGCCGGTTCGGTTTTATTACTTTTCTCACACATCGGTTAGTCGAATAATTTTAATTGATATTATTTGATTGTCTGGCGACTCCATTATTCCCTCACCACTTTTTAAAGGTTGTCGGAACGCGACGTTGTCATGGTGTTACGCTTGGGGGTTTACTCCTATGTATCCGCACGCTTTTGGATCGTCGGATCGACGTTAGTGTGTTTGGCGCTTTGTCATTGGATTTTAGCGTCAACGGGATCAACGACAACTCCATAACTTTCTGGGCATCTCTGTCCAACGGTAGTCCGCTGGACTACTTTTGACTCAGCAACAGTTTGCTATGGAGATTATTCTGTGTGCTGACTGTAAACCATGCAACACTCTAGTCGACACCTCAGCCAAGCTTCCTGTCAATATGGGTTATCCAGTCTTTGATCCCACTCATTATCACAGTCTAGCCAAGCTTCTGCATTTTGAACCATTTCAAAACCTTGTCAATGTACATAGTTTGGCTTAATCCAATTAACCGTTTTGATCTATCTCTATATATATTTATTATCAAAATGTATGCTGCCTCTCCAAGATCTTTCATCGAAAAACTATTTTTCAGTGAAGTCTTGACAGTATTTAACAAAGGAATGTTGTTTTCGATCAACAATATGCCATCCACATACAGGACAAAAAAACACAGGTGAGCTCCCACTAGCCTTTTTGTAAACACAAGGCTCTTCCCATTTTTTGATGAAGTCAAACCCTTTGACTACCTCATCAAAACGAAGATTCCAACTCCGATAAGCTTGCTTCAATCCATAAATGGACTTTAGCAACTTAAAAACTTTCCCAGCATTCCCCAGACCATCAAGACCTTCAGGTTGTGTCATGTACACATCCTCACTTTGGTTTCCATTTAGGAAAGCTGTCTTGACATCCATTTGCCATATCTCATAATCATAAAATGCGGCAATAGCTAGGATGATCTGAATAGACTTAAGCATAGCGACAGGCGAAAACGTTTCATCATAATCAACACCTTGAATCTGTCTGAAACCTTTCGCCACCAATCATGCCTTATAGATGTGAACATTTCCATCACCATCGGGTGGATCAACCAAGTTCCAAACTTGATTAACACGCATGGACTCCAACTCGGATGCAATGGCTCCAAGCCATTTCTCAGAGTCTAGTCCCATCACTTCTTCCGCATAGGTCTTGGGTTCATCATTGTCGAAAAACAACACGTCGTGATGCCCAGTGGTCAAGAACATGTATCTTTCTAGCACCTGGACTACTCTCGTGGCTCTCGAACCTCTTCGAGATGCACAGTCCTCCCACTAACTCCTTTTGAGAGAAACTCCTTCTCAAGGAACACACCATTTCGAGCGACAAGCACTTTGCCCTCCTCTCTATTATAGAAATAGTATCGTTTGGATTCCCTAGGATACCCCACAAAGAAGTACATGTCAGACATAGGACTGAGCTTGTTAGACATCATACATTTGACATACGCCTCACATCCCCAAATCTTTAGAAAAGACAAACTGGGATGTCTCCCAGACCATATCTCATATGGCGTCTTCTCCACCGACTTAGATGGAACTCTATTAATCGTGAAAGTTGTGGTTTCTAAAGCGTCACCCCAAAAGGATAATGGAATATCAGTGTGACTCATCATGGATTGCACCATGTCCAACAAAGTGTGGTTTCTCCGATCGGACACCCCATTCTATTGAGGCGTGCTGGGTGGAGTCAGTTGTGGAACAATTCCACATTGCTCAAATATTCACCCCCACAATCCGATCGTAGAAATTTAATTGTCTTGCCTGTATGATTTTGTACCTCATTCTAGAACTCCTTGAACTTTTCGAAGGATTCCCACTTATGCCTCATCAAGTAGACATAGCCATATCTACTAAAATCGTCGGTAAAAGTAATAATCCTTTCTTAGTCGTGAGACTCATTGGACCACACAAATCAGTATGTACTATGGCCAATAGCTCACTTGCCCTCTCACTTTGTCCACTGAAAGGCATCTTTGTCATTTTGCCAAGTAAACAAGACTCGCATGTGTCATATGATTCAAAATCAAATGACTCCAAAAGTCCATCACTATGGAGCTTCCATACATGCTTCTCATTTATATGACCCAAATGACAATTCCAGACGTAGGTGGGATTCAAATCATTGAGTCGTTGTTTCTTAGTATTAATGTTATAAACGTGTGCATCATCAAGACTTAGGATATACAATCCATTTATTAATGGACAAACACCATAAAGCATGCCATTCGAAAAAATTGAACAACTCTTGTTCTTTATTACGAATTCAAAACCATTTTCCTTTAAACATGAAGAAGAGATAATGTTTCTGCCTAAGGCGGGAATGAAATAACAATTATTCAACTCCAAAACTAATTGTGATGGTAGTGACAGTGAATAGACGCCGACGGCCAACGCTGCAACCTTTGCACTATTCCCGACGTGGATATCAATTTCGCTACTTGCATACTTTCATACTCTACTCATCCACTGCAATGATTTGCAAGTATGAATCATTGATCCGGTATCAAATACCCATGAATCATTTGGACGAGTAACAAGATTAATGCCAATAACATTAATACCTGAAGTGGAAGTCCCACTTCCCTTCTTGTTTTTCTGCTCTTCCAAGTACACCTTGCAATTGCGCTTCCAATGCCCAGGCTTGTGGCAATGGTGGCACATATCAGAGTTGGTAGGACCAGACCTAGACTTTCCAATTGGTTTATACTTTTTCACTAGATATCGCTTCTGTAATCTTAGCCTTCTTCCTCCTCCTCTTTATGCCCTCTTTCGGAACAACCATCACATGGTTTGGAGCCTTTCTAGTACCACTACTAGAAAACACCCCCTATAGCTAGTGTTTTCTCCAGACCAACCATGTTGTAGTTCATGATGAACGGCTCAAAGCTTAGTGGGAGCGATTGGAGAACGACATCAATAGCGAGGTACGGATCCAGTGGAGTGCCCAGTCTCTCTAGAGTCTCCACGCAACCAATCATCTTGATCATGTGAGGGCTCACTAGGCTCTTGTAGGACCAAAAGTAGCGACCAAAGGGGGGGGTGAATGGGCGCCTAAAAACTTTCTCCTAAATTAAAGACCTAATCCCAACACCCAAACGAACTTAACCAGACAAATAAAAATAGCAAAGAAAATTACAGGAACTAAAATTGTCTAGCCTAAAAATGGCCGGTGTCCTAATTAAAATGATATTAAAGATAAACTAAATAAAAATACTGCAGTAAACAAAAACTCCTAGAAATATCACGAAATATCTATATAGTAGTATAGAAATAAAATACTAATCAAATGAATAAAACATGGATCATTCAAAAATTAATTCAGAAATAAACCTAAAATATTGCACGTAAAACTAGAATAAAAATATTACTGCAACAAATAAATTTTTCTTATTATATGAGCAGATTAAAAACACTTAAATAAATAATACGAGATACGTAATAAAAAATCAACTTACTCTAAATAAAATTTGAAATTACTAAAATACTCTTAGAAAAATCAACTGACTCAAATAAAAAATATTCTGGACATAAAAGCTAAATATTAATATCCTAAAAAACAAAATAATCATCGGTTGTCAGTTTTGCGCCGAAACTGACAAAGCGTCCACCGTCTTCGCACTGGGTACCCGAATTGGGCCGACCCGACCCCGCAGCTTCCTCAGCCCAGCAATCGCTCGTCGCCCGTGTACCTATGTCAAACCCGGTAAACAGACCAGTGGATCCTCTACCGCTCCTAGCCCATGTACCCAGATTGGGCCAGCCCGATTGCGCAGCTCCTCTACCCGACTGTCGCTCGCTACCCGTGTACCTGAGTCACAAGCACCCTAGACATGACAGGTCTTCATGTCTCTTGTTGACTTCCGTTGACAATCACTCATCATATCTGGAGCATAAGAACCATGCTCTTCAACATGGTTTCTCAATCTCCCCCTTGATGAGTGCATTGTCAACACACTCTTTAGCACTTCTTCAAAACCTGCAAAAACATGTGGAAACACGAAAAACAAAAACAAAAGAAAATAGAAGGAAGAAAATAAAAGTTTAGCCCTAAAGACAAAAAGTCAAATAGAAGCAAGAAAACGGTCATTGTGGTTAACCAAAAAATAGGTGCAATCTCAGAACTACCAACAAGGATATACAGACTAATGGCGAAATACTTAAATACAACCCCTGAAATAAATCCCAGAGAAAGGCAAAAATGTCCCCTAAACTCTAAAATTTCTCCCCCTTGTTGACAATTGAACTCATCAAGTGAGACTAAATGCACTCTAAAGAGACATAGACACAAACTCCCCCTGAAATGTAGCTCCCCCTCAAAATATGCCATGAATGCAAATGGGGTGCATGTGGAGTGTGAAAAGCATGCTTCTTGGATATGATTGACTGCTATTACAACATCTAACAGTTATAGTAAAAAATATATTGTCTAAGATACATGACATGATCAGTGCAACATATGATATCTAAAGAGAGTTATTAGCACGCATTTTTCGATTTTTTCAAATCAAAGCATCACCACATTTTCCAGTTGACAGGCAAAGTAAACCATGAGATGCAAAAGCTAACTGATATCTACCAAGACAAGCATTGTCCATAGCAAAGTGCTTCAGCAAACTTGTCATCTTTTTAAATTTTTCAGACTTTTTCTTTTTCCTTTTTATTTTTCATTTCTGCCAGGGTTTATTTGCATGTCAAACCTTATGCTAACCGACCAAGTCAAGCCTAGGCTAGAACTAGGCCATCAGAGGCTTAAGACATTGGTCTTGGCATACATTACACCGTCCTAGTTCATACCAAAGTGCTATGGTAAGCAGTCCAGAACAATGCAATGCGACAAAGCAAACCCACCTGGATCTTTTCTAATAATCATAAAAATGCATACTTTTTTCATTTTATAAATTTTTATCATTTTTATAACACATTTTCATGTTTAAAGCATATAGATGTCCAAGTTGCATATCTGCATCTAACTAAGCATCTAGCTACCAGGCATGTAAAAGATAGCGAAAGCATTCAGCCTACACATGCTAGTTACTAGAAGCAATGGTGATCATTTTTCAAATTTAAAGCATAAAAGCCATGCATATGACAAATATCAGATATATCATGTGAATTGAAACAGAACATGATCATCGACAAGTAATCAAAAACATATACTAGCTAGAGTAAGTAAAGCAGATTAATCATATAACAGAAGCAATCTTAAAATGTGATTGATGATTATGCATGATATGAACGCACATAAAAAGACTCAATAAAAAATAAAGAAGAAAAAAAACTGACTCAAAGTATCCTAAAAAGGATACACAACTCCCAAATCCCCTCGCAAATGCTCAAAAGTAGACTGATCTAGGGGTTTGATAAAAATATCAGCCAACTGCTGATGGGTATCAACATGAACAAGATCTATGACCCCTTTCTCATATTTATCCCTCAGAAAGTGAAAGCGCACATCAATATGTTTGGTTTTTGAATGAAGACATGGGTTTTTCCCTACACTAATTGCACTAGTGCTATCACAAAACAAAGGAACTCTGGAAGAAAAGAACAACCCAAAATCTCGCAAAGTAGAAATCATCCAAACCAACTGTGAGGAGCAGCTAGCAGCAGCTACATACTCAGCCTCGGTAGTAGAAAGCGCAACTCCAGATTCTTGTGATAAGACCAAGATACAAGCGAACAACCAAGAAGCTGGCAAGTACCGGAAGTCGACTTGTGATCCAGTGTGGCGCCCCGATTTATCGAATCAGAACATTATTGAATTTGCATAGAAAAACAATAATAACAAGAGGTTCATCATGCGACATCGTACATACAGACAATCTTTCATGGTTCGCAGACCACATTATTACACAAGTGTAAAATTAAAAGAAACTATGAAAATAAACTGCATGACGAACGCCTTCTTCGGGATCGTTTTCTTGACTGGGTCGCTACTCCAGACCATCTTCCTCGTAGTACGCATCCTCTGAAGTGTTTGTCCAACGGGTATGAGTACAAAAGTACTCAACAAGCCGCCACAAATGCAAGTAGTGATGCAAGGTAATAACAAAGGATGTATAATGGCTAAAAGTGCGGGAAAGTACACTTTTCATTTATTGCATTTAGTGTAGTCAAATTTTATCATGCGGAATAATAAACATGAACATCAATAATACCTTCTAACTTGAGGAGTACGTTTTCCATCCTCGCACAATAGTCCTTACATGTCAAACCATCATGCACATTCATTCCAAAAGTAAACTAACTGTGGGATGTCACGCAACACGCCCTTGACCGTGGGCTCGGCTTTTCGAAAAGATTTATGACTCTGATCCGAGGTGTACTACTGTACCACAAGGCACGCACTCATCCCAAACACCAACGTGTAACGAGATGACCCATACCACGGGAACTCGTGCCAAAACCTCAGCATGAAATGCTCCAAGCGATAACCACCCGCTCTAGGTTTCGCCGGCGCGCCGGGCCGCATCCCAGCTAACGTCGCACCCCTTTTGCGCCACGTCCGTCCAAGCCACCCGCAGGTGCTGCTTGACCCATCTCCAAGTCTTGGCCTCTGTTTGGAACACTCCATACCTTAGTTAGGACTTACCCATTAGACTTGTGGTTAGTACGGAAGTGTATTGCAATGGATCCCATAGATCGGTCCTTATAGTGCCCCGGGTGCTACCGACCAATGCCCTAGCTTGCACCCGGAACCCACCATGCATGCAATCACAACCAAAACTCTATCACCAACAGCATTCCAGAGATGAGAATAACAGGGATCATATAGTAGATTCCAATCGCTACGACTCATTTTTAATCCTATAGCAATCGTGTCGATACATTGGACACTAGCTAATAATACTAATCATATGGTGACAAGGAGTTTAGGCTAGATAGCATGGCTTGGGTTGCACATCAAGGTCGGGGGATCCTAAATAAATATATTGTAAGGGTTTCATTTGACTAATGCATGTGTATCCTATGTGTTTAGTGATAGTTGAGTAAAACATGGGTTCAATATGCTCAAAAGATTGGTTTGGTGACTCGCCTTGTTCAGCAAAAGGAGAGGGAGGGACTTCCGGGAAGTATTCCGGCTCCTCGGCGACGTCGTAGTCTTCCCAATATAAATAAAAGGAAATAAATTCAACATCCACTTAAACAATCTAAAACCACACAATAAGCATATAGGTTTTGCTTGGGTTAATTTGAAGACAACAAGTTGTTAAGTTTCTAAAATTTATTTTATGAATAATTTAAAATGAACTAGAATGTAGTTTGGTCATTTATAAAAGCGGTTTTAATTGTGAATAATCTTAATTAAAGTTTTCTAATTAATTTAAAATAAAAGCGTCAGGGAAAATTTAGTGGTTTCATTAAATTAACAGGAAATGAATAAATATAAATTTTGCTGAAATTTAAATAATTTATTTTGAACTTTTTCCTTAAAGAGCATTTGGATACTTTATTAAATAAACATGAAATGTCCACAGAAAACATACTGTTTTTATTGTATGAACATGTAGAGAATAATATTACAAATTTTCTGGAATTGAAATGGTAATTTTTGGAGTTCAAATGCGCAAGATATGAATTTTAGAAGTTCAAAAGCATTTCTAGAATTTAATTTAAACCAAAAACAGGTGTCGGTCCATGGTGAGTTGAGTCCACCGTGCACCCGCGCACTGTGCACGTGCGCCTGATCAATATCCACCGTTGGATCGCGATCGGGCGGTCACGGGCGAGGCGGGGGAGTTAAAATGACGTGGACGACTGAGATTAAAATGTTGAACCGGTATGCGATGGATGGCCCAGATCCATTGTGGGTTTTAAATACTAATGGACGCACGAGATCACACCGTACCGCTTCGCTACGATCCAACGCATCAGATTAAATCACGAGACAACCTAACTTCCGCCGTTGGATCGGGATCGCACGGTCGGGAATGAATCCGACACGGCACGGGTAGTTTACCGCGCCGGTCATCTTCTCCGGTGACGGCGAGCGGGCCAGAGGCCACGGCGAACGATGGCGGTCCTAGCTAGGCCTAGAAATGGAAAGAGGATGCCTAGGGGATCACGAGGGTACCTTAGGCGAGGCGAGAGGTCGAGAGGGCGTGACCGGCGACGAGGGTAGACAGCGAGGTTGTTCGGGTACTTGTCGGCGACGGAGATCCGGCGAGGTTCGGCGTTGATGGAGGGGTGGCCGAGGTCGGTGATGTCCTTGTGGTCATGATGGTGTGGTCGGCGATTAAAAATAATTACAGAAAATGTATTAAAATATTTGGGCTACTTCCAAGGTTGATAAAAATTTGAAAAAATTCTCAAAAATATATCTTGGCCTTGGGATCACATACAAAATTTCCTAGCCCCTGGTTTGGTCATTTCATCTAGGTTCTAGTTCAAAAATGTTAAGGAGGGCATTAAAGGTATTTCCAAAATAAATAATTCCAGGAAAATAGATTAAATGATATTTTTATTTCTTTGAAAATTTGGGGTGTTACATCCAGCCGGCACCCACCGAAATCAGCATTGGAAAAACCAGCTAAATCAAGAGACGATGATGCAGAATATTAAAGAACTAGATCAGGAGCATAAGTAAGGTACCTGAAAATACGCTTGACAGCCTGTCAGTGATATGCGCGTGGTGAGGACTGAAAACGCGTGCACACACCCACGGCAACTGAATGTCCGGTCTCGTCGCAGTCAAGTATACCAGTGATCCGATCATCCCTCGATACTCTCTGTCGTTTACCTTGACGCCGTTCTCGTCTTTGTCCAGACCTCCAGTTGTACCCATTGGGGTCATCTGGGGCTTCAGCTCTCCACCAAAGTCAAATTTCTTCAGCATGTCCCGTGTGTACTTACCATGGTGGATGAAAATGACGTCCTTGGTCTACTTGATCTGGAGCCCTAAGAAGTACTTGAGTTCACCCATGAGACTCATCTCAAACTCGCTATGCATCTACTCAGAAAACTTGGACACACGCTCATTAGTAGAACCACCAAAAATAATATCATCCACGTATATCTGAGCAACCAATAAGTCTGAGCCATCTCTAAGCAAGAAAAGAGTCTTTTCCACAAAACCCATCACAAAACCTTTCTGCAACAAGAACTGCTTCAAGCGATCATACCAAGCCCTAAGGGCTTGCTTCAGACCGTATAAAGCCTTCTGCAACTTGAAAACATGTCGAGGAAACTTAGTGTTCTCAAAACCGGGGGGTTGCTTAACATAGACCTCCTCCTCTATATACCCATTCAGAAAAGCACTCTTGACATCCATTTGAAAAAGCTTAAAACCTTTAGAAGCAGCAAAGGCGAAAAGAATATGAATGGACTCAAGACGGGCAACAGGGGCGAAGGTCTCTTCAAAATCAATACCTTCTTTTTGGCAGAAACCCCATGCCACTAATCGAGCTTTTTTGCGCACCACAACACCATCTTCTCCTTGTTTGTTCTTAAACACCCACTTGGTGCCTATGGTGTTGCATCCAGGTGGAAGCTCAACTAGTGTCCAAACCCGATTGCGAATAAAGTTTTCAAGCTCTTCTTGCATGGCGTTTATCCAATTTGAATCGGAAAGAGTATGAGAAACGTCTCCGAGCTCAAAAGTAGCAACAAAAGTAGACTCAGCAAACATAGCAAGAAAACCAACTGAAGACCGTAAGGATCTCTCAATAAGATCACCGATGATGAGCTCTGAGGGGTGATCACGCTGAAGTACTCGGGATCCTAGGTGATCTAAAGTCACCTCACCGGAGTCAGCAACTCGCTTCTCTGGACTCGGCTGATAAGTCATCTCACCGGAGTCAGCAACTAGAACCTCTCGACTCGGCTGAGGAGGCTCGATCGAAGTAGAAGGAGTGATCAGAGGTCCGGCCTCATCCTCAGTCGAAGTCTTAGAAGGTGTGGGGTCTGCAGGCGGTGCAGAGGGCCCACCCTCATCATCAGCAGGAGTGTCATCATCTTCCTCAAAGATGGACTCTCCAAGCTCATCATCTCCAGAAAGCTCAAAAGAAGGAGTTAGTGAAGGCATGGACTCATCAAAAGAAACCTCACAAGTCTCGACAAGCAGCTGAGAGTCTAGGTTCCAAACACGAAAGCCTCTAGAATGCAAAGCATAACCAAGAAAGACTCCATCACAACAACGAGACTCAAACTTGTCCAAATGCCCTCCCTTTTTGAGCACAAATCACTTACATCCAAAAGAACGCAAATGACTCACCTTGGGCTGTGTGCCAAACCGCAACTCATATGACGTCTTACCCAAGTAAGCTCTAAGAAAAATACGGTTAGCAACATAGCAAGCCGTGTTCATTGCTTCAGCCCAAAAGCGCCTAGGGGTCCTATGCTCAAAGAGCATCGTCCTAGCCATCTCGACAAGTGTGCGGTTCTTTCGTTCCACAACACTGTTCTGTGGGGGAGTGTAAGGAGCCATTGTCCGAACGAATTGCTCGCATCAGACCATTGTTCTTGTTCTTAAGCTTCAAAAATGAACATACTGGATAGTCTCATCCTTAAACTCTAGAAAGTAAACCCACGAGAATCGAGAAAAATCATCAACTATCACATGGGCATACCACTTCCCACCGACTGAGCGTACTCGAGCTGGACCTATTGTATCCATGTACAGCAGCTCTCTTGGGTACGAAGTCATCACCTGAGTCACAGGTGCCTGAGAAGCGGCAACCATTTTCCCATGATGACATGGATGACACACTAGATCCTTCTCCATCTTAAGCTTAGGCAATCCTCGGATAAGGTCCATAGAACTCAATCTGACAAGCAGATCAAAGATGAAATGACCAAACCTTCTATGCCACTTCCAGAGCTCAGAGGAGGATCCAGCCATCAGACAGCGAGAAGGGCCACAAGAGCTAGAGAAATCAATACAAAAAACCTTACCGAAAGGTAAGATCTGGCAAACTAAAGATCCTCTAGAATCAATAACAGAAGACATGCCCTTCTTAAATCGAACCTCTAAACCATCCTCAAGAAGTTGCGAAACAGAAATTAGATTAAAATTCAGATTTCCAACTAAAGCAATATTATTTAAAGAGAAATAATCAAAGATGTGAATCGACCCAATACCTTGTACCTTCCATTGACCACTATTCCCGAAAGTGATGTATGCCTTGGAGCTCGGGGGAGAGAGGCTGGAGAACCATTTGTGGTGTCCCATCATATGGCTAGAAAATCCTAAATCCATGATCCACACGTCCTCCAGTCCTCGATCCTGCAAGATCAATGGTCATGAGTGGGAGCAAACGGTCGAACACCAGGTTTAGCAAAGGTGCTAAACCAGTGTCGAGCTATCTGCTCGTAAGTAGGAAAGTAGAAGGAATCATATGAGTCTAGACAAAAATGAGGCTCAAAGCGTGATCCTCTGTTCTGCCTAAAATCACGGCCACGAGGTCCAAAACCGTATCCATAACGATCTGGAACTCTACCGGAACGAAAACCACCCTCCGGAGCACGGTTCATAAAAATCGTCTCCTCTACCACCACCTACACGACGTGGCCTGGCCTCTAACCTCTCTCTACGTCAAGGAACTCTCTGTCTACCACCCTGCTGGTAGAACTGATCCTGCCCACCTCGAGCTCTCTCTGCTCGCTCAACCCGCTTCCTCCTGAAGCAAAACTCCTCACGATGCCCGTCTCTCTAACAAAACTCACAGTGATAGGTAGGCTTCTTGGGATGTGGTTGAGGCTTGGGATTCTTAGGCTTGGTGGTGTTGGGTGTAGTATCTTTGGTGTGAGAGGGTCCAGGTATGGAATCAAGAGAAGTGTGGAGAGGTTTAGTCTTTGGGACCCAAATTTGATTTTTAGGTGGACCTTTAGGTTGTTCTCGGAACACTCCATCCTTGGGCTGACAATCCTTAAAGGACTCAGTGGAGTGAGTCTTGGGATATCTCTGTTCGGGAGTCATCTTACTCCACTCCACTACTCGGCTAATGGCACTCTCAAAATCAGCCTTGGTATAGGGGTAACCTAACCCAAACCCATCTTGTCTCTTGAACTGCTGGATCATCATGCCGAACTGTGGCTCTCTGGCACTAAAACAACTCAGGATTTGACAGAGGTAAAAGTTCTCGTTCTGAACATCAGCTAGCTCCTCTCTCAAGGAAGCTAACACCTCCACCTAAGACAAGCAGATCTCACACTCTCTATCAGCTTGTACAGACTTCTCAGCTTTTATCTTGATCAACTCGATTCTCATGGACAAGCAGTCCTCACAAACAGTGGGTGGAACTGACAAGGTCTCAATCTCTAGCTTAGTCTGCTCCATCTCAGCTCTCACTCCAACTAACTCGCCCAACTGATCATCACTCTTGGCTCTCAGCTCAGTTATACTAGCTAAATGGGATGGGCAGTATACACAGGGCACGACGACAGTGGCATGAGCATCTTTCAGTTCCCGCTGAGCGCTTTCAAGCTTAGTAGCCATAGCGTCTCTCTCATCTACTCTTTCTATGTACCTGGACTCTAGAGTCGTCAGATCACACAACAACACCTCACAGTTTGGGCACTCACTACTACCACCCAAGCAAGGGGAAGAAGACAGACTCTCAATCTTGCCATTCGCCATGGCAAGCCCACTCTCAAGCTCATCTATCCTCTTTTTAGCCCCTCTAAGTAGTTTCTCATGATACTTCAACTCCTGACGGTTCTGTTCTAGTAAATTAACAACTTCTTGTTCATAGGAGGATACCTTTACATCGTCGTCATCGTTGGAGTCGTCGGAGGAGCCCTTTTCTTCCTTATCCCCAAGAGCCATTGAACAGAAGCTCTTGCGAGGTCTTCGGCTGTGACGCGAGCGACTCTTTGGCTTGTCCCCGAAGGCCATGAAGTAGAGGCCCACTGGATCGTCCCTATTCTTCCCCTTCCTGATCACGATCTCTTCATCACTTGAACTTGAAGATGAGGAGGAATACGAAGATCTCTTGGAGTAGCTTTTCTCCATCTCGGCGAAGAAGGACTTGTCTCACTTCTTGTTCTCACGATTATAGTCCTTCAGAGCCTTTCGAAAGAATCTTGTCTTGGGCTTGCCCTTTGTGGAAGTGGAGTTGTTGTACTTGTCGAAGTCGTAGGAGTTACCGCAGGTTCCCTTCTTGTAATTCTTCCACTTGGGGCAGTCAACGATGAAATGATCTGGATCACCACACTCAAAGCATCCGGATTTTTGGTCGTGTCTTTTAAGCATTCATTTATCATAGACACGTCGCACCCGGTTGTTAAACAAACACAGATCATCATCTCCTAGCGAATCAAGCTGATCCTCAGAGATAAACATCAAGGAAAATACAGTACAACTCAAGGCAGTAGGATCAGAAGACGATGTCGCAAGGGCCAGAGTTTTTGAGCCAGAAACCGTGAGATTTGATCTCAACTGGATATCAACCTCTGAGGCCTTGAGCTTACTAAAAAGCTCTGCGACCGTCAAGGTATCATAGGAAGCGCTCTCAACAATAGAAGAAACCTTGATCTCCCAGATCTTAGGGTCCAAGGTATGAAGAACCTAGAGCGCCTGTTCATGATCTGAGACCAGCTGATCACGCTCGGCCTTGTTGACCTGAAGCTTGTTAATGATCGATTAAAAACAACCAAACAAAGCCTCAACAGTCTCACCCAGCTTCTGTGAGAAATTTTCATACTCACGCCGGTAGGTCTGATATAGCCTAGCCTTGACCTGAGCCATCACCTCATGGTGTGCCTGAAGGGTAGCCCAGATCTCTCGAGCAGTGGTGAGATGGCTAACATGCTCAAACTCACTAGGACCTAGATAAGAGAATAAAGTGTTCACCACTTTACTATTGTTTTGATGCTGGGCAATTATATTAGCAGAAGTACCCTCAACAATAGGCACTATGGTGAAAGTAGGGTGAACACAAATATCCCAAATGTCCGAGCTCTGGCTCATCAGATAGGCTCGCTGGCGAGTCTTCCAATAAGTGTAGCCAAAAGCTACAAGGGACGGGATTTTACCAGAAGACATCATGATCACTACCTGGGTTTAAAACCGGTTAAGGTATGTGAAAAACCCTAACCTCGCTCTGATACCACTTGTAGGACCGAAAGTAGTGAGCAGAGGGGGGGTGAATGGGCGCCTAAAAATTTCTTCTAAATTAAAGACCTAATCCCAACACCAAAACGAACTTAACCAGACAAATAAAAATAGCAAAGTAAATTACAGGAACTAAAATTGTCTAGCCTAAAAATGATCGGTGTCCTAATTAAAATGATATTAAAGATAAACTAAATAAAAATACTGCAGTAAATAAAAACTCCTAGAAATATCACGAAATATCTATATAGTAGTCTAGAAATAAAATACTAATAAAATGAATAAAACATGGATCATTCAAAAATTAATTCAGAAATAAACCTAAAATATTGCACGTAAAAACTAGAATAAAAATATTACTGTGGCTAATAATTTTTTCTTATTATATGAGCAGATTAAAAAACACTTAAATAAATAATACGAGATAAGTAATAAAAATTTAACAGATTAAAAATTTAAATACGACATTATTTTTTTATACTAATTAAAACTAGATAACTACAAAATTATTAACTAGATTTAATCTACCTAAAAATAGGAGATTAAGAAAGGACTAACCTGCATCAGCGGTGCTGCAAAAAAACAATCGCCGGAAGAACACGCATGCGCTGCTGTTTGCTGTGGCCGTGGAAATCTGCTTCCTGCTGCACTGTGCTTCTCGGCTGCCGTGCGTGAGAAGCAAAAATAGCGAAAGAAGCCACGCCATTGTCTTGCCGCAGAAGATCCGAGTGCCTCGGTCTCCACACCCCCGCTGCCCTGTGCACCCGATGCAACGTGCTCCGTGCGTCATGCTATGTGAATGACCGCTGCAAGCGCAGCCTAGCGCAAGTGCTAGCCGCTGCCAACCCGCCGTATAGCTGCCTGGTCACGCTACAGTCTCCGCGCGTCGAACACCGTGCCACGGTTGCCGAAATCCCCTGCTGCTGTTGAAACTGCTTGCTTCTCAGGCACGGCAAACCATACAACAGACGTAGGGAAAAGTTGCCGCTGTGCGCTGCATGCGGCTGGTGGGTCCCACGGAGAAAAGCTGGGCGCCTTGCTTGCTCCGCAACGCAGTGCTGTTTTCCGCACCGATCGAAAAACCAGTAATCGCCGGCGGCGCTTTCAGATTGAAAAGGCTGAGCACGTCGGCAGGGGAAGGAGAAAAAGAACACCAAAAACTTGTGATGGACTGTAGATTGATCTCGGGAAAAAATAACAGTCACCCTATCCCTGAGGAGGTAGGGGCCTATTTATTGACGACCCATAATACATGATAAAGACTAATTTACCTCTAGGGTAAATTACACTGACTCTAAATAAAATTCGAAATAACTAAAATACGCTTAGAAAAATCAACTAACTCAAATAAAAAAATATTGTAGACTTAAAAACTAAATATCAATATACTAAAAAACAAAATAATCATTAGTTGTCAGTTTTGCGCTGAAACTGACAAAGTGTCCACCGTCTTCGCACCGGGTACCCGGATTGGGCCGACCCGACCACGCAGCTTCCTCAGCCCGTGTACCTGAGTCAAACCCGGTCAACAGACCAGTGGATCCTCTACCGCTCCTAGCCCATGTACCCGGATTGGGCCAGCCCGACTCAACGACTCCTCTGCCCCGCTGTCGCTCGCTGCACATGTACCTGAGTCACACGCGCCACAGACACGGCAGGACTTCATGTCTCTTCTTGACTTCCGTTGACAATCACTCATCACATCTGTCGCATAAGAACCATGCTCTTCAACATGGTTTCTCAATCTCCCCCTTGATGAGTGCATTGTCAACATCCTCTTTAGCACTTCTTCAGAACCTACAAAAACATGTGGAAACACGAAAAACAAAAACAAAAGAAAATAGAAGGAAGAAAATAAAAGTTTAGCCCTAATGACCAAAAGCCAAACAGAAGCAAGAAAACATTCATTGTGGTTAACCAAAAAATAAAGACTAAAAATAGGTGCAATCTCAAAACAACCAACAAGGATATACAGAGTAAAGGCAAAAGACTGGAATACTCCCCCTGAAATAAATCCCAGAGAAAGGCAAAAATGTCCCCTAAACTCCAAAATTTCTCCCCCTTGTTGACAATTGAACTCATCAAGTGAGACTAAATGCACTCTAAAGAGACATAGACACAAACTCCCCCTAAAATGCAGCTCCCCCTCAAAATATGTCATGAATGCAAATGGGGTGTAGATGGCGTGTGAAAAGCACACTTCTTGGATATGATTGACTGCTATTACAACATCTAACAGGTATAGTAAAAAATATACTATCTAAGATACATGACATGATCAGTGCAACAGATGATATCTAAAGAGAGTCATTATCACGCATTTTTCGATTTTTTCAACTAAAAGCATCACCACATTTTCTAGTTGACAAGCAAAGTAAAGCATGAGATGCAAAAGCTAACTGATATCTACCAAGATAAGCATTGTACATAGAAAAGTGCTTCAGCAAACTTGTCATCTTTTTAAATTTTTCAGACTTTTCCTCTTTTCTTTTTATTTTTCATTTCTGCCAGGAGTTATTTGCATATCAAACCTTATGCTAACCGACCAAGTCAAGCCTAGGCCAGAACTGGACCATCGGAAGCTTAAGACATTAATCTTAGCATACATTACACCGTCCTAGTTCATACCAAAGTGCTATGGTAAGCAGTCCAGAACAATGCAATGCGACAAAGCAAACCCACCTGGATCTTTTCTAATAATCATAAAAATGCATAAATTTTCCATTTTTCTGAATTTTTATCATTTTTATAACACATTTTTTATGTTTAAAGCATATAGATGTTCAAGCTGCATATCTGCATCTAAGTAAGCATCTAGCTACCAGGCATATAAAAGATAGCGAAAACATTCAGCCTACACATGCTAGTTACCAGAAGCAATGGTGATCACTTTTCAATTTTAAATCATAAAACCCATGCATATGACAAATATCAGATATATCATGTGAACTGAAACAGAACATAATCATCGACAAGAAATCAAAAACATATACTAGCTAGAGTAAGTAAAGCAGATTAATCATATAATAAAAGCAAGCTTAAAATGTGATTGATGATTATGCATGATATGAACGCACACAAAAAGACTCAATAAAAAATAAAGAAGAAAAAAAACTGACTCAAAGTATCCTAAAAAGGATACACAACTCCCAAATCCCCTCGCAAACGCTCAAAAGTAGACTGATCTAGGGGTTTGATAAAAATATCAGCCAACTACTGATGGGTATCAACATGAACAAGATCTATGACCCCTTTCTCATATAGATCCCTAAGAAAGTGAAAGCGCACATCAATATGTTTGGTTTTTGATTGAAGACATGGGTTTTTCCGTACACTAATTGCACTAGTGCTATCACAAAATAAAAGAACTCTGGAAGAGAATAACAACTCAAAATCTCGCAAAGTAGAAATCATCCAAACCAACTGTGAGATGCGCGTGGTAAGGACTGAAAACGCGCGCACACACCCATGTCAAACTGAATGTCTGGTCTCGTCGCAGTCAAGTATAGCAGTGATCCGATCATCCCTCGACACTATCTCTCGTTTACCTTGACGCTGTTCTCGTCTTTGTCCAGACCTCCAGATGTACCCATTGGGTTCATCTGAGGCTTCAGCTCTCCACCAAAGTCAAATTTCTTCAGCATGTCCCGTGTGTACTTACCCTGGTGGATGAAAATGCCGTCCTTGGTCTGCTTGATCTGGAGTACGTTGGCGGGGGAAGGAGAAAAAGAACACCAAAAACTTGCGATGGACTGTAGATTGATCTCGGGAAAAAATAACAGTCACCCTATCCCTAAGGGGGTAGGGGCCTATTTATAGGCGACCCATAATACATGATAAAGACTAATTTACCCCTAGGGTAAATTACACTGACTTTAAATAAAATTCAAAATTACTAAAATACCCTTAGAAAAATCAACTAACTCAAATAAAAAATATTGTGGACTTAAAAACTAAATATTAATATCCTAAAAAATGAAATAATCATCGGTTGTCAGTTTTGCGCTGAAACTGACAAAGCGTCCACCGTCTTCGCACCGGGTACCCGGATTGGGCCGACCTGACCCTGCAGCTTCCTTAGCCCGGCAATCGCTCGCCGCCCGTGTACCTGAGTCAAACCCGGTCAACAGATCAGTGAATCCTCTGCCGCTCCTAGCCAATGTACCCGAATTGGGCCTGCCCGACTCCACGGCTCCTCTGCCCGGCTATCGCTCGCTGCCCGTGTACCTGAGTCACACGCGCCCCAGACACATCATGTCTTCTTGAATTTCGTTGACAATTACTCATCACATCTGGATCATAAGAACCATGCCCTTCAACATGGTTTCTCAGCTCCCTTCAGCCAGCCTACTACCAAACAAGCATTTAGGGTGCCTTTGGTTTGGCTTCCGGAAGCAGCTTTTGCTTCCTGGAAGCCAAAAGCCAAACCACAGGGTATATTTCTACCCAGCGGCTTTTAGTAAAAGCAGCTTTTGGTGCAGTGTAAATGTGAAAGCTCCTCCAGACCTGCTTTCTACGGCTTTTGGCTTTTGGCTTCGCAACCATACAAAATTTCATAAATTGACATTTCAAATTTCATACAACCATACAAAATTCTATAAATTGACATTTCAAATTTCATACAACCATACAAAATTTCATAAATTGACATTTCAAATTTCATACAACCATACAAAATTTCATAAATTGACATTTCAAATTTCATACAACCATACAAAATTTCATAAATTGACATTTCAAATTTCATACCATACAAAATTTCATAAATTAACATTTAAAATTTGATACAACCATATAAAATTTCATAAATTGACATTTCAAATTTCATACAACCATACAAAATTTTATAAATTGACATTTCAAATTTCATACACCCATACAAAATTTCATAAATTAAATTTTTTACACAGCTCACAGCTCAAAGCAGCTTGTTCACAGCCGTTTCAGCCAAACGACTTTGAGCTTTCTCACAGCTGACTTCCCACAGCAGCTTTTCCACAGCCCACAGCCCACAACAGCTTTTTCCCACAGCCACAGCTCAACCAAACACACCCTTAGACACATTATATCTTTCTTGGTCCTAAAATATGGTCTTAAGCCCTACGATCATATCGTCGGCATCACGATCCTCGTATTGTTTTTGAAACTGAGAAGACATGCAGGCAAACATCAGTCAGCTGACATCCATGGAATCACCAGCATGCTTCTCATAAGCACGCTTATCTGTTGTAGAAGCATCTTCTCCTGGTTCATCAGGGTGGGGTTCCTCTAGAACATAATCCTTTTTCTCTTGTTTGAGAACAATTCTCAAGTTTCGATACAAAACCATGAAGTTTGTTCCAGACAATTTATCTCGTTCAAGAATAGATCGCAAATTAAAAACTAGAGTGCTTGTGCAATCGGTATGGCGACTAGAGGGGGGTGAATAGGTGCCTCGGCACTTTCTTTCGAATGTGATGGCCTGGTCAAATCACCCAACGCACCTCTAAACACTCAATTTCAAGTTTTAAACCAATCCGTACAAATTTGAGCTCAAATAGATTCAAAAACCCAAATCAGCTATGTTTCAAGATTTTAATCAACAAATATCTAAATACTCACACAAGAGATCAATTCAAGTTTGTAGTAGTGAAACAACTCGTTTCAATTCAATCTCAAATGTAATCTCTACACTTCTGAAATTTGACGGAAGATGAATAGTAATAATGTATTTCAATGAGGTTCATTATCCATGTGTTAAACCACTTTGAGTATTACAACTTTAGATTAATTCCAATTCAGCATTCAACCTTTAGTTCAGACTCAATACTTGCTTCCTGAAACAGTGATTACCACACATGACTGAAAATAATCAGTAAATACTATTCAATGTCAAGAGCACAAAGGGATTCTTCACTTCTTTCAGTTTTCAGTATATGTCAAGCATGCAAGTGAACTTCAAGTAATTTCAGATTAATACAAATCATCTCACAATATTCAGAACTTGACTAAACAGATTCATTTGAAGTTTAATTGCTGAAAAACAGAATAACTGATTTGAACCATGTGTGATGACAACACTGTAGCATGTTTGGCAAACTTCAATACGGAATCTTGAAGAAGCTAACACACAGACCAAAATTCAATTTCAGCAACACATGTTCTATCAACTGAAAACAGTCCACAATGAGGTTGTTTAAGTCTAGTCTTACAAATAACAGAATAAGATTTCTGATTCAAATACTTAAGCAATAGAACTTGTCTGGTATCAGCACACCAAAAACTGGACGAGATTCCAGAGCCAATTCTGAAAATGCAACAGGAAAAGAACTGAACCAATTTGATTCACCAAAAATTAAACTATCCATTCTGAACATACTTCAAAAGAATAAAAACTTCATTACAAAACTATTGCAATAATTCTTTGTCTAGTAAAAAGGAACTAGACCTTGAATATAAAGACTGCTGTTAAGTAAAAGCTGACAGACAAAACTGAACTTATGAGCAAAGATCATTCAAAAACAGAACTAGGAAAACTTGAATATCAGCTAAACTTCTTGAACATTTAACTATCTATCAGGTTTTAATCATGTATACACAGAGAAAGAGGTAATGGTTCATGAGTAGTATGGACTTCCAAAGGAATTTCTGAAGTATTCAAAAATCAGACAAACACTTGATATGAAACAGTGCAGAACAGATTATGTTTCAATTGCAGAAAAACACAAAGTTCAGATTAAAACTTAAATCACTGAGAACAAGATCAAGGTTCAGAATCAGAGATATTTAATTGAAGCTCAATTGCTGAAAACAGAAATACTCACTAGGACTAAAGTGAACTGAACAGCAGTAATAGAAATGTTTCAATGCTAGGAGCAAAACACAAATGAATTAGAGACAATTCCAGAATAAAAACCAGCACAGAACTTTCCTAATCAATATAGTTTAGTTGATCAGAATTCAATGATGAAATAATTTAGAAATCAGCAAATGGAATCTAGTAACAAAATTTCCTGAATCATTCCTGAACTCAAACAATACTGAAAAAACTGAATTCAGTCAGTTCATATGAGAGCAAAAACTAAAACTGAAACCCAGCCAATCTTCTCAAAAACACACACTGAACATGTATCCATTTCATACCAAGATTCAAACAGATCACAATAGAAAACAGATCAAGGTGTTTAACAATTCAGCATAACAAAAACAGTAGTAAAACACAACATAGACAAGTTTCTCAAATCTTTCTAGGTGAAATTCAGAATTAACTACTTTATCTTTACACAAAATATTTAGTTCATCATTCAAACATGAAATCACTCAAAAACTACTTCAATGATCAACCAAAAGACTGATGAACACTTGATGAAACATTTCATCAAACATGTGGGGAGCACAACCAAAACTGAATCACATTTCAGAATAATTTTTCAGCACTGTGGTGCTTACTTTGTGCATCAAAAAAATTTAGAAGACATCACAGAAACATGTTGTAACTTTCGAAAATGGATCATTCAATCTATTCCCAACAAAAGGTAGATAAACTTCAATATCAACTTCTGCACTAGATTCTCTACAAAACGCAGCACAAAAATGATCACAGCCACAAAATAAACTCTGCGCTGGAAACCGAATTACCAGGAATAGTGTTTTCGAAATCATTGCTGCAGATCTGAAACTGGCTGGAATTCCCTGTTCATCTCACAAGCTGATGCAAACTCAAGTTTTCTCCTCTCTTTTTATTGCAAAATTTGTCTCTAAAGCTCTCAAATGGTTCAGCCAACTTAGGGGGATAATATCCTACCAACTCACGTTCTAGAAGCCCCCAATTAACACATAGACCCTTAGTAATTTCAGATTTAACAATTATGAAAATTACCCTATAAAAACTAAAAGAAAAATTACAAATTGGCTCTCCTTTTAATATAATTTCATAGTAGAGCCACTCTAAAAATTATACCAAAATGTTACACTACAAAACTGAAAATTTAAACTAAAACTAGACACAAATTTATTGAATTAACAAAAACAGTAAACGTTTCGACGGTTTTCTACAAAAACCGACAAAGCCTCTCAACCCTTTGACTCGTGACACCGCTTCGTGACTCCGAGTGCCAGCAAGCCACTTATGCTCTTGATCCCCTCGAGCGGCACAAATGCTTGTCCTAGCCTCCCTCTCGCAAACCCGGTCGACACGCTGTCACAGTCAGCTGTCCGTCCAAGTCTCGCTCCATCTCTTCGTGCACTCTTGAGATCTTCTCCAACTTCGCCCGGCCTCCATGATCCTCCGGCATCAAGCTCCCCGCTCGACCCTCGATCACCCACCGTCGACAGTCGGTCAGCATCTCCTCCCTGCACAAACAAGACAAGCCAAAACAAGAACGCGACGCACCGCCGAAGCCCTCGGCAGCCAAACCTTCATTCCACATCGAAACCCTCGATGCACTCAAACCAACACTTCACCACTCAACCGCTCAGATGCTCATCCTTGTCAATCACTTATCATCCAGACTGAAATCTCCCTTGGTTTCTCAGTGCTCTTAACAGTAGACGTAGTAGGTGCCATTATCTACAAAAGATTAAATGTGAGGTTTAGCACTATGCAATGCTTATCTTTTATCCAATAAAGGATGTTCCACTATCTAAACCAGTCACTTTCCCACTCATGACTAATAGTGGTGCAAGATCCATGGTCACACTGTCTCCTAGTGAGCTTTAGCATCACTGCTAGAAGCTAGTTGTCATAGGTAAGCAACTCCTTGCTAATCACATCGTATGTGACTCTTATCGTTGGAGAAGCATCAAATGCTCAACCCAAACTCCTATTCTCCAAGGCCCAGAACCGTTTTGATAGCCTCGTATAGTGAACCAATACTATGCGTGCAGAAGTCCGACTTCCGCCCCAACTGGTCGAGATAAAAGATAGCACCCTACTTTGGCAAACCCACTATCGATGAGCACGAACCCTGGTGGGTGCAGCTATTGGGAAGAGCATCAATACTTAATTTTCTGAGGGAAAACTACTCTAGAATCGTAACGTCCCTAGCGTACACGAAACATGCATGAATAGAATAACAAGAACATAAGAAAGCATCACATGTAATCATATTAACTGTGACATAGCATGACCTTTTTCACATGGTGATCTCCATCTCCATGGCTCCCTTCTTTGAGTGCGTGCCCCCGGCCTCCATGAAGAGTACTAGTCTATCTCGCATAGGCTATACTAATTACATGGGCCAAAGCACCGCAGAAACGACATGCAAGCCGTAATGAATTTTACATTAGCCTTTGGATATAAATAACCATGACACGCAGGCCATATTTAATTTACATTCATTGCATGCATCTCATACATCACATTTATCCAAGGCCATGCCAGCGACGACATTCTCTGCAAAATAAAGTTAGACGAGGAATCTACAAATGACTGGATTCTGGATCTGAAAAACCCAGGTCAGCAAGCTCGGTTTTTCAAAATCGCGCGCGTCAGAACTTCCGATCTGGCATTGGAACATCGGATCTCTTAGAACTTCCGATCAATATCAGAATCCTGCATCACAACAATTGCCTTTTGTATCGAATCATTATTCGATATCGGAACATCCGATCCGCCATCGGAACTTCCGATCTGTCGTGGACAGAAACAGATTTAATCTATTTTTCCACCATGTATCTCCATACATGAGGGATGCATATCGAACACTACGCACGTAGGCTCTAATACCACTATTGGGGAATAGGGGAGCTACGCTAGCCGGCAAATTGAAAATTTCTGCCCTATGGCCCTAGGCTCATGCACGTGTGAGATCATAGATCGTTACCTTCTAGCACTTGACGTGCTAGGTGCAGCGGAAGAAGAGGTTTATGAAGCGCATCTAGCATATCCTCGCTTTGTCCCGGCCCTTCCTCGCTGATCCAATCGATGAAGAAGTCGCCTTCCTCGTGGTGATGACCACGAGCATCACTTATAGAGCAACGCCTCCACGAAGTCCACACATACATGGATGGAGTTCCTCCCTTGGCAGCGTGCTAGCACCGCACGTGAGAAACATGGAGTCCTTGATCTCAACGTTTGAGACCAAGAAAGGAAGGAGAGGACTCTTGGGTGGCTAGGTCTAATCTAGGATTATTCCTTGTCCCAAGACCTCCTCCTCTCCTTATATAGGGCTGAAAGCACCCATGGGTCGTGCACATCTTGGAACCCAAAAATTAGCTACAACTAATCTGTATTCGTAACAGATCTAATCCGATACCCCACATCGGAACATCCGATCCTGGATCAGATCTTCTGACAATATATTTTTCAGGTCTCCAAATTCAGCACGACACTCAACAGATCTTATCTATTTTTGCCCACCTCGGAACTTCTGATACCATATCAGAACTTCTGATCAGTACAAAAATTCCTCGATTCCAAATCGGATCTTCAGGCTCATCGGAACATCCGATACCATATCGGAACTTCCGAAGCAACAATTGCTCTCTGTACCGAGACCTGAAATTAACTAGAACTTCCGATACTCACTATCGGAACTTCCGATCCATTGAATTTTCTTGAGCATAACCTTCAAGGTTAACCCAAATAGGACTTTGCACTTAGAACCGGGCTGCATCGTCTTGATCTCTGGCGAAGAGGTGAGTCTTGCCACCCCAAAAGTCACGTCAATTAAGGTTTGTTCTTTGAGGCTTCATCATATCAATCTCTTGGGGTATCGGCCCGATTGATGTGATCGTCGGGTTTATCTAGGTATATTTTGCTAGGTCTAAGGTTGCATCAATTTGATCTCTTAGATTGATGTGAATTAGGTGTCATAGTTTCAGTCTTCATCGGTTAAGTTTGACTTCTTTATCTATTGTATCTTGTTCATGCTATGTACCATTCATCTAAATAAAGTATGCTCGATGCATTCAAGTGTTATTGATTTGTCGTGATCAACGATTGTCTCAATCAGGCCTGATCTTGTAGTTGCGGTGATTTGATGATATGAATATGTTATTTGGCATGCTAAGTTTTGTTTCTACTGGAGTACAAGCCGATAGGTTATCTTGGTTTCCACACTATGTTCTATCTCTACCCGAGGGGCAATCATTGGCCCTATTGAACAAGGACGTTATCTCATCGACTGATAGAGTATTTAGACCGATAGCGTGGGCGTGGTCATCGACCCCATGGACGATAAGTGTATATTTTTCTATGATTCCCTTATCAATTGCAGGGTCAAACTGATTGGCACACTCAGAACCTTCTAAGACTATATGTCCTATACTAGAGTTAAGCAGATCTCTGAGACCACACGTGTGACCAAAATATACACCAACAAGTACCTTCCTGATAGGAGGATGCGCCCAACCTTCACGGTGTAGAATCAAAGATACTCGTGAAACCTGACGAGTCTTGTGCAGCCAACCGTTGCATGTGCAACAACCTGCAGCACGGAGTTCGCCCAACCTCTCGTTGTCCACTCAACCAAGTCAAGCGGATTACAATCCTCATCACAATCACAAAGGGCTTGCAAATGAAACGTTTGACAGTTTCTGGTCTCCACATTAAGTCGGTGATAACTCTCTATTATGGTGGAATTATTGGGTGAGGCCAGATCCGTTGGAATGCTTATGAAGTAAGCGTTCCAAGCTAGGTCAAACACATTTATTTGATTTAATATGCGGTTTCTATGAGCATTTTATTCCATACTGGTCATTGGAATCCGAAATGGTCTTCATTGAATTCATTGCTTGATTGATGGCTGTTGATGAAGTGCTGCTACTTTGGCCACTCATCAACGTTGTCATACATAAGAACAATTAAATTATGGGCATTAGGTAGCTTCTGATTTTCATGTGTAATGCTATTCTTATTTAGGAGCGAGTTCACCTGTTGATTTATTTGCTTTGCACGAGCGCGAGTTATTGCTCCTTCAAAATGATTTGGAATATCTTGATCATTGCGGGAAGGAAATGTTGTTGATGCTAGGCTGTCCGTATCATCCTCCCCTTCTTGAAAAGGAGTCGTCCTCGACTCTATTTGTTCTGGTCCAAAGAATGGCGACAAATCAGCAACATTGAAAGTAGTACTCACATTATAGTTATCTTCAGGAAGCTCAATCTTATATGAATTGTCATTTATCTTCTCGAACACTTTGAATGGACCATCAGCACGTTGCATAAGTTTGGACTTGCGCTTCTTCGGAAAACGCTCTTTGCGTAAATGCACCCAAACCAAATCTCCTGGTTTGAAAAGCATCTTCTTTCTTACTTTGTTTTCCTTTTGAGCAAAATAGCGTGCCTTCTTCTCTATAACTTCCTTGGTCTTCAGATGCATAGCTTTCACAAACTCTGCACGCTTTGTTGCCTCCATGTTTGCTCTCTCCTGAAAAGGAAGTGGCAGCAAATCAAGTGGTGTGATTGGCTTAAAACCATACACCACTTCAAACAGGGACAATTGTGTTGTTGAGTGAAAGGCAGTCCTCCCATTCTTTCAACATGTGGAAGGCAGTCCTCCCATTCTTTCAAGTTCTTCTTAATCATTGTTCGCAACAACATGGAGAGAGTATGGTTTACCACCTCTGTTTGACCATTAGTTTGTGGGTGACAAGTTGTTGAAAATAGCAAATTTGTGCCAAGCTTGGCCCACAATGTCTTCCAAAAGTAACTCATAAACTTCACATCACGTTCTGAAACAATGGTTCTAGGCATCCCATGCAATATCACAATTTCCCTAAAAACATCACCAATATGTGAAGCATTGTCGGTCTTGTGACAAGGAATAAAGTGTGCCATTTTAGAAAACCTATCCACGGTTACAAATATGGAATCTCTCCCCCTCTTTGTCCTAGGCAATACCACAATAAAGTCCATGCTAATATCTTCCCAAGGTGCACTAGGAACAGGAAATGGAGTATACAAACCATATGGGTTAAGTTTGGACTTAGCTTTATGGCATGTGGCAGAACGCTGCACAAATCGTTCAACATCTCTCCGCATCTTTGGCCAATAAAAATTATTGGACAGCATGTCCAAAGTATTTTCTCTCCCAAAATGTCCCATTAAACGACTGCCATGTGATTCCTGCAACAACAGCAAATGTACGGATGAATCTGGAACAAATAGCTTGTTAGCATGGAACAAGAACCCGTCATAAACATGAATTTTTTTTCAGCCTTTCACATCATTACATTTAGTATATGGTTTAGCAAATTCTTTATCTACAACATACAAATCTTTCAAACTTTCCAAACCTTGAACGTTAATATCAAGTTGAGATAAAAGAACAATCCTACGAGACAACTCATCAGCAACCACATTTTCTTCGCCGTTCTTGTATTTCACAATGTATGGGAAAGATTCAATAAATTCAACCCATTTAGCATGTCTACGGTTCAGTTTAGCTTGCCCTCTCAAATATTATAGTGCTTCATGATCAGAATGTATGATAAATTTTTTGGGCATTAGATAATGTTACCAAGTGTCTAGAACACAGACCAAAGCATACAACTCTTTGTCATAAATAGGATAATTTAATTGAGCACCACCAAGTTTCTTGCTAAAATATGCTACTGGTTTTCCTTCTTGTATCAAAACACCACCAATACCCAAACCACTAGCATCACATTCAATTTCAAATGGTTTGTCAAAATCAGGCAAAACAAGCAAAGGTGCTTCAGTGAGGCATTTCTTAAGTTCTTGAAATGCTTTTTCTTGTGACTTACCCTAAACAAACTCAACACCTTTCTTGGTGAGCTCATTTAAAGGCACAGCGATGATGCTAAAATTCTTCACAAAACGTCGATAGAACCCAGCAAGACCATGAAAGCTTCTCACTTGACTAACATTGACAAGTGTTGTCCAATTCTTGATTGCTTCAACTTTAGATTCATCCACTTCTACTACCTGTGCAGAAACAACAAAACCCAAAAAGACAACCTTGCTTGTGCAAAATGTGCATTTCTCCTTGTTAGCATACAACTTTTCAGATCGAAGTACTTGCAACACTTGTACAATATGGTCAACATGCTTTTCTTTGCTACGACTGTATATCAGAATGTCATCAAAATAAACCACAACAAAATTTCCAATGAATGCTCTCAAAACATGATTCATTAGTCTCATGAATGTACTAGGTGTGTTAGTTAAACCGAAAGGCATCACTAGCCACTCATACAAACCAAATTTTGTTTTGAATGCAGTTTTCCACTCATCGCCCTCTTTCATTCTTATTTGATGATACCCACTACGCAAATCAATTTTTGAGAAAATACCAGCACCACTTAATTCATCAAGCATATCGTCTAACCTAGGAATAGGATGTCGATATCTAATTGCGATGTTGTTAATCACTCTACAGTCTACACACATGCACCATGTACCATCTTTCTTAGGAACTAGAATAACAGGAACTGCACAAGGACTAAGGCTTTCACAAACATAACCGTTTTCAAGAAGTGCTTGTACTTGTCGCTGTATTTCTTTCGTGTCCTTCGGATTGGCTCGGTACGAAGGTTTGTTTGGAGGAGACGCTCCTGGTATAAGGTCGATTTGATGTTCAATACCTCGAAGTGGGGGAAGACCAGCTGGTATTTCTTCTGGAAAAACATCACCAAACTCCTGCAAAACATTTATGATGGCACTTGGAAGAGAGGAGATATCATTAGTAGAAAACAATACATCTTTGTATACTAGCACAAAATGGACACAATTTGAGTTTTTATTTATTTCTCTTAGTTCTGATTTAGTGGCTAGCATAACTAACTTTTGTTTCTGACCCATTTTATTCCCATTCTAATTTGATTTGTAACTCTCATTTCTAGAATTGGGTTTCTCAGTTTTATTTTTCTCTTTCTCCTTAATACTTCCAACATTTACCTCATTCTTTTGCATTGTATCAACATAAATTTGAGTAAGAGACATTGGTCAAAGGACAAATTTTGTGTTGTTCCACTTAAATGAATACTAATTAGTGCGACCATCATGTAGAATGCCACGATCAAATTGCCATGGTCGACCTAGCAGCAAATGACAAAATGTCATAGGAACAACATCACATTCTACCATATCATTATACTCACCAATTTTGAAAGGCACCTTCACCATATGTTGAATCTTCACTTCTCCACAATCATTCAACCACTATACATGGTATGGATGTGGGTGTCATAGCTGCTTCAATCCAAGTTTTTCACACATTTCTTTGCTATCTAAATTATGACAACTTCCACCATCTATGATTACCTCACATACACGACCATTTACCTTGGCTTTTGTGTGAAAAAGAATGCAGCGTTGTTCATGATCTTGTTTTGGTTGTACACTTAACACTTTCTTTGTAACAATAATAGATTGACCACTCTCAAAATCACACTAAGTCGTCTTGTCCTCTTCTTCTCCCATTTCAGCAGTTGGGTCATCATCATCTTCACTTGCAGATTCATACTCACCTCTCTCCGTTATTAGCATTGTGCGGTTGTTTGGACACTCCCTTTAGATATGTCCTCGACCCAAACACTTAAAACATTGAATAGCACTACTCTTCGCTGTAGAACCCATGGAAGAAGCACTTGCTGTTGTAGCTTGCTTCACATTTGGGGTATATTGCTCTTTTCCACTTCGAGCTGTATGGGGAATGGAAGAATCACTCGCACCAGAACTGTTAGCTCGAAAAGAATTGAACTGAGAGGGGGATTTACCTACTGCAGGTACCAGATTGTTTTGAGTTGATCGGGAGGCAAAAGAATTGTTTGTTACCTTCGATTCTTGTTGTACTTGTCGTTCAGCTTTGATTGCTTGATGCACTAATTCAACCACATTTTCATATGGCTGAAACTCAACGATGCACTTGATAGGATGGTTCAAACCAGCCGGAAAGCGTGCCATGGTTTGCTCTTCATGTTCATATACGTTGGCACGAAACATGGCCATTTCTATCTCCTTGTAATATTCATCCACGGTGCGACCTCCTTGCCTATGCCCTTGCAATTTATCAAATAGATCACGCTTGTAATAATGAGGGACAAACCTTGCTCTCATCTCAACCTTCATTTTCAGTCCATGATGCTATAGGAGGTTCGTCATGATCCTCTCTTTGATTCTAAATTTGTTCCCACCAAATCAGTGCATAATCTTCAAATTCAAGTGATACCATTGCAAGCTTCTTTTCTTCCGTGTAGTTGTGCATCCGAAAGATTTTGTCGACTTTTAGTTCTCAAGTTAAGTATTCTTCAGGATTATTGGTACCTGCAAATTTAGACATAGAAAATTTAAGTTTACCAAACCTATGTTCATCATGATGATTGTTGTCGTTGTGATGATGGTGTTGATTTGCTTGATTGCGCGGGGGTATGTTAATATGTATTAGTTCATATGTAGCTTTTCCACGACCCACGCCATGACCACACTCCCTTCCTACATTATTATTATTATTATTATTTTCATCACCAACCCTTATATTTCTAACTGGTGGAGGGTTTATATTAATAGCATGAGCCCTTCGAGCAGCGGCTTCCTCATCGGTCTCATTTATTAAAGGTTCTTGTTCAGCTTGTGGTTGTAGTTGCCGTACAATGTTAGCAACTATCTGGAGCACGTCCATTGTTCCCTGAATTTTCACCTTGACCTGACATGGTTAGTTGGGCAAACAACAAATGAAAAAAATTATATATGTGGATAGTACTCTCAACCTCACTTATCCTTACCGTTGAAGTTCTTACTTACCCTCTGCTGATTGATAAAGGAGTTCACACATGAATGGAGAGGCAGAACAATATGAGGTTTAGCGAACTCACAACTGAGATAAAAGCCTACAATGATTTTACTTGTGGAGCTTGGTAGGGGAAATTTTGTCCTACACAATCTGAATTCTCAATGTAGTCTTACTAAGTAGTTATCCACATGAGAACGTACAGTCTAGTTGCTGAACACAAGGTTCGGAAGATAAACAAAAGCAACTCACACACAAAGATAATGGAACCAAATGCAATAAAAAGGGGTGAGCCAACAGTAGATATGGGTTACAAAACATGGCTCAATCACAATGGTTATGGAAAGACGCTAGCTGATTAAACTGATTTAAAATAGGGCATAAGATTGCACCAACAGAAATGTTCTCCCAATAATGCAAAAAAACAATAGCCACTCTCTTCTTTTTTTCACATAGTAGGTTGTCTTTCTTTTTTTAGCATGCAAAACAGTAACTTCAGTTTTTTTATACTCTTGTCATCTGTATTGTGATTTTCAACACTGATTCATATCTTTCTTTTCTGTTAAAATTGTGAGAACAAGATCACCAAGTGCATCCCTATAGAACAGATCAGCTAGTCTTTGTAGGATCAAAGTATTCGCAAAGGGCAGAATGGCTATCAAAAAAATTCAGGCTTTTCTTTTCAATAGTAAGAAGCCAATAATTTAACAACTTAGTAGGATTTTTTTGACTTTCCAACAGAGATGGGTAAACAATAATCTGAGTTTTCTTGTGGGAATTAATACTGGTATATTAAACTAATCAATGGGGAATAAAAATAAGTAACGCGAAGGACAATGAACCGTTCAGCAACAAGAACACGATCTCTTGGATTAAAACTTAGTAGAACGCACAAGAACAACATATCGTAAACTATGGTTCAATATTTTTGTGAGGCCATTTTCAAATAGGACGAAAATGAAACTACAACTAGGGATAAAGATTCTACCGTGACAACTGAGGCTCTGATACCAAATGATACGAGGATACGCCCAACCTTCACGGCGTAGAATCAAAGATACTCGTGAAACCTGACGAGTCTTGTGTTTCCAACCATTGCATGTGCAACAAACTGCAGCACGGAGTTCGCCCAACCTCACGTTGTCCACTCAACCAAGTGAAGCAGATTACAATCCTCGTTGCAATCACAAAGGTCTTGCAAGAACAATGGGAAGGAATGCACAATTCTCAGAGATGATTCAGCTAGTAGCTAGAACACTCAAGAACATGCATAAAGCATAGTTGTTTCATTCTCAAAATTTTGTTCCCTCACATTGAGAAAGATCCTATTATATAGAAGGGATTGAGAGGGAGATGGAGAGGTGTTCAGGACGTTTTACATGGCATTAAGCCAATATTGGTGCGTAGCCAACTAATTAAAGCAAATGAAATGTTTGACAGTTTCTGGTCTCCACATTAAGTCAGCGATAACTCTCTATTCTGGTGGAATTATTGGGTGAAGCCAGATCCGTTGGAAAGCTTTTGAAGTAAGCGTTCCAAGCTGTGGTCGAACACATTTATTGGATTTAATATGCGGTTTCTATGAGCATTTTATTCCATACTGGTCACTTGAATCTGAAATGGTCTTCATTGCATTCCTTGCTTGATTGATGGTTGTTGATGAAGTGTTGCTCCTTTGGCCACTCTTCAACATTGTCATACCTAAGAACAAATAAATTACGGGCATTAGGTAGCAGCTGATTTTCATGTGTAATGCTATTCTTATTTAGGAGCGAGTTCACCTGTTGATTTATTTGCTTTGCACGAGCGCGAGTTATTGCTCCTTCAAAATGATTTGGAATATCTTGATCATTGGGGGAAGGAAATGTTGTTGATGCTAGGCTGTCCATATCTCTTCCCTTCATGACCAGCAACAATGAACCCCGACGGCTACTGATCATACACCTCTTTCAAATCTCCATTCAGAAACATTGACTTCACATCCATGTGATGCACCATCCAGCCTTCTTATGCCACCACCACAAATAGCATGTGAATGGACTCCATCCTAGCAACCGGAGCGAACACTTCATCAAAGTCGACGCCTTCCCTCTGAACATACCCTTTTGTGACAAGGCGAGCTTTGTGCTTGACGATGGTGGCCCCTTCGTCTCCCTTGACCTTGAAGACCCACTTCAGACCAATGGGATGTTGACCATGGGGCATATCCACTAGCTTCTAGGTACTATTATGCTCAATGGAGGACATCTACTCCTTCATTTCCTTGCGCTAGCACTCTTCTCGGCATGCCTCCTCGAAGGTGGCTGGCTCATCACCAACAACTAGAAGGAGTTCTTCACTATCATCAACTTCCCGCTCAGCCACTCCAGGGTTCACAACCAGCCCAAGAATGTTGCCCATCATCCTGAATCGAAGTTGTGTTTGGATGTTGTGCACACCATCATTGTCTGGTTCACCTGAGGGAGGAGTAGCAAACTCCACCACTCTGCCACTTCCCTATTCGGTAAAAACAGAAGTCGGCGATGTGCCATTGTTCTGTACCCCCTTTAGGTAGGTCCGTGCTGGGCATCGTCGGTGGTGTTCTTGGTGTCAATGGAGCCAATGGAGCTTCTGGAGGCTATGCCGGATTGATCCCATCTGGCACGTCTTTTGGAACCCCACCACGGTAGGGAGTCACCATAGTATACTCGACGTGGAACGACTCCTCTCCTTCCATGCGGGTGCTACCCTCATGTTCGTCCTAGCTCCATGATCTGCCTTCATCAAACACATCATCGCGTGACACATGTACATTCTTGGTGTTCAGATTAAAAAACTTGTACGCCTTAGTACCTTCCTCATATCGAGCTTCTTGAGATGACCTCCAGCAACCTTCACATGAGCAACACAACCAAACACATGAAAGAAGTGCACGGACGGCTTGAAACCATACCATGACTTGAAAGGGGCCATACCATTAACACTTCTTGTCAGTGATCTATTCAGGATGAAAATGGCCATGAGAATTACTTCCCCCTAGAACCAGTCGGGCATGTTCATGGCCTTGACCATATTGCACGCCATCCATAACATAGTCTGATTTTGTCATTCCACAACCCCATTCTATTGCGGAGTGTACGGAGCGGTGAGGTGTCGCTGGATGCCCTGTTTTGCACAGTAATCACCAAAGGTCTGTGACGTAAATTCTCCCCCGTGATCACGTCATCATCTTGACTCTTGGCACTCAGTAGTAACAACCACATATAGCGGCTCCTATCATCGATGAGGAGGAGAAACAACTTCTTCCCACATGCAGTCTCCGACATAATTGTCCCACAGATGTCGGCGTGAACTAGCTCGAGCGGATCTACAGCATGGTACTTGCTTACTACCGGGAATGGATGCTGCCTCTGTTTGACCGCCGGGCAGCTATCACACAATTGGTCGACGTGGTCGATCTCTGGTAGCTTGCGCACCATCTTCCCCTTGGAACCTAAGGTAACCAAAATGGGCGTGCCATTGCCAGGCCGCCTCTGAACTGCGTGCAGCGAGACACACCGTCCTATCGATGGCGAGAGTGAGGATGTATAGGCGCCCTGGTGAGAACGGTACCTTGGCCAGCAGTCGTCGTCGTCGATCCTAGATCCTCAAAACATGGTGTTCGATGAGAACCTTGTATCCATCCTGGTCAAGCTAGCCGAGACTAACAATGTTAGCTACCAGCCTTAGGATGTAGTACACCCTTTCCAACTCCTAGTGTTCGCCGCTCTTCAACTTGAAAATGATGATGTCGTGGCCTTCAATGGTCGCAACAGAACCATCACCGAAGTGAATAGTAGTCCCAATGCCAGTGTCGAGCTTGGAGAAGATGGAGTGCTCCCCCGTCATGTGATTTATCACCCCAGTGTCGAGGATCCACCTTGTACTCCTCTCATCGCCCTTGTCACCGCATTGAAAAAAAGTTTGTCTTCGGCAAGGTGTATGGGCTCCTATAACTTCACACCGGAAGATGGAGTGTGCAGATCAGCATTGTCCAAAACCAAACTAGCGAATGGCATGGCCTCATTGTCTCTCTCGAGTATCCACCAAGTGCACTCTACACCACCACCGTCGCCTAGCCAGACGAATAGCTTCTCTTCCACCAGATCAATGACGATCGGCATCAGCCTAGATTCAGCTCGGTCTCCTCCTCTGCCTGAGTTGTTTGTGTCTGTTCATCCCACTTCTTCATGCGACATTCACGTGCCCAGTCACCCACCTTACCACAGTAATGGCACTCATTGCTGGAGATCTTCTTCTTCCCATTGCCACCAGTAGGTGGCTTGGAGACACCACTGCTCCTGCTATCGTTGTCGTGACCACTGCCACCATTGTGCCTGCTTGTTGAAGACGACTTGCCAATGCCCGGTGACCCATTGTTGGGGAATAGGGGAGCTACGGTAATTGTCAAATACAAAATTTCTGTTGTATGGCCCTAGGCTCATGCGTGTGTGAGATCATAGATTGGTACCTTCTAGCACACAACGCACTAGGTACAGCGGAAGAAGAGGTTGATGAAGCGTGCCAAGCCTATGCTCGCTTTGTCCCGACGGTTCCTCACCGATCCAATTGATGAAGAAGCCGCCTTCCTCATAGTGACGACCATGAGAATTGCTTATGGGCAACGCCTCCACGTAGTCCACACATATAGGGATGGAGTTCCTCCCACGGCAGCGTGCTAGCACCGCACATGAGAGACGGGAAATCCTCGACCTCAATGTTTGAGATCAAGAAAGGGAGGAGATGAGTCTATGATGTCTAGATCCAATCTAGGCTTTTTCCTTATCCCAAGACCTCCTCCTCCTCTCCTTATATAGGGCTAAAAGCCACCTAGGTCGTGGACATCTTGGAACCCACAAATTAGTTACAACTAATTCGTATTAGTAATAGATCCAATCTGATACCACACATTGGAACTTCCAATCCTAGATGGGAACTTCCGACAAGATATTTTTCTGGTCTCCAAATTGAGCACGACATGAAACAGATCTAATCTGTTTTCGCCCACCTCGGAACTTCCGATAAAATATCAGAACTTCTGATCAGTACAAAAATTCCCCGATTCTGAATCGGAATTTCCGGCTCATCGGAACTTCTGATCTACGGAATTTTCTTGGGCATATCCTTCAATCTCCCAATTGCACAAGAACCAATTCTTTGCATGTTTTTAATCCATCCCCTTAAGTGTGTGACCCGATAGGTTCATACACCAATGGCTATTCACCGGAAACCATTTTCGACTCATTGATCAATAGTGGTACCTAGTAGCACATATTGACCCCCGAAAGCGTACAAAATCAAATTTTCATGAACCGTGATATACTCAAGCCCTAGTCCCTTTACCACACACCGTCATTCAAGCTCAAATTGAGATGCGTGCCACCCTTGCTAGTTAATGACATTTCACTCGATCAAGTATCAGATTCAAATCATGACTAACTCCTTAGTCATAGTGGCATGGCCATGCACTTTTCCAATCCAATACCTCGAGGGGCCCAGAGACGACTCTCCCATTATTAGGAGGGGCAAATTCCATCTTGACCGCTCACATCCCAAGACATGTTTCACAACACACCTGAAAACAACCCTTATTACTACCCTGTTACGGAATATCGTTAGGAAGCATCTAAGTGTGTCACTACACATTCTGGAATCAAATGACGATCTTAGGTCTAAGGACTCTACAGGTACACCATTTGAGATGACAACTGTTGGCACATAACAATGTCAGCAGTATCTCAAGTGGGTCTGTCCAACACCATGTTCACCAACATGTGTCCGCATCACTGATTTGACATCTCTATGTCTATGATCTGTTAAACACAATCATCAATCAGGCAGATGTACTAATCCATGTATCATCACTGTCCCACATGATGACAAGATTAGGGACCCTTTTGAACAACATCTTCATAAAGAAAAAATTTTAACATAACAAGATAACATCTTCGTACTCATTAATTAAATGCAAACGATATTTATTCAAGGAACAAGATTACAATTATGCTCATACATTAGCATAGACATCACTAGCAACTCCCACATACACATGACTCATGCAAGTATCCTATACCCATGCAGCTCATATGCGCCTTATGCTTGGGCCATGGAAGCAGCTTTGTCAATGGATCCGCTATGTTCAAATCCGTGTGCACCTTGCAAATATTCATATCACCTCTCTCTATGATCACTCAGATCAGTAGATACAACCAAAGTACATGTTTGGACTTTTGTTGTTGTCTAGGCTCCATGGCTTATGCAATGGCACCACTATTACCATAATAGAGGTCCACTGGACTGGACATACTAGAAACCACGCTCAGCTCAGAAATAAACTTTCTAATCCAAACAGCCTCCTTCGCATCTTCCAAAACTGCAATATACTCAGCTACTATTGTAGAATCAGCCACTACCTATTGCTTGGAACCTTTCCAACTCACTACGCCTCCGTTGAGGTAGAACACAAACCCAAATTATGATCGAGAATTATCTTTTATCATTCTGAAGGCTAGCGTCAGTGTAACTCCTTACATCGAGCTCCTCTTCACTACCATCTCCTAGGAACATATCTTCATTTCTTCTCAAGCACATGAGGACCTCTTTTACGACTGCGTAGTGACTCTCACCTGGGTTTTACTAGTATCTGCATGTTTGGGTGTGTACATGGGACATATGATTGACCCAATCGTGAAGGCATACAAGATCACACTCATATTCAGCATTTTGAAACCGTTTCATGACCTTGTCAATGTACTTCATCCCAACCTAATCCAATTAGCCATTTCGATCTGTCTCCATAGATCTTTATACCCAAAGTGCATGCTTTGTCTCCAAGGTCCATTGAGAAACCATTTTTCAATAAGGTCATGACAGCATTTCACAAAGGAATGTCATTTTCGATCTCCTATATGTCGTCCACACATAGAACTATAAATACAAGTGTGCTCCCACTAGCCCTTTTGCAAACAAAATACTCTTCTTTAGTCTTGATGGAGTCAAACATTTTGACTACCTCATCAAAACAAAGACTCCAATTCCAACAAGCTTGCCATATCTCATAAACATAAAATGCGGCATGTGGGATCGGAATGACGACTAGAGGGGGGTGAATAGGTGCCTCCACAAATTCTTGCGAATATGATGGCCTTTTCAAATCATCCAACGCTCCTCCAAAATTTCAATTTCAAGTTTAAACCAATCAATGCGAATCAGAGCAACAAAATCTTTACCAATTCATAAAACTTGGTTAACACATGTACTTGATACTTGAGCTAAAACTTGACACCAGGAATCAATCAAATTAACCAAAAACTCTTCAGATCAAATGATTTCTTCAATTAGGCACTTTACAAAAGCTTTTCAGTTTAAAACACACACTGCTTCTGAAAATGCCTTGATGTTTAACAAAATTCAGTAATTTCAATTGAGAAAACAAATTGTAAATTCACAATAGATCTCAAATCAGATTTCAGTTGATGAATCAGACTATCTCTAATGTATTTCAGTTGAAACCACAAACTTCTGAAAATTCCTTGATGATGAATAGTGGTTACACAGAAACTGATTGAAATTTCAGAGTTCAATAATTTCAAACACAAAACTACTCTGCTGCATATTAAAAATGAGTTCAAGTGAGAAGCTTATCAAAATTGGATGATGAACGGTGGTTACACAGAAACTGATTCAAATTACAGAGTTCAATAATTTCTAACACAAAACTACACTATTGCATATTCAAAATGAGTTCAAGTGAGAATCTGATCAAAACTAGATGATGAACAGTGACACCTTTTCTCAAATCAGAAGACAGATTGAGGTTTTCAAATTTACTTCAATTCAGATTACTTCAATAATATTTTAGTTTCAAACACAATACATGATTATGCTGAAAATCAACCTGTAGAATGTAGAACTACTTTAATCAAACTATAAATGTTCACTACCAAAAGAAAACAATTACAGCTGAAAAACTAAAGTAAACAGAATAGTTCAGATCAGATAACCTATTCAGAGAAACTTGAAAAATAAAGACAAAACTGATTTAGTGAGATGTTTCTCAAGACATCAATTCATATGATATATTGAAGGATAAAAGTTGATTTCAGGTGAGATTTGACTAAAACAGGACATAGCAGATTTGAAATCCTAATAAACAACTGCTTCCAACAATTTAGTTACAGAAGGTATTCAAAGCACTAAACTAACCACAAGGACAGAACTCTTTTAATCAGATGTATTACAAATTTTCTGCAATGTAATATGTGAGAGATTAATCATACTGACTATTCCAAAACCACTTCAAATCCATGTCAATTGACAATAGATAATGAACAGTGAGAATCAGGACAGACTGCAATTAAGTTGAAACCAGAAACATGCACAAATTCAGTGATATGTCCAGATTTAAGTAGAATCAATTCAACAAGTAGTTCTGAATGAACTATAGAATTCAGATCAGAAGAATTAGTGGTTTGGATTCAAAACATGCTCAAGATGTAGAAGTACTTTTGATCATATCAATTTTACGACCTTTAACTATTTAATATTCAGAATAGCAAATTTCAAACAAAGCAGCACTACTTCAGAATTGTGTAAATATCTTCACAACAATTTTTGTGCAGTCAAGTTGTTAACAATAGGAACAGGCTGATTTGAATACTTGTGTAAATTCTAAATAATTCAAATAAGACATCAGCAAATTTCAGTCAAGATCAAAACTCCAGTACTCAACCAAAACTCAGACTAGAATACCCTTTTCAATCAAAATAGAATAATCAAAACATAAGGTATTTTTAGTTCTTACAGTATATAAGCAGTAAATTTACTGAATCACAATCCACCATTTTCTCAAAAGAAAGCATCAATCACATCACCAGTCATCTATATACCAACTTGGTTATACTCATGACAAGAACAAATGAAATCTACTAAAATTTCAGAAACTTACTTGATGAAGAACAACAGTCTTTTCTTGACTTCAGAAAAGTTTTCTTGATCCGATTCTTCTCCTCCACAATTGATTTCTTGTCTGATAGCTTGAAGAAGACTCTCTTGATCAAACACACAAAGCAAAAAAAGAGCTACTGCAAGATCAGATCAAACAGAAATCAACAAACAAAGTTGTTCTTGGCGGCGCAGCTGAAAAGCTCTTGCAACTTCTGGATGATGAGCAGTGTTTTCGGGTAAGAAACAATAATCCAAAGAAGAACAGCAAATTCACAAAATAATTGAGCTGAAGATCAAATTTCAGAAGTGAAATATCACAAATAATCAAAGCACTAAGCACAGAAATTTCTGGTTCTATATCTCTCAGAAAGGGCAGCCAACCCCTTAGGTATGAGGGCCATTATATAGCCATACCCTAAGAGGAAACTTTACACAAGGATCCTCCAACTTTTTAGAATTACACATATGGACATGACACATTTTTAGAATTAGAAATTCTGAAAATTACACACATAGACTCTATTGTTCTTTATTACAAATTGTGATATCCTGAAAAAAATACTAAAAGTTTACACTCTACTCTAAATTATTCAAAATAAAATGACACCTAATTATTGAAACTAAAACATTTAGAGATGCGATGGTTTTCAGTAAAACCGACAAAGCCTCCCCGATCGTCAACACATGACGCCAATCCACGAACTCGACCGCCAGCAAGTCTCTCCCGCTCTCGATACCCTCGAGCCGCCGGATCACTTGCACTGGCCTCCCATTCACTGACTTGACCATCATGCCGTCTCGACCATCCGTCTGTTTATGTCTTGCTCTATCTCCTCATGCACTCTTGAGATCATCTCCAACTTCACTCGGCATCATTGATCCTCTAGCATCGAGCTCCCCGCTCGACCCTTGATCACTCGCCGCTGACAGTTGGTTAGCATCTCCACCCTGCACACATGAGACAAGCCAAAACACAAAGCGCGATGCACACCGATCACCTTGGCATCAAATCTTCATGACCACACATCGATCCCATCGATGCAATCAAACTATTACTAACTCATTCACTCAACCGCTCATCCTTATCAATCACTCATCATAAAGATAGAAACCAAAGTTTGACCCTACTTGGTTTCACAATCTCCCCCTTGATGAGTGCATTGACAACCCAAATAGAGACATGATTAAAGTTACAAGTTAGGCGCACAAGTGGTCATAAAACTCAGAAAAGAGCAAAACATGTCACTTGGTACAAGATCTCCCCCTTGGGCAAAAATCATGCAAAACAAAGCATCTTGGCAAAAACTCATGCAAAACAAAGTATCTTTGTTGGAAAATGCATTAAAGCATCATGAAAGCCAATTACTCACCCTTAACCAAGCAATCATCCAAAAGCCTCCAAAAGCATCATGTAAACCATTTCTCCCCCTTTGGCAATGCAAGCATCAAGATGATAAAAATATGCAAAGAGGGGTGTGAGGGTAGAGTATAGATGCAAGCTTCTGAAACATGAGAAATTCCAATTAGAGTACAAACAAGCCTTTGCTTTAAAAATTGTTTAAAAGTATTGTATGAAACAATCAAATGAATACCATCTAAACAAAAGGCTTGAGCAAGCATTTTCAATTTTTAGCAAATAAAAGCATCACCACTTAGACTAGCATACTAGACATGGCAAGGCATGAGATGCAAAAGATAATCAATTACTAACCAGATAAGCATATCCCACTACAAGGAGCTTCAGCAAACTTGACATGCAATTGATTCAATCTTTTTGATTTTTTGATTTTTTTCATTTTAGTGCCAGTGGTTATTTGCATGTCAACCTTATGCTAACCGACCATGCTAAGCCTAGGTTGAAACCATCAGAAGCTTAAAGCTATGGTCTCGGCATACACTTCAATGTCTAGTTCATACCAAAGTGTTATGGCAAGCGGTCCAGAACAAGGTAGTGCGACAAAGCAAATTCAACTAGATCTTTTCAATTTTAGCTCATAACAACATGAATATCATTCATTTTCATTTTCATTCAATTTTTCAATTTTTAATTATCAGCACAATATTTTGTAAAATGATCAAGTTGTGTATTAGCATCAAAGTGAAAAGGACCTATCTATCAGGTATGTAAAAGATAGCAAAAGCACTCAACCTATTCATGCTAGTTTCTAGACTAAGCAGTGATCATTTTCAAATTTTTGCAAATAAGAAGCCATGCTCATGACAAATATCAGATGTAAACAAACCAAGTAAATTCAACAGTATTAAAGACAATACTTCAAAGGCATAACAAATCATGTACTTGTAAAAGCAATTAATCATATAACAGAAGCTCATGCAGTGCTACACAACTCCCCCTCAAAACATGCTAGCTGATCTCGAATGCTCAGTGTTGGGGTGAGTGAAAAATTGTTTAGGAATCCAGCATTGTATAACTCGAGAACTAGGAAAAGTAGTAGACTGATTGTGCACAGGATATGAACCATGATAAAAAGTGTGTGGTCTACCTACAAAGCGCGAACCTGGAAAACGACGAGGTCTCCCAACCTGTCGAGAATCAAAACCTCTTACACGCGGTCTAGCTCCATATGAAGCATGGTGTACACCACGACGGGCATAATCTCTCATGAAATCATGGGGAGTCTCAAAATCATAATAAGAGTGAAAAACATACTCATGCATACCTAAAGATGGGTAATGCATGTCCTGAAAGCTCATCGCAAAAGAACGTCATTCATCCTTGATACGACGAAAGCAAAACCCAACCAAGTGACCCACTCGATGACAATAGGAGCAGTAATACACTCTCCTGAGTGTGTTAGCATGGGTCTCAGGCGCAAATCTCACAGTCTTCTTGGGTTTTTGCTGAGGAGGTTCATCTGGTGGAGTTAAAGCTTTCTTTATAGGTTGAGTAGGATTCTTGGCTTTTTGATCGGTGTCTAACTGGGCTCTCTCTTTCTCAAGGGTAGTGGGAGGAGTGAACACAGTTTCGCTCGAAGTGTTTGGAGTAGTTCTCTCATAGCCCAACCCGAAAGCTAACCCTGCCCTATCAGTACACAATTTTGTTTTAGCCAAAAGCAAATCCATCCTACCCTTCCCTTCAGTGCATTTCTCAACCACGGAGAGAAGATAATCATTTTCACATTTTAGTTTTTTGGCTTGCTCTCTAGCAAAGCTGAGTTGGTCCTTAAGGGTAATGCAAGTGGGACACGCCGACTGCACATCCTTAGAACACTCAGCACTCTCCAATCTAGCCTTAAGTTCATCAACATGCATATCTCTCAAATTAATGCTTTCAACAAGTAAAGGACAGTTCATGCATTTGTTGATGACAGCAGGGCTAGACTCCACCACCAAAAGCTGCTTTAGTCAATTCAAGTTTTTCAATAGTTTGAGCATGTGTAAAACGCAATTGAGCAAGTTCATTCATGGCAATAAGACATGAATCACGCTCCGCATCATCAGACTTAGATTTCAAAATAGCCAGTTAAGTAGAAATTGTTTCAACTCTGAATTTTAGTTCTTTTCATTCATTAGCAGCAAGTTTAAGTAGTCTATCCTAAGAGCAGACAACATCACACAATTCATCATTTTGAACAAGAAGCTGATCATGGGATATATATACTTCAGAAGTGTCGAGCTCGTCGCTGCTATTGTTGCCGTCGACCACGAAGCAAAGGTCGGTGAGGTCCATTGTCTTCTTCTCCTTCTTCTCCTTCTTGGGTGGCTTCTCTTCATCCGAGCTTGGCTCCTCGCTTGATGTACCGTTGATGTCACTGAGGGCGGCCACAAAATCTCTGGCCACTCTTTAACCACTTTTCCGTGTTTCCCTTTGAAGTAATGTTTCTTGTTCCACTTTTGGTGCTTGTGCTCATTTTCATTTTTCATTTTTAACTTAGGACAATTCGCTTTTATTTGTGAAAGATCTCCACATTCAAAACAACCTTGTGACCCTCCTCTCCATTGGACTCGTCTATCATTGTAGAAGCGATTGAACTTCTTGACAATGAGAGCTAACTCCTCATCATCTAGAGTGTCCACTTGTTCTTTTGTGACAAAGAGAAGGGAGGATAAGAAAAAACCACCAGATGTAACAACCCAGGAATTAAAAATAAAATAAAAAGAGGGAAATAAATTTTCTGAATTAAAAAGGAATTATTTAATCAGAGAAATACTTCAAGTTTAAAGCTAATAAATTTATGATGGAATCTATAAGACAAGAAATATGTTTAGGAATTTTTACAAAATTTTAGCATCGGTGCTTCAAGCCTTAAACAAATAATTGATTTTCTGGAATTATTTTAAATGAAAAATACATTTAAATTGCTTTTGGGCCGCAAACCTCGAATCTGCCTTAGCCCAGCCCAGCCCACTGCCTGAGCTACCGCCATGTGGGGCCCGCCTTTCAGCACGCCCTCTCCCTCTCTCCTCCGCGCGCGCACACCCAGTCAGCCCCGCGTGTCAGCCACACACACGCGCCCTCAGCCGCTGTCCACGTAGGCCCGCCAATCGGTGTTGTTGCCTTTGCGCTCCGCTGCTGATAGGAGGGGGCCACCTGTCGGATCCATCGTCTCCGATGGAATTCCCCCTCCCCTTTCCTTTTCCGGCGATATCTTTCCATTTAGCCACCGCCCCTTGCCACGTAGCACCAAATCGAGCCCGGGATCATGATCCCCTAACTCCGGTGATCCCCTTCCCCCCAAAGTCGTAGCGGATTCATCCCTTATGGAAGCTAGCCGAGCACTTGGAAACCTCACCGGAAAATTGGTAAGAATCCCCTCGGGTTTCCCTCCCTCTACCTTCCTTTCACACCACCGGCGACCCCTATTTAGACCCCGGTGGTCACCGCAACCCGCCCGCACCACTTTAGCCCTAGCTCTAGCATTACTGAGCGCTACCATCCCTTTTTCGGTTCTTCCCTCTGTTTCAACTCCGGCCGCCGATCGCCGGCATCTCAGGTCATCGCTGCCCTCACCGACACCACCCTCGGTACCGTCATCGATCACCCGTCCTCGGCATCGCCCCCGCTGACCCGGACTACCGCTGGATCACCGTTGCCGCCACCGAACCCGAAGCTTTTCACCGCCCCTTCTCATCGCCGATCGTCGTCGATCCACCTTCGTCGCCCCCGTCGGTAGGCTTAGGTTCCCCGTGTGCCCCTCTTTCCGTTTTAGGCCGTAGCCACTCTATTAGACGTCGCCATCGCTGGGGATTCATCGCTGTTGCGTCACTGGAGCTGGAGAAGATGGGGTAATTACCTGCTTCTGTGCATGACGTGCCGGACGGCATCTGGGCCACACGATCCCGATCGGAGGGCACTAATTAAATCCCAAAGGGATTTAATCTCAACCTTCAATCTGTGCTGAAGGGGTACGAGGCCATCTAGGCCGTCCAGATCCACTTAAGGCCTCCCGCCTCGCGCCTGACCTCCGGATGTGGATCCAACGGTCTAGAGGGCTCTGGTCCATGCGCACAGTGCACTGGTCCATGGTAAGCCTGGCTCACCGTGGACCAGAACCCATTTTTAGTTTAAATAAAAATTAAGAAAAATTTGCTCCATTTAACTCCAAATTTGACCATTCAAATTTTGTGAAATTTTACTCTTTATTCTCTACACATTTATGCAATAAAAATAGTATGTTTATTTTGCACATTTTATTCTTATTAAATAATAATTCAAAAATCCCTTTTAGGATAAATGTTTATTTCATATATTAAAAATTCAGAACTCTTTGAAAATATCCTAAAAATGCAGATAATAATTTCAGAAAAATAATAACTTCATTTCACTATTTTAATCCAATAAAAACTCCTTAGGGTAAATACTTATTCCAATTTATAAAATTCAGAAACCCCTTAAAAACTAATCATAAATACTTAGGCAATAATTTCAGAGGATTTAAGGTTTTATTTCCTTTATTTAATCCAACAAAAACATGTATGATTGTCTTGGTGATTTTTGGATTGTTTATTGAATATCGTGATTACTTTTCGTACCGGAAGACTACGACGCCGTCGAGGATCAGGAGTTTTACCCCGAGTTGCGGATCAAGGCAAGTCACAAACCCCAAGTTGATCATCTTTGAGCCCAGTTTTCCATAATTACCGCTATAACTCATAGGAATTAAATATTGCATTAGTTTTAATCACAAGCCCTAAATTATATTTATTAGATCCCCATCCTTGTGTGTAAATCCAAGCCATGCTTATTGAGCCAAAACTCCTTGTCACCTTTTAAATATTATATTAGCTAGTGTCCAATGATCGACACAATTGCTATAGGATAAAAGAACGAGTCGTAGATAGTTGGATTCTACTATATGATTTCCCCGTTATTCTCGTCTCTGGATTCTGTTGGAGTTGGCTATGTTATAAGTATTGTGGGTTCCAGGTGCAAGCTAGGGCATTGGTTGGTCGCACCCGGGACACAATAAGGACTGGTCTGCGGGATCTGTTGCAAAACATACACGTACGAACCACAACTCTAGTTGGTAAGTCCTAACTAGAGGAATGGAGCGTTCCAACTTGAAGCACCATAGTGGAGGGGGCAAGTGACACTTGCGGGTGACTTGTACCGACGAGGCTCAAGGGGGGGTATGGTGTTGGCCTAAAGTGATTGGGGCACCATATGAAACCTATAAGAGGGTGTGATCGAATTGGTGTGTTCCATGCTAAAGCTTTTGGCACGAATTTCTCGTGACATGGGTCATTTAACACACTGTGGTGTACGAGTGGCTTATTGGTACAATAGTACACCTCTGATCAGAGTATAACCTTTTCGAAAAGTTGTACCCATGGTCAAGGGCGGGTTGCGTGACTTCTCCTTGTTAGTTTACTTCTGTTTGAAAGAATGTGTGAGTCATGGCATGTAAGGATGTAGGACCGAAAGTAGCGACTAGAGGTGGGTAAATGGGCGCCTAAAAAATTCTTCTGAATCAATGACCTAATCCCAACACCCAACGCACCTCGACAGACAGACAGCAGTAGCAAAGCATATCACAGGTACTAAAGTTGTCTAGCCTAAAAATGACCGGTGTTCTAATTAAAAAGATATCAACTACGATATTAAAAATAAATTAAACTAAACAAAAATAACTGCAGTAAATAAAAATGTGTTCTCAAAATATTTAATAAATACTTGATGTACACAGAAAAACACCTAGATATATCAATAAATATTCATATTTCAATATGACAATAAAGTACTAATCAAGTGAATAAATCATGGATCATTCAGAAATAAATTTAGAAATAAAACTGATGAGTTGCACGTAAATCGAGAATGAAATAAATGTGACTAACTAATTTTTTTATATAGACAAAATAAAAATACTTAAATAAATAATATGCGAGAACTAACAAGGTTTTAGCAGCCAAAAAATTAATCTCAAAATCGCTAAACAGATTAGTATGCTAATTAATTAGTCTTAGCTAAAAAATAGGAGATTAGATCAAAAATGTTTACGTGCTGAAGAAAATTCTTGTTGCCGAGGAAAAATTCGATTGATCTGTCTCCAGTTCTCCACCACCACGCACCGCAGTTTCCAGCCGAAAGCCTTGACGCGATGCTCGCATGCGCCTGCTGCCGCATGCGGTTCACGCCGTGTGATGATGAAGCTGACGCTACTCCACTTGATGATGCCGCTCTGCACGTCTAGGAATCCACGGAAAAGAAAACGGTGCAGCTGCTGCACTGCTAGCACCTAGGCCATCCGCATCGTAGGCTGCTGCTACACGTGTTCTTGTTCCCGTGCGCAGCGCATCGTGGCAGCTGAGTGAAACCACGTAGCAGCTGCCTGTCGCAAGCAAGCGCTAGGCGCTAGCTCTAGTAGGCTACGCTTTAGCTAGCTGTGCCGCTGGCCGCGTGCTTGCATGACTAGGCCACGGTTATGTGCTAGCCTACAGCTGCTGCAGCTAGATAGCATGCACCTAAGATGCGCACCAAGCCAGGCTGAGCTGACGCCGACTACCATGGATGAGGATTCCCGAGACGCGTGCAGAAGGAAAACGACCGGCGGCGCAGACCGGCGGTTCCAGGTGAGGCGAGAAAAACAATCTGGCGTTGCTACCCTAGAGAAAAAAAGAACCGCTGGCGGCGATAAAAAGTGGAGACGGCGGCCGCGGATAGAAAAACCTGTACTGTAGATTAATCTCGAAAAACAGTCAACCTTAACACTAGGGGGTTGGGGCCTATTATAGGCATCCCACTAATAAAGGGAAAGACTAATTTACCCTTATGGTAAATTACACTAACTCTAAAAATAAAATAGGAAATTACTAAAATGCCCTTAGAAAATTTATCTGACTTGAATAACAAAGACTGTGGACCTAAAGGCTAAATATTAAAATCCTAAATAAAGATAATCATCGATTGTCAGTTTTGCGCCAAAACTAACAAAGCGTCCACCGTCTTCGCACCAGGTACCCAGATTTGGCCGACCCGATTCCGCAGCTTCCTTAGCCCGGCAACCGCTCACCGCCCGTGTACCGAAGTCAATCCCGGTCAACAAACTCGTGGATCCTCTGCCGCTCCTAGCCCATGTACTCGGATTGGGCCAGCTCGACTCCGTGGCTCCTCTGCCCGGCTGTCGCTCGCTGCCCGTATACCTAAGTCACACGCGCCCTAGACACGACATGTCTTATCTTCTCTTCACGTCTCCTCTTTGACTTCCGTTGACAATCACTCATCACATCTGGAGCCATAAGGCCCATGCTCTTCAACATGGTTCCTCAATCTCCCCCTTGATGAGTGCATTGTCAACACCCCCTTCAGCAATTCTTCAGAACCTGCAAAACATGTGGAAACACGAAAACAAAAAAACAAAAGAAAACAGAAAGAATAAAATAATGACCAAAAGCCGAACTGAAGCAAGAAAAAACGGTCATTATGGTTAACCAAAAATAAAGACTCAAAACAGGTTCAATCTCACAACTATCAACAAGGATATCTAAAGAGTAAAGGCAAAAGAGACTAAAAAACTCCCCTTGAAATAAATCCCAGAGAAGCCAAAACTCCCCCTAAACTCTTTTAAAAGATCGAGTAACCCAAAAATTCTCCCCCTTGTTGACAATTGAACTCATCAAGTGAGACTAAATGCACTCTAAAGAGACACAGACACAAACTCCCCCCTGAAATTCAGCCCCCCTCAAAATATGCCATGAATGCAAATGGGGTGCAGGTGGAGTGTAAAAAACAAGTTTCTCAGATATGATTGACTGCAATTACAACATCTAACAGGTATAGAAAAAGACATACTGTCTAAGATACATGATATGATCAGTGCAACAGATGATATCTAAAGAGAGTCATTAGCACACATTTTTTGATTTTTGCAAACAAAAGCATCACCACATTTTCTAGTTGACAAGCAAAGTAAAGCATGAGATGCAAAAGCTACATTATATCTATCAAGATAAGCATTGTCCAGAACAAAGTGCTTCAGCAAACTTGTTATCCTTTTAAAATTTTCAGGCTTTTTTCTTTTCCTTTTTCATTTTTGCCAGGGGTTATTTGCATGTCAACCTTATGCTAACCGACCAAGTCAAGCCTAGGCTAGAACTAGACCATCGGAAGCTTAAGACATTGGTCTTGGCATACATTACACTGTCCTAGTTCATACCAAAGTGCTATGGTAAACAGTCCAGAACAATACAATGCGACAAAGCAAACCCACCTGGATCTTTTCAATTTAAGCATAAAAAGGCATGGATTTTCCATTTTTTCTGATTTTTTATCATTTTATAGCACATTTTCCATGTTAAAGCATATAGATGTCCAAGTTGCATATCTGCATCTAAGTGAGGAACTACCTATCAGGCATGTATAAGATAGCAAAAACACTCAGCCTACACATGCTAGTTACTAGAAGCAATGGTGATCATTTTTCAATTTTAAAGCATAAAAGTCATGCATATGAAAAATATCAGACAAATCATGTGAACTGAACCAGAACATGATCATCGACAAGTAATCAAAGGCATATACTAGCTAGAGCAAGTAAAGCAGATCGATCATATAACAGAAGCAAGCTCAAAATGTGGTATATTATTATGCATGATATGAACTCAGACAAAAAGACTCAAGAAAAAAGTAAAGAAGAAAGAAAACTGACTCAAAATATCCTAAAAAGGATAGACGACTCCCAAATCCCCTCGCAAACGCTCAAAAGTAGACTGATCTAATGGTTTGGTAAAAATGTTAGCCAACTGTTGATGGGTATCAACATGAACAAGATCAATGACCCCTTTCTCATATTGATCCCTAAGAAAGTGAAAGCGCACATCAATATGTTTGGTTTTTGAATGAAGACATGGGTTTTTCCCTACCCTAATTGCGCTGGTGCTATCACAAAACAAAGGAACTCTGGCAGGGAAGATCAACCCAAAATCCTGCAAAGTATAAATCATCCAAACCAACTGTGAGCAGCAGCTACATACTCATTCTCAGTAGTAGAAAGCGCAACTCCAGATTGTTTTCGAGAAGACCAAGATACAAGCGAAGAACTGAGAAACTGGCAAGTACCGGAAGTCGACTTGCGATCTAGCCGGCACCCACTGAAATCAGCGTCGGAAAAGCCAGATAAATCAAGAGACGATGCAGAATAGTAAAGACCTAGATCAGGAGCAAAAGTAAGGTACATGAAAATACTCTTAACAGACTACCAGTGAGATGCGATTGGTGAAGACTGAAAATGTGCGCACAAACCCACGGTGAACTGAATGCCCAGACTCATCGTAGTCAAGTATAGAAGCGATCCGATCATCCCTCGATACTCTCTCTCGTTGACCTTGACGTCGTTCTCGTCCTTGTCTAGGCCTCCAGACGTACCCAATGGGTCATCTGAGGCTTTAGCTCTCCACCAAAGTCAAACTTCTTCAGCATGTCCCGTGTGTACTTGCCCTGGTGGATGAAGATGTCATCCTTGGTCTACTTGATCTGGAGCCCTAAGAAGTACTTGAGCTCACCCATGAGACTCATCTCAACCTCGCTGTGCATCTGCTCAGAAAACTTGGACACAAGCTTATTAGTAGAACCACCAAAAATAATATCGTCCACGTAAATCTGAGCAACCAAAAAGTCTGAGCCAACTCTAAGCAAGAAAAGAGTTTTGTCCACAGAACACATCACAAAACCATTCCCCAACAAAAATTTCTTTAGGCAATCATACCAAGCCTTGGGGGCTTGCTTCAGACCGTATAAAGCTTTCTGCAACTTGAAAACATGTCGAGGAAACTTAGGGTTCTCAAAACCGTGGGGCTGCTTAACATAGACCTCCTCCTCTATATACCCGTTCAGAAACGCACTCTTGACATCCATTTGGAAAAGCTTAAAACCTTTAGAAGCAGCAAAGGCCAAAAGAATACGAATGGACTCAAGATGGGCAACAGGAGCGAAGGTCTCCTCAAAATCAATACCTTCTTTCTAGCAAAAACACTACGCAACTAGTCCAGCTTTGTTGCGCACCACAACCCCATCTTCACCTTGTTTGTTCTTAAACACCCACTTGGTTCCTATGGTGTTGCATCCAGGTGGCAGCTAAACCAGTGTCCAAACCCGATTGCGAACAAAGTTTTCAAGCTCTTTTTGCATGGCGTTTATCCAATTTGAATCAGAAAGAGCATGAGAAACGTCTCTGGGCTCAAAAGTGGCAACAAACGCAGACTCAGCAAACACAACAAGAGAACCAACAGAAGAACGCAAGGATCTCTCAGTAAGATCACCGATGATGATCTCTGAGGGGTGATCACGCTGAACTGCTTGGGATCCTAGGTGATCTGAAGTCACCTCACCGGAGTCAGCAACTGGCACCTCTAGACTCGGCTGAGGGGGCTCGATCGAAGTAGAAGGAGTGATTAGAGGTTCATCATCATCCTCAGTTGAAGTCTCAAAAGGTGTAGGGTCTGTAGGTTGTGTAGAAGGACCACCCTCATCAACAGCAGGAGTATCATCATCTTCCTCGAAGATGGACTCTCCAAGCTCATCATCTCTAGAAAGCTCAAAAGAAGGAGTCAGCGAAGGCATGGACTCATCAAAAGAAACCTCACAAGTCTCGACAAGCTGCTGAGAGTCGAGGTTCCAAACAAGAAAGCCTCGAGAATGCAAAGCATAACCAAGAAAGACTCCATCCCAGCAACGAGACTCAAACTTGTCCAAATGCCCTCCCTTCTTGAGCACAAAGCACTTGCATCCAAATGCTCGCATGTGGCTCACCTTGGGCTGTCTGCCAAACCACAACTCATACGATGTCTTACGTAAGTAAGTTATAAGAAAATTGCGGTTGGCCAGACGAGGAGCCATGCTGAATAGCATGGGCCTCATGGCTCCAGATGTGATGAGTCATTGTCAACGATAGTCAAAGAGGACAGAAGAAGAGATCTGCTGTTTCGTGGGCCGTCGTGTGACTCAGGTACACGGGCAGCAAGCGACTGTTAAGCAGAGGAGGCTACGAAGTCGGGCTGGCCCAATCCGGGTACATGGGCTAGGAGCAGCAGAAGACCCATTAGGCTGTTGACCAGGATTGACTCAGGTACACGGGCGGTGAGCGACTGCCGGGCTGAGAGAGATGCGGAGTCGGGCCGGCCCAATCCGGGTACCTGGTGCAAAGTCGGTGGAGGCTTTGTCAGTTTCGGCGCAAAACTGACAACCGTCGATCTTGTATCCGACTGTCTAGAAGAGAAGCCGTAGTCGCTACGAAAACTTAGCTTCCGGACAAGTGATCTGTATATCTAGGCCCAGAGTCAGTCAGTCGTGTCTGTAAAAATTCCTAAGGGCAGCAGAGTCTTTTCCTTTATTCCTGCGTCTGTAAAAAACCCTAAGGGGCTGGTGGAATATTCGAGGCCATTGGGCAGCCTATAAATAGGGCCCCAATCCCTAGGGTTGGACAACCCTTTTGGCTGAAATCAATTCATACTCCTTTGGGTCATTTTGTCTCTTTCTCTCTCTATTGTTGTGCGCCGCTAGGCTTATTCTCAAGCCATTTCCATTACTGCATTTTGCTGTTCTTCATGTTGCTGTGAATCTTTATTTCCTGTTGATTTCATTTGAAGTGCAGTGTTTGTTCTGTGGAGTAATTGTTTCGGTCTACGTGCGTAGCTTGAGTTTATTTGGAACAGAAGCTTCTCTGTTGCGTGTGTTCTTCAAGCAAGTAGTACTAGTTCTTGCTGTTGCAAGTAGTACTACTACACTGTAGCAACAGTACACTAGTACCAGCTTTTTGCTTTTACTACTCAACTTTTTGATCGAGTTGACAGGACTAACGTCCCTTTTCTGGCTGTTCTCTAGCGAAGCTCCTTCTCTGTTCGAAGCCCCTCAGCTCCGTGAGGCAGGCTTCGATCTGATATACTCGAAGGCTTCGGTTGAACTTCGAACTTTGTTTTGTCCTGAGTTGCTATCTTCGAAGTACTTCTTGAACTGTCAGCGTTTCATACTTCGAATGTCTGTGCGAAGGTACTCCGACTCGAGCTCTTCGAAGTCCATACTTCGACAGGTTTCGAAGTTGGCTTCGAAGACTGTCTTTTTGTTAGACTTCGTTCAGTGTTTGCATCCGTCCTCTTCGAAGGTTCTTGATGCGTTTTGTTCGAAGGTAGAACATAGGCTTCGTTTTGGTTTTTCTGTCGCGTATCAACCTTCGCTTCTCTTTTCGAAGGTTGTTTGTCTGTGCGTTGTGTTTGAAGCAATCTGTTCGAAGAATAGGCTTCGAAGCACTCGGTTCGAAGCTCGCTTCGATACTTCCGTACTTCACTTCGAAGCATACTTCGCTACCTGCCACTTCGAACTAGGCTAGACCAAACACACCTTCGGCATTTTCACAACAGCCTTCAGCAGGCTTCGCAACTAACCTCTGAAGCAGGCTTCGACCAGTGAAGCAGGCTTCGACCAGCGAAGCAGGCTTCGACCACCGAAGCAGACCTCGACGGGCGAAGCAGGCTTCGCCAAGTTCCGAACAGGAGACAAATCTGAACAGTAACTTCTCATCTCACTTTATATATACTTAGATCATTTCATTGTGAAGTTTGGCCTGACATGTCAAGTATACTTTGTTTATCTGCCTAGTTGCACTGCTTTGGTAGTTCTCTGTTTAACATCAGTTGCTTCTAGGATAGATACCTTTAGACTTAGGCTATCTGTTCATTTTCTGTTGCTTAGTCTTTTGAGGTGCGTTGGGTGTTGGGAACAGGCCATATATTCGAAAAAAATTTGAAAGCGCCCATTCACCCCCCCTTTGGTCGCTACTTTCGGTCCTACAAGTGGTATCAGAGCGGGGTTAGGGTTTTTCCATACCTTAACCGGTTCTAAACCCCAGTAGTGACCATGACGTCTCCTGGCAAAGTTCCGTTCTCGGAAGCCTATGGCTATAACTATTGGAAGACTCGCATGCGAGCCTATCTCATGAGCCAGGGTTCGGACATTTGGGACATTTGTGTTCACACCACATTTGTCATATTGCCAGTCGCTGAGCATGGTACTGCTGGTATCATTGCTCAGCATCTGAGCAACAGTAAGGCTGTGAACATTCTTTTCTCTGGTTTAGGTCCCACTGAGTCTTAGCGTGTGAGCCATCTCTCCACTGCGAGAGAGATCTGTGCTACCCTCAAGGCACACCATGAGGGAACAGCTCAGGTCAAGGCTCGGCTCTATCAGACCTACCGGCGTGAGTACAGGAACTTCACACAAAAGCCGGGTGAATCTGTTGAAGCTTTGTTTGGTCGCTTTCAATCGATCATAAACAAGCTTTAGGACAACAAGGCTGAGGGTGCTCGGTTAGTCTCAGATCATGAGCAGGCGCTCAAGGTTCTCCATACCTTGGACCCAAAGTTCTGGGAGATCAAGGTATCTTCTATCATTGTGAGTACTTCTTATGATACCTTGACCATTTCTGAGTTGTTTAGCAAGTTGAAGGCTACTGAGGTTGATCTCCAGCTGAGATCAAATCTCACTGGTTCTGGATCAAAATATCTGGCCCTTGCTACACCTTCTGTTGATCCTTCTTCTATGAGCTGTGCTAGGTTCTCTTTGATGTCTATCACTGAGGACCAGCTTGAGTTGTTGGGAGATGATGATTTTTGTCTTTTTAACAACCGGGTGCGTCGTGTCTATGACAAGAGAATGTTCAAAAGACACAGTACAAAATCCGGGTGCTTTGAGTGTGGTGATCTAGGACACTTCATCGCCGACAGCCCCAAGCGCAATGGTCACAAGAAGGGCACCGGTGGTGGCTTCCACGACTCCGGCAAGCATGAGAGCTCATCCTTCAACAAGGGCAAGCCGAAGACTCGATTCTTCATGAAGGCCCTGAAGGACTACCGGCGAGAGAACAAGAAGCGCGACAAGCCCTTCTTCGCCGAGATGGAGAAGAGCTACTCCAAGCGGTCCACGTCTTCTTCCTCTTCATCGAGCTCAAGCGATGAGGAAATCGCCATCAGGAAGGGGAAGGATAAGGACGATCCGGCGGGCCTCTACTTCATGGCCTTCGGAGACAAGCCGAAGAGCCGCTCACACCAGCGCCGAAGATCCCGCAAGAGCTTCTGTTCAATGGCTCTTGGGGATAAGGAAGAAAAGAGCTCCTCCGATGACTCCGACGATGACGACAACGAAAAGGTATCATCCTATGAGCGCGAAATCATTGATTTACTTGAGAGCAATCGTCAGGAGTTGAAATATCGGGAAAAACTGCTTAGGGGGGCTAAGAAGAGGATAGATGAGTTAGAGAGTGAGCTTGCCGTAGCCAACGGCAGAATTGAGAGTCTATCTTCTTCCCCTTGCTTGGGTGATAGCAGTGAGTGCCCGAAGTGTGAGGTGCTTCTGTGTGACCTGTCGACTCTGAAGTCCAGGTACATAGAAAGGGTTGATGAGAGGGACGCTTTGGCCACTGAGCTTGAAAGCGCTCAGCTGGAGCTAAAAGATGCTCAAGCCACTATCGTCGCACCCTGTGTTGATTGCCCATCTAATCTAGCTGCCTTAGTTGAGCTGAAATCCATGGGCGATGAACATTTGGTTGATTTGGAGATGTTGAGAGCTGAGCTTGCGCAGACTAGGCTAGAGCTTGAGACATTGTCAGTTCCACCCACTGTCTGTGAGAACTGCCTGTCTCTTAGAATGGAATTGATTAAGCTGAAAGCCGAGAAGTCTTTTCAAGTAGAGAGTGAGTGTGAGACCTGCTTGTCTCAGGTGGAGGTTCTAGCTTCCTTGAGAGAGGAGCTAGCTGATTCTCAGAATGAGAACTTTTACCTCCGTTCTATCCTGAGTTGGATCAATGCCAGAGAGCCACAACTCGGCATGATGATCCAGCAGTTCAAGAGGCGGGATGGGTTTGGGGTAGGTTACACCTACACCAAGGCTGACTTTGAGAGTGCCATTAGCCGGGCAGTGGAGTGGAGTAAAATGACTCCTAAGCAAAGATACCCCAAGACTCACTCCACTGAGTCTTCCCATGCTTGTCAGCCCAAGGATGGAGTAATTCATGAACCACCCAAAGCTCCACCCAAGAAGCCTAACTGGGTTCCAAAACCCAAACACCTCCACTCTTCTCTAGACTCTCTTCCTGGACCTTCTCAACCCAAGAAGACTACACCTAACACCACCAAGCCCAAACATCCCAAGCCTCAACCACATCCCAAGAAGCCCACCTATCATTGTGAGTACTGTCAGAGAGACAGACATCTTGTGGAGTTTTGCTTCAGGAGGAAGCGAGTTGAGAGAACAGAGAGGGCTCATGGTAGACTGCGTGTTCCTCGACGTGGGGAGAGGCTGGAGGCCAGGCCGCGTCGTGTAGGTGGTGGTAGGGGAGACAGCTTTCATGCCCGTGCTCCAGTTGGTGGTGTCCGTTCCGGCAGAGCTCCAGTCCGTTTTGGCTACGGTCCTGGACCTCGTAGCTGAGGCTTTAGGCAGAACCGAGGACCGCGCTTTGAGCCGCGTTTTGGTCCATACTCTTTTGACCGTTTTCGCTTTCCATCTTTTGAGCGGATGGCTCGACACTGGTTTAGCTCTTTTGCTAAACCTGGTGCCGGACCATTTGCTCCCACTTACAGCCATTGATTGTGCAGGATCGGGGACTGGAGGACATTTGGATTATGGACTCAGGATGCTCTCGCCACATGACGGGACATCGCAGATGGTTCTCCAGTCTCTCTCCCCCGAGCTCCAAAGAGTACATCACGTTCGAGAATAGTGGTCAAGGGAAGGTAAGTGGCATAGGCTCTATTCGCATTTCAGATCACTTCTCTTTGAAGAATGTTGCTTTGGTTAAGAATTTGAACTTCAATTTGATTTCTGTTTCGCAACTTCTTGAGGATGGTTTGGAAGTGCGTTTTAAGAAGGGCAGTTCTTCTGTGTTTGATTCTAGAGGGTCTTTGGTTTGCCAGATTTTACCATTCGGTAAAGTTTTTCGAATTGACTTCTCTAGTTCTTTTGGCCCTTCTCGCTGTTTGATTGCTGGATCTTCCTCTGAGCTCTGGAAGTGGCATAGGAGGTTAGGTCATTTGAGTTTTGATCTGCTAGTCAGGTTGAGCTCTATGGACCTCATCCGAGGATTGCTCAAGCTTAAGATGGAGAAGGATCTAGTTTGTCATCCCTGTCGTCATGGGAAAATGGTTGCCGCTTCTCACTCACCTGTGACTCAGGTGATGACTTCGTATCCGGGCGAGCTTTTACACTTGGACACTGTTGGTCCAGCTCAGGTACGTTCAGTCGGTGGGAAGTGGTACGCACTTGTGATTGTTGACGACTTTTCTCGATTCTCGTGGGTTTTCTTTTTGGAGTCTAAGGATGAAACTTTTCAATTTGTTCATGACCTGATTTTGAAGCTGAAGAATGAGAACAATGGTCGGATGCGAGCAATTTGCTCCGATAACGGCTCTCAGTTCAAGAACTCTCAGTTCGTCAGCTTCTGTAGTGATCAGGGTCTGGACCATCAGTTTTCTTCTCCTTACACTCCCTCATAGAACGGCGTTGTGGAACGAAAGAACCGCACGCTAGTCGAGATGGCTAGGACGATGCTCGATGAGCACAGGACTCCTAGGCCTTTTTGGGCTGAAGCCATGAACATGACTTGCTATCTGGCCAACCGCATTTTTCTTCGAGCTTACTTAGGTAAGACTTCGTATGAGTTGCGGTTTGGCAGACAGCCCAAGGTGAGTCACTTGCGAGCGTTTGGCTGCAAGTGCTTTGTGCTCAAGAAGGGAGGGAATTTGGACAAGTTTGAGTCTCGTTGCTGGGATGGTGTTTTTCTTGGTTATGCATTGCATTCTCGAGGTTTCCGTGTTTGGAAACTCGAAACCCAACAGCTTGTCGAGACTTGCGAAGTTTCATTTGATGAGTCCTTGCCTTCTTTAACTCCTTCTTTTGAGCCTTCTGGTGATGATGAGCTCGGAGAGTCCATCTTCGAGGAAGATGAGGATACTCCAATTGCTGATGAGGGTGGGCCTTCTGCACCCCCTACAGAGCCCACACCTTCTGAGACTTCGACTGAGGATGAGGGTGGACCTCTGATCACTTCTTCCACTACGATCGAGCCCCCTCAGTCGAGTGCTGGTTGGATCGCAAGTCGACTTCCGGTACTTGCTAGTTTCTTGGTTCTTCCCTTGTTTCCTGGTCTTCTCGAAAGCAGTCTGGAGTTGCTCTTTCGACCACAGAGGCTGAGTACGTAGCTGCTGCTAGCTGCTGCTCACAGTTGGTTTGGATGATTTCCACTCTGCGAGATTTTGGGTTGTTCTTTCCTACCAGAGTTCCCTTGTTTTGCGACAGCACTAGTGCAATTAGTGTAGGGAAAAACCCATGTCTTCATTCAAAAACCAAACACATTGATGTGCGTTTTCACTTTCTGCGGGATCAATATGAGAAAGGTGTCATTGACTTTGTTCATGTTGATACCCATCATCAGTTGGCTGATATTTTCACCAAACCCCTATATCAGTCTACTTTTGAGCGTTTGCGAGGGGATTTGGGTGTTGTGTATCCTTTCTAGGATATTTTGCGTCAGTTTTCTTTCTTCTTTACTCTTTTCTTGAGTCTTTTTGTGTGTGTGTTCATATCGTACATATTCACATATCACACTTTAGAGCTGCTTCTGTTATATGATTGAACTGCTTTACTTATTCTAGCTGGTACATGCTTTTGAGTACTTGTCAATGATCATGTCTTGTCTCAGTTCGCTTGATAAGTCTGATATCTATCATATGCATGGCTTTTATGCTTTAAAATTGAAAAATGATCACCATTGCTTTTGGTAACTAGCATGCGTAGGCTGAATGTTCTTGCTATCTGTTACATGCCTTGTAGCCAGTTCCTGACTTAGATGCAAAAATGCAACTTGGACATCTGTATGCTTTAATCATGAAAATGTGCTATAAAAATGATGAAAAATCAAGAAAAATGAAAATTCCATGCCTTTTTAAATGCATAACTTGAAAAGGTCCAGGTGGGTTTGTTTTGTCGCATTGCATTGTTATGGACTGCGTACCATAGCACTTTGGTATGAACTAGGACAGTGTAATGTATGCCAAGACCAATGTCTTAAGCTTCTGATGGTCCAGTTCTGGCCTAGGCTTGACTTGGTCAGTCAGCATAAGGTTTGACATGCAAATAACCCCTGGCAAAAATAAAAAAAGGAAAGAGAAAAAGCCTGAAAAATGAAATGATAACAAGTTTGCTGAAGCACTTTGTTTTGGATAATGCTTATCTTGGTAGATATCAGATATCTTTTGCATCTCATGCTTTACCTTGCTTGTTTACTGGAAAATGTGTTGATGCTTTTGTTTGCAAAAACTGAAAAATGCGTGCTAATGACTTTCTTTAGATATCATCTGTTGCACTGATCATGCCATGTATCGTTAACAGTATGTCTTTTGCTATATCTGTTAGATGTTGTAATTGCAGTCAATCATATCTGAGAAGCATGCTTTATTCACTCCTCATGCACTCCAGTTACATTCATTGCATATTTTGAGGGTGAGTTGCATTTCAGGGGGAGTCTGTGTCTCTGTTGAGTGCTTGATGAGTTTACTTGTCAACAAGGGGGAGAAAATTTGGAATCAGAGTTTAAGGGGGAGTGTTTGTCTCGCTTGTTCTTACTCTGTTGAAGTCGCACTCATTTTGAGCTTTTATGTTTTGGTTAACCATAATGGTCACTTCGTGCTTTTGTTTGGCTTTCGGTCATTAGGGTTAAACTTTTACTTTATTTTTCTTCTTCTTTGTTTTCTTGTGCTTTGTTTTCGTGTTTCCACATTTGTTCGCAGGTGCTGAAGAGTTGATGTGTTGACAATGCACTCATCAAGGGGGAGATTGAGGAGCCATGCTGAATAGCGTGGGCCTCATGGCTCCAGATGTGATGAGTCATTGTCAACGATAGTCAAAGAGGACATAAGAAGAAGAGATCTTCTGTTTCGTGGGCCGTCCTGTAACTCAGGTACGGGCAGCAAGCGACTGTCGAGCAGAGGAGGCTGCGAAGTCAGGCTGGCCCAATCCGGGTACATGGGCCAGGAGCAGCAGAAGACCCACTAGGCTGTTGACCAGGATTGACTCAGGTACACGGGCGGTGAGCGACTGCCGGGCTGAGAGAGATGCGGAGTCGGGCCGGCCCAATCCGGGTACCTGGTGCAAAGTCGGTGGAGGCTTTGTCAGTTTCTGCGCAAAACTGACAACCGTCGATCTTGTATCCGACTGTCCAGAAGAGAAGCCGTAGTCGCTACGAAAACTTAGCTTCCGGACAAGTCATCTGTATCTCTAGGCCCACAGTCAGTCAGTCGTGTCTGTAAAAATTCCTAAGGGCAGCAGAGTCTTTTCCTTTATTCCCGCGTCTGTAAAAAACCCTAAGGGGCTGGTGGAATATTCTAGGCCATTGGGCAGCCTATAAATAGGGCCCCAATCCCTAGGGTTGGACAACCCTTTTGGCTGAAATCAATTCATACTCCTTTGGGTCATTTTGTCTCTTTCTCTCTCTCTCTTGCTGTGCGCCGCCAGGCTTATTCTCAATCCATTTCCATTACTGCATTTTGTTGTTCTTCATGTTGTTGTGAATCTTTATTTCCTGTTGATTTCATTTGAAGTGCAGTGTTTGTTCTGTGGAGTAATTGTTTTGGTCTACGTGCACAGCTTGAGTTTATTCGGAACAGAAGCTTCTCTGTTGCGTGTGTTCTTCAAGCAAGTAGTACTAGTTCTTGCTGTTGCAAGTAGTACTACTACACTTGTAGCAACAGTACACTAGTACCAGCTTTTTGCTTTTACTGCTCAACTTTTTGATCGAGTTGACTAGACTAACGTCCCTTTTCTGACTGTTCTCTGGCGAAGCTCCTTCTCTGTTCGAAGCCCGTCAGCTCCGTGAGGCAGGCTTCGATCTGATATACTCGAAGGCTTCGGTTGAACTTCGAACTTCGTTTTGTCCTGAGTTGCTAGCTTCGAAGTACTTCTTGAACTGTCAGCGTTTCATACTTCGAACGTCTGTGCGAAGGTACTCCGACTCGAGCTCTTCGAAGTCCATACTTCGACAGGTTTCGAAGTTGGCTTCGAAGACTGTCTTTCTGTTAGACTTCATTCAGTGTTTGCATCCGTCCTCTTCGAAGGTTCTTGATGCGTTTTGTTCGAAGGTAGAACATAGGCTTCGTTTTGGTTTTTCTGTCGCATATCAACCTTCGCTTCTCTTTTCGAAGGTTGTTTGTCTGTGCGTTGTGTTTGAAGCAATCTGTTCGAAGAATAGGCTTCGAAGCACTCGGTTCGAAGCTCGCTTCGATACTTCCGTACTTCGCTTCGAAGCATACTTCGCTACCTGCCACTTCGAACTAGGCTAGACCAAACACACCTTCGGCATTTTCACAACAGCCTTCAGCAGGCTTCGCAACTAACCTCTGAAGCAGGCTTCGACCAGTGAAGTTTGGACTGACATGTCAAGTATACATTGTTTATCTGCCTAGTTGCACTGCTTTGATAGTTCTCTGTTTAACATCAGTTGCTTCTAGGATAGATACCTTTAGACTTAGGCTATCTGTTCATTTTCTGCTGCTTAGTCTTTTGATGTGCGTTGGGTGTTGGAAACTGGTCATATATTCGAAAGAATTTTTAAGGCGCCCATTCACCCCCCCTCTGGTCACTACTTTCGGTCCTACACCAGATAGCAAGATGTGTTCATGGCTTTAGCCCAAAAGCGCCTAGGAGTCCTATGCTTATCGAGCATCGTCCTGGCCATCTCGAGTAGCGTGCGGTTCTTTCGTTCCACAATGCCATTCTGTAGTGGAGTGTAAAGGGCATAAAACTGATGATCAAGACCCTGATCACTACAGAAGCTGACGAACTTAGAGTTCTTAAACTCAGAGCTGTTGTCCGAATGAATTGCTCGCATCTGACCATTGTTCTCGTTCTTCAGCTTCAAAATCAGGTCATGAACAAACGTAAAAGCATCATCCTTAGACTCCAAAAAGAAAACCCATGAGAATCGAGAAAAATCGTCAACTATCACAAGCGCATAATACTTCCCACCGACTGAGCGTACTCAAGCTGGACCAATAGTATCCATGGGTAACAGCTCTCATGGATACGAAGTCATCACCTGAGTCACAGGTGTGTGAGAAGCGGCAACCATTTTCCCATGATGACAGGGATGGCAAACTAGATCCTTCTCCATGTTCATCTTGGGCAATCCTCGGATAAGGTCCATAGAGCTCAATCTGACTAGCAGATCAAAGCTCAAATGACCTAACCTCCTATGCCACTTCCAAAGTTCAGAGGAGGATCCAGCAATCAAACAGCGAGAAGAGCCAGAAGAACTAGAGAAATCAAAAAGAAAAACCTTACCGAAGGGTATGATCTGGCAAACAAAAGATCCTCTAGAATCAACAACAGAAGACATGCCCTTCTTAAAGTGAACCTCTAAAACATCCTTAAGAAGTTGCGAAACGGAAATCAAATTAAAATTCAAGTTTCCAACCAAAGCAACATTCTTCAAAGAGAAATGATTAAAGATGCGAATTGACCCAATACCTTGTACCTTGCCTTGACCACTGTTCCCGAAAGTGATGTACTCCTTGGAGCTCGGGGGAGTGAGGCTAGAGAACCATCTGTGGTGTCCCGTCATGTGGCAAGAACATCCTGAATCTATGATCAACACGTCCTCCAGTCCTCGATCCTACAAGATCAATGGTCATGAGTGGGAGCAGATGGTCCGACACTAGGTTTAGCAAAGGGGCTAAACCAATGTCGAGCCATCTGGTCGAAAGTAGGAAAGCGGAAGGAATCATATGAATCTGGACCAAAACATGGCTCAAAGCGCGGTCCTCTCTTCTGCCTAAAATCACGGCCACGAGGTCCAAAGCCATGTCTAGAACGACCTAGAGCTCTGCCCGAACGAAATCCACCCTCCGGAGCACGATCATGAAAGTCGTCTCCTGTACCACCACCTACACGATGTGGCCTCGCCTCTAGACTCTGTCCACGTCGAGGGACTCTCTGTCTACCACCCTGCTGGTAGAATTGCTCATGCCCACCTCGAGCTCTCTCTGCTCTCTCAACCCACTTCCTCCTGAAGCAAAACTCCTCAAGATGCCCGTCTCTCTGACAAAACTCACAGTGATAGGTAGGCTTCTTGGGATGTTGTTGAGGCTTGGTGTTCTTAGGATTGGTGGTGTTAACTGTAGATTCTTTGGTGTGAGAGGATCCAGGTAAAGAGTCAAGAGAAGTGTGGAGAGGTTTAGGCTTTGGAACCCAGATTTGCTTCTTGGGTGGAGCTTTAGGTTGTTCTTGGAACACTCCATCCTTAGGCTGACTAACCTAAAAAGACTCAGTGGAGTGACTCTCGGGATATCTCTGCTCTAGAGTCATCTTGCTCCACTCCACTGCACGACTAATGGCACTCTCAAAGTCAACCTTGGTATAGGTGTAACCTACCCCAATCCCATCTTGCCTCTTGAACTACTAGATCATCATGCCAAGCTATGGTCTCTGGCACTAATCCAACTATGGATCAGACGGAGGTAAAAGTTCGTGTTCTAAACATCAGCTAGCTCCTCTCTCAAGGAAGCTAACACCTCCACCTCAGACAAGCAGATCTCACACTCTCTATCAACTTCTACAGACTTCTCAGCTTTTATCTTGATCAACTCCAATCTCAGGGACAAGCGGTTCTCCCAAACAGTTGGTGGAACTGACAAGGTCTCACGCTCTAGCTTAGTCTGCTCCAGCTCAGCTCTCACTCCAGCTAACTCGCCCAACTTCTCATCACTCTTGGCTCTCAGCTCAGCTATACTAGCTAAATGGGATGGGCAGTCTACACAGGGCATGACGACAGTGGCATGATCATCTTTTAGCTCCAGCTGAGCGCTTTCAAGCTCAGTGTCCATAGCGTCTCTCTCATATACCCTCTCTGTGTACCTGGACTTCAGAGTCGTCAGGTCATACAACAACACCTCACAGTTAGGGCACTCACTACTACCACCCAAGCAAGGCGAAGAAGACAGACTCTCAATCTTGCCATTTGCCATGGCAAGCTCACTCTCAAGATCATCTATCCTCTTTTTAGCCCCTCTAAGCAGTTTCTCCCTATACTTCAACTCCTGATGGTTCTGTTCTAGCAAATTAACAACTTCTTGTTCATAGGAAGATACCTTTTCATTGTCGTCATCGTCGGAGTTGTCGGAGGATCCCTTTTCTTCCTTATCCCCAAGAACCATTGAGCAGAAGATCTTGCGAGGTCTTCGGCTGTGAAGCGAGTGACTCTTCGGCTTCTCCCCGAAGGCCATGAAGTAGAGGCCCGCCAGATCATCCCTGTCCTTCCCCTTCTTGATCACGATCTCTTCATTACTTGAACTTGAAGACAAGGAGGAAGACGAAGACCTCTTGGAGTAGATTTTCTCCATCTCGGTGAAGAAGGCCTTGTCTTGCTTCTTGTTCTCACGCCTGTAGTCCTTCAGAGCTTTTCGAAAGAATCTTGTCTTGGGCTTGCCCTTTGTGAGAGTGGAGTTGTCGTGCTTGCCAGAGTCGTAGGAGTTACCACCGGTTCCCTTCTTGTAACTCTTCCGCTTGGGGCAGTCAGCGATGAAATGACCTAGATCACCACACTCAAAGCATCCGGATTATGTGTCGTGTCTTTTAAGCATTCGTTTATCATAGACACGATGCACCCGATTGTTAAATAAACACAGATCATCATCTCCTAGTGAATCAAGCTGATCCTCGGAGATAGACATCAAAGAAAACGCAGCACAATTCAAAGCAGTAGGATCAGTGGAAGGTGTCACAAGGGCCAGGGTTTTTGAGCCAGAACCCATGAGATTTGATCTCAACTCGATATCAACCTCTGAGGCCTTGAGCTTACTAAAAAGCTCTGCGACAGTCAAGGTATCATAGGAAGCGCTCTCAACAATAGAAGAAACCTTGATCTCCTAGATCTTAGGGTCCAAGGTATGAAGAACCTTGAGCGCCTATTCAAGATCTGAGACCAGCTGATCATGCTCAGCCTTGTTGGCCCGAAGCTTGTTAATGATCGATTGAAAACTACCAAACAACGCCTCAATAGTCTCACCCGACTTCTGTGAGAAATTTTCATGCTCACACCGGTAGGTCTGATTGAGCCTAGCCTTGACCTGAGTTGTCCCCTCATGGTATGCATGGAGGGTAGCCCAGATCTCTGGAGCAGTGTTGAGATGGCTAACACGCTCAAACTCACCAGGACCTAAACCATAAAGTAAAATGTTCACCGCTTTGCTATTGTTCTAATGTTGGGTGATTATATTAGCAGAAGTGCGCTCAGCAATAGGAAGTATAGTAAAAGTAGCGTGAGCACAAATATCCTAAATGTCCGAGCTCGGGCTCATAAGATAGGCTCGCATGCGAGTCTTCCAATAAGTGTAGCCAAAAGCTTCAAGGAACGAGACCTTATCAGAGGAAGTCATGATCACTACCTGGGTTTAGAACCGGTTAAGGTATGGGAAAACCCTAACCTCGTTATGATACCACTTATAGGACCGAAAGTAGCGACCAGAGGGGGGCTGAATGGGCGCCAAAAAATTTTTCCAATTCAATGACCTAATCCCAACACCTAACGCACCTCGATAGACAGACAGTTGTAGCAAAGCAGATCACAGGTACTGAAGTTGTCTAGCCTAAAAATGACCGGTGTCCTAATTAAAAATATATCGACTACGATATTAAAAATAAATTAAACTAAAAAAATAACTGCAGTAAATAAAAATGTGTTCTCAAAATATTTAATAAATACTTGATGTGCACTGTAAAACACCTAGATATATCAATAAATATTCATATTCCAATATGACAATAAAGTACTAGTCAAGTAAATAAATCATGGATCATTCAGAAATAAATTCAGAAATAAAACTGATGAGTTGCACGTAAATCGAGAATGAAATAAATGTGACTAACTAATATGCCAAGGAAAAATTTGATTGATCTGTCTTTAGTTCTCCGCCACCACGCGCTGCAGTTTCCAGCCGAAAGCCTTGACGCACCGCTCGCATGCGCCTGCTGCCACATGCGGTTCACGCCATGTGATGATGAAGCTAACGCTGCTCCACGTGATGATGCCGCTCTGCACGTCTAGGAATCCACAGCAAAGAAAACTACGCAGCTGCCACACTGCTAGCACCTAGGCCATCCGTGTCGTAGGCCTCAGCTGCACGCGTTCTTATCCTGTGCGCAGCGCGTCGTGGCAGCCGAGTGAAACCGCGTTGCAGCTGCCTTCCGCATGCAAGCACTAGGCGCTAGCACTAGTAGGCTACACTGTAGATAGCTGCGCCGCTTGCCGCATGATTGCATGACTAGGCCACGGCTATGCGCTAGCCTGCAGCTGCTGCAACTAGCTGGCACGTGTCTAGGATACGCACCAAGCCAGGCTGCGCTGACGCCGACTGCCGTGGATGAGGATTCCCGAGACGCGTGCAGAAGGTAAATAACCGGCGGTGCAGACCGTCGGTTCCAGGCGAGGCAAGAAAAACAATCTGGCGGTGGCTACCCTAGAGAAAAAAAGAACCGCTGGCGGCGATAAACAGTGGAGACGGCGGCCGCGGAAAGAAAAACCTGGACTATAGATTAATTTTGAAAAACAGTCAACCCTAACCCTAAGGGGTTGGGGCCTATTTATAGGTAGCCCACTAATAAAGGGAATAGACTAATTTACCCCTAGGGTAAATTACACTGACTCTCACTACACCACAGCATAGAATTCCCTACAGATAAGTTGGTAGGGAAAACCACTTTTAGCGACCGAATGTTGGTCGGGAAAGAGTTTTCCCGACCAACCTTGTCAGTCACTAAAAGTTCGGTAGGCAAAGCTCTTTCCCGACCAACGTTTCTTTGCCGACCAACTGTTGGTCGGGGATAAAAAACTTTTACCGACCAACAAATTTTTCCCGACCGACGTTTCTTTCCCGACCGACGATTGGACACTATACTTTTACCGACCGACTGTCAGTAAGCACAGTTAGACGATGGACTATTACCGACCAACTTTCTACGGCTAAATAATAAATTTTTCCCGACCAACACTTGACTATACTCTCATAGCCTATTGCAAACCAATCATCTCTCAAAACATAAGTGAACATTCGATAGAAATCAAATATATATTTATATGTTTGGAACTGACCATAATTAAACGAAGAATTGATAGTCAACCATACACGATCTTTTCATTGTATTGATTACTAAAAAATACAAGTTCATCCACCACTTAGTGTGAAAGTCATAATCATCCATAACAAGTTCACAAAATACTCGACCTTTATGATCCCAAACAATGGCTAGAAGGTCGTCTACCACGACATACATTAATCAAAAAAGCTACTAATCCATTTGCCCCCAAAATGGTACCTTGCCTTTTTCCTTCCTACAAAACATGTCAATCAGATAAATCATGTCAATAGATTTATTACAAATCTATTATAAATCATAGTTAAAATAAATCATAATTAGCACTAACACCAATCAATTACACTAGATCATGAGCTCAGTGGCATGCATCAACACACAGTGAGCCCATTAATAGATTACATTATATGAACCATATTTATTTGCTGCTGTCGAGAACAGATGGACATTTGTGTTAGCTTTGAATATCTGATAACAGCTAGTTGATGTGTTTAGTTTTCAACTATCTGAATTTCTATTTTCAATCTTGTACCTAAGAGTCTATTCAGTTTACCTCTAATTTGTATTCTTGATTAAGTTGATTCTAACTATGAATTACAAGAGATAAGTTTGTTTTAGATATTTGCTTCTTTGGTTAAAAGATGTTCTCAATCAATACTGTCTGAACCAGTTTTAGATATGGGCAGTCTGATGCTTGGTGCCCGGTTTGGCCGCAGTTGAAGCAAGCACCACTGAAGCTCCTGCTGCTGTAAATGGGGGAAGCTCATTAGCTTAAGAAAACACCATGAGTTAACTTCAGCATGTTTTGGTACTGAAAGAAGGTGCAAGAAACCTCTGGCCATGACTAAGGTAAGATTATGCTGTAGCAAGACCAAGATACGAAATCAGTTATTAATTTCACAGCTAAGCTTTAAACGCAACACATGAGTGTTCAAATAACAAAAGGTAACTTGATAGCTAACAAAGATGAGGTATCTAAGGAAAATAGCAGTTTAATGTTCTGAGTTTGAAAATCGACCATAGCTATCTGTAGCAGGCCCATCATCTTGCAATGCAGGCAGCTGCAAGCAGAAAACAAAAGGAAATAAGATATCACACTAGCTCACAGAGAACCAATTTCACATTCAAATCAGAGTACTGCAAGAATAATGGTCTGGTATTCCCTAATCCCTATTTTACTAGATATTGAACTTTACAAGAGCATTACAGAAATTTCAGGTGGCTTGGTTGGAAATAAATAGAAATGCTACCCTGTCAGACAAATAGTTGTGCATATCATCACAGACCGTACATAACAATTGCTGTAAAAATAACCATAGCAAATAATTAAAGAATAACAAGCTGCAAAAATTACCTTTGTCACTTTGGTTATTGTGTTTCCTGGGGGCAGCTCCATACTAAGCAAATCCTTCGCAATCTCCTCAGGTAAATCAAAGACTGCACCTTGGGCCTGACACAACCAGCAATACATAGACACCACACCACAGTGAAAATTCATCAGTACAACAAAGACAGGAGAAGAGGACAGTGTAGCTTACAATGCTGATACAATTATAACTATTATAAATAAAACTTCTTTTAGAAGAATGAGAGAGAAATATCACTCCATGAAAAGGTAACCATATGTATCACCAATCTCTATAGCACATACTATTGCTTGCAATGAACATTAAGTGAAGAAAACAGGAATTCTACAGAACTAGTATCAGCCACCAGATTCAAAACTGTGTGCTAAAGGATCAAATGCACTTATGCACAACCAAGCAACAGCTCACCTTCTCATCTGCACAACCAAGCAACAACAGGAAGAAAGTTGATCACATCCAGCATGGACAGAAAGGCTGTAACAAAGAGCATTGCTGTGTTCATCATTTAAAATTACCTTGTTGCGATTCAACATCACTGACTTGTCTATAGCCTTCATTGCAAACAATTCACCACTTCCTTGCAGCTCAACCAAGTGTACACTGAATTAAAAAACAAAGAGATGGTACAGAGGTACTTAAACAGGTTGTTTAAGTTTATTAAGAATAAATACAAAGCTGCATGATGAGGGAACAAAGCCATTGAATTCACATTAGCTTAAATGCACAACCAATTTGAATGAATTAGCCAGACCATGCTTGTAACAACAATGCATTGTTATAACTTGGAGGATTGTATTTTTATAACTATGTAAGTAGCCTGCACTTTGTAAAGGTGAAATTATGATATTAGCTTAATCATCAATAAGTGTCAAGGTTGACCCTCTTCCCTCTTTACTAAAAACTGTTTTAGTTAATCCAAAGTAAACAAAAAATATAAAAAATATCTTGGCAGCGCGCTATCAGAAAGATATAAAAATATCTGACAGTTAAGATACCCATATGGTATAGAAGATGTTCAGGAGTTGTTAGCACCTGCCAGTGTCACCACAACCCAGAGGTTTTAAGGCTTGAAGTGCTTCAGGCCAATCTTATCCCCTACTTTTATAATCTGCAATGCGAAAATATACAGATTATTATGGTGTCATGGAATTTAGTTTTTGAATTTTTTTTATGTTTTCCACCATTGATTTGTAGGATGGGCATACAAATTTTAGCATATTATGTTGCCATTGGGTATCATATTTTTCTCTTCAGAGATAAAAAAATATGGATCATATAATAGAATGCATAAACTATCTCAAACAGTTAGACACTACATATTTGTCTGGATAATCTACAAGTGCAAAAAATCGCAAAAATGAACTACACTAAGATCCGGCCGCCGCCACCACGCACAAATAGATCAGAGGGAGACAGGAAGGGAAGACAGATCAGGAGGCTTACCCCGACGAGGAGGTTATCTGTGGGCGGGGCGGCACCGGAGGAGGGGAACGGTCGGCGTCGGCATCGGTGTACATCCTTCCTGGGCGACGGGGACAGAAGACGCGGGCCTCGTCGGACGGCAGGACGGCGGCGTGGTGCGGCGAAGATGGGATGGCGGCGCGGTACGGGACGGCGGCGTGGTGCGGCGACGGCGGGACGGCGGCGCGGTGCGAGACGGCAGCATGGTGCGGCGACGACAAGACGGCGGCGCGATGCGGGACAGTAGACGCGTGGCTCGTCGGATGGCGGGATGGCGGCGAGGTGCGGCAAAGGTGGGACGGCGGCACGGTGCGGGACGGCGGTGTGGTGCGGCGAAGGTGGGACGGCGGCGCGGTGCGGGATGGTAGCGTGGTGCGGCGACGGCGAGACGGCGGCGCGATGCAGGACGGCGGCGTGGTGCGGGCTGGACGGCGCCATTGTGTGGAGGAGACTAGGGTTGGGGGAAATGGCAGTGCATGAGTGGTATGGAGAGTTTTGGGCCGCGCTAATTAAGCCCATTACCGACGGATGACATTTACCGACTGATGGTTCATCAGTAAAAAGACTATTGCCGACCAACTGTTTGACAATAAAAATATTAGCTTTTCCGACCAACAGTCTGATACGATATGTAATTATTACCGACCAACAATTTGTCGCTAGTTGTACTGACCAACTGTCGGTCGGTATATGTTAACTTTTCCCAACAGACGTTGGTAGGGAATTCTGTGCTATGGTGTAGTGTCTAAAAATAAAATAGGAAATTACTAAAATGCCCTTAGAATATTTAACTGACTCAAATAACAAAGACTATGGACCTAAAGGCTAAATATTAAAATCCTAAATAAAGATAATCATCGGTTGTCAGTTTTGCGCCGAAACTTACAAACCGTCCACCATCTTCGCACCGGGTACCCGGATTGGGCCGACCCGATTCTGCAGCTTCCTCAGCCCGGCAATCGCTCGCCGCCCGTGTACCTGAGTCAATCCCGGTCATCAAACAAGTGGATCCTCTGCTGCTCCTAGCCCATGTACTCAGATTGGGCCAGCCCGACTCCGCAGCTCCTCTGCCCGGCTGTCGCTCGCTGCCCGTGTACCGGAGTTACACGCACCCTAGACATGGCATGTCTTATCTTCTCTTCACGTCTCCTCTTTGACTTCTGTTGACAATCACTCATCACATCTGGAGCCATAAGGCCCATGCTCTTCAACATGGTTCCTCAAAGGACTATTGAGCGAGGGCGGGATGACTGTACCCCTCGAGTTAGAAGATAAAGCATTTACTCATGTTTACTTTTCTGTACTAATAATCTGATTACATTAAATGCTTTATAAATATGCTTTTCAGCAAACATGAGCCACTACCTTCCTTGTTACTATCTTGCATTATAATTGCATTCGGTGGCTTGCTGAGTACGATTGTACTCACCCCCGTTGACTTACACCACTAGAGGCAGCATACTACGAGGAGGATGATGGTCTGGAGTAGTGACCCACTCAAGGCGTGGGACTGGAAGAAGGTGTTCATCTAGAGGATTTATTTTCCTTGTTTCTCTTTCATTTAACTCTTTTGTAATAATATGGTCTACGAACCATATATGATTGGCGTATTATACGCAGTCGTGTGATGAACGTCTTGTATTTATTGATTTTCTATGGAATTTTAATAAAGTTCCGATGTTATTAAATTTGGGCGTTACAAGATGGTAACCGAGCCGACTTGACTGTAGGAAGCCAAACAGACCCGACCCTAGGATTTATATTAACCGTATTTTTACAAACTACTTACTATCTTGTCTTCCAAAATTTTTACCAAAAATCCTCTCTTTTTGTAGATGCCGATTCACACTATGAGCGGTTCTCTTCGCGATGAGGGCGGCTTCGTTCACGAGCTCCGCATGCTCATGGATTTCCTTAGGTTTGAGCACGAGCCCACGTTCCATGGGATTATTCCCAATGTGAACGAGGGATACTGCGAGGTCACCATCGTCATCCGCCCCTCCGGCACGTAGCTAGCCTTCTACAATCACGGAGTCGGAGGATCGACATTCTTGGTGGCTAGCCAGCGCGCCGCACTTCAGGCCCTCTCCGAGCTTCGGATGGTCTATGATGGACAACTCTATGACACCGCCTACCACTTCATGCCCATGCGCACCCCGGGGAGTAATCGCAGTGTCTACGTCAGCACCTACTCCCAGCACAACTCCGTCATTGCCCGCACCATGCGTCTACTCCAAGCGATGGATGATCTTCACACGGAGGCAGTACGCGACGCCGACAGCCAGCACGACACCATCGACTACAACCGCCACACGTCGGAGAACCTGAACCGTGAGAATGGGGAGCTTTGTCGCCAGGTCCAGCAGGGGCGCCACTTGGCCGCCGAGGTAGCAGAATTGCGGCATCAGAATGAGATTCTTCACTAGGGCATCGCCGACACCATGCAGTTGCATCGCCGGATCGAGGAGCTATAGAAGGATCTCGAGAAGGTCGCTCCCCTTCCACCGCGCAAGCGGAAGACACATAGGACCCCCTCAGCCATGCCCAAGAGGATCTCGCGCAGCGCCTCTTCCACCGGGCTCTCCCGCTCCAACACTCCTACACCAACCGTCCCCGCCGAGCCGACGATCGAGCCCTCCCCCGAGCTATTTTAGATGCTAGTTTATGATTGATTGTTTTTATTTTGTTATGCTTGTAGTGTCACTCGTGTCAGATATAAGGCATGAGTGAGGACTTAATAAGCGTTTAAGAATAAAGATGTAAGCATCTAGGTCAAAACTTTTATTTCGAGAAATAAAGTTAGGAATAATTCCCCTTAAAAATTTGTATCTCTTTTGGAAACCCCTCAACTTTAGGATGACCAACGAACAAGTGTCGGATGCTCCGCGCAATAGGAACGACTCCGGCAACTTGCCTCAGTGGGGAGTAACCGACCAACGGTAGGCCCCCGTCGCCAATCATCCCACACTGGCTGAGATGATGGCGAACCAAAACCAACTAATCGCCACACTGCTTATCCAAATGCAGCAGCAATAAAACCAAATGCAAGAATAATAGGCGCAATTGTTCCGTCTCCAGTAGCAGCAACCCGAGCCTCCCCTTAGACCAGCCGTCCATGCACCAGCACCATTTTCTCAACTCTTAGAGTTTCTACGTGTTCGTCCACCAATATTCTCCAGCACCACCAACCTGATGGAGGCAAGTGACTAGCTAAGAACCATCGGCAAGAAGCTAGACCTCCTACCGTGTACAGAGCGGGAGCGAGTGGCATTTGCCGCTCACCATCTCCAAGAACCCACCACGGAGTGGTGGGACAATTTCTGTGAGACTCAACCCGAGGGCTATGAGATTTCATGGGCTGAGTTCACCGCCGCCTTTCGTGCCGCCCATGTCCCGGATCACGTGATAGCCCAGAAGCAGTAGGAATTCCGAGACTTGCAGTAAGGGGGCAGGACTGTCACTGGGTACCTGCACGAGTTCAACAGGTTGGCCCGACATGCACCTGAGGAAGTGCCCACGGACGTAGCCCGCTAGTCCAAGTTTCTTCGGGGACTGAAGGATGAACTATCATTTCAGTTGGTCTACGGAGACTATACCAATTTTAAGAAACTGGTGAATAAAGTAATCATTCAGGAGACCGAACAAAATACCATGGACCTGAAAAAGAAGAGAATGATTGATTTCCATCAGCACCAAGGAATGCGAAGAAACCCCGCTCAGTGATCCCCCTTCAAGCCCCAACCCCTATCGAGCCACGGAATGTCCTCGGAGGGCCAAGTTCAGGCATCCCACCTCAAGCACCGCCAGCTAGAAGAGCTCCAGTACAAGCTACCGGAGCCAAGAGGGACAGGAACGGTAACCTTATAATATGCTTCAATTGTCGCCATGCAGGACACTTCTCCAATATGTGCCCATACCCAAGCAGTCATCACCCTCCATTCCAAGCCCGGTGGGTCGTACTCAAATTCACCACATCTCCGCTCAAGAAGTCCAAGGTATGTCAGAAGGCATTTTTAGTGTGACCTCAACTGACTCAGTTCCGGAGAACGCTCGGCTTGTTTCTGAAGAACCACCTTCTCCCATTCCGGAGCACCAGTAGAACCCCGTCCCTTAAGATTCCCGAAGCTCGCTTCGAACCTCGAGGACGAGATTCTTTGTAAGGGGGATAGGATTGTAACATCCCAGGAATGAAAAATAAAATAAAAAGAGGGAAATAAATTTTCTGAATTAAAAAGGAATAATTTAATCAGAGAAAAGCTTAAAAGAACCCAATTAAAGAAAAACAAGGAGAAATACTTCAAGTTTAAAGCTAATAAATTTATGATGGAATCTATAAGCCAAGAAATATTTTTAGGATTTTTTACAAAATTTTAGAAACAGTGCTTCAAGCCCTAAACAAATAATTGATTTTCTGGAATTATTTTAAATGAAAAATACATTTAAATTGCTTTTGGGCCGTAAACCTCGAATCTGCCTTAGCCCAGCCCAGCCCACCGCCTGAGCCACCTCTATATATGGTCCGCCTATCAGCGCACCCTCTCCCTCTCTCCTCCATGTGCGCATGCCCAGCCGGCCCCGCGTGTCAGCCGCACACACGCACCCTCATCCGTTGTCCAACTGAGCCCGCTTGTCGGTGTTGTTGCCTTTGCGCTCGGCCGCTGACAGGAGGGGGCCACCTGTCGGATCCATCATCTCTAATGGAATTCCCCTCCCTTTCCTTTTCTGGCAATCTCTTTCCGTTTAGCCGCCGCCCCTTGCCGTGTAGCACCAAATCGAGCCCGAGATCATGATCCCTAACTCCGGTGATCCCCTTCCACCCAAAGCCATCACGAATTCATCCCTTATGGAAGCTAGTCGAGCACTTGGAAACCTCGCAAGAACATTTGTAAGAACCCCCTCGAGTTTCCCTCCCTCTACCTTCCTTTCACACTGCCGGTGACCCCTATTTAAACCCAGGTGGTCACCGCAACCTTCTCGCACCACTGTAGCCCTAGCTCTAGCATTACCGAGCGCTGCCATCCCTTTTTTGGTTCTTCCCTCTATTTTAACTCCGGTCGCTGATCGCCGCCATATCAAGCCATCGCCGCCCTCGCCGACGCCACCCTCGGGACCGTGGTAGATCACTCATCCTCGGCATCGCCCCCATTGACCCAGACCGCCGCCGGATCACCGTCGCCGCCACTGAACCCGAAGATTTTCACCGCCCCTTCTCGTCGCCAATCGCCGTTGATCCACCTTTGTCACCCCCGCCGGTAGGCCGAGGTTCCCCGTATGCCCCTCTTTCCATTTTAGGCCTTAGCCGCGCCATTAGACCTCGCCATCACCGTTACGCCACCGGAGCCAGAGAAGATGGGGTAATTACACCCTTCTGCGCATGCCGTGCAGGACGACATCGGGTCCACATGATCCTGATCGGACATCACTGATTAAATCCTAAAGGGATTTAATCTCAGCCTTCGATTCGTGCCGAAGGGGTACGAGGACATCTAGGCCGTCCAGATCCGCTTAAGGCCTCCCGCTGTAGGACCGAAAGTAGCGACAAGAGGTGGGTGAATGGGCGCCTAAAAATTCTTTCGAATCAATGGCCTGCTCCCAATACCCAACGCACCTCTAAAGACTAAAACAGCACAGAAAGAACAGATCGTCTAAATCTAAAGGTATCTAGCCTAGAAGCAACTGTTGATAGATCAGAGAAACACAAAAGCAATGCTACCAGACAGATAGATAGAATACTCAAGACATGGCTAGACAAATTTCTCAGTAAAGAAATCTAGGTACACTATGAGTGAGAAGAGAAGTTACTGTTCAAATCTATCTCCTGTTCGAAACTCGGCGAAGCCTGCTTCGCTTGTCGAGGTCTGCTTCGGAGGTCGAAGCCTGCTTCGCTGGGCGATGCCTGGTTCGAAGGTGAGGACGAAGTATGTTGAAGGCTGGTGTAACAGGAGTCGAAGGTTTGGTGTCTATACTCGTTCGAGTGTCACTGAGAGCGAAGTATGACAGAGTCGGAGCCTGCTTCGAAGAGTGAACTTCGAAGGCTTGGCTTCGAACAGAGCTTCGAACAGGCACACAAAAGCAAACAACCTTCGAAGGGATAGCAAAGCTTGACACGTGACATAGAAACCAAAAATCGAAGCCTACACTCTACCTTCGAACAAACACCTCAAGACCCTCGGAACAGACAACTGCAAATACTAAGCGAAGTCTATCAGTGAGATTAGCTTCGGAGCTAACTCCAAAGCCTGATGAAGTATTGACTTCGAACAGCTCCACCTTGAGATCACCTTTGCTAATACTATCGAAGTATGTGAGGCTGACAGAGTGCAAAACGTACTGCGAAGGTAGAGACACAGCACACAAAAGAAGCCGAAGTTCGAGCGAAGCCTTCGAGGATGTCAGATCGAAGCCTGCCTCAGGGAGCTAAGGGACTTCGAACAGAGAGAAGGGGCTTCGCCAGAAACAGGCAGAAAAGGTACTCAGCCCAGTCTACTTCGATCAAAAAGGCTACGTAGAAAAAGCAACGCAAGTACTAGTGCACTGTTGCTACAGTGTAGTAGTACTACTTGCAACAGCAAGAACTGGTACTACTTGCGTGAAGAACAAACGCAACCGAGGCACATTCTCAGGAATAAATTCAACACCGCACAAATGAATCGAAGCTTCTGAACCAGAGAAATCTATGCACGCACTTCAACAAGAACAGAAGATTTAATCTTACAGAGAAGGAGTAAATGCAAGGCAAAATGCAACGAACAAGTGCCTGGCGGCGCACAGCAAGAGAGAGAGAGACAAGCACGCAGGAACAAAAGATGACCCAATGAATGATTCAAAAAGTGATTTCTAGAAGGGTAGTCCAACCCTAGGGATTGGGGCCCTATTTATAGGCTGCCCAATGGCCTAGAATATTCCACCAGCCCCTTAGGGTTTTTACAGACGCTAAAATAAAGGAAAAGACTCAACTGCCCTTAGGAATTTTTGCAGACACGACTGACTGACTGTGGGCCTGGAGATACAGATGACTTATCCGGAAGCTAAGCTTTCATAGCGACTATGGCTTCTCTTCTGAACAGTCGGATACAAGATCGACGGTTGTCAGTTTTGCGCAGAAACTGACAAAGCCTCCACCGACTTTGCACCAGGTACCCGGATTGGGCCGGCCTGATTCCGTAGCTCTCTCAGCCCGGCAATCACTCACCGCCCGTGTACCTGAGTCAGTCCTGGTCAACAGCCCAGTGGGTCTTCTACTGCTTCCGGCCCATGTACACAGATTGGGCCAGCCCGACTTCGCAGCTCTCTCAGCCCGACAGTCGCTCGCTGCCCGTGTACCTGAGTCACACGCGGCCCATGAAACAGCAGATCTCCTCTCTTCATCTGTCCTCTTTGACTATCGTTGACAATGACTCATCACATCTGGAGCCATGAGGCCCATGCTATTCAGCATGGCTCCTCAATCTCCCCCTTGATGAGTGCATTGTCAACACTTCACTTCTTTAGCTCTTTAGAACCTGCGAACAACTGTGGAAACACGAAAACAAAGCACAAGAAAACAAAGAAGAAGAAAATAAGGTAAAAGTTTAATCCTAATGACCAAAAGTCGAACAAAAGCAAGAAGCGGTCATTATGGTTAACCAAAGGTAAAAGCTCAGAATGAGTGCAATCTCAGAAACATAAACAAGGATATCAAAAGAGTAAGTGAGACAAAAACTCCGCCTCGAACTCTTATCCCAAAATTTCTCCCCCTTGTTGACAAGTGAACTCATCAAGCACTCAAAAGAGACACAGACTCCCCCTGAATTGCAACTCCCCCTCAAAATATGTAATGAATGCAACTGGGGTGCAGGTGGAGTGAATAAAGCATGCTTCTCAGATATGATTGACTGCAATTACAACATCTAACAAGTAGAACAAAAGAGATATTGTCTAAGACACATGGCATGATCAGTGCAACAGATGATATCTAAAGAAGGTCATTAGCACGCATTTTTCAGTTTTTGCAAACAAAAGCATCACCATATTTTCCAGTTAACAAGCAAGGTAAAGCATGAGATGTAAAAGCTAACTTATATCTACCAAGATAAGCTTTGTCCAAAACAAAGTGCTTCAGCAAACTTGTTATCATTTCAATTTTCATGGATTTTTATTTTCTCTTTTTCATTTATGCCAGGGGTTATTTGCATGTCAAACCTTATGCTGACCGACAAGTCAAACCTAGGCCAGATCTGGACCATCAGAAGCTTAAGACATTGGTCTTGGCATACACTACATTGTCCTAGTTCATACCAAAGTGCTATGGTGCGTAGTCCAGAACAATGTAATGCGACAAAGAAAACTGAAAAACCAAGGGTTGGTTTCGGTGTTTTGTGATGAGTGATTGACAGGCTTTTTACCACTGTTCGAAGGGGTACCTCCGAAGGGGGTTCGGAGGTTGGACCTCCGGAGGATGTTCGGAGGTGGTACCTCCGAAGGGTGTTCGGAGGTGGTCTCACCGAAGTGTGTTCGGTGGCTGGTTGCTGCAGCTGTGCAGCGGAGTGTGCTTGTCGGAGGTGTCCGACAGTACACGATGACTGGGTCTGTACCGAAGGCTTCGGTACTTTGGGCGGTACACCGGAGTGTGTACCGGAGGTTGCTAACCCGGAGAGGTCTCCGGAGTACTGGATACGCTTGTCTGTTTGTCTGTGGTGCGCAGGGACTTCGGAGGCAACGGACAAGGTTCGTAGCAGGTGAACCTGGGTCAAGTGGGAGGCTTGATGCCAGGGGAGCGGGGAGCTCCGTCACGGTGTCTGCGAAGGTGGTCCGGGTCGGTCCTCGGGTCGAGGCGTGCCAGGTGAAGGCAGAGAGTGCGGAGCGTGGCTCCGGCTGAAGGTGCTCCCGGACAAAGTCCTCGGAGGTGAGGCACTTCGAAGGTACTCCGAATGGAGTGACTTCGAAGTATGGTGGATCAAGTCCTCTGCGGAGGCAAGGAGTTCGAAGTGTGCTCCGGAGGAACATTCGAAGGTACCCGACGAAGGGCTCAGAAGTCGAGGCGCATCGAAGGCATGGTCCGGGTGAGGCTCGTCGAGGAGTGTGCTCGGGGAGAGACACTGCGATGAAGTGCTCATGGAATGCTTCGTGCGGAGGCCTTGGACGAAGGAGGGACTTCGAAGGGTGGTACTCCGAAGGTGGGGCTTCGGAGTGAGGAAGGCTTCGGAGCAAGGCTGGCTCCGGAGCGAGGTTGTCTTGAGGTGCTTCGGCCTACATGGCTTCGGTACACGGAATGACGGAGGTTCGAGCTGGGTGAAGCTGCGAAGCCGTGGTGGTCCACTCCGGAGGTGTTGGTGCGAAGGCCCAAGGGCTTTGACGGCTTCGGCTCAAAACCGTCACTGTATCGAAGGCCATCTTTGGCGAAGCGAAGGCCACCAGGCTCAAGGCTTCTCGCCGAAGCTACCGCACCCTCGCGTGCGAACGGAGGCTGCGGAAGGTCAAAGACTGCAAAGGCTGACACTGTCTGCTCTGCAAAAAGCTGACGCTGTCCCCTCTGCAAAGCTGACAGAGAAGCCTCCAGAATAAAGGTGGACTACCTTTTGTACCCCTTAGTTCTGTAGAGACAAATCCTTTGTAAACCCTAGGGGTAAAGTAGTCACTTCCTTTGGGTGAACTGTGGGCTATAAATATGGGGGCTCGGTAGGTAACATTCAACACTTTGAGCATTTACTGTTGAGCTCCTGTAGCCACATACCTCGCTGTATTCATCCAGAGTTCATTTTATTGTGTTCCTTGTTCAAGCGGCGAAGCCCTGCTTCTGTGTGCTTTTTGCTTGAGCTCGCGTTACATACCTCGCTAGTTATAGTGCACCGAAGCCTGTCTAGGCGAAGGTAGTTTCTGTGCGAAGTGTGTTTGTCAGCGTGCGTTCGCTCTGTGTAACTTGAGGCCAGATTACTAGCGAAGCCCTGATCGAAGCCCGTTTTGCTTCTCGTGTCGAAGCCCTTAGCGGTGTCCGCGTAGTGTGCGTTTAGTCCTTCGTGTACAAAGCCCAGCACCAGTTGTTGTTGCCAAGTACTTGGTCGAAGTCCTCAGAGGGCTGTCCACTCTTGCGAAGGGTGAAGTGCGAAGCCTGCTCGAAGCACCCCGTGTGCGGAGCCTGCACTGACTTAGCAGAGTAGATTTTCGAGGGTTGTTAGTGGAGCGAAGTCTTCTTGACTTCGAACTTTTTCTCCTGCGAAGCCTGTGTTCGGAGCTGTCGAAGTACCTCCGAACCAGACCTTCGAAGGTAGTGTTCGAAGCCTGTTCCGCAGAAGACAGGATTAAAACCGAAGGCTGTTTTTAGCCTGAAATTTTAAAAGCTCCCATTCACCCCCCTCTGGTCGCCGTTTCCGGTCCAACAATTGGTATCAGAGCGGGTTAAGATCACCAGTTTACCTTAACCGGTTTTGTGATCTGTTGGCGACATGCATAGAGGCAGTAAAATTCCTCTGTTCGATGGGACAGATTTTGCATACTGGAAGGTGCGCATGGAGGCTTACTTGTTAAGCCAAGGAAATGCAATTTGGGAGATTGTGGACTCACAATACTCCATCCCTGAGACTCGCACCTCTCAGACTGAGAAGGATCAGTATAATGCTAATTCCAAGGCAAGAAATATACTGTTCATCGGTTTGAGTAGAAGTGAGTTCAATAGGGTGCAGCACCTTAGGACTGCTAGGGAGATTTGGACTACTCTCACTGTCTTTCATGAGGGCTCTACTCAGATTAAGGCCAGGCGCCAAAGCAGCTACAACCAACAGTATCAGCTGTTTGTGCAGGCACCTGGTGAATCTATAGATGCCATGTTTTCTCGCTTTGACGCGATAGTGAGTAACTTGCGATCCAACGGGACACTTGCTTACAGTGATCATGATAGGGCTATAAAGCTTCTCTATGCTCTTGACCGTAGCATATGGGAAGTGAAGATATCCAGCATTGAGGAGTCAGCAGGCTATGACACTTTGACCTGTGATGAACTCTTTAGCAAGCTGAAGTCCACAGAGATTGCCAAGGCATCTCTTGCTGTGCACAGAAGCTCTTTGCCACAGCCATTGGCATTGGTTTCTAGCACTAGCCATGGCACCGCTGTAGAACCAAGCACATCTGGTACTTGTGTTCTAGCAGATGGTTTTGCTTTGTCCTCCCTGGTCTCCGTCACAAAGGAGCAGGTGGACACTCTAGATGATGATGAGCTTGCTCTCATTGCCCGGAGGTTCACCCGTTTTCACCATGAGAGACGGGATCAGAGGAGAAGTGGTTTTAGTGGTTGCTATGAATGTGGCGACACCTCTCATATTAAGGCCAATTGCCCCAAGCTCAAGAAGAGAGATGAGAGTGAGCGCCCCAAATACCACAAAAAGGAGAGGAAGCCTTTTGTGAAGGTCAAGCGCGGCAAGATGGCTAAGAAAGTAGCCAAGGCCGCTTCCAGAGCCTTTGTAGCTGCTCTCAGCGACATCGACACGTCCTCAACTGAGGAGTCGAGCTCTGAGGAGGAGGAGTCCCCAAGGAAGGAGGACAAGAAGGACAAGAAGGGACGAGACTTCACCGGCCTTTGCTTCATGGCCGACAGCGATCACAGCGGCGATGAGCTTGACTCATCTGAGGTAACACTATCATCTGACCAGCTACTAATTAAATTAGATGAGCTGAATGAAGTAGTTCTTGGTCAGGATAGATTACTTGTGCAAGCCGCTAGAGAAAGAAAAGACCTTAGACTTAGGCTAGAAACTGTTTCTACTGAATATGCCATGCTTAAGTCTAAATTTGATGATGCTGAATGTGAGTCTTGTTCTGTTGTCATGAGTGAGCTTGCTCAGTTGCGTTCTGTTCATGCTCAAACTCTTTCTGAGCTTGAGACTACACAGAAGCAGCTTTTGGAGGTGGATTCTAGACCTCATGATGTTATTGATTGCATGAACTGCTCTTTATTACGCGAAAGCATTAATTTACGTGATAAGCATGTTCATGGTTTGGAAGCTAGACTGGAGAGGGCCGGTAGTTCTAAGGATGTGCAGCCTGTGTGTGACACATGCATTACCCTTAAGGACCAGCTAGGCACTGTTAGAGAGCGAGCTGAAAACCTCATGTCTGAAAATGAATACCTTCTTTCCGTGGTTAATAAATGCACTGAGGGAAAGGGTAGGATGGATTTGCTCTTGGCCAAGACTAAGTTGTGTGCTGACAGAGCAGGGGTAGCTCTAGGTTTGGGTTTTGAGAGGATTTCTTCAGACAGTAAGACCAAAACTGTTTTTACCTCTCCCACTACCTTAGAGAAAGAGAGAGCTCTGTTAGACACCCCACCAGCCAAGAAACCTACCCGAGCTCAAAAGAAAACCACTCCTCCTGCCAAGAAAATCCCTCCCAAGAAAACCACCCAGAGAAAACCCAAGGAGCCTGTGAGAGTTGCTCCTGTGACCCATGAGAGTGCCCCCAGGAGAGTGTTTCATTGTTCCTATTGTCAGCGGGCGGGTCATTTGGTTGGGTTCTGTTTTTGTCGCATCAAGGATGAGCGACGCTCTCAGACGATGAGTTACCAGGACATGCATTACCCATCTTTAGGTATGCATAAGTCTGAGTTTTACTATCGTCCTGCTTTTGAGGCTCCTCGTGCTTCTCGGAGAGGTTTTGCTCCTCGAGGTGTTCACCATTTCCATATGGTGGTAGACCTCGGGCTAGCAGACTTGTACCTCATCAGAGTAGGAGACCTCGACATGTTGTTCGTTCACAGCATGTAGGTAGACCTCGCACTTTGCATCATTTTGATTTTCTTGTGCGTAGACCGTCTACTTTTACTGCGCCTACTACTCGTGTCACTCAGTGCTGGATGCCTCGTCATTATTTTACTCACCCCAGCACTGAGCGATCGAGATATTCTTATCGTGTGTAGGCGACAGATCGAGGCTTGGAGGGCACGTGAATCATGGACTCCGGTTGTTCGCGCCACATGACCGGAGATGCAGCATGGTTCTCCAGCCTCACCACAACCAAGCAAAGGGAACATATCACCTTCGGAAACAATCGAAGGAGTAGAGTGAAAGGTAAAGATGTGGTAAGAATTAATTCAAATTTCACTCTCAAAGATGTTGCTTTGGTTGAGAACCTGGGATACAATTTGCTGTCTGTATCTCAGTTGCTTGATGAGGGCTTCGAAGTGCGATTCCATCGCGATACTTCGCAAGTGCTCAATTTTGATGGCGTTGTGGTGTGTAAGATCTTTAGAGTTGGGAGAGTTTTTGGAGCTGATTTTTCTGAGTCGTCTGGATCTTCTCATTGTCTTGTTGCACATTTGACTTCTGAGCTTTGGAAGTGGCATAGGAGACTAGGGCATATGAGCTTTGAGTTGCTCGCTCGTCTGAGCGCCCTAGGCCTGATCCGAGGATTGCCCAAGCTCATGTTTGAGAAGAATTTAGTTTGCGCTCCGTGTCGACATGCAAAAATGATTGCCGCTTCGCATTCGCCAGTCACCACAGTGATGACTGAATAGCCCGGAGAACTTCTCCACATGGACATTGTAGGTCCTTCTCGGGTTAGTTCTTTAGGCAGCAAGTGGTATGTATTAGTTAATGTCGACGATTTCTCTCGCTACTCTTGGGTCTTCTTTCTTGGCAGCAAGGATGAAGTGTTTTCACACTTTCGGAGCTTGGCTTTGAGACTTTTTACTGAACTACCAGGTGCATTGAAATTCATTCGAAGTGATAATGGCACCGAGTTCAAAAATAGTCTCTTTGTTGACTTTTGCATGGAGCATGGCATAGAACATAAATTCTCTGCTCCGCGGGTTCCTCAACAGAACGGTGTTGTTGAGAGAAAGAACCACACTTTGGTTGAGATGGCTAGGACGATGCTTGATGAGCATAGGACTCCTAGAAAATTCTGGGCTGAGGCCATGAACACTGCATGTTACATCTCAAACCGTATATTCTTGCGCTCAATTTTAAATTTGACATCTTATGAACTGCGTTTTGGGAGACAGCCCAAGGTTACTCATCTTCGAGTTTTTGGGTGTCGCTGCTTTATCCTAAAACGTGGTAACTTGGATAAATTTGAGTCGCGATCTTCTGATGAGATCTTTTTGGGTTACACAACACATGGTCATTCTTATCGTGTTTATAATTTGGAAACTAACACTGTCATCGAGTCATGTGATGTGACTTTTGATGAATCAACCCCTCTGTTAGTTCTGCTTTCGAACAGGCAAATGAACACGACATGGAACAGACCTTATTCGAAGACGAAGATCCCGGAGAATTCGAGGATGAACCCCTACTACCCTCGACGACAACCCCCGAAGCTGACCCCGCTTCAACTACTTCGGCACAAGGTCCCGAAGCGACTACCTCAACATCGGTCATCTTGGACCACTCCAACGCACAAGTTGAGGGGGAGACTGCATCCCGCCGTGAGGCTCCACATCATGTTCAAAGGATGCACCCTCCCGAGCAGATCATTGGTGAGCTTGATCAAAGGGTAACACGTTCTCATGCTCATTTCACTAATTCTGCTTTTGTTGCCTCTTTCGAGCCTTTAGATGTTAGTCATGCACTTTCTGATTCTAGTTGGATCAATGCCATGCATGAGGAACTTGAAAATTTTGAGAGAAACCAAGTCTGGACTTTAGTTGATCCTCCACCAAATGTTCATTTCATTGGAACAAAATGGATTTTCAAAAACAAACAAGGGGAGGATGGGACTATAGTTAGAAACAAGGCTAGACTTGTAGCTCAGGGCTTTTCTCAACTAGAAGGGATTGATTTTACTGAAACTTTTGCACCTGTTGCTCGCCTTGAGGCCATTAGGATTTTGCTTGCCTTTGCGACATCCCGGGGATTCAAACTCTATCAAATGGATGTCAAAAGTGCTTTTCTTAATGGCTTCATAGGTGAAGATGTTTATGTAAAACAACCCCCTGGTTTTGAAAACCCCAAGTACCCACATAAAGTCCTTAAACTTCATAAGGCTCTTTATGGACTCAAGCAGGCCCCTCGGGTGTGGTATGACAGACTTAAGTCTTTTCTGCTTGAGCGAGGGTATTTGATGGGCTCTGTTGATAAAACATTGTTTACTCTCAAGCATGGCAAAGATTTCCTCCTAGTGCAGATTTATGTGGATGATATCATCTTTGGTGGCTCTTCTCATGCTTTGGTTGCCGAGTTTGCAGATACCATGAGCAGGGAATTTGAGATGTCAATAATAGGTGAACTCACCTTTTTCCTTGGTTTGCAAATCAAGCAAAGCAAACAAGGTACTTTTGTCCACCAGACAAAGTACACCAAGGACCTGCTCAAGAAGTTCGACATGTCCGATGCGAAGCCCCTCGCCACTCCAATGGCTACATCTGTAGCATTGGACCCTGACGAAGATGGAGAAGCCGTAGATCAGAAGGAGTTTCGGAGCATGATTGGCTCCCTCCTCTACTTGACTGCCACGAGGCCGGACATACACTTCGCTGTGTGTCTGTGCGCTCGTTTTCAGGCTTCACCACGAGCTTCGCACCGCCAAGCGGTAAAGCGCATCTTAAGGTATCTCAAACACACCCTTGAATTTGGCATTTGGTATTCAGCGTCTTCATCTTTATGTCTTCGAGGTTATTCCGATGCGGACTTTGCTGGTTGTAGAATTGATAGGAAGAGTACCTCTGGTACTTGTCATTTTCTGGGTACTTCACTGATTTGCTGGTCTTCCCCCAAACAGTCTAGTGTTGCACAATCGACGGCTGAGGCCGAATATGTTGCTGCAGCTAGCTATTGCTCTCAGATTTTGTGGATGGTTTCCACTTTGCGGGATTTCGGGTTTGATTATAAGAGTGTTCCACTTTTCTGTGATAACACTAGTGCTATTTGTATTGCAAACAACCCGGTTCAGCACTCCAGAACCAAACACATTGATGTACGGTATCACTTTCTCAGAGATCACAATGAGAAGGGTGATATTGAACTTCAATATGTTGATACCCAACACCAGCTTGCCGACATTTTTTCAAAACCCCTCGATGCTTCTCGATTTGGTTACTTGCGTGGGGAACTTGGCATTTGTCACCCTTACGGCATTTTGTGAGGGGGAGCTGTTTTAGATGGATGTGCCTTTGCTAATTGTGCTAAATTGCATTTACATCTTTTACACTTATATGCCTCCTTATAATCCATGACATCATGACAGCTCAGCTCTTTTTAATTTATCTGGAACATTCATGTGCATGATGCTTTCTTTTCAAAATCAAATTATGCTCACTGCTTAGTCTTGAATCTAGCATGTTTAGGCAGGCCTGCTTTAGCAATCTTTTATCTGCTTGATAGCAAGACACCGTTCATTGGATGCTACAAATTGCACTTGAAAAATGTTCTACATTTTCATGGATATTCATAAAGTACCAAACAATTGGTTCACTTGGTTAAACTCAAAAAAAACTCCATGATTTGCATGATTTAAGTGAAAAGATCCAGGTGGGTTTGTTTGTCGCACTACCCTATTCTAGACTGCTTACCATTGCACATTGGTCTGAACTGGAATAGTGTAGTGTATGCCAAAATCATTGCCTTAAGCTTCTTATGGTTTTCATGCCTAGGCTTGGCCTGATTGGAAAGTATATGGTGGACAAACAAATAACCCCTGGCACTAAGAAAAGAACAACAAAATTCATTGATTAACAAGTTTGCTTATCAAGCTCCATTTGAACTGGACTTGCAAGTCTAGAGTAGAAATTGACTAGCTTTGCGCAGTCCTTGCTCTTACTTGTCTAGTTTCCTTGACTAAGTGGTGATGCTCTTATTTCAAAAATGATCAAATCACATGCTTCATCATGCTTTTAGAGAATATTAATTTGAGCTGAGCCCATGATCATTGGTGTTATTGTTGGCATATTTTTGCTTCATATGTCTTTGCAATTCTGCTCATTTCGAAGCTTTGCATCTTTTACATGCTCCTTGATGCTTGCATTGCCAAAGGGGGAGAAATTCCTCAAGAGGGACAGACTTGCTTCGCTCTCTGCCGCAAGGGGTATATTTTTCAAAGGAGGAGAACATTTGACATAAAGGGGGAGAAGGTTCTTTATTGCCAAAGGGAAAATTTAACTCAGGGGGAGTTTTTATTGCCGAAGGGGCTTTTTACTCTTTTGAGAAAGGGGGAGGAAAATTCTTCTGTCAAGTGACATGTTTTGGCTCTTTTCTGAGTTTTTATGTTCACTTGTGTGCTGAAAGTTTTTAATTTTCTTGATCTTTAAAGTTGGTTGTCAATGCACTCATCAAGGGGGAGATTGAGAAACCAAGGGTTGGTTTCGGTGTTTTGTGATGAGTGGTTGACAGGCTTTTTACCTCTGTTCGAAGGGGTACCTCCGAAGGGGGTTCGGAGGTTGGACCTCCAGAGGATGTTCGGAGGTGGTACCTCCGAAGGGTGTTCGGAGGTGGTCTCACCGAAGTGTGTTCGGTGGCTGGTTGCTGCAGCTGTGCAGCGGAGTGTGCTTGTCGGAGGGGTCCGACAGTACACGATGACTGGGTCTGTACTGAAGGCTTCGGTACTTTGGGCGGTACACCGGAGTGTGTACCGGAGGTTGCTAACCCGGAGAGGTCTCCGGAGTATTGGATACGCTTGTCTGTTTGTCTGTGGTGCGCAGGGACTTCGGAGGCAACGGACAAGGTTCGTAGCAGGTGAACCTGGGTCAAGCGGGAGGCTTGATGCCAGGGGAGCGGGGAGCTCCGTCACGGTGTCTGCGAAGGTGGTCCGGGTCGGTCCTCGGGTCGAGGCGTGCCAGGTGAAGGCAGAGAGTGCGGAGCGTGGCTCCGGCTGAAGGTGCTCCCGGACAAAGTCCTCGGAGGTGAGGCACTTCGAAGGTACTCCGAATGGAGTGACTTCGAAGTATGGTGGATCAAGTCCTCTGCGGAGGCAAGGAGTTCGAAGTGTGCTCCGGAGGAAACATTCGAAGGTACCCGACGAAGGGCTCAGAAGTCGAGGCGCATCGAAGGCATGGTCCGGGTGAGGCTCGTCGAGGAGTGTGCTCGGGGAGAGACACTGCGATGAAGTGCTCATGGAATGCTTCGTGCGGAGGCCTTGGACGAAGGAGGGACTTCGAAGGGTGGTACTCCGAAGGTGGGGCTTCGGAGTGAGGAAGGCTTCGGAGCAAGGCTGGCTCCGGAGCGAGGTTGTCTTGAGGTGCTTCGGCCTGCATGGCTTCGGTACACGGAATGACGGAGGTTCGAGCTGGGTGAAGCTGCGAAGCCATGGTGGTCCACTTCGGAGGTGTTGGTGCGAAGGCCCAAGGGCTTTGACGGCTTCGGCTCAAAACCGTCACTGTATCGAAGGCCATCTTTGGCGAAGCGAAGGCCACCAGGCTCAAGGCTTCTCGCCGAAGCTACCGCACCCTCGCGTGCGAACGGAGGCTGCGGAAGGTCAAAGACTGCAAAGGCTGACACTGTCTGCTCTGCAAAAAGCTGACGCTGTCCCCTCTGCAAAGCTGACAGAGAAGCCTCCAGAATAAAGGTGGACTACCTTTTGTACCCCTTAGTTCTGTAGAGACAAATCCTTTGTAAACCCTAGGGGTAAAGTAGTCACTTCCTTTGGGTGAACTGTGGGCTATAAATATGGGGGCTCGGTAGGTAACATTCAACACTTTGAGCATTTACTGTTGAGCTCCTGTAGCCACATACCTCGCTGTATTCATCCAGAGTTCATTTTATTGTGTTCCTTGTTCAAGCGGCGAAGCCCTGCTTCTGTGTGCTTTTTGCTTGAGCTCGCGTTACATACCTCGCTAGTTATAGTGCACCGAAGCCTGCCTAGGCGAAGGTAGTTTCTGTGCGAAGTGTGTTTGTCAGCGTGCGTTCGCTCTGTGTAACTTGAGGCCAGACCTCACAGATTACTAGCGAAGCCCTGATCGAAGCCCGTTTTGCTTCTCGTGTCGAAGCCCTTAGCGGTGTCCGCGTAGTGTGCGTTTAGTCCTTCGTGTACAAAGCCCAGCACCAGTTGCTGTTGCCAAGTACTTGGTCGAAGTCCTCAGAGGGCTGTCCACTCTTGCGAAGGGTGAAGTGCGAAGCCTGCTCGAAGCACCCCGTGTGCGGAGCCTGCACTGACTTAGCAGAGTAGATTTTCGAGGGTTGTTAGTGGAGCGAAGTCTTCTTGGCTTCGAACTTTTTCTCCTGCGAAGCCTGTGTTCGGAGCTGTCGAAGTACCTCCGAACTAGACCTTCGAAGGTAGTGTTCGAAGCCTGTTCCGCAGAAGACAGGATTAAAACCGAAGGCTGTTTTTAGCCTGAAATTTTAAAAGCTCCCATTCACCCCCCTCTGGTCGCCGTTTCCGGTCCAACAAAAACCCACCTGGATCTTTTCAAGTTATGCATAAAAAGGCATGGAATTTACATTTTTCTTGATTTTTATCATTTTTAACGCACATTTCCATGTTTTAAAGCAGAAAGATGTCCAAGTTGCTTGTTTGCATCTAAGTCAGGAAACTAGCTACAAGGCATGTAACAGATAGCAAGAACATTCAGCCTACGCGTGCTGGTTACCAGAAGCAATGGTGATCATTTTTCAAGTTTAAAACATAAAAGTCATGCATATGACAGATATCAGACATATCAAGTGAACTGAACCAGAGCATGTTCATTGACAAGTATTCAAAAACATGTACCAGCTAGAATAAGTAAAGCAGTTCAATCATATAACAGAAGCAGCTCTAAAGTGTGATATGTGAACATGCAAGATATGAACACACACAGAAAAGACTCAAGAAAAGAGTAAAGAAGAAGGAAAACTGATGCAAAATATCCTAGAAAGGATACACAACACCCAAATCCCCTCGTAAACGCTCAAAGGTAGACTGATCTAGGGGTTTGGTGAAAATGTCAGCCAACTGATGATGGGTATCAACATGAACAAGGTCAATGACACCTTTCTCATATTGATCCCACAAAAAGTGAAAGCGCACATCAATGTGTTTGGTTTTTGAATGGAGACATGTGTTTTTCCCTACACTAATTGCACTAGTGCTGTCGCAAAACAAAGGAACTCTAGTAGGAAAGAACAACCCAAAATCTTGCAGAGTGGAAATCATCCAAATCAACTGTGAGCAACAGCTAGCAGCAGCTACATACTCAGCCTCAGTGGTCGAAAGAGCAACTCCAGATTGCTTAAGAGAAGACCAAGACACAAGAGACGAACCAAGAAACTGGCAAGTACCGGAAGTCGACTTGCGATCCAACCGGCACCCACCAAAGTCGGCATCCGAAAAGCCAGATAAATCGAGAGATGATGAAGCTGAATAGAAAAGACCAAGATCGGGCGCATAAGTAAGATACCTGAATATGCGCTTGACAGCCTGCCGATGAAACGCGCGTGGTGAAGACTGGAAGCGCGCGAAAAGTTCCACGGCGAACTGAATGTCCGTTCTTGTCGCCGTTAAGTACAGCAGTGAACCGATCATCCCTCGAAAATCCCTTTTATTGACCTTAACGCCGCTCTCGTCCTTGTCCAGACCACCAGATGTGCCCATCGGGGTCATCTGCGGCTTCAACTCCCCTCCAAAGTCAAATTTCTTAAGCATATCGCGAGTGTACTTACCTTGGTGGATGAAGGTGCCGTCCTTGGTCTGCTTGATCTAGAGTCCTAAGAAGTACTTAAGCTCACCCATGAGGCTCATCTCAAACTCACTGTGCATCTGCTAAGAAAACTTGGACACAAAATCATTAGTAGTACCGCCAAAAATAATATTGTCCACGTAAATCTGAGCGACTAAAAAATCTGAAGCATCTCTGAGCAAGAAGAGAGTCTTATCCACTGAACCCATCACAAAGCCCTTCCCCAACAAAAATTGCTTCAACCGGTCATACCAAGCCCTAGCGGCTTGCTTCAACCCGTATAAAGCTTTTTGCAACTTGAAAACATGTCGAGGAAACTTAGGGTTCTCAAAACCGGGGGGTTGCCTAACATAAACTTCCTCCTCTATGAACCCATTCAGAAAAGCACTCTTAACGTCCATTTGAAAAAGCTTAAAACCCTTCGAAGCGGAAAAAGCTAAAAGAATACGAATGGACTCAAGACGGGCAACAGGGGTGAAAGTTTCTTCAAAATCAATACCCTCTTTCTGGCAAAAACCCTGGGCGACTAGTCGAGCTTTGTTGCGCACCACAACCCCATCTTCACCTTGTTTGTTCTTGAACACCCACTTGGTGCCTATGGGGTTGCATCCTGGTGGCGGCTCAGCTAATGTCCAAACCCGATTGCGGACAAAATTCTCAAGCTCTTCTTGCATAGCATTAATCTAATTTGAATCAGAAAGAGCATGAGAAACATCTCTGGGCTCAAAAGATGCAACAAAAGCAGATTCAGCAAACACAGCAAGAGAGGCATTACATGAACGCAAAGTTCTCTCAGTCAAATCACCTATGATGAGCTATGAGGGATGGTCACGCTGAATTGCTCGGGTTCCCTGGTGATCTGAAGTCACCTCACCGGAGTCAGAAGCTGGCACCTCTGGACTCGAATGAGGGGGCTCGATCGTAGTGGAAGAAGTGATCATAGGTCCACCCTCATCCTCAGTCGAAGTCTCAGAAGGTGTGGGCTCTGCCGGGGGTGCAGAAGGCCCACCCTCATCAGTAGCTGGAGTATCCTCATCTTCCTCGAAGATGGACTCTCCGAGCTCATCATCACCAGAAGGCTCAAAAGAAGGAGTCAAAGAAGGCAAGAACTCATCAAATAAAACTTCGCAAGTCTCGACAAGCTGCTGGGTTTCGAGTTTCCAAACACGGAAACCTCGAGAATACAATGCATAACCAAGAAAAACACCATCCCAGCAACGAGACTCAAACTTGTCCAAATGCCCTCCCTTCTTGAGCACAAAGCACTTGCAGCCAAACGCTCGCAAGTGGCTCACCTTGGGCTATCTGCCAAACCGCATTTCATATGATGTCTTACCAAGGTAAGCTCTAAGAAAGATGCGGTTGGCCAGATAGCAAGCCGTGTTCATGGCTTTAGCCCAAAAATGGCTAGGAGTCCTGTGCTCATCGAGCATCGTCCTGGCCATCTCGACTAGCGTGCGGTTCTTTCGTTCCACAACGCCGTTCTGTGGGGGAGTGTAGGGAGAAGAAAACTGATGGTCAAGACCTTGATCACTACAGAAGCTGACGAACTGAGAGTTCTTGAACTCAGAGCCGTTGTCGGAGCGAATTGCTCGCATCCGACCATTGTTCTCATTCTTCAGCTTCAAAATCAGGTCATGAACAAACTGAAAAGTTTCATCCTTAGACTCCAAAAAGAAAACCCACGAGAATCGAAAGAAGTCATCAACAATGACAAGTGCGTACCACGTCCCACCGACTGAACGTACCCGAGCTGGACCAACAGTGTCCAAGTGTAAAAGCTCGCCCGGATACGAAGTCATCACCTAAGTCACATGTGAGTGAGAAGCGACAACCATTTTCCCATGACGACAGGGATGACAAACTAGATCTTTCTCCATTTTAAGCTTGGGCAATCCTCGGATGAGGTCCATAGAGCTTAACCTGACTAGCAGATCAAAACTCAAATGGCCTAACCTCCTATTCCACTTCCAGAGCTCAGAGGAAGATCCAGCTATCAAACAGCGAGACGGGCCAAAAGAGCTAGAGAAGTCAATTCGAAAAACTTTACCAAATGGTAAAATCTGGCAAATCAAAGACCCTCTAGAATCAAACACAGAAGAATTGCCCTTCTTAAAACGCACTTCCAAACCATCCTCAAGAAGTTGCGAAACAGAAATCAAATTGAAGTTCAAATTTTTAACCAAAGCAACATTCTTCAAAGAGAAATGATCTAAAATGCGAATTGAGCCAATGCTACTTACTTTCCCTTGACCACTGTTCCCGAAAGTGATGTATTCTTTGGAGCTCGGGGGAGTGAGACTGGAGAACCATCTGCGATTTCCCGTCATGTGACGAGAGCATCCTGAGTCCATGATCCAAACGTCCTCTAGTCCCCGATCATGCACAATCAGTGGCTGTAAGTGAGAGCAAATGGTCCGACACCAGGTTTAGCAAAAGAGCTAAACCAGTGTCGAGCCATCTGCTCAAAAGACGGAAAGCAGAAATCATCGTGAGAATTTGTACCAAAACACGGCTCAAAGCACGGTCCTCGTTTCTGCCTAAAGCCTCGGCTACGAGGACCAGAACCGTAGCCAAAACGGCCTAGAGTTCTGCCGGAACGGCCACCACCAACTGGAGCACGGGCACCAAAGCCGTCTCCTCTACCACCACCTACACGACGCTGCCTAGCCTCCAGCCTCTCCCCGCGTCGAGAAATACGCAGTCTACCACCCTGCTGGTAGAACTGCTCCTGACCACCACGAGCCCTCTCTGCTCTCTCAACCCGCTTCCTCCTGAAACAAAACTCCGCAAGATGCCCGTCTCTCTGACAGTACTCACAATGATAGGTGGGCTTCTTGGGGTGTGGTCGAGGCTTGAGATTCTTGGTCTTAGTGGTGTTCGGTGTAATCTTTTTGGGTTGAGACGGTCCAGGAAGAGAGTCAAGAGAAGTGTGGAGGTGTTTGGGCTTTGGGACCCAGATAGGTTTCTTGGGTGGAGCATTAGGTGGTTCATGGATCACTCCATCTTTGGGCTGACAAGCCTGGGAAGACTCAGTGGAGTGAGTCTTGGGATACCTCTGCTCTGGAGTCATTTTACTCCACTCCACTGCCCGACTAATGGCACTCTCAAAGTCAGCCTTGGTGTAGGTATAACCTACTCCAAACCCATCCTGCCTCTTGAACTACTGGATCATCATGCCGAGCTGAGGCTCTCTGGCACTGATCCAACTCAGGATAGAACGGAGGTAAAAGTTCTCATTCTGAGAATCTGCTAGCTCCTCTCTCAAGGAAGCTAGAACCTCCACCTGAGACAAGTAGGTCTCACACTCACTCTCTACTTGAACAGACTTCTCGTCTTTCAGCTTAATCAACTCCATTCTAAGAGACAAGCAGTTCTCATAGACAGTGGGTGGAACTGACAGTGTCTCAAGCTCTAGCCTAGTCTGTGCTAGCTCAACTCTTACTCTCTCCAAAACCCCTAAATGCTCATCGCCCTTGGCTTTCAGCTCATCTAAGACAACTAGATGAGATGGGCAATCAGCACAGGGTGCGACGACAGTGGCTTGAGCATCTTTTAGCTCCAGCTGAGCGCTTTCAAGCTCAGTGGCCAAAGCGTCCGTCTCATCAACCCTTTCTGTGTACCTGAACTTCAGAGTCGACAGGTCACACAGCAGCACCTCACACTTTGGGCACTCACTGCTATCACCCAAGCAAGGGGAAGAAGATAGACTCTCAATTCTGCCATTGGCCACAGCAAGCTCACTCTCTAACTCATCTATCCTCTTCTTAGCCCTCCTAAGCAGTTTTTCCCGATATTTCAACTCCTGACGATTGCTCTCAAGTAAATCAACGATTTTGCGCTCATAGGATGATACCTTTTCGTTGTCGTCATCGTCGGAGTCGTCGGAGGAGCTCTTTTCTTCCTTATCCCGAAGAGCCATTGAACAGAAGCTCTTGCGAGATCTTCGGCGCTGGTGTGAGCGGCTCTTCGGCTTGTATCCGAAAGCCATGAAGCAGAGGCCCGCCAGATCATCCTTGTCCTTCCCCTTCCTGATGGCGATCTCCTCATCGCTTGAGCTCGATGAAGAGGAAGAAGACGTGGACCGCTTGGAGTAGCTCTTCTCCATTTCGGCGAAGAAGGCCTTGTCGCGCTTCTTGTTCTCTCGCCGGTAGTCCTTCAGGGCCTTCTTGAAGAATCTGGTCTTCGCCTTGCCCTTGTTGAAGGAAGAGCTGTCGTGCTTGCCGGAGTCGTGGAAGCCACCACCGGTGCCCTTCTTGTGTCCATTGCGCTTGGGGCAGTCGGCGATGAAGTGTCCTGGATCACCACACTCAAAGGACCCGGATTTTGTGCCGTGTCTCTTGAACATTCTTTTGTCATAGACACGACGCACCCGGTTGTTAAAAAGACACAAATCATCATCTCCCAACAACTCAAGCTGGTCCTCAGTGATAGACATCAAAGAGAACCCAGCACAGCTCATAGAAGAAGGATCAACAGAAGGTGTAGCAAGGGCCAGAGATTTTGATCCAGAACTAGTGAGATTTGATCTCAGCTGGAGATCAACCTCAGTAGCCTTCAGCTTGCTAAACAACTCAGAAATGGTCAAGGTATCATAAGAAGTACTCTCAATGATAGAAGATACCTTGATCTCCCAGATCTTTGGGTCCAAGGTATGGAGAACCTTGAGCGCCTGCTCATGATCTGAGACTAACTGAGCACCCTCAGCCTTGTTGTCCTGAAGCTTGTTTATGATCGACTGAAAACGACCAAACAAAGCTTCAACAGATTCACCCGGCTTTTGTGTGAAGTTCTCATATTCACGCCGGTAGGTCTGATAGAGCCGAGCCTTGACCTAGGCTGTCCCCTCATGGTGTGCCTTGAGGGTAGCCCAGATCTCTCTCGCAGTGGAGAGATGGCTCACACGCTCAAACTCAGTGGGACCAAAACCAGAGAAAAGAATGTTCACAGCCTTACTGTTGCTCAGATGCTGAGCAATGATACCAGCAGTACCATGCTCAGTGACTGGCAATATGACAATCGTGGTGTGAACGCAAATGTCCCAAATGTCCGAACCCTGGCTCATGAGATAGGCTCGCATGCGAGTCTTCCAATAGTTATAGCCATAGGCTTCCAAGGATGGGACCTTGCCAGGAGACGTCATGGTCACTACTGGGGTTTAGAACCAGTTAAGGTATGGAAAAACCCTCGGAACAGACAGCTGTAAATACTAAGCGAAGTCTATCAGTGAGATTAGCTTCGGAGCTAACTCCGAAGACTGACGAAGTATTGACTTCAAACAGCTCCACTCTGAGATCACCTTCGCTAATACTATCGAAGTATGTGAGGCTGACAGAGTGCAAAACGTACTGCGAAGGTAGAGACACAGCACACAAAAGAAGCCGAAGTTCGAGCGAAGCTTTCGAGGATGTCAGATCAAAGCCTGCCTCAGGGAGCTGAGGGACTTCGAACAGAGAGAAGGGGCTTCACCAGAAACAGGCAGAAAAGGTACTCAGCCCAGTCTACTTCGATCAAAAAGGCTACGTAGAAAAAGCAACGCAAGTACTAGTGCACTGTTGCTACAGTGTACTAGTACTACTTGCAACAGCAAGAACTGGTACTACTTGCGTGAAGAACAAACGCAACCGAGGCACATTCTCAGGAATAAAAGATGACCCAATGAATGATTCAAAAAGTGATTTCTAGAAGGGTAGTCCAACCCTAGGGATTGGGGCCCTATTTATAGGCTGCCCAATGGCCTAGAATATTCCACCAGCCCCTTAGGGTTTTTACAGACGCTAAAATAAAGGAAAAGACTCAACTGAACTTAGGAATTTTTATAGACACGACTGACTGACTGTGGGCCTGGAGATACAGATGACTTATCCGGAAGCTAAGCTTTCGTAGCGACTATGGCTTCTCTTCTGAACAGTCGGATACAAGATCGACAGTTGTCAGTTTTGCGCAGAAACTGACAAAGCCTCCACCGACTTTGCACCAGGTACCCGGATTGGGCCGGCCTGATTCCGTAGCTCTCTCAGCCCGGCAATCACTCACCGCCCGTGTACTTGAGTCATTCCTGGTCAACAGCCCAGTGGGTCTTCTACTGCTTCTGGCCCATGTACCCGGATTGGGCCAGCCCGACTTTGCAGCTCTCTCAGCCCGACAGTCGCTCGCTACCCGTGTACCTGAGTCACACGCGGCCCATGAAACAGCAGATCTCCTCTCTTCAGCTGTCCTCTTTGACTATCGTTGACAATGAGTCATCACATCTGGAGCCATGAGGCCCACGCTATTCAGCATGGCTCCTCACCCGCCTTGCGCCTGGCCACCGGATTTGGATCCAACGGTTCATAGGGGTCCAGTCTACGTGCACAGTGCGCTGGTCCATGGTAAGCCTGGCTCACCGTGGATCAGAACCCATTTTCAGTTTAAATTAAAATTCAGAAAAAGGTTTAAACTTTGAAAATTCATAACTTGCAAAATTTAACTCCAAATTTGACCATTCAAATTTTGTAAAATTTGTCTCTTTATTCTCTACACATTTATGCAATAAAAACAGTATGTTTATTTTGCACATGTTATTCTTATTAAATAATAATTCAAAAATCCCTTTTAGGATAAATGTTTATTTCATATATTAAAAATTCATAACTCTCTGAAAATATCCTAAAAATGAAGATAATAATTTCATAAAAATAATAACATCATTTCACTATTTTAATCCAATAAAAACCTCTTAGGGTAAATACTTATTCCAATTTATAAAATTCAGAAACCCCTTAAAAACTAATCTTAAATACTTAGGCAATAATTTCAGAGGATTTAAGGTTTTATTTCCTTTATTTAATCCAACAAAAACATGTATGCTTGTCTTAGATATTTTTGGATTGTTTATTGAATATCGTGTTTACTTTTTGTACCGAAAGACTATGACACCGTCGAGGATCAAGAGTTTTACCCCGAGGTTCCACCTTCACCGTTTGTGGATCAAGGCAAGTCACAAACCCCAAGTTGATCATCTTTGATCCCAGTTTTCCATAATTACCGCTATAACTCATATGAATTAAATATTGCATTAGTTTAATCACAAGCCCTAAATTATATTTATTAGATCCTCATCCTTGTGTGTAAATCCAAAACTCCTTGTCACCTTTTAAATATTATATTAGCTAGTGTCCAATGTATCGAGACAACTGCTATAGGATAAAAGAACGAGTCGTAGATAGTTGGATTCTACTATACGATTTCCCCGTTATTTTCGTCTCTGGATTCTGTTGGAGTTGGCTATGTTAAAAGTATGGTGGGTTCTGGGTGCAAGCTAGGGCATTGGTTGGTCACACCCGAGGCACTATAAGGACCGGTATTGGGATCGGTTGCAAAACAAACACGTACTAACCAAAAGTCTAGTGGGTAAGTCCTAACTGGAGGTATGGAGCGTTCCAACTTGAAGCACCATAGTGGAGGGGCAAGTGACACCTGTGGGTGACTTGTACCACCGAGGATCAAGGGGGGTATGGTGTTATCCCGACGTGACTGGGCACCATATGAAACCTATAAGAGGGTGTTATCGAATTGGTGCGTTTATTGCTAAAGGTTTTGGCACGAATTTCTCGTGACATTGGTCATTTAACACACTGCGGTGTGCGGGAAACGAGTGACTTGTGGGTACAATAGTACACCTCTGATCAGAGTATAACCTTTTCGAAAAGCCATGCCCACGATCAAGGGCGGGTTGCGTGACTTCTCACAATTAGTTTACTTCTATTTGAAAGAATGTGTGATTCATGGCATGTAAGGACTGTTGAGCGAGGGTGGGCTGACTGTACCCCTCGAGTTAAAAGATGAAGCATTTACTCATGTTTACTTCTCTGTACTAATAATCTGATTACATTAAATGATTTACAAATATGCTTTTCTGCAAACATGAGCCACTACCTTCCTTGTTACTATCTTGCCTTATAATTACATTCGGTGGCTTGCTGAGTACGATTTTACTCACCCCCATTGACTTACACCACTAGAGGCAGCATACTACGAGGAGGATGACGGTCTAGAGTAGCGACCTAGTCAAGGCGCGAGACTGGAAAAAGGCGTTCATCTAGAGGATTTATTTTCCTAGTTTCTCTTTCATTTAACTATTTTGTAATAATATGGTATACGAACCATCTTTGATTGGCGTATTATACGCAGTCGTGTGATGAACGTCTTGTATTTATTGATTTTCTATGGAATTTCAATAAAGTCCCGATTTTATTAAATCTGGGCGTTACATCAGAATAAGCACAAACTCCAGAAACACCAGAAACGTTACCTCTAGATGAGGTACCACTGCCAGGACTGGAAACCAAGGCAATATAAGGCAACAAAGATTTTACAACTCCTGGTCGAGACACCTTGGCAATCTCGGTGGACTTAAGCTTACTAAAGAGTTCATCACAAGTCAGAGTGTCAAAGCTTGCTTACTCTTCAATACTAGAATTCTTCACCTCCCAAATGCTACGATCAAGAGCATAGAAAAGTTTGATTGCTCTATCATGGTTAGAGTAAGCCAAAGTCTCAGTGGAGCACAAGTTACTCACAATTCCATCAAACCGCGCAAACATGGCATCTACAGATTCGCCGGGGCCTTGCACAAACATTTGATATTCTTTATTATATGTGCTTTGCCGCCTAGCCTTAATCTGAGAGGTGCCTTCGTGAAAAGTTTTCAAGGTTGTCCAAATTTCACGTACAGTTTGTAGGTGATGGACCCTATCAAACTCTTTGTGACTTAGACTGATAAACATTATGTTTCTTGCTTTGCTATTGCATTCGTACTGTAATTTCTCAGTCTTTGAACAGCGAGTTTCAGGGTCACATATTGGGAATCAACAATGTCCCAAATAGCACATCCTTGGCTTAGTAGGTAAGCCTCCATGCGCACCTTCCAATAAGCAAAATCATGACCATCGAAAATCGGAATCTTAGAGTTTCTCTCCATGTCGCCAAAAGAAGGATCACAAACCGGTTAAGGTCTAGTGGTGATCTAACCAGCTCTGATACCAATTGTGGGATTGCAATGGCGACTAGAGGGGGGTGAATAGGCGCCTCGACAAATTCTTGCGAATATGATGGCCTTTTCAAATCACCCAACACTCCTCCAAAAATTTCAATTTCAAGTTTAAACCAATCAATATGAATAAGAGCAACAGAATCTTTACCAATTCATAAAACTTGGTTAACACATGTACTTGACACTTGAGCTAAAACTTGACACCTGGAATCAATCAAATTAACAAAAAACTCTTCAGATCAAATGATTTCTTCAATTAGGCACTTTACAAATGCTTTTCAGTTTAAAACACACACTGCTTCTGAAAATGGCTTGATGTTGAACAGAATTCAGTAATTTCAATTGAGAAAACAGATTGTAAATTCACAATAGATCTAAAATCAGATTTCAGTTGATGAATCAGACTATCTCTAATGTATTTTAGTTGAAACCACAAAACTTCTGAAAATTCCTTGATGATGAACATTGGTTACATAGAAACTGATTGAAATTTCAAAGTTCAATAATTTCAAACACAAAACTACTCTGCTGCATATTCAAAATGAGTTCAAGTGAGAATCTGATCAAAACTGGATGATGAATAGTGGTTACACAGAAACTTATTCAAATTTCAGAGTTCAATAATTTCAAACACAAAACTACATTGTTGCATATTCAAAATGAGTTCAAGTGAGAATCTGATGAAAACTGGATGATGAACAGTGACACCTTTTCTCAAATCAAAACACAGATTGAGGTTTTAAAATTTACTTCAATTCAGATTACTTCAACGATATTTCAGTTTCAAACACAGTACATGATTATGCTAAAAATCAACTTGTAGAATGTAGCACTACTTTGATCAAACTATAAATGTTCACTACCAAAAGAAAACAATTACAGCTAAAAAACTGAAGTAAACAGAATAGTTCAGATCAGATAACCTATTCAGAGAAACTTGAAAAATGAAGACAAAACTGATTTAGTGAGATGTTTCTGAAGACTTCAATTCATATGATATATTGAAGGATAAAAGTTGATTTCAGGTGAGATTTGACAAAAACAGGACAGAGCAGATTTGAAATCCTAATCAACAGTTGCTTCCAACAATTCAGTTACAGAAGGTATCCAAAGCACTAAACTGACCACAAGGACAGAACTCTTTTAGATCAAATGTATTACAAATTTTCTGCAATGTAATATGTGAGAGATTAATCATACTGACTATTCAAAAACCACTTCAAATCCATGTCAATTGACAATAGATAATGAACAGTGAGAATCAAGACAGACTGCAATTAAGTTGAAACCAGAAACATGCACAAATTCAGTAATATGTCCAGATTTAAGTAGAATCAATTCAACAAGTAGTTCTGAATGAACTATAGAATTCAGATCAGAAGAATTAGTGATTTGTATTCAAAACATGCTCAAGATGTAGAAGTACTTTTGATTATACCAATTTTACAACCTTTAACTATTTAATATTCAGAATAGCAAATTTCAAAGAAAGCAGCACTACTTCAGAATTGAGTAAATATCTTCACAGCAATTTTTGTGCAGTCAAGTTGTTAACAACAGGAACAGGCTGATTTGAATACTTGTGTAAATTCTCAAGAATTCAAATAAGACATCAGAAAATTCCAGTCAAGATCAAAACTCCAGTACTCAACCAAAACTCAGACTAGAATACCCTTTTCAAGCAAAATAGAATAATCAAAACAGAAGGTATTTTCAGTTCTTACAGTATATAAGCAGTAAATTTACTGAATCACAATCCACCATTTTATCAGAAGAAAGCATTAATCACATGACCAGTCATCTATATATAACCTTGGTTATACTCATGACAAGAACAAATGAAATCTGCTGAAATTTCAGAAACTTACTTGATGAAGAATAGCGGTCTTTTCTTGACTTCAGAAAATTTTTCTTGAGCAGATTCTTCTCCTCCACAGTTGATTTCTTGTCTGATAGCTTGAAGAAGACTCTTGATCAAACACACAAAGCTAGAAAAGAGCTACTGCAAGATCAGATCAAACAGAAATCAACAAACAAAGTTGTACTTGGAGGCGCAGCTAAAAAGCTCTTGCAACTTCTAGATGATAAGTAGTGTTTTCGGGTAAGAAACAGTAATCGCAGAAGGAGTAATCCAAAAAGAACAGCAAATTCACAAAATAATTGAGCTGAAGATCAAATTTCAGAAGTGAAATATCACAAATATAATCAAAGCACTAAGCACAAAAATTTTTGGTTCTATATCTCTCAAAAAGGGCAGCCAACCCCTTAGGTATGAGGCCCATTATATAGCCATACCCTAAGAGGGAACTTTACACATGGATCCTCCAACTTTTCAGAATTACAGATAAGGACATGACACATTTTTGAATTAGAAATTCTGAAAATTACACACATAGATTCTATTGTTCTTTATTACAAATTGACTCAACACTTTTAATATATTTTTAGAATTGTGATATACTGAAAAAAACTAAAAGTTTACACTCTACTATAAATTACTCAAAATAAAAAGACTCCTAATTATTGAAATTAAAACATTTAGAGATGCGACGGTTTTTGGCAAAAATCCGCGAACTCGACCACCAGCAAGTCTCTCTCGCTCTCGATCCCCTCAAGCTGCCTGATCACTTGCATTGGCCTCCCTTTCGCTGACTTGACCGTCACGCCGTCTCGACCATCCATCCATCTATGTCTTGCTCTATATCCTCGCGCACTCCTGAGATCATCTCCAACTTCCCTCGGCATCCTTGATCCTCTAGCATTGAGCTCCCCACTCGACCCTTGACCACCGCCACTGATAGTTGGTTAGCATCTCCACCCTGCACACATGAGACAAACCAAAACACAAAGCGCGATGCACACCGATCCCCTCAGCATCAACTCTTCATGACCACACATCGATCCCATCAATGCAATAAAACCATTACTAACTCATTCACTCGACCGCTCATCCTTGTCAATCACTCATCATAAAGACAGAAACAAAAGTGCAACCCCACTTGGTTTCACACGACAATTGCCACAACAATCCAAACAGACGTAAGCATAACGATGAGCGAAAACCATTTCATCATAATCAACACTTTGAATATTTTGAAACCTTTCGCCTCCACTCGTGCCCAATAGATGTGAACATTTCCATAAACGCTTTTTTCCTTAAAATCCATCCTCACTCAATAGTTTTTACGCTATTGGGTGGACCCACCAAGTTCTAAACTTGGTTTCCTTCTACGGACTCTAATCTGTCTAGATCAAAACTTCCGATCTGGCATCGGATTTTCCGATTCAACCCCTCTGTCGCAAAATTTTTCCACATCAGAACTTCCGATCGACATCGGAACTTCTGACCTGACAAACATTAGAATTTCCGATCTATATCGGAACTTCCAAAGTTCTGCAAACAGAAATAGATCCAATCTGTTTTAATTCGTATTTTAATGGTTCCAAACCATTTTTCAGAGTTTAGCCTCATCTCTATCTTAGACGGAACTCTATTTAAAATGAGAGCATTTAGTTTCTATAGTTTGACCTCAAAAGGATATTGAAAGATCAGTGCGTCAACTCATAGCTCAAATATTCATCTCCATGATCCAATCATAGAAATTCAATTATCTTGCCTGTGTGATTTTGTACTTCACATAAAATCTCCTTGAACATTTTAAAGGACTCCCACTTACATCTCATTAAGTAGACACATCTACTTAAAGTCATCGAAAAAGTGATAAAGTATTGGAACCCATTCCTAGCCTTGTTACTCTTGAACCATATACATCAGTATGTACTATGTCCAATAGCTCACTTGCCCTCCCACTAACAATTCGTTAAAGTCGCCTCTTTTCATCTTGTCAAGTAGATAAGATTCACACGTGTCATATGATTCAAAATCAAATGACTTCAAAAATTCCATCACTTTGAAGCTTCTTCTTGTGCCTCTCATTTATATGACCTAAGCGACAATGCTAGAGGTAGGAATGATTCAAGTTATTGAGTCATCGTTTCTTTGTACTAACATTATAAACATGTGCTTTTCAAGACTCACGATGTATACTCCATTCACTAATGGACAAATGCCATAAAGCAAACCATTCAAAAATATCGAACACCACTTGTTCTTTATTACGAATTAAAAAATATCTTCTCCTAAACATGAAGAAGAGATTATGTCTTTGCCTAAGGCGGAAATGAAATAACAATTATTCAATTCCTAAACTAGTCTTGATAGTAGTGGCAGTGAATAAACGCCGACGGCCAACACTGCAACACTTGAACCATTTCTGACAAGGGCATCAATCTTGCCACTAGCACACTTCCTTAACCTACTCAGCCGCTGCAACAATTTGCATGTATGAATCATCGAACCGGTATCATGTACCCATGAATCATTTGGACGAGTAGCAAGTTAAATTTTTAATACCTGAAGCGGAAGTGGCACTTCCCTTCCTTTTCTGCTCTTCAAAGTATACCTTGCAGTTGCGCTTCCAATGCCCAGGCTTGTGGCAATGGTGGCACTCATCAGAGTTGGCAGGACATGACCTGGACTTTCCAGCCGGCTTAGTACTAGATGTCAAATCTATAGACTTACCCTTTTTCCTCCTCTTTTTGCCCTCCTTCTGAAAACCAACACATGGTTCGGAGTGTTCCTGATACACTCCTCAGTAGCTTTTAGCATCCAATGCAACTCAGCTAGAGTCTTCTACAGTCCAACCATGTTGTAGTTCATGATGAACGACTAAAAGCTTTGTGGGAGCGACTGGAGAATAACATCAATAGTGAGGTATGGTTCGAGTGGAGTGCCAGTCTCTCTACAGTCTATACGCAACAAATCATCTTGATCATGTGAGGGCTCATTGGATAGAGTCTCTACGCAACCAATCATCTTGATCATGTGAGGGCTCACTGGCCTCCCTTTAGCCAGCCTGCTACCAAACAAGCATTTAGACAAATTGTATCTCTCTGCTCTTGCTCGGTCCAGAAACATGCCCTTAAGCCATACGATCATATTATACGCATCACGTTCCTCATACTGTTTCTGAAACTGAGAGGACATGTAGGCAAGCATCAGGCGACTGACATCCACGAAATCACTAGCATGCTTCTCATAAACATGCTTATCTACTGCAGAAGTGTAGCGCCCCGATTTAACAAATCGAGACATTATTGTATTTCCATAGAAAAACAATAATACAAGAGGTTCATCATGCGACAACGTACATACGACAATATCCATGGTACGCAGACCATATTTATTACATCAAAGTTTTGGTAAAAACAGTAATAAAGATAATTAAAATTCTGCATGACGAACATCTCCTTCAGGATCTTTCTTCTCGACTGGGTCGCTACTCCAGACCGTCTTCATAGTAAGCATCCTCTGTGGGGTCCAACGGGTATGAGTACAAGAAGTACTCAACAAGCCACCGCAAATGCAAGTAATAATGCAGGATAATAAACAAAGGAGAGTAATGGCTAACATTGCGGAAAAGTACCGTTTCAGTTATTGCATTTAGTGTAGTCACATTTTAATCATGCGGAAAGTAAACATGAGCATCAACAACATCAACTAACTCGAGGAGTACGTTTTACCTCCTCGCACAACAGTCCTTACAGGTCAAACCATCATGCACACACATATTCAAAGTAATCTAACTGGGGGATGTCACGCAACCCGCCCTTGACCGTGGGCTCGGCTTTTCGAAAAGATTTAAGACTCTGATCAGAGATGTACTACTGTACCCACAAGGCACGCACTCATCCCAAACGAGATGACCCATACCACGGGAACTCGTGCCAAAACCTCGGCATGAAATGCTCCAAGCGATAACCACCCGCTCTAGGTTTCACCGGCGCGCCGGGCCGCATCCCGGCTAACGTCGCACCCCCTTTTGCGCCACATTGGTACAAGTCACCCGCAGGTGCTACTTGACCCATCTCCAAATGGTGGCCTCGGTTTGGAGTAATCCATACCTTAGTTAGGACTTACCCACTAGACCTGTGGTTAGTACGGAAGTATATTGCAACGGATCCCTAAGACCGGTCCTTATAGTGCCCCAGGTGCTACCGACCAATGCCCTAGCTTGCACCCGGAACCCACCATGCATTCACTCACAACCACAACTCCAACACCGACAGAATTCCATAGATAAGAAATAATGGGGATCATATAGTAGAACCATGTACTACGACTCATTTTTATCCTATAGCGATCGTGTCGATACATTGGACACTAGCTAATAACATTTATCATATGGTGACAAGGAGTTTAGGCTAGAGAGCATGGTTTGGGTTGCACATCAAGGTCGGGGGATCCTAAATAAATATATTGTAAGGGTTCATTGGACTAATGCATATATAACCTATGTGTTTTAGCGATAGTTTAATCAAACATGGGTTCAATATGATCAAAAGATTGGTTTGGTGTCTTGCCTTGTTCAGCGAAAGGCGAGGGAGGGACTTCCGGGAAGTATTCCGGCTCCTCGGTGGCGTCGTAGTCTTTTCGATATAATAAAGTAAAATAAAATGAACACAATATTCAATCAAACAATATAACATTACATGGTAAGCACATAGGTTAAAGTTGGTTTGATTAAAAATAAGATAAAATTCAATTGTTAAGGTTCTGAGATTTATTTCATAATAAATTTTAAAGGAATTAACATGAAAAGTTGTCCTTTTTAGAAAGGGGTGTTTAAATGTGATTTTTGTCATATTAAGTTTCCTAATAAATGGAAAAGTTCATGTCAATTTAATGGTTTTCAGTATATGGACAGAAAGGAATAAATGTAAATTTTTCTGAAGTTTAAATATTTGTTGTTGTGTTTTGACCCTAAAGGCATTTGAATATTTATTTGAATAAACATGAAATGTCCAAGGTAAACCTACTGTTTTTATTGCATAAACATGTAGAGAATAATATTATGAATTTTCTGAAATTGGAATGGCAATTTTTAGAGTTCAAATGCGCCAGATATGAATTTTACAAGTTTTAAACCTTTTCTGGAATTTGTTTTCAAATTTAAATCCTCTCGGGTCCACGGTGAGCCAGGCCCACGGTGAACCCGTGCACTGTGCGCGTGCGCCGGATCGATCTGGACCGTTTGATCCAGATCCAACGTGCGCAGGCGAGGCGGAGCGCTTAAGTGACAACGAATCGCGGGTTTTAAATGGAAATGAACGCGCGAGATTAAAATGTAACGCTTTGACCAGATCCGACGGTGCGGATTAGATCCGACACGGCACGGGTACTCGACCCATGCCGGCCGTCTTCTCCGGCGACGACAAGCGGACCAGGGGCCACGGCGAGCGACTAGGGCCCTATCTAAGCCTAGAAATGGAAAGAGGACACTACGGTGGTCACGACGGTACCTTAGGCAAGGCGAGGGGTCGACGGAGCGTGGTCGGCGGCAAGGGTAGACGCGGTGGGTTCCTCGGGCACTTGACGGCGACGGTGATCCGGCGATCTCCTTGACCAGCGGAGGCGTGGCCGAGGTAGGGGTCGTCCTTGCGGTCACGTTGGTGGCGGAGGCGCGGACGGAGGCGGTCCGAGGTGACGGCGAGTGGTGGCCAGAGGCGAAACAGGGGGATTGCGCTAAAAGGCGAAGTGTGGGTGCTCTGCTTGGTCTGAGTGCAATTGGATGAGTGAACCGAACGCGGTGGAGAGCAGCGGTTTAAATAGGGTCGTCGACGAGGGATAACGGGCGACGAATACAAGGAAAGCCGAGGAGGGGATTTACTCGCCGGCGAGGGCTCGGCCATGCACGCGTAGCGGTGATCCCGTGGCTTAATGGCGTGGTTTAACGGGGGAAAACGGTCGGCCGGGCGCGGGGAGCTGATTAATGGCGTCAATTCAATGCGGGAGGGGCCAGCGAGGCGGATCCGAGGCGGGGGTCGTCGGCCGGCGCGATTTGGGGGCGACGGCGCGAGGTAGACGACGGGTCTGACAGGCGGGGGCCACTGGCTAGCGGGCGCGAGCGAGCGAACGGGAGGGCTGACGGGTGGGGCCGCGGTGTCGGGCGCGCGCGCGAGGAGAGGCATTCGGCGCCGAAAGGTGGGACCAGGCTGTTAGCCTAAGACGAGCGGGGTAACGGGCTGGGACGGCCGGGAGAGGGGGAAAGGGAGGGGAGAAGCCCATTACTGTTTCCAAGGTTTTCAGATTTAAAATAATTGCAGAAAATGGATTAAATATTTTGGGGTATTTCCAGAGTGGATAAAAATTTGTAAAAATTCTCAAAATATATTTTGGCCTTGGGAGTTTATACAAAAATGTTCAGCCCCTGGTTTGGTCATTAACTCTATGATGTAGTTCAAAAGGGTACAAAAGGGTATTAAAGGTATTTTCAGAAATATAAAATCCAGGAAATTGATTTAAATAATATTTTTATTGTTTTGGAAATTTGGGGTGTTACAAACCTATCACCCTTACAAAAAATCTCGTCCTCGAGATTGGAACGTTACTCGAATAACTCGGGGTATTGGGCTTTTAGTTCGTCTTCCTTCTCCCATGTAGCTTCTTCGGTGGGATGGTTGTTCCATTGAACCTTGCAGAAGCGAACGACACGACTTCTGGTTACTCTTTACTTGGTTTCCAAGATCTTGATGGGTTTCTCTATGTAGGTCAAGTCTTCCTGGACGTTGAGCTGTTGAAGATCGGCTTGCTCGGTGGGTACGCGAAGGCACTTCTTCAACTGAGAGACGTGGAACACATCGTGAACTCCTGCCAAGGATGGAGGCAGTTCAAGTTGATATGACACTTCTCCTTGTCGTCGGAGGATCTGAAAAGGCCCGACGTAGCGGGGTGCTAGCTTGCCTTTCATGTTGAACCTTTGAGTGCCACGGAGGGGAGTGACTCGAAGATAGACATAATCGCCCTCCTCAAAGGCTAGGTCTCTTCGACGGTTGTCGGCATAGCTCTTCTGCCAGGATTGGGCTGCCTTCAATCTGTCTCTTATGATCTTGACCTTCTCTTCAGCTTCTCTCAATAGATCGGTCCCAAACAGTTGTGACTCTCCGGTTTGATCCCAGAGCAATGGCGTTCTGCACTTACGTCCGTAGAGTGCTTCGAACGGGGACATTTGCAGGCTGGCTTGGTAGCTGTTGTTGTAGGAGAACTCCGCATATGGCAAGTTCTTGTCCCACATTCCACCAAAGTCTAGGGCACAAGCTCTGAGCATATCTTCCAATATCTGGTTGACCCTTTCAGTTTGACCGTCGGTCTGTGGATGATAGGCGGTGCTAAAGTTCAACCGGGTGCCGAGTTCCTCTTTAAGGTTCTTCCAAAACTTGGAGGTAAACTGACTCCCGCGGTCAGATACAATCTTCTTAGGAACTCCGTGAAGGCACACGATCCGGGTCATATACAACTCAGCCAACTTGGCGATGGTGTAAGTTGTCTTGACCGGAACGAAGTGAGCTACCTTGGTGAGTCGGTCGACGATCACCCAGATAGAATCATGACCAGCTTGGGTCCTGGGCAGTCCCGTGATGAAATCCATTCCTATTTCTTCCCACTTCCATTCAGCGACTTTGAGGGGTTGAAGAAGTCCGACGGGCCTTTGATGCTCTGCCTTGACTCGCCGGCATGTGTCGCACTTGGCCACATACTCAGCTATTTCCCTCTTCATGCTAACCCACCAATATTTCTCCTTCAGATCTTGATACATCTTTGTACACCCGGGATGGATGGAGTATAGAGTATCGCGGGCTTCTTGAAGGATGAGAGTCTTCAACTCAGGTAGGTCGGGTACGCATATCCGGTTTCCGAACCAGATGGTACCATGCTCATCTTCGGAAAATCCGGGAGCTTTACCCTTTCTCATGTTCTGCTGGATCTCCAAGATGTCCGAGTCTTCCTTCTACTTCTCGCGGATCTGGTCTATCAAGACGGGCTGAGACTCTAAGGCAGCGAGGTACGATCGGGTGGTGATCCCTAGGTTTAGCATTTCCATCTCCTTGTAAAGTAAAGGAGCTTGGTCCTGAATCATGATGGCATTGCAGTACCCTTTTCGACTAAGGGCGTCTGCCACCACATTCGCCTTGCTTGGATGATAATGGATGCCCAAGTCGTAATCCTTAATCAGTTCCAACCATCTCCTTTGCCTGAGATTCAGATTTGGTTGGGTGAATATGTACTTGAGGCTCTTGTGGTCGGTGAAGACCTCACACCAATTCCCCACAAGGTAATGTCTCCATATCTTCAAGGCATGAACCACGACTGCTAGTTCCAGGTCGTGGGTTGGGTAGTTCAGCTCATGCTGTCTCAGTTGCCGGGAGGCGTAGGATATCACCTTCCCTTCTTGCATTAAGACGCATCCCAATCCTTGACGAGAGGCATCACAGTAGACGTGGAAGTCTTTCCGGATGTCTGGCAGAGTCAGAATAGGATCTGACACTAGTTTTTTCTTGAGAGTCTGGAAGCTTTCTTCGCAGTCCGGGGTCCATTCAAACTTTACTTCCTTCTGCAAAAGTTTGGTCATAGGCTTGGCGATCTTGGAAAAATTCTCGATGAACCGGCGGTAGTGTCCGGCCAATCCGAGAAAACTCCGGATCTTGGTCACGGTCGTGGGCTGCAGAAATTTGGTTACCGCTTCAACGATGGTTGGGTCCACTGCTACTCCTCCGGCAGATATAACATGGCCGAGGAACTTCAGCTCAGACGACCAAAATTCGCATTTGCTGTATTTGGCGTACAGTTGCTGCTCCCTTAGCTTTCCGAGGGTCAGACGGAGGTGAGTCTCGTGTTCTTCCTTGGTCTTGGAGTAAACGAGGATATCGTCGATGAATACCACGATGAACTTATCCAAGAACTCCATGAATACATTGTTCATCATGTTCATAAAAAAGGTCGGGGCATTCGTGAGTCCGAACGACATCACGGTATACTCGTAGAGTCCATAGCGAGAGGTGAAGGCAGTCTTGGGTATGTCCTCCTCTCTAATCCTCAACTGGTGATAACCTGACCGGAGGTCAATCTTAGAGAATACCGAGGATCCTTTTAGCTGATCGAACAGGTCGTCGATCCGAGGCAATGGGTATTTGTTCTTCTTGGTTACGTCGTTCAAGGCTCTATAGTCCACGCACATCCTCTTGGTCTTGTCCTTCTTCATGGCAAATATGACCGGTGCACCCCAGGGTGAGGTACTCGGTCGGATGTACCCTTTCTGCTCTAGGTCTTCGATGTTGCTCTTGACTTCGGCTAGTTCATTAGCGGCCATCCGGTACGGGCGCTTGGAGATTGGAGTGGTCCCGGGGACAAGTTCGATTCTGAATTCGATGTCCCGCTTGGGAGGCATTCCGGGTAGGTCTTTAGGGAAGACGTCCGCGAACTCCTTGACTATGGGTACCTCTTCAAGAGCTATCGAGCGAAGGGATTCTTCGAGTGATTTGCGACTTGTCATTCGAAAGGTGACGGCTGCTCCTTCAGGGTTGGTCACCGTGACGGACTTGTTGGCACAGTCGATCACTCCCTTGTGCTTCATCAACCAATCCATCCCTAGTATGAGGTCGAGTCCAGTGCATTTTATGAGGACTGGCTCGACCCGAAATAATACTACTTGGATCTCTATCTGAACCTTAGGGCTGTATGAGCGGGCTAAGGTTCTATTGCCTGGAGTGGCAATCACCATGGGGATGGGTAGAGGGAGTACGTCCAGTTCGTTGGTTTTCACAAATTCTTCAAGGACGAAGGAGTGTGTTGCTCCAGAGTCAAATAATATTACGGCCGGTACGGAATTCACAATGAACGTACCGAGCATGACTTCAGGAGCCTCCTAAGCTTCCTCCGCGTTGATGTGGTTGACGCGGGCACGTACCGCCTGGTTGGGTGCCACGCCTTGGGGCTACTTGGGGTGAGGACACTGGTGCGAATAGTGCCCTTCCTTGCGGCAGTTGAAGCAGACGACCGGCCTCCCTTGGCGATCCTTCAAGATTGGGGCCTTGGCGGCTGGTGTCGGCTGAGCGGCCGGAGCTGGTTGAGCGGGGCAGGGATGCCCGGCGTTGGATCCACCGGCGGCATGAGGTGGCCTGAAGGCGGGCCGAGGATGGTAGGCTGGCGCTGGTGGCGGAGGGACGAAGCGGGGCCTCTGAGAGTTCAACCTGTTTGGCTCACTCTCTTGGATGAGCGCTTTGTTGACTAGCCGTTGGAAGTCGGCGTAGTCGGTGGCGCCGAGCTGGATGTACAGCTCATACTTGAGTCCTCGGAGGAACTTGGCTTGGCGGAGGGCGTCAGTGCGCACTTCCTCCGGTGCGTAGCGGGCGAGGCGGTTGAACTCATGGAGGTACTCCATGACGGTCCGGTTGCCTTGTTGCAGGTCGCGGAACTCCTGCTGTTTCACCGCGATGACACCGGCGGGGACGTGGGTGGGACGGAAGGCGATGGTGAACTCTGCCCAGGTCACCACGTGGTCCTCTGGCTGGGACTCACGATAATTGTCCCACCATTCAGCGGCGGGACCCTAGAGCTGATGAGTGGCGAAGGCCACTCGCTCCCGGTCAGTGCAGGGGAGGAGGTCAAGCTTCTTTCCGATGGTGCGAAGCCAATCTCCGGCCTCCATCGGGTTGGTAGTGCTTGAGAAGATGGGCGGACGCACGCGTAGAAACTCCGAGAGTTGTGGAGCAGGTGCGGGTGCTGGTGCGTGAGGGGTAGGTTCTCCGTTCTGCAGTCGGTCCAACTGAGCTTGTTGGTGCTGCATCTGAGTGAGGACGGCGGTGATCAGCTGGTTTTGATTCGCCATCATCTCCGCCAAAGTGGGGTGGTTGGCGGAGGGCGACCCAGACTGACGCGGGCCCGTCGCACCCCAGTTGGGTACAACACCCTCGGGCGCATCACGGCTTCCTCCTTCTCCGTTGTTGGAGCTGGTGTTTCTGGTGGTCGGCCATCTTCTGAATATACGATGTTATAAGGCAAAAAGATGACAACACAATTAATGACAATAGCTCTTAAAACTCATGCATATAAACCAGGTGGTAAAAATGTTCATTACAATCAAGCTCTTATTCTACCCACAACACACCCGTTGTGGATAGCACACGTACAAAGATCATTTTATTAAACTTTTGCGGCCTCTAACGTCTACTCGCCACCGGAGGCAGTCTCCGTGCTCTCGGAACCACGAGTACGCGGCTCCAGAGGGATGGTGGGCTCGAGAAAGTTCTCGATGATGGGGTTGGAGACGAGGCCGGGGCACGGTGCAGGGGCGCTGGTGGAGGGTCTGGCGGGAGAGGGGCGTGGCGGGATCCTCTTGGGGCGAGGGAGGGGCTCACGGATGGGCTTCTTCTTCCTCGGAAGAAGAGGAACCATCTCAGCAATATCCTTCTGCAGCTGCATGATCTTGCGCTGCAGCTCGCCATTCTGTTGGATCAAGTTCTTCGTTTCTTCGCGAAGAAACTCGACCGCCTCATGGTGCTCATCGGCATCGAGCACCGCCTCGGTATGGAGATCGTCCATAGCCTGTAGAAGACGCGACTGCCGGGCCATGACCGGATCACGCACGGAGTGAACTCCGAGGTAGATGCTACGGTGGGCACCGGGAGTACGTTTCGGCACAAGCCGGAAGGACGAGTTCTGAAGACGATCATCGTAGATCATCCTCAGCTCCATGAGGGCCTGGAGGGCGACTCGTTGGCACGCGACGTCGAAAGTCAGGCCTCCAAGTGCGGTGGTGTAGGGCGGCAGGTGTTCTCCGGAGCCGTGGACGGTGAGGGAGACGTCGCAAGGCCCGACGAACTCGTCGGGGTACACTACTTGGAATTCGGGTTCAAAGAGGAACCCGAGGAAGGTGAGCATCATACGGAGCTCCCGGACGAAGCCCTCGTAGTGGCGGCAGTAGCTGTGGACTTGGTAGACAGGCATCTACAAAATAGCAAGTTGAATAAAAGTGAGGGGAGGAACAAAGTTTATAAAGTAGGTTTTCGAGAAATAATTTCCTGTGGCTAATGGCTAGGCGGGTCTGTTTGGCTTCCTACAGTCAAGTAGGCTCTAATACCATCTTGTAGCGCCCCGATTTAACAAATCGAGACATTATTGTATTTCCATAGAAAAACAATAATACAAGAGGTTCATCATGCGACAACGTACATACGACAATATCCATGGTACGTAGACCATATTTATTACATCAAAGTTTTGGTAAAAACAGTAATAAAGATAATTAAAATTCTGCATGACGAACATCTCCTTCAGGATCTTTCTTCTCGACTGGGTCGCTACTCTAGACCGTCTTCATAGTAAGCATCCTCTGTGGGGTCCAACGGGTATGAGTACAAAAAGTCCTCAACAAGCCACTGCAAATGCAAGTAATAATGCAGGATAATAAACAAAGGAGAGTAATGGCTAACATTGCGGAAAAGTACCGTTTCAGTTATTGCATTTAGTGTAGTCACATTTTAATCATGCGAAAAGTAAACATGAGCATCAACAACATCAACTAACTCGAGGAGTACGTTTTACCTCCTCGCACAACAGTCCTTGCATGTCAAACCATCATGCACACACATATTCAAAGTAATCTAACTAGGGGATGTCACGCAACCCGCCCTTGACCGTGGGCTCGGCTTTTCGAAAAGATTTAAGACTCTGATCGGAGATGTACTAATGTACCCTCAAGGCACGCACTCATACCAAACGAGATGACCCATACCACGGGAACTCGTGCCAAAACCTCGGCATGAAATGCTCCAAGCGATAACCACCCGCTCTAGGTTTCGCCGGCGCGCCGGGCTGCATCCCGGCTAACGTCGCACCCCTTTTGTGCCACATTGGTACAAGTAACCCGCAGGTGCTACTTGACCCATCTCCAAATGGTGGCCTCGGTTTGGAGCAATCCATACCTTAGTTAGGACTTACCCACTAGACTTGTGGTTAGTACGGAAGTGTATTGCAACGGATCCCTCAGACCGGTCCTTATAGTGCCCCGGGTGCTACCGACCAATGCCCTAGCTTGCACCCTGAACCCACCATGCATTCACTCACAACCACAACTCCAACACCGACAGAATTCCATAGATAAGAAACAATGGGGTTCATATAGTAGAACCATGTACTACGACTCATTTTTATCCTATAGCGATCGTGTCGATACATTGGACACTAGCTAATAACATTTATCATATGGTGACAAGGAGTTTAGGCTAGAGAGCATGGTTTGGGTTGCACATCAAGGTCGGGGGATCCTAAATAAATATATTGTAAGGGTTCATTGGACTAATGCATATATAACCTATGTGTTTTAGCGATAGTTTAATCAAACATGGGTTCAATATGCTCAAAAGATTGGTTTGGTGACTTGTCTTGTTCAGCGAAAGACGAGGGAGGGACTTCCGGGAAGTATTCCGGCTCCTCGGTGGCGTCGTAGTCTTTTCGATATAATAAAGTAAAATAAAATGAACACAATATTCAATCAAACAATATAACATTACATGGTAAGCACATAGGTTAAAGTTGGTTTGATTAAAAATAAGATAAAATTCAATTGTTAAGGTTCTGAGATTTATTTCATAATAAATTTTAAAGGAATTAACATGAAAAGTTGTCCTTTTTAGAAAGGGGTGTTTAAATGTGATTTTTGTCATATTAAGTTTCCTAATAAATGGAAAAGTTCATGTCAATTTAATGGTTTTCAGTATATGGACAGAAAGGAATAAATGTAAATTTTTCTGAAGTTTAAATATTTGAAGTTGTGTTTTGACCCTAAAGGCATTTGAATATTTATTTGAATAAACATGAAATGTCCAAGGTAAACCTACTGTTTTTATTGCATAAACATGTAGAGAATAATATTAGGAATTTTCTGAAATTGGAATGGCAATTTTTAGAGTTCAAATGCGCGAGATATGAATTTTACAAGTTTTAAACCTTTTCTGGAATTTGTTTTCAAATTTAAATCCTCTCGGGTCCACGGTGAGCCAGGCCCACGGTGAACCCGTGCACTGTGCGCGTGCGCTGGATCGATCTGGACCGTTCGATCCAGATCCAACATGCGCAGGCGAGGCGGAGCACTTAAGCGACAACGGACGGCTAGGATTAAGACGCGCGAAAGGGTACTACGTAGACGCACGAGATCGATCGCGGGTTTTAAATGGAAATGAACGCGCGAGATTAAAACGTAACGCTTTGACCAGATCCGACGGTGCGGATTAGATCCGACACGGCACGGGTACTCGACCCATGCCAGTCGTCTTCTCCGGCGACGACGAGCGGACCAGGGGCCATGGCGAGCGACTAGGGCCCTATGTAAGCCTAGAAATGGAAAGAGGACACTACGGCGGTCACGACGGTACCTTAGGCGAGGCGAGGGGTCGACGGAGCATGGTCGGCGGCGAGGGTAGACGCGGTGGGTTCCTCGGGCACTTGACGGCGACGGTGATCCAGCGATCTCCTTGACCAGCGGAGGCGTGGCCGAGGTAGTGGTCGTCCTTGCGGTCACGTTGGTGGTGGAGGCGCGGACGGAGGTGGTCCGAGGCGACGGCGAGTGGTGGCCGGATGCGAAACAGGGGGATTGCGCTAAAAGGCAAAGTGTGGGCGCTCTGCTTGGTCTGATTGCAATTGGATGCGTAAACCGAACGCGGTGGAGAGCAGCGGTTTAAATAGGGTCGTCGACGAGGGATAACGGGCGACGAATACAAGGAAAGCCGAGGGGCGGGGATTTACTCGTCGGCGAGGGCTCGGCCATGCACCCGTAGCGGTGATCCCGTGGCTTAATGGCGTGGTTTAACGAGGGAAAACGGTCGGCCAGGCGCGGGGAGCTGATTAATGGCGTCAATTCAATGCGGGAGGGGCCAGCGAGACGGATCCGAGGTGGGGGTCATTGGCTGGCGCGATTTGGGGGCGACGGCGCGAGGTAGACGACGGGTCTGACAGGCGGGGGCCACTGGCCAGCGGGCGCGAGCGAGCGAATGGGAGGGCTGACGGGTGGGGCCGCGGCGTCGGGCGCGCGCGCGAGGGGAGGCATTCAGCGCCGACAGGTGGGACCAGGCTGTCAGCCTAAGGCGAGCGGGGTAACGGGCTGGGCCGGCCGGGAGAGGGGGAAAGGGAGGGGAGAAGCCCATTACTGTTTCCAAGGTTTTCAGATTTAAAATAATTGCAGAAAATGGATTAAATATTTTGGGGTATTTCCAGAGTGGATAAAAATTTGTAAAAAATCTCAAAAATATATTTTGGCCTTGGGAGTTTATATAAAAATTTTCAGCCCCTGGTTTGGTCATTAACTCTATGATGTAGTTCAAAAGGGTACAAAAGGGTATTAAAGGTATTTTCAGAAATATAAAATCCAGGAAATTGTTTTAAATAATATTTTTATTGTTTTGAAAATTTGGGGTATTACAAGAAGCATCCTCTCCTGGTTCATCAAGGTGAGGTTCCTCTAGAACATAATCATTTTTCTCTTGCTTGAGAACAATTCTCAAGTTTTTGTACCAGTCCATAAAATTTGTTCTAGACAATTTATCTCATTCAAGAATAGATCGCAAATTAAAAAATGGAGTGGTCTTAATAGTAGTAGGTGGTGCCATGATCTACAAAAGATTAAATGCAATGTTCAACACTATGCAATGTTCAACACTAAACCAGACACTTTCCCTCTCATGACTAATAGTGGCGCAAGATCCATGGTCACGCTATCTCCTAGTGAGCTTTGGCATCACTACTAGAAGCTAGTTGACATAGGTAGGCAACTCCTTGCTAATCACATTGTATGTGACTCTTATCATTGGAGAAGCATCAAATGATCGACCCCAACTCCCATACTCCAAGGCACAAAACCATTTTGATAGCCTTATCAAGTGAACCAACACTATGCGTGTAGAAGTCCAACTTCCGCCCCCAACTAGTCGACATAAAAGATAGCGCCCTGCTTTGGCTGACCCACTATCAATGAGCACGAACCCTAGTGGGTGCAGCTATTGGGAAGAGCATCAACACTTATTTTTCTGAGGGAAGACTACTTTATCATCGTAACGTCCCTAGCGCACATGAAACATGCAAGAATATAATAAGAGGACCATGGATCACAGGCAATCATATTAATTGTGACATAGCATGGCCTTATTCATATGATGATCTCCATCTCCATGGCTCCCATCATCGAGTGCGTGCTCCCGGCCTCCATGAAAAGTACTATTCCATCTCGCATAGGCTATACTAATTATAAGGGCCAAAGCACCGCGGAAATGACAGTCAAGTCATAATAAATTTGACATCAGCATTGGGCTGTAAAAAACCATGACACGCAAGCCATATTTAATTTACATTCATTGCATGAATCTCATACATCACATTTAACGAAGGCCATGCTAGTCACGACATTCTCTGCAAAACAAAGTTAGGCGAGCAATCTACAAATGACCAGATTCTGGATCTTAAAAACCCGAGTCAGCAAGCTCGATTTTTCAAAACTGGACTGGTCGGAACTTTCTATCTGGCATCAGAACTTTCGATCTGTCAGAACTTCCGATCTATATAGGAATCCCGCATCGCAGCAATTTCCTTCTGTATCAAATCATTATTTGACATCGGAAAATACGATCAGTATCAGAACTTCCGATCCGCCATTGGAACATCCTATCAAATCAGAACTTCTGATCTGCCACGAACAGAAACAAATCTAATCTGTTTTTCCAGCATGTATCTCCATACATGAGGGATCCAAATCGAACACTATGCACGTAGGCTCTGATACCATTGTTGGGGAATAGGGGAGCTATGCTAGCCGGGAAATTCAAAATTTCTGCCCTATGGCCCTAGTATCATGCGCGTGTGAGATCATAGATCGGTAGCTTCTAGCACACAACGCGCTAGGTGCAGCGAAAGAAGAGGTTGATGAAGCGCGTCAAGCATATCCTCGCTTTGTCCCCACCATTCCTCGCCGATCCGATCAAGTAAGAAGTTGCCTTCCTCGTGGTGATGGCCATGAGCATCGCTTATGGAGTAACGCCTCCACGGAGTCCACACATACAGGGATGGAGTTCCTCCCACGGCAGCGTGCTAGCACCGCACGTGAGAGACAGGAAATCCTCAACCTCAATGTTTGAGATCAAGAATGGGAGGAGATGAGTCTATGGTGTCTAGATCCAATCTAGGATTTTTCCTTATCCCAAGACCTCCTCCTCCTCTCCTTATATAGGGATGAAAGCCCATTGGGCCATGCACATGTTGGAACCCACAAATTAGTTACAACTAATTCGTATTCGTAATAGATCCAATCTGATACCCCACATCGGAACTTCCAATCCTGGATCGGAATTTCCAACAAGGTATTTTTCTGGTCTCTAAATTCAGCACTTCATGCAACAGATCCAATCTATTTTCGCCCACCTCATAACTTCCGATTAGTACAAAAATTCTCCGATTCCGAATTGGAACTTCTGGCTCGTCGAAACTTTCGATATCCTATCGAAACTTCTGAAGCAACATTTTCTCTCTGTATCAAGACCAGATAATAATTAGAACTTCTGATACTACCTATCGAAACTTCCGATCTACAGAATTTTCATGGGCATATCCTTTACCCATCACCAGAGAGTTGTAGCCGTGTCAGAACACGTGCCACCAACTCGTCCTTAGTGAGGTTGAGAGTTTCCATCGACCCTTTATAGAACCGAAAGTAGTGACCAGAGGGGGGTGAATGAGAGCCTAAAAATTCTTTCGAATCAATGGCCTTCTCACAACACCCAACACACCTCGACAGATAATCAGCAGAAGAAAAACAGATCATAGATACTAAAAATACTCTAGCCCAAAAATGACCGGTGTCCTAATCAACAAGACATCAACAAAGTGCATAAAGGAAGATTAAAATAACTCACGACATCAATGACATTCCCACAAACAGTTCACCAAAACATAGCGAATCCATCAAGCACATGCAGATCGTCCCAAATATCACAGGCATTTCAAACATATGAGAAAGTGCAATATTCAACACATTTCATTTTACAAGTAAACTGCATTTCAGTAAATAATCAATGAATCATCAGAACACTAGACATGCACAGAGTTCACACATGCAATTTATCAATCTACTGAAATACAGGAATCACTCAGATTAATTTGTTACTTGTTGACGCAGTAGAAGACTTGACGAAGAAACGATGTATGTGCTTAATCCTTCATTGCTTCAGTTGTTGGCGATCTTCTGCTGTATGACAAAACGCCGAACACTATACGTGCATCAGATGAGACGCAGCAGTCTGCTTCAGCGCCACAAGCTGCTGCTGCCGCTTGGCTGAGATCCACAAAAGCGCCACGTTCCTGCCGAAGATTGTGCACAACTTCCCGTGAGCAATTAATGCACTACAGCGCCTATCAACCTTGTGTCAAAATCTTCGGGTCCCGATGTGCCGATCAGAACCGCATCTACCAAAAGCCAGGCTGGCTTCTGCTCAGCACGCATCACCTGCTTGCAAACTGCAGCGCCTCTGCTGCTAGCGCCACTAGCCTTGGTCCCTCTGCCCGTGAAGGCACGCGCTTGTTGCGGCCTCAAAATCCCCACAAAAAACCGGCCATCGCGCCAATCCTACTGGCGCCAAAGAAAGAAAGACCATGGAGAGAAATTGCGGCGACAGGGAAGAGACCCAAAGAAAAATGAACTCTGATTGTTTAATTGCAAATGAGTTAACCCTAACCCTAGGGGATTGGGGCCTATTTATAGGCATCCCAATAAAAAGGGAAAAGACATATTTACCCTTAGGGTAAATTACACAGACGCAGAAATAAAAATGGAAAAGACCGAACTGCCCTTAGGATTTTTATAGACTCGACTAACACAGACTGTGGGCCTAAAAGGCAAAACAGTAAAATCTTAAATAAAGATAACTTGTCCTGATGCGGAGCTTTCGTAGCAGCTACGACTTCGCCTTAGAACGGTTGGATCCAAGATCAGCGATCGTCAGTTTTGTGCCAAAACTGACAAAGCATCCACCGTCTTTGAATCGAGTACTCGGATTGGACCGGCCCAATTCCGCGCTCCCTTAGCCCGACAATCGCTCGACGCTCCTAGCCCATGTACTCGGATTGGGTCAGCCTGACTCCGTGGCCTCTTTGCCGGCAGTCGCTCGCCGCCCGTGTACCTGAGTCACACGCGGCCCAGATACGACAGGTATCATCTTCTCTACACGTCTTCTCTTTGACTTCCGTTGACAATCACTCATCACATCTAGAGCCATGAGGCCCATGATCTTCGTCACAGCTCCTCAATCTCCCCCTTGATGAGTGCATTGTCAACACCCTCTTCATCAGCTCTTCAGAACCTAAAAAACACGTGGAAACACGAAAACAAAAACAAGAAGACAGAAAGAAGAAAACAAAATAAAATAAAATACAAAGTTTAACCCTAATGACCAAAATCTGAACAAAAGCCAGAAAATAGTCATAATGGTTAACCAAAAATAAAACGTCAAATGAGTGCAATCTTAGAACTACCAACAAGGATATCCAACGAGTAAGGGCAAAAGAGACTAAGAACTCCCCCTGAAATAAATCCCAGAGAAAGCCAAAACTCCCCCTAAACTATTCTAAAAGATCAAGTAACCCAAAATTTCTCCCCTTGTTGACAATTGGACTCATCGAGTGAGACTAAATGCACGAGTAAATCCTAGGACAGAACTGGACCATCAGAAGCTTAAGATATTGGTCTTGGCATACATTACACTATCTTAGTTCATACCAAAGTGCTATGGTAAGCAGTCTAGAACAATGCAATGCGACACAGCAAACCCACCTGAATCTTTTCAATTAAGCATAAAAGGCATGGATTTTTCATTTTTCTGATTTTTATCATTTTATAGCACATTTTCCATGTTAAAGCATATTGAAGTCTAAGTTGCATATCTGCATCTAAGTAAGAAACTAGCTACCAGGCATGTAAAAGATAGCAAAAGCATTTAGCCTACACATGCTAGTTACCAGAAGAAATGGTGATCATTTTTCAATTTTAAAGCATAAAGGCCATGCATATGACAAATATCAGATATATCATGTGAACTAAAGCAAAGCATGATCATCGACAAGTATTCAAAAGCATATACTAGCAAGAATAAGTAAAGCAGGTCAATCATATAACAGAAGCAAGCTCAAAGTGTGATATGTGAATATGCATGATATGAACTCACACGAAAAGACTCAAGAAAAGAGTAAAGAAGAAATAAAACTGACTCAAAAAATATCCTAAAAATGATACACAACTCCCAAATCCCCTCGCAAATGCTCAAAAGTAGACTGATCTAGGGGTTTGGTGAAAATGTCAGCCAACTGATGATGGGTATCAACATGAACAAGGTCAATGACACCTTTCTCATATTGATCCCTCAGAAAGTGAAAGCACACATTAATATGTTTGGTTTTTGAATGAAGACATGGGTTTTTTCCTACACTAATCGCGCTAGTGCTATCACAAAACAAAGGTACTCTGGCAGGGAAGAACAACCCAAAATCTCTCAAAGTAGAAATCATCCAAACAAATTGTGAGCAGCAGCTAGCAACAGCTGCATACTCAGCCTTAGTAGTGGAAAGCGCAACTCTAGATTGCTTTCGAGAAGACCAAGAAACGAGCGAAGAACCGAGAAACTGCCAAGTACCGGAAGTCGACTTGCGATCCAGCCGGCACCTACCAAAATCAGTATCGGAAAAGACAGATAACTCAAGAGACGATGATGCTGAATAGTAAAGACCTAGATCAGGCGCATAGGTAAGGTACCTAAAAATGCGCTTGTGAGGAACATTGTGAGGTGTGTCACTGTTGTTCAGTGGAATGACGAGTGATTGACAGGTTGAGTTCTTGAGTTGAGTCTGGATATACTGGAGTTGGTGTGTGTGTCTGTGTTTATCTCGTGTGTGCAGGCTGGAGTTACTCGTCAACTGTCAATAGCACGGGATCAGGGTTAGACGGGGATTCTAATGCCAGATGGTCGAGGGTGTCAGTAGAAGTCAAGAGTGGACTTTGATGTACGCATGGAGGTCGAACATGACGTCGAGTTGGAGATTGATCGAGACGAAGAATCGTTTGAGTCAGCGAAAGGGAAGCCAGTGCAAGTGACAAGACGGCTCGAGGGATAGAGAGCGGGAGAGACTTGCTGGCGGTCAAGTTCACTGACTGACGACGGGCGTCGACGATCGGGAGAGGCTTTGTCGGTTTTTGCTAAAAACCATCGAAATTTTAAATGTTTTTACTATTTCAATAAAATAGTGTCATGTTTTAGTTTAACGTTTTTAGTGTCATAGTGTGTACTTTTTAGAGTATTTTTGTAGTATATATATTCTGAAAATATTCTAAAGAGAGGTCTATTGTAATAGGGTATTTGTTGTTTTGTTTTTTCAGTTTTGTATATTGAGTCTTTCTAGGGGGCTGATTGTAAAAGATGCCTTCTAGAATATGGGGCAGGTGGGATATATAATCCCATGCTGGCCGAACAAGAGGGCAACCAGAACATTCCAGCAACAAACAGATGAAATCCATTTTTCTCTCTTGCAAAGTTTGTTCATCCAAGAGCTTTTTCTTTGCTACGAACAGTTGATAATCAACAGTGGGCTCTGATTGTTTCGGATCATCTACAGCGCTGCCGACAAAGCTGTTCATCAACACATTGCTACTGATTTCAGCAAGTAAGTTCCCTTTTATTGTGCCTAAATTTTTGATGAACTGAAACATGTTTGTTGAAGAGATTATTCAGTGATTAGTTTGATCTTCCCTGAATTGGTTCTATCCTTGAATCAGTGGAGTTCTATTCTTAATTTTGTGGATTAGTTTCTCCGTTTATAGGCTGTTCAAGAAGTTATGTGTATGTTGTTCTATCCTTTTTGATTAAGCATGTATATCTGTTTGAAATAGGTTTGAGTGATGTTGTTTGTTGAGTTGATTGAATTGATCAGGATAAAAGTGCTCTTTACTCTTGCTGATTTTAGAAGTTTTAGAGTATTCTGAGTTTGTATACCTGCTGAATTGGGTAACACTCATCTGAATAGCTAGTGGTTGATCTAGTTTATTCTGATTTTAAGTTTTACCCCCTTGAATGAATCAATTATGTGTTAACCCTTTCCAAATCATCCTTTGGTTGTTCTAAATTATGTATAGTTTCTTCTTCATATTGCTGATATTAATTTTCTTATGAGATCAGAGTGTGTTTTCTTCAGAAATCCTTTGTGCTAAAGTCTGAATTGATTTTTATTTTGTCTCTGGACATGAGCTCATGTTCACTGATCCATATTTGGTTCTAATTAAACAGTGTCTTGTGTCAAAACATGTTAGTTTGTTCATAGGAAAACTGGTTTCTTCATTTTGGTTTAGATCTTAACATGTTCATGATATCAGTTGATCTGATAAGTTTAGTTTAGTCCAGAACTTGAATGTTTATCAATGTTAAAGTTGATTAGTCCTTTGAGCTGTGTGTTGTGAAATGAGATAGTTGTACTGATTTTGTCTATCTGCTGTTGTCAATATTTGAAATAGTATTGTAGTGTAGACAAATGCTTAATTGATCATATTGTGTTCTGGTTCTACTATGGTTGAAACTAGCTGATCATCACGTTGATTCATTGTGTCATCAGTTATCTGCTATTCAGTTTCAGGAATGTTGATCTTATGAAAAATTGCTTACAGTGAATAGTGCTCAAAAGTTATTTCAATCCTGAAATAGTATTTGCAGTTGTTATTGTTTTACATCTTGAAGAAGTGCTATATTTCAGTGTTTGCTATGAATTGAAATGAATATGTTTTGATGTATACAAGTTGAATAAAATATTGAGTGTTTAATCTATCTGAATTTTACTCTACTATTCACTGTCCGGCAATTCTGAATTGATACAAGAATTCTGAATTCAATTGCTCTACTTGTTGGATATTCAGTTTCAAGCATTGAGGAGAGATTTTGAATTAGTGTATCCTGATCTGAAGCTGACTTGAAATTGAAATTGGCAATTTGTTTTAGATTATAACAAATGCACATTATTGAAGTTACCGTTACTATTCATCGTACGAAAAAAATTTCAGAATTGAATGAATCTCATTTGTGATTGAATTGAAACAATCTGAGTTACTTTTTAATCTTAAATTTTGATCTCTAGAGTGAGTGTTTGATAGTTGTTGTTCAAGAATCTTGAAACAAAGCTGTTTTTGGGCGTTTGAGTCTGTTTGAGCTCTAAATTGTGCTGATTGGTTTGAAATTTGAATTTGAGTCCTTAGAGGTGTGTTGGGTGATTTGATTAGGCCATCACATTTGAAAGAAAGTGTTGAGGTGCCTATTCAACCCCCTCTAGTCTCCATTCCGATCCCACAATTGGTATTAGAGCTGGTTTGATCATGAGTTGACCTTTACCGGTTGTGATCCTTGTGGCGACATGGATAAGAACACAAAGATCCCAATGTTTGATGGTCGAGACTATGCCTATTGGAAGGTGCGCATGGAGGCTTATTTGCTTCGCCAAGGAAGTGCAATATGGGACATTGTTGCATCCTAGTATATGATTCGTAAAACTCGTACCTCAGAGACTGAGAAGGCTCAATATGAATGTAATAGCAAGGCTAGAAACATTCTTTTTATTAGTCTGAGTCGCAACGAGTTCGACAGGGTCTAGAACCTTCGTACTGCTCGAGAGATTTGGTCGACATTGAGTACTTTTCATGAGGGCACATCGCAGATTAAGGCTAGGAGGCAGAGCACGTATAATCAAGAATACCAAATGTTCGTGCAAGGCCCTGGCGAATCTGTTGATGCTTTGTTTGCTCGCTTTGATGGCATTGTTAGTAATTTGTGCTCCACTAGGACACTAGCTTACTCAGATCATGATCGTGCGATCAAACTTCTCTATGCTCTGGATTGTAGCATATGGGAAGTTAAGATCTCGAGCATTGAAGAATCTCCGAGCTTTGATAATTTGACATGCGATGAACTTTTTAGTAAGCTTAAGTCCACCGAGATCGCCAAGGCATCTCGTTTTGGGATTGGGAGCTCTTTGCCACAATCCATGGCACTAGTTTCTGGTTCCAACAGTGGCAGCTCATCTGGAGGTAGCATGTCTGGTGTGCGTGCTTTTTCTGGGGGATTTGCCTTGTTTTCTTTGGTCTCTATCACAAAGGAGCATGTGGACACATTATACGATGAAGAGCTTGCTCTCATAGTCAAAAAGTTCACTCGATTCTACAATGATAGAAGAGATCAGAGGAGAGGAGGCTCTCAAGGGTGTTTTGAGTGTGGTGATCTAAATCACATTAAAGCTAACTGCCCAAAACTAAAAGCCAAAAATGAACGTGAACAAAAGTATCAGAAAAAGATAAAAAACCGTTCTACAAAGGAAAAAGAGGAAAGGTGGCAAAAAGAATGGCTAGAGCTTTCGTGGCAGCGCTCAGTGACATCGACAACACCTCGAGCGAAGATCCTAGTTCTGATGAAGATGAACCAGACAAGAATGACGAGAAGAAAGAAAAGATGAAGGACTTCAACGACCTCTGCTTCATGGCCAATGGCAAGCAAAGCAACGATGAACCCGACATATCTGAGGTTAGTCTATCTCTTGATCAATTACTTGTGCAAAACGATGAATTACATGATGCTATGATTTCACAAGATAGACTGCTCAAACTTGCTGCTAAAGAAAGAAAACAACAAAATCTTAAAATTGAATCGTTGTCTATTGAACTTGCTTTATTGTAATCTAAATCTGAAACTGTTGATTGTGAGTCATGTCTTATTTTGATGGATGAACTTGCTCAGTTGCGTCTGATTCATGCTAAAAGCAATGACAAACTTAATATTCAGAAGCAACTAATGGTGGTGGAGTCTAGTCCCGATGCCATCGATGAATGCTTAAACTGCACCCTTCTGATTAAGAGTGTTAGTCTGAGAGATAAACATATCGATGAGCTTAAGGCTAGATTTGAGAGTTCTGAGTTTTCTAAGGATGTGCAGCCGGCGTGTCCGACCTGCATCACCCTGAAGGACCAACTCAGCTTTGCTAGAGAGAAAGAAGAGAAGCTGAAATGTGAGAATGATTATCTGCATTCCATGGTAGATAAATGCATAGAGGCCGGGGAAAGGGAAAATGGATCTGCTTTTGGATAAAACTAAAATGTGCGCTGATAGGGCAAGGTTAGCTCTTAGGTTAGGTTATGAGAGGACTTCATCCAGTACCCCGAGCCAAACAATGTTCACTCTACCTACTACCCTTGAGAAAGAGAGAGCCCAGTTAGACACACCACAAAAAGCCAAAGATCCTACCCAACCCAAAAAGATAATCATTTCTTCACTCAAGATAGACTCAAAGCAAAAACCTAGGAAAACTGTGAGGTTCGCACCAGAAATCTATAAACCTGCACCAAAGAAAGTTTTCCATTGCACTTATTGTCATCATGTAGAACACTTGATTGGTTTTTGCTATAGACGCATGAAAGATGAACGTCGTGCTTATGCTTTACATTCTCATCCTTCATTTGATATGCATGACTATGATTATAATACTTATACTGATTATGAGGCTCCTTACAGCTATATGAGTGGCTATGCCCATCGTCGTGTATATCGTACATCGTATGATGATAGACCACGTAGGCATTTTGGTCCTAATTATTTTAGGAGACCTCAGCGAGTTGCAAGGAGACCACATGTTCAGTATGGTTCTCATCACACACAGTCTCCTCCTTTACATACTCCTCGGATTGTTCAGCGCTGGATACCTAAGCATCTTATCTCTAAACCCAGTGCTGAGTAATTGAGATTTTACTTCTCTACTTAGGGGAGTCATGGGAGACTAGAGGACAAGTGGATCATTGTCATTGATTCTAGGTGTTCACGACACATGACCGGGAATTCTTCATGGTTCTCCAGTTTCACCTCAGCTAGGCAGCGCGAGAGCATCACATTTGGAAACAATCGCAAGAGCAGAGTGATGGGCAAAGGTATGATCAAAATTAATGAAAATTTCACTCTCTCTAATGTTGCTTTGGTTGAGAGGAAGAATTGTACTCTTGTGGAGATGGCTAGGACGATGCTGAATGAGCACAGGACTCCTAGAAATTTTTGGCTGAAGCCCTGAGTACATCATGTTACATCTCCAACATGATCTTTTTGCGCTCTTTGTTGAATGTGACTTCTAATGAACTTCATTTTGGAAGGAAGCCCAAGTTCACTCATTTCAGAGTGTTTGGATGTCATTGCTTAATCCTAAAGCGAGGTAATTTGGATAAATTTGAATCACGCGCATCTGATGGAATCTTTTTGGACTATTCTTTACACAGACATTCTTATCATGTTTTCAATATTGAAACTAACACATTGGTTGAATCTTGTGATGTAACTTTTGATGAAACTTCTCCATGTGTTAGCCCTAACTTTGAATTTGCAAGTGAACACGATATGAGCAAAATGCTTTTTGAGGAAGAAGATCCATCAGATGATGAAGATCCTGAGGTTGTACCACTACCTCCCTCCACGGTGTAGGACCGAAAGTAGCGACCAGAGGGGGGGGTGAATGGGCGCCTATAAAATTTCTTGCTAAACTATTATCTTAATCCCAACACCAAATAAACTTAATCAGACAAATAATATTGACAAAGCAAATTACTGGAATAAAACTTGTCTAGCTTAAAATGATTAGTGTCTTAATCTAAATGATGTTAAAGATAAACTAAATAAAAAACTACTACTGTAAATAAAATTGATACTCGAAATATTTATAACGTATGCAGAATACCCAAATATATTAATAAAATATTCAGATTGCGAAATAAAAATAAAATACTAATCAGCTAAATAATAACATAGATCATCCAGAAATTAATTCAGAAATAAAACTAAAATATTTTATGTAAATCTAAAAATAAAAATATTACTGTGACTATTAATAAATTTTTCTTTTCATATGAGCAGATTATAGAATATTAAAATATACGAGTACTAAAAATACTTAGGCAGTTTAAATAACTACGAAATTTCTAAACTAGTTTTTTCGCTAATTAATTAGTGGATAATTATCTTTAAAAGAACTGATCTACTAAAAATAGGAGATTAAATCTCACCAGCGTCATCTCGATCCTTGCGCCGAACTTGGGTAGCCGCAAACGCTGGCTGTCACGCACAGAGCCACGCCGTGAAACTCATCCGGCGACGAAGCATTTTCCCGCCTTCAACCACCGTGCTCGTGAGCAAAAATGCTAGGGAAAAAATATTCAGCCGGTGCGTGGAGCGGAGAAAAAATTCCCGCCGAACACTGTTGAGTCCGCACGACTGCTGCGTCGAAAACTTGGGGAAGTGCGCCGTCGGAAAAATAAAAGAAATTTTCCTGCCCTTGCGTCAGCGCCGCAGTTTTGCTGTTTGCGCAGCTTTGCCGCTGGCAAATGCGGTCTAGCCTTTATCCGTGTGCCCGGCGACGCAACCAGTCAGACTGCGACGAGCACCATGCAGTGATGGGGTAAAAATTTGACGGCGGTGAGATTTTTCCGAAGGAGAAAAAGATTTTTCCTAATACATGAAAAGACTAATTTACCCTCAGGTAAAATAAACTAACTCTAAAATAAATTCCGAAAATTACTAAAATATTCTTAGAAAAATTACCTGATTCAACTAAAAATATTCTAAACATAAAAACTAAATATTAATATCCTAAAAACGAATTAAACATAGATTGTCAGTTTTACGCCGAAACTGACAAGGCGTCCACCGTCTTCACACCGGGTACCCGGATTGGGCCGACCCGACCCCGCAGCTTCGTCAGCCCGACAATCGCTGGCCGCCCATGTACCTGAGTCAAACCCAATCAACAGACCGGTGGATCCTCTGCCGCTCCTAGCCATGTAACCGGATTGGGCCAGCCCGACTCCGCAGCTCCTCTACCCGGCCGTCGCTCACTGCCCGTGTACCTGAGTCACATGCGCCTCAAACTCGGCAGGTCTTCACATCTCTCCCTTCCTTTGACTTCCGCTGACAATCACTCATCACATCTGGAATATCAAAATCATATTCTTCAACATGGTTTCTCAATCTCCCCCTTGATGAGTGCATTGTCAACAACCTTTTCAGCTTATCTCCAGAACCTACAAAACACGTGGAAACGTGAAAACAAAAAACAAAAGAAAATAGAAGAGAGAAAATAAAAGTTTAACCCTAATGACCAAAAGCCAAATAGAAGCAAGAAAAATGGTCATTATGGTTAACCAAAAATAAAGCCTCTAAAACAAGTGCAAATCTCAGAATAACCAACAAGAATAAACTCCCCCTGAAATAAATCCCAGAGAAAGCCAAAAATATATCCAAAATTGCCCCCCCTTGTTGACAACTGGACTCATCAAGTGAGACTAAATGCACTCTAAAGAGACGTAGACACAAACTCCCCCTAAAATGCAGCTCCCCCTCAAAATATGCCATGAATGCAGATGGGGTGCAGGTGGAGTGTGAAAAGCATGCTTCTTAGATATGACTAACTGCAATTACAACATCTAACTGGTATAGCAAAAGATATACTGTTTAATATACATGACATGATCAATACAACAGATGATATCTAAAGAGAGTCATTAGCACACATTTTTCGATTTTTGCAAACAAAAGCATCACCACATTTTCTAGTTAACAAGCAAAGTAAAGCATGAGATGCAAAAGCTAACGGACATCTACCAAGATAAGCATTGTCCAAAACAAAGTGCTTTAGCAAACTTGTCATCTTTTTCAATTTTTCATACTTTTTCTTTTTCCCTTTTTTTATTTCTGCCAGGGGTTATTTGCGTGTCAAACCTTATGCTAACCGACCAAGTCAAGCCTAGGCTAGAACTGGACCATCAGAAGCTTAAGACATTGGTCTTGGCATACATTACATTGTCCTAGTTCATACCAAAGTGCTATAGTAAGCAGTCCAGAACAATGCAATGCGACAAAGCAAACCCACCTGGATCTTTTCGAATAATCATAAAAATGCATAAATTTTCCAATTCTTTGAATTTTTTATCATTTTTATAACACATTTTTCATATTTAAAGCATATAGATGTCCTAGTTGCATATCTGCATCTAAGTAAGGATCTAGCTACCAGGCATGTAACAGATAGCGAAAGCATTCAGCCTACACATGCTAGTTACTAGAAGCAATGGTGATCATTTTTCAATTTTAAAGCATAAAAGCCATGCATCTGACAAATATCAGATATATCATGTGAACTGAAACAGAACATGATCATCGATAGGTTATCAAAAACATATACTAGCTAGAGAAAGTAAAGCAGATTAATCATATAACAGAAGCAAGCTCAAAATGTGATTGATGATTATGCATGATATGAATGCACACAAAAAGACTCAATAATAAAAAATGAAAAAGAAAGCAAAAAACTGACTCAAAGTATCCTAGAAAGGATACACAACTCCCAAATCCCCTCGTAAACGCTCAAAAGTAGACTGATCTAGGGGTTTAGTAAAAATATCAGCCAACTGCTGATGAGTATCAACATGTATAAGATCAATGACTCCTTTCTCATATTGATCCCTCAGAAAGTGAAAGCGCACATCAATATGTTTGGTTTTTGAAAGAAGACATGGGTTTTTCACTACACTAATTGCACTCGTGCTATCACAAAACAAAGGAACTCGCGAACGAATGCATAACCCAAAATCCCGCAAAGTAGAAATCATCCAAACTAACTGAGAACAGCAGCTAGCAGCAGCTACATACTCAGCCTCAGTAGTTGAAAGCGCAACTCCAGATTGTTTTCTAGAGGACCAAGAAACAAGTGAAGAACCAAGAAGCTGGCAAGTACTAGAAGTAGACTTGCGATCCAGCCGGCACCCACCAAAATCAGCGTCCGAAAAACCAGCTAAATCAAGAGACGATGATGCAGAATAATAAAGACCTAAATCAGGAGCATATGTAAGATACCTGAAAATACGCTTCACAGCCTGCTGGTGACATGCGCGTGGCGAAGACTGAAAACGCGCACACACACCCACGACAAACTGAATGTCTGATCTCGTCGCAGTCAAGTATAGTACCGAAACGATCATCCCTCGATACTCTCTCTCATTTACCTTGACGCCGTCTTAGTCCTTGTCCAGACCTCCAGATGTACCCATTGGTGTCATCTGTGGCTTTAGCTCTCCACCAAAATCAAATTTCTTTAGCATATCCCGTGTGTACTTACCTTGGTGGATGAAAATGTCATCCTTGGTCTGCTTGATCTGGAGCCCTAAAAAGTACTTGAGTTATCCCATGAGACTCATCTCAAACTCGCTATGCATCTGCTCAGCAAACTTGGAAACAAGCTCATTAGTAGAACCACCAAAAATAATGTCATCCACATAAATTTGAGCAACCAATAAGTCTGCACCATCTCTAAGCATGAAAAGAGTCTTGTCCACAGAACCCATCACAAAACATTTCTGCAACAAGAACTGCTTCAGACGATCATACCAAGCCCTGGGGCCTGCTTCATACCGTATAAATCCTTCTGCAACTCGTAAACATGTCGTGGAAATTTAGGGTTCTCGAAATCAGGGGGTTGCTTAACATAGACCTCCTCCTCTATATACCCGTTTAGAAAAGCACTCTTGACATCCATCTGATGAAGCTTAAAACCTTTAGAAGCAGCAAAGGCCAAAAGAATACGAATGGACTCAAGGCGAGCAACAGGGGCGAAGGTCTCTTCAAAGTCAATACCTTCTTTTTGACAGAAGCCCTGTGCCACTAATCGAGCTTTGTTGCGCACCACAACACCATCTTCTCCTTGTTTGTTCTTAAACACCCACTTGGTGCCTATGGTGTTGCATCCAGGTTGTAGCTCAATTAGTGTCCAAACCCGATTGCGAACAAATTTTTCAAGCTCTTCTTGCATGGCGTTTATCTAATTTGAATCAATAAGAGCATGAGTAACGTCTCGGGGCTCAAAACTAGCAACAAAAGCAGACTCAACAAACATAGCAAGTGAACCAGCTGAGGAACGTAAAGATCTCTCCGTAAGATCACCTATGATGAGATCTGAAGGGTGATCACACTGAACTGCTCGGGATCCTAAGTGATCTGAAGTCACCTCACCAGGGTCAACAATTGGCTCCTCTGGACTCGGCTGAGAAGTCATCTCACCAGAGTCAACACCTGGCACCACTGGACTCAGCTGAGGGGGTTGATTGAAGTAGAAGGAGTAATTATAGGTCTGTCCTCATCCTTAGTTGAAGTCTCAGAAGGTATGGGGTCTACAGGCGGTACAGAGGGCCCACCCTCATCATCAACAGGAGGATCATTATCTTCCTCGAAGATGGACTCTCCAAGCTCATCATCTCCAGAAAGCTCAAAAGAAGTAGTCGGTGAGGGAAAAGACTCATCAATGGAAATCTCACACGTCTCAACAAGCATCTGGGAGTCTGTAGGACCGAAAGTAGCGACCAGAGGGGGGGTGAATGGGCGCCTTAAAAATTCTTTCGAATCAATGGCCTGTTCCCAATACCAAACGCACCTCAGAAGACCAAGCAGCAGAAAATAAACAGATAGCCTAAGTCTAAAAGGTCTCTATCCTAGAAGCAGCTGATGACAAAGAGAAGACTATCAAAGCAGTGCTAATAGATGGATAAACAGTATACACTAGACTAGGCAAGACAAACTTCTCAGTAAAGCAATATCTGTGCACTATGAGTGAGAAGAGAAGTTACCTTTACAAATCTGTCTCCTGTTCAAACTTAGCCGAAGCCTGCTTCGGAGATCGAAGCCTGCTTCGCTGGTCGAAGCCTGCTTCGGAGGTCGAGGCCTACTTCGCAGGACAAAGACTGGTTCGGAGGTGGTAGACGAAGTCTGTCGAAGGTGGTGTGAAAATGCCGAAGGTGGTTGGGTCTAGTCTAGTTCGAAGTGGCAAGAAGCGAAGTATGATTCGAAGCGAAGTATGACAACACCGGAGCCTGCTTCGAAGTATGTGCTTCGAAGACACGACTTCGAACACAGCTTCGAACAAAGTACCTCGAAGCCAAACCTTCGAACGGAAATACTTCGAACACAACACACCGACGGACTACCTTCGAACAAAGAATCGAAGCCTGTCACATGACAGAGGCACCAAAATCGAAGCCTACAGTCTACCTTCGAAAAGAGCAAGCTTCGAAAAGAGAAGCGAAGGCTGACACGCCACACAGAAATTAACGCGAAGTCTAGCAGAACGACAAGCTTCGAAGTGTACTTCGAAACCTATCGAAGTATAGACTTCGAACAGCTAGAGCCGAAGTACCTTCGCACTGTCGGTCGAAGTATGCGATGCTGTCCGTCCAAAATGTACTTCGAAGCTAGCAACACAGGACACAAAAGCGAAGTTCGAAGTTTGAACGAAGCCTTCGAGTAGGTCGGATCGAAGCCTGCCTCACGGAGCTGAGGAGCTTCGAACAGAGTGGATGGCTTCGCCAGAGGCAGACAGAAAAGTTTCTAGAGCCTGTGAACTACGATCAAAAAGGCTGCGCAGAAGACAGTAAAAAGCTGGCACAGAGTACTGTAGCTACAGTATAGCAGTACTACTTGCAACCGCAAGAACTAGTACTACTAGCATGAAGAACACACCCAGCCGAAGCTTCCGAAGCCCCAAAAATCATGAGAAAAACTTGCTGTGCACATGAAATGATGCCATCAAAACTCTGATGTTGCTGCATATGATTTGGGAATAGAAACTTCACTTCAACAATAAATGCAAAACAGCAACAACAGGGGCAACACTTCCTGGCGGCGCAAGCAAGAGAAGGAGAAGAGAGAGGCAAGGCAAGAGACAAAAAGTGACCCAAAAGAGTGGAATTGATTTCAGCCAAAAAGGGTAGTCCAAACCCTAGGGATTGGGGTCCTATTTATAGGCTCCCAACACTAGGAACATTCCACCTGCCCCTTAGGGTTTTTACAGACGCAAGAATAAAGGAAAAGACTCTACTGCCCTTAGGTATTTTATAGACACGACTGACTTACTGTGGGCCTAGAGATACAGATGACTTATCTGGAAGCTAAGTTTTCGTAGCGACTATGGCTTCTCTTCTGGACAGTCGGATACAAGATCAACGGTTATCAGTTTTGCGCCGAAACTGACAAAGCCTCCACCGACTTTGCACCAGGTACCCGGATTGGGCCGGCCTGATTCCGCAGCTCTCTCAGCCTGGCAATCACTCACCGCCCGTGTACCTGAGTCAACCCTGGTCAATAGCCCAGTGGGTATTCTACTGCTTCTGGCCCATGTACCCGGATTGGGCCAGCCCGACTACGCAGCCTCCTCTGCCCGACAGTCGCTCGCTGCCCGTGTACCTGAGTCACACGCGGCCCATGAAACAGCAGATCTCTTCTTCTTCTGTCCTCTTTGACTATCGTTGATAATGACTCATCACTTCTGGAGCCATGAGGCCCACGCTATTCAGCATGGCTCCTCAATCTCCCCCTTGATGAGTGCATTGTCAACACTCCTCTTTTTCAGCTCTTCAGCACCTGCGAACAAATGTGGAAACACGAAAAACAAAACACAAGAAAACAAAGAAGAAGAAAAATAAGGTAAAAAGTTTAACCCTAATGACCAAAAAGCCAAACAAAAGCAAGAAGCGGTCATTATCATTAACCAAAACGTAAAAGCTCAAAATGAGTGCGATTTCAAAAACAACAAGGATATCAACAGAGTAAGAACTCCCCCTTAAACTCTGATCCCAAATTTTCTCCCCCTTGTTGACAAGTGAACTCATCAAGCACTCAATAGAGACACAGACTCCCCCTGAAATGCAACTCCCCCTCAAAATATGCAGTGAATTCAACTGGAGTGCATAAGGAGTGTAGAAAGCATGCTTCTCAGATATGATTGACTGCAATTACAGCATCTAACAAGTATAGCAAAAGAGATACTGTCTAAGACACATTGCATGATCAGTGCAACAAATGTTATCTAAGGAAAGTCATTAGCACGCATTTTTTCAATTTTCGCAAACAAAACAACATCACCACATTTTCCAGTAAAACAAGCAAGGTAAGACATGAGATGCAAAAGCTAACTGATATCTACCAAGATAAGCTTTGTTCAAAAACAAAGTGCTTCAGCAAACTTGTTATCATTTCAATTTTCAAGCTTTTTCTTTTTCCTTTTTCATTTTTGCCAGGGGTTATTTGCATGTCAAACCTTATGCTGACCGACCAAGTCAAGCCTAGGCCAGATCTGGACCATCAGAAGCTTAAGACATTGGTCTTGGCATACACTACACTGTCCTAGTTCATACCAAAGTGTTATGGTATGCAGTCCAGAACAAATGTAATGCGACAAAGCAAACCCACCTGGATCTTTTCAAGTTATGCACAAAAAGGCATGGAATTTTCATTGATCTCGAGTTTTCATCATTTTATAGCACATTTCCATGTTTAAAGCATACAGATGTCCAAGTTGCATATTTGCATCTAAGTCAGAAACTAGCTACAAGGCATGTAACAGATAGCAAGAACATTCAGCCTATGCATGCTAGTTACCAGAAGCAATGGTGATCATTTTACAATTTCAAAGCATAAAAGCCATGCATATGACAGATATCAGACATATCATTTGAACTGAAGCAAAGCATGATCATCGACAAGTAATCAAGACCATGTACCAGCTAGAATAAGTAAAGCAGTTCAATCATATAACAGAAGCAAGCTCAAAAGTGTGATATGTGAATATGCAAGATATGAACACACACAAAAAGACTCAAGAAAAGAGTAAAGAAGAAAGAAAAACTGACGCAAAATATCCTAAAAAGGATACACAACAACCAAATCCCCTCGTAAACGCTCGAATGTAGACTGATCTAGGGGTTTGGTGAAAATATCAGCCAACTGATGATGGGTATCAACATGAACAAGGTCAATGACACCTTTTTCATATTGATCCCGCAAGAAGTGAAAGCACACATCAATATGTTTGTTTTTTGAATGGAGACATGGGTTTTTCCCTACACTAATTGCACTAGTGCTGTCGCAAAACAAGGGAACTCTGGTAGGAAAGAACAACCCAAAATCTCGTAGAGTGGAAATCATCCAAACCAACTTTGAGCAGCAGCTAGCAGCAGCTACATACTCAGCCTCAGTGGTCAAAAGAGCAACTCCAGATTGCTTTCGAGAAGACCAAGAGACAAGAGAAGAACCAAGAAACTGGCAAGTACCGGAAGTCGACTTGCGATCCAACCAGCACCCACCAAAGTCGGCATCCGAAAATCTAGATAAATCGAGAGAAGATGATGCTGAATAGAAAAGACCAAGATCAGGCGCATAAGTAAGATACCTGAAAATGCGCTTGATAGCCTGCCGATGAGACGCGCGAGGTGAAGACTGGAAGCGCGCGCACAACCCCACGGCAAACTGAATGTCTGGTCTTGTCGCCGTTAAGTATAGCAGCGAGCCGATCATCCCTCAAAATTCCCTTTCATTGACCTTGACACCGCTCTCATCCTTGTCCAGACCCCCAGAAGTGCCCATCGGGGTCATCTGCGGCTTCAATTCACCACCAAAGTCAAATTTCTTAAGCATATCACGAGTGTACTTACCTTGGTGGATGAAAGTGCCGTCCTTGGTCTGCTTGATCTGGAGCCCTAAGAAGTACTTGAGCTCACCCATGAGGCTCATCTCAAATTCACTGTGCATCTGCTCAGAAAACTTGGACACAAGATCATTAGTAGTACCGCCAAAAATAATATCGTCCACGTAAATCTGAGCAACTAAAAAATCTTAAGCATCTCTGAGCAAGAAGAGAGTTTTGTCCACAGAACACATCACAAAGCCCTTCCCCAACAAAAATTGCTTCAACCGGTCATACCAAGCCCTGGGGGCTTGATTTAACCCGTATAAAGCTTTGTGCAACTTAAAAACATGTCGAGGAAACTTAGGGTTCTCAAAACCGGGGGTTTGCCTAACATAAACCTCCTCTTCTATGTACCCGTTCAGAAAAGCACTCTTAACATCCATTTGAAAAAGCTTAAAACCCTTCGAAACGGCAAAAGCTAGAAGAATACGAATGGACTCAAGACGGGCAACAGGAGCGAAGGTTTCTTCAAAGTCAATACCTTCCTTCTGGCAATAACCCTGGGCAACTAGTCGAGCCTTGTTGCGCACCACAACCCCATCTTCACCTTGTTTGTTCTTGAACACCCATTTGGTGCCTATGGGGTTGCATCCTGGTGGCGGCTCAACTAGTGTCCAAACCCGATTGCGGACAAAATTCTCAAGCTCTTCTTGCATAGCGTTAATCCAATTAGAGTCAGAAAGAGCATGAGAAACATCTCTGAGCTCAAAAGATGCAACAAACGCAGATTCAGCAAACACAGCAAGAGAGGCAGAAGAACGCAAAGTTCTCTCAGACAAATCACCAATGATGAACTCTGAGGGGTGATCACGCTGAACTGCTCGGGTTCCCTGGTGATCTGAAGTCACCTCACCGGAGTCAGCAGCTAGCACCTCTGGACTCGACTGAGGGGGCTCGATCGTAGTGGAAGAAGTGATCAGAGGTTCGCCCTCATCCTCAGTCGAAGTCTCAAAAGGTGTGGGCTCTGCGGGGGATGCAGAAGGTCCACCCTCGTTAGCAGCTGTAGTGTCATCATCTTCCTCGAAGATGGACTCTCCGAGCTCACCATCAGACGGCTCAAAAGAAGGAGTCAAAGAAGGCAAGGACTCATCAAATGAAACCTCACAGGTCTCGACAGGCAGTTGGGATTCGAGGTTCCAAACACGGAAGCCTCGAGAATGCAATGCATAACCAAGAAAAACACCATCCCAGCAACGAGACTCAAACTTGTCCAAATGCCCTCCCTTCTTGAGCACAAAGCACTTGCAGCCAAACGCTCGCAAGTGGCTCACCTTGGGCTGTCTGCCAAACCACAACTCGTATGAAGTCTTACCTAGGTAAGCTCTAAGAAAAATACGGTTGGCCAGATAGCAAGCCGTGTTCATGGCTTCAGCCCAAAAACGCCTAGGAGTCCTGTGCTCATCGAGCATCGTCCTGGCCATCTCGACTAGCGTGCGGTTTTTTCCGTTCCACAACGCCGTTCTGTGGGGGAGTGTAAGGAGAAGAAAACTGATGGTCCAGACCCTGATCACTACAGAAGCTGACGAACTGAGAGTTCTTGAACTCAGAGCCGTTGTGGGAGCGAATTGCTCGCATCCAACCATTGTTCTCATTCTTCAGCTTCAAAATCAGGTTATGAACAAATTGAAAAGTTTCATCCTTAGACTCCAAAAAGAAAACCCACGAGAATCGAGAAAAGTCGTCAACAATCACAAGTGCATACCACTTCCCTCCGACTGAGCGTACCCGAGCTGGACCTACAGTGTCCAAGTGTAAAAGCTCGCCCGGATACGAAGTCATCACCTGAGTCACAGGTGAGTGAGAAGCGGCAACCATTTTCCCATGACGACAGGGATGACAAACTAGATCCTTCTCCATCTTAAGCTTGGGCAATCCTCGGATGAGATCCATCGAGCTTAACCTGACTAGCAGATCAAAACTCAAGTGACCTAACCTCCTATGCCACTTCCAGAGCTCAGAGGAGGATCCAGCAATCAAACAGCGAGAAGGGCCAAAAGAACTAGAGAAGTCAATTCGAAAAACTTTACCGAATGGTAAAATCTGACAAACCAAAGACCCTCTAGAATCAACCACAGAAGAATTGCCCTTCTTAAAACGCACTTCCAAACCATCCTCAAGAAGTTGCGAAATAGAAATCAAATTGAAGTTCAAATTCTTAACCAAAGCAACATTCTTCAAATAGAAATGATCTGAAATGCGAATTGAGCTTATGCCACTTACTTTCCCTTGACCGCTGTTCCCGAACGTGATGTATTCTTTGGAGCTCGGGGGAGTGAGACTGGAGAACCATCTGCGATGTCCCGTCATGTGGCGAGAGCATCCTGAGTCCATGATCCAAACATCCTCCAGTCCCCGGTCCTGCACAATTAGTGTCTGTAAGTGGGAGCAAATGGTCCGGCACCGGGTTTAGCAAAAGAGCTAAACCAGTGTCGAGCCATCTGCTCAAAAGATGGAAAGCGAAAGCAATCAAAAGAGTTCGGACCAAAATGCGGCTCAAAGCGTGGTCCTCGGTTCTTCCTAACCCTGCGGCCACGAGGTCCAGAACCGTAGCCAACACGGTCTGGAACTCTGCCGGAACGAACACCACCAACTGGAGCACGGGCAAGAAAGCCGTCTCCTCTACCACCACCTACACGATGCGGCCTGGCCTCCAGCCTCTCCCCGCGCCGAGGAACACGCAGTCTACCACCCTGCTGCTAGAACTGCTCCTGATCACTACGAGCCCTCTCTGCTCTCTCAACCCGCTTCCTCCTGAAGCAGAACTCTGCAAGATGCCCGTCTCTCTGACAGTACTCACAATGATAGGTGGGCATCTTGGGATGTGGTTGAGGCTTGGGTTGTTTGGGCTTAGTGGTGTTTGGTGTTGTCTTCTTGGGCTGAGAGGGTCCAGGAAGAGAGTCAAGAGAAGTGTGGAGATTTTTGGGCTTTGTAACCCAGATAGGTTTCATGGATCACTCCATCCTTGGGCTGACAAGCCTGGGAAGCCTTAGTGGAGTGAGTCTTGGGATACCTCTGCTCTGGAGTCATTTTACTCCACTCCACTACCCGGCTAATGGCACTCTCGAAGTCAGCCTTGGTGTAGGTGTAACCCACCCCAAACCCATCCTGCCTCTTGAACTGCTGGATCATCATGCCAAGCTGTGGCTCTCTGGCACTGATCCAACTCAGGATAGAATGGAGGTAAAAGTTCTCATTCTGAGAATCTGCTAGCTCCTCTCTCAAAGAAGCTAGAACCTCCACCTGAGACAAGCAGGTCTCACACTCACTCTCTACTTGGACAGACTTTTTGGCTTTCAGCTTGATCAACTCCATTCTAAGAGACAGACAGTTCTCACAGACAGTGGGTGGAACTGACAGTGTCTCAACCTCTAGCCTAGTCTAGGCAAGCTCAGCTCTCAACCTCTCCAAATCACCCAAATGTTCATTACCCTTGGATTTCAGCTCAGCTAAGGCAGCTAGATGATATGGGCAATCAACACAGGGTGCGACGACAGTGGCTTGAGCATCTTTTAGCTCCAGCTGAGCGCTTTCAAGCTCAGTGGCCAAAGCGTCCCTCTCATCAACCCTTTCTGTGTACCTGGACTTCAGAGTCGACAGGTCACACAGAAGCTCCTCACACTTCGGGCACTCACTGCTATCACCCAAGCAAGGAGAAGAAGATAGACTCTCAATTCTGCCGTTGGCCACGGCAAGCTCACTCTCTAACTCATCTATCCTCTTCTTAGCCCCCCTAAGCAGTTTTTCCCGATATTGCAACTCCTAACGATTACTCTCATGTAAATCAACGATTTTGCGCTCGTAAGATGATACCTTGGTGTCGTCGTCGTCGGAGTCGTTGGAGGAGCTCTTTTCTTACCTATCCCCAAGAGCCATTGAACAGAAGCTCTTGCGGGATCTTCGGCGCTGGTGTGAGCGGCTCTTCGGCTTGTCCCCAAAAGCCATGAAGCAGAGGCCCGCCAGATCGTCCTTGTCCTTCCCCTTCCTGATGGCGATCTCCTCATCGCTTGAGCTCGATGAAGAGGAAGAAGACGTGGACCGCTTGGAGTAGCTCTTCTCCATCTCGGCGAAGAAGGCATTGTCGCGCTTCTTGTTCTCTCGCCGGTAGTCCTTCAGGGCCTTTCTGAAGAATCTTGTCTTTGGCTTGCCCTTGTTGAAGGAAGAGCTGTCGTGCTTGCCGGAGTCGTGGAAGCCACCACTGGTGCCCTTCTTGTGTCCATTGCGCTTGGGGCAGTCGGCGATGAAGTGTCCTGGATCACCACACTCAAAGCATCCGGATTTTGTGCCGTGTCTTTTGAACATTCTCTTATCATAGACACAACGCACCCGGTTGTTAAAAAGACACAAATCCTCATCTCCCAACAACTCAAGCTGGTCCTCAGTGATAGACATCAAGGTGAACCCAGCACAACTCACAGAAGAGGGATCAACAGAAGGTGTAGCAAGGGCCAGGGATTTTGATCCAGAACCAGTGAGATTTGATCTCAACTGGATATCTACCTCAGTGGCCTTCAGCTTGCTAAATAACTCAGAAATGGTCAAGGTATCGTAAGAAGTGCTCTCAACGATAGAGGATACCTTGATCTCCCAGATCTTTGGGTCCAAGGTATGGAGAACCTTGAGCGCCTGCTCGTGATCTGAGACTAACTGAGCACCCTCAGCCTTGTTGTCCCGAAGCTTGTTTATGATCGACTGAAAACGACCAAACAAAGCCTCAACAGATTCACCCGGCTTCTGTGTGAAATTCTCATATTCACGCCGGTAGGTCTGATAGAGCCGAGCCTAAACCTGTGCTGTTCCCTCATGGTGTGCCTTGAGGGTAGCCCAGATCTCTCTCGCAGTGGAGAGATGACTCACACGCTCAAACTCAGTGGGACCTAAACCAGAAAACAAAATGTTCACAGCCTTACTGTTGCTCAGATGCTGAGCAATGATACCAGCAGTACCATGCTCAGCGACTGGCAAAATGACAAACGTGGTGTGAACGCAAATGTCCCATATGTCCGAGCCCTGGCTCATGAGATAGGCTCGCATACGAGTCTTCCAATAATTATAGCCATAGGCTTCCAAGGACGGGACCTTGTCAGGAGATGTCATGATCACTACTGGGGTTTAGAACCGGTTAAGGTATGGAAAAACCCTAACCTCACTCTGATACCACTTGTAGGACCGAAAGTAGCGACCAGAGGGGGTGAATGGGCGCCTTAAAAATTCTTTCGAATCAATGGCCTGTTCCCAATACCCAACGCACCTCAGAAGACCAAGCAGCAGAAAATAAACAGATAGCCTAAGTCTAAAAGGTCTCTATCCTAGAAGCAGCTGATGACAAAGAGAAGATTATCAAAGCAGTGCTAATAGATGGATAAACAGTATACACTAGACTAGGCAAGACAAACTTCTCAGTAAAGCAATATCTGTGCACTATGAGTGAGAAGAGAAGTTACCTTTACAAATCTGTCTCCTGTTCAAACTTAGCCGAAGCCTGCTTCGGAGATCGAAGCCTGCTTCGCTGGTCAAAGCCTGCTTCGGAGGTCGAGGCCTACTTCGCAGGACAAAGACTGGTTCGGAGGTGGTAGACGAAGTCTGTCGAAGGTGGTGTGAAAATGCCGAAGGTGGTTGGGTCTAGTCTAGTTCGAAGTGGAAAGAAGCGAAGTATGATTCGAAGCGAAGTATGACAACGCCGGAGCCTGCTTCGAAGTATGTACTTCGAAGACACGACTTCGAACACAGCTTCGAACCAAGTACCTCGACGCCAAACCTTCGAACGGAAATACTTCGAACACAACACACCGTCGGACTACCTTCGAACAAAGAATCGAAGCCTGTCACATGACAGAGGCACCAAAATAGAAGCCTACACTCTACCTTCGAAAAGAGCAAGCTTCGAAAAGAGAAGCGAAGGCTGACATGCGACACAGAAATTAACGCGAAGTCAAGCAGAACGACAAGCTTCGAAGTCTACTTCGAAACCTATCGAAGTATAGACTTCGAACAGCTAGAGCCAAAGTACCTTCGCACTGTCGGTCGAAGTATGCGATGCTGTCCGTCCAAAATGTACTTCGAAGCTAGCAACACAGGACACAAAAGTGAAGTTCGGAGTTTGAACGAAGCCTTCGAGTAGGTCGGATCGAAGCCTGCCTCACGGAGCTGAGGAGCTTCGAACAGAGAGGATGGCTTCGCCAGAGGCAGACAGAAAAGTTTCTAGAGCCTGTGAACTACGATCAAAAAGGCTGCGCAGAAGACAGTAAAAAGCTGGCACAGAGTACTGTAGCTACAGTATAGCAGTACTACTTGCAACCGCAAGAACTAGTACTACTAGCATGAAGAACACACCCAGCCGAAGCTTCCGAAGCCCCAAAAATCACGAGAAAAACTTGTTGTGCACATGAAATGATGCCATTAAAACTCTGATGTTGCTGCATATGATTTGGGAATAGAAACTTCACTTCAACAATAAATGCAAAACAGCAACAAGAGGGGCAAGACTTCCTGGCGGCGCAAGCAAGAGAAGGAGAACAGAGAGGCAAGGCAAGAGACAAAAAGTGACCCAAAAGAGTGGAATTGATTTCAGCCAAAAAGGGTAGTCCAAACCCTAGGGATTGGGGTCCTATTTATAGGCTCCCAACACTAGGAACATTCCACCTGCCCCTTAGGGTTTTTACAGACGCAAGAATAAAGGAAAAGACTCTACTGCCCTTAGGTATTTTTACAGACACGACTGACTGACTGTGGGCCTAGAGATACAGATGACTTATCCGGAAGCTAAGTTTTCGTAGAGACTACGGCTTCTCTTCTGGATAGTCGGATACAAGATCAACGGTTGTCAGTTTTGCGCCGAAACTGACAAAGCCTCCACCGACTTTGCACCAGGTACCCGGATTGGGCCGGCCTGATTCCGCAGCTCTCTCCGCCCGGCAATCACTCACCGCCCGTGTAACTGAGTCAACCCTGGTCAACAGCCCAGTGGGTCTTCTACTGCTTCTGGCTCATGTACCCAGATTGGGCCAGCCCGACTTCGCAGCCTCCTCTGCCCGACAGTCGCTCGCTGCCCGTGTACCTGAGTCACACGCGGCCCATGAAACAGCAGATCTCTTCTTCTTCTGTCCTCTTTGACTATCGTTGACAATGACTCATCACTTCTGGAGCCATGAGGCCCACGCTATTCAGCATGGCTCCTCAGAGTCTAGGTTCCAAACACGAAAGCCTCGTGAATGCAAAGCATAACCTAGAAAGACTCCATCCTAGCAACGAGACTCAAACTTATCCAAATGTCCTCCCTTCTTGAGCACAAAGCACTTGCATCCAAAAGCTCGCAAGTGACTCACCTTGTGCTGTCTACCAAAGCGCAACTCATATGATGTCTTACCTAAGTAAGCTCTAAGGAAAATGCGGTTAGCAAGATAGCAAGCTATGTTCATTGCTTCAGCCCAAAAACGTCTAGGAGTCCTATGCTCATTAAGCATCATCCTAGCCATCTCGACAAGCGTGCGGATCTTTCGCTCTAAAACGCCGTTCTGCGGGGGAGTGTAAGGAGCAGAAAACTGATGATCAAGACCCTGATCACTACAAAAACTGATGAAATGAGAGTTCTTAAACTCAGATCCGTTGTATGAATGAATTGCTCGCATCAGACCATTATTCTCGTTCTTCAGCTTCAAAATTAGGTCATGAACATACTGAAAAGTCTCATCCTTAGACTCTAGAAAGTAAACCCACGAGAATCGAGAAAAATCGTCAACTATCACAAGAGCGTACCACTTCCCACCGACTGAGCGTACTCGAGATGGACCTACTGTGTCTATGTGTAACAGCTCTCCCGGTTACGAAGTCATCACCTGAGTCACAAGTGCGTGAGAAGCAGCAACCATTTTCCCATGACGACAAGGATGACACACTAGATCCTTCTCCATGTTAAGCTTAGGCAATCCCCGGCTAAGATCCATAGAACTCAATCTAACAAGTAAATCAAAGCTCAAATGGCCTAACCTTCTATGCCACTTCAATAGCTCAGAGGAGGATCCAGCCATCAGACATCGAGAAGGGCCAGAAGTACTAGAGAAATCAATACGAAAAACCATACCGAAAGGTAGGACCCGACAAACTAAAGATCCTCTAGAGTCGACAACAGAAGACATGCCCTTCTTAAAGCGCACTTCTAAACCATCATCAAGCAGTTGCGAAACAGAAATTAGATTAAAGTTCAAATTTCCAACTAAAGCAACATTCTTTAAAGAGAGTTGATCAGAAATACGAATCGACCCAATACCTTGTACCTTCCCGTGACACTGTTTCCGAAAGTGATGTATTCCTTAGAGCTTGGGGGAGTGAGGCTGGAGAACCATCTGCGGTGTACCGTCATATGACGAGAACATCCTAAATCCATGATCCATACGTCCTCCAGTCCTCGATCCTGCAAGATCAATGGTCATGAGTGGGAGCAAATGGTCGACCACTAGGTCTAGCAAAAGTACTAAACCAGTGTCGAGCCATCTGCTCGTAAGTAGGAAAGCGGAAGGAATCATATGAGTTGGGACCACCACGCGACTCAAAGCGCGGTCCTCTGTTCTGCCTAAAATCACGGTGACGAGGTCCAAAATCGTATCCATAACGATCTAGAACTCTGCAGGAACAAAAACCACCCTCCGGAGCACGATCATAAAAACCGTCTCCTCTACCACCACCTACACGACGTGGCCTGGCCTCTAGCCTCTCTATACGTCGAGCAACTCTCTGTCTACCACCCTGCTGGTAGAACTGCTCCTGCCCACCTCGAGCTTTTTCAGCTCACTCAACCCGCTTCCTCTTGAAGCAAAACTCCTCAAGATGCCCGTCTCTCTGACAAAACTCACAGTGATAGGTAGGCTTCTTGGGATGTTGTTGTGGCTTAGTGTTCTTAGGCTTGGTGGTGTTGGGTGAAGCATCTTTGGTGTGAGAGGGTCCAGGTAAAGAATCAAGAGAAGTGTGAAGAGTTTTAGGCTTAGGAATCCAGATATGCTTCTTAGGTGGAGCTTTAGGTTGTTCTTGGATCACTCCATCCTTGGACTGACTATCCTTAAAGGACTCAGTGAAGTGAGTCTTGGGATATCTCTGTTCGGGAGTCATCTTACTCCACTCCACTGCACGGCTAATGGCGCTCTCAAAATCAGCCTTGGTATATGTGTACCCTACCCCAAAACCATCCTGTCTCTTGAACTGCTGGATCATCATGCCGAGCTATGGCTCTCTAGCACTAATCCAACTCAGGATTGAACGGAGGTAAAAGTTCTCGTTCTGAACATCAGCTAGCTCGTCTCTCAAAGGAGCTAACACCTCCACCTGAGACAAGCATATCTCACACTCTTTATCAGCTTCGATAGACTTCTTAGGTTTTAGCTTGATCAACTCCATACTAATGGACAGGAAGTTCTCACAAACAGTGGATAGAACTGACAAAGTCTCAAACTCTAGCCTAGTCTGAGCCAGCTCAGCTCTCACTCTCTCCAAATCACTCAAATGCTCATCGCCCTTGGCTTTCAGCTCAACTAAACAAGCTAGATGGGATGGGCAATCAACACAGGGTGCGACGACGGTAGCATGTGATGAGGACATCACTTCACATGATACACACATGGAGCCTCCACCTACAATTCAATTACAAGGACCAATCACACGCGCCCTTGCCCGTCGCTTGAACCATGAGGTTAATTCTTTCCTTAGCAACTATGTTAATATTTGTTTGGATGGGATGCTACTGAATACTAGTGATATTTTGTTGCTTAGGAACATGGGAGATGGAATAGAAGAGTTGGAGTTGAAGATGGAGTCGCACGGATGATTTGAAGTCAAGAATTCGCTGGTTCGGACTACATCGACCACCATGCACCAAAATGGGCATAACAGTCCTGTGTGTTTAAAACAGTCCTGCATGACAGAATTGGGCCGTGTTGGCCCATAGTCCGAGTCTGTACGTCTTCTAGCCCACAGCCCAAGTCTGTACGCCTTCCACAGGCTGCCCACGCCCTATATATTCACTCCAGCCGCCTTTAGGGTTAGGTTTTGCTTTGTTTGCATCTACACTTGTGTGTTTAGATCCCGCCCCTTGCACCGGACCGATTGGATGCTGCATAGGCGTTTGTGAAATGTCACCTTTTCATCGTTTGTCTGTGATTTGGCATTCGACTTGTATCCTTCCTGTTCTTGCTTGTGTTCTTGGGTTCGCTTGCAGGAATTAGCCTTCGTGGCGAGGTCAATCGCGTCCTGCGTGGTTGATAACCAACGGAGATAGTGGTGTAACGATCCAAGGTTTTGATCCGCCGAACCGGAGCCTTGGATCGCCAACATCGAGATTCTCCACCAATCCAAGTTATCCTTACCTAACGGAAGATCGGGACCAATCCCCCATCAGCATGAGCATATTTTAGCTCATGCTAAGCACTCTCAAGCTCAGTGGCCAATGCGTCTCTCTCATCTACTCTCTCTGTGTACCTGGACTTAAGAGTCGTCAGGTCACACAACAGCACCTCACAGTTAGGGCACTCACCACTATCACCCAAGCAAGGGGAAGAAGACAGACTCTCAATCTTGCCATTTGCTGTGGCAAGCTCACTCTCAAGCTCATATATCCTCTTCTTAGCCCCTCTAAGCAGTTTCTCCCTATACTTCAACACCTAACGGTTCTGTTCTAATAAATTAACAACTTCTTGTTCATAGGATGATACCTTCTCATCGTCGTCGTCAGAGTCATCGGAGGAGTCCTTTTCTTTCTTCACCCCAAGAGCCATTGAGTAGAAGCTCTCGGGGGGTCTTCGGCTATCACATGAGCGTCTCTTCAGCTTGTCCCCGAAGGCCATGAAATAGAGGCCCACCGGATCATCCCTGTCCTTCCTTTTCCTGATCACGATCTCTTCATCACTTGAGCTCGACGATGAGGATGAAGACGAGGATCTCTTGGAGTAGCTTTTCTACATCTCGGCGAAGAAAGCCTTGTCTCATTTCTTGTTCTCACGCCTGTAGTCCTTCAAAGGTTTATGAAAGAATCTTGTCTTGGGCTTGCTCTTTGTAGAGTTGTCGTACTTGTCAGAGTCATAGGAGTTTCCGCTGGTTCCCTTCTTGTAATTCTTCCGCTTGGGGCAGTCGACAATGAAATAACATGTATCACCACACTCAAAGCATCCGGATTTTGTGCCGTGTCTCTTAAACATTCGCTTATCATAGACACGTCGCACCCGGTTGTTAAACAAGCAGAGATCATCATCTCCTAGATTATCAAGTTATTCCTCAGAAATAGACATCAAGGAAAATGCAGTACAACTCATGGCATTAGGATCAACAGATGGTGTCGCAAGCGTCAGAGTCTTTGATCCAAAACCAGTGAGATTTGATCTCAACTGGATATCGACCTATGAGGCCTTGAGCTTACTAAACAGCTCTGCGATGGTCAAGGTATCATAAGACATGCTCTCAACAATAGAAGAGACCTTGATCTCCCAGATCTTAGTGTCTAAAGTATGAAGTACCTTAAGCACCTGTTCATGATCTAAGACCAGTTGATCACCATCGGCATTGTTAACGTGTAGCTTGTTAATGATCGATTGAAAGCGACCAAACAAACACTCAACTGTCTCACCCGGCTTCTGTGAGAAATTTTCATACTCACGCCGGTAGGTCTAGTAGAGCCTAGCCTTGACCTGAGCTGTCCCCTCATGGTGTGCCTGGAGGGTAGCCCAGATCTCTCGAGCAGTGGTGAGATGACTAACGCGCTCAAACTCACTAGGACCAAGACCAGAAAATAAAATATTCACCGCCTTACTATTATTTTGATGTCGGGTAATTACATCAGCAGCAGTACCCGCAACAATAGTCGTTTTGGTGAAATTAGGATGAACACAAATCTCCCATATGTCCGAGCTCTGGCTCATAAGGTATGCTCGCATGCGAGTCTTCCAATAAGTATAGCCAAAAGCCTCTAGGGACGAGATTTTGCCAGAAGACGTCATGGTCACTACCTAGGTTTAGAATCGGTTAAGATATTAGAAAAACATAACCTTGCTCTGATACCACTTGTAGGACCGAAAGTAGCGACCAGAGGGGGGGTGAATAGGTGCCTATAAAATTTCTTGCTAAAGTATTATCTTAATCCCAACACCAAATAAACTTAACCAGACAAATAATATTTACAAAGCAAATTACTAGAATAAAACTTGTCTAGCTTAAAATGATTAGTGTCTTAATCTAAATGATGTCAAAGATAAACTAAATAAAAAAATACATCTGTAAATAAAATTGATACTCGAAATATTTATAACATACGCAGAATATCCAAATATATTAATAAAATATTCAGATTGTGAAATAAAAATAAAATACTAATCAGCTAAATAATAACATAGATCATCCAGAAATTAATTCAGAAATAAACCTAAAATATTTTATGTAAATCTAAAAATAAAAATATTACTGTGACTATTAATAAATTTTTCTTTTCATATGAGCAGATTATAGAATATTAAAATATACGAGTACTAAAAATACTTAGGTAGTTTAAATTACTACGAAATTTCTAAACTAATTTTTTCGCTAATTAATTAGTCGATAATTATCTTTAAAAGAACTGATCTACTAAAAACAGGAGATTAAATCTCACCAGCATCATCTCGATCCTTGCGCTGAACTTGGGTAGCCGCAAACGCTGGCTGTCACGCACAGAGCCATGCCGTGAAACTCAGCCGGCGACGAAGCATTTTCCAGCCTTCAATCATCGTGCGCGTGAGCAAAAACGCTAGGGAAAAAATATTCAGCCGGCGTGTAGAGCGGAGAAAAAATTCCCGCCGAACACTGTTGAGTCCGCACGGCTGCTGCATTGAAAACTTGGGGAAGCGCGCCGTTGGAAAAAATAAAAGAAATTTTCCTGTCCTTGCGTCAACGCCACAGTTTTAATGTTTGCGCAGCTTTGCCGCTCACAAATGCGGTCCGGCCTTGATCCGTGTGCCCGGTGACGCAACCAGTTAGACTGCGACGAGCACCACGCAGTGATGGGGTAAAACTTTGACGGCGACGAGATTTTTCCGAAGGAGAAAAAGAGATTTTTCGGTGGAACTAAACAAAGAACTGTAGATTGTAGATTGATCTGAAAAACAGTCATCTATCCCCAGGGGGAAAGGGGCCTATTTATAGGCAAATCCTAATACATGAAAAGACTAATTTACCCTTAGGTAAAATAAACTGACTCTAAAATAAATTCCGAAAATTACTAAAATATTCTTAGAAAAATTACCCGACTCAACTAAATATATTCTAAACTTAAAAACTAAATATTAATATCCTAAAAACGAATTAAACATAGATTGTCAGTTTTATGCCGAAACTGACAAAGCATCCACCGTCTTCGCACCGAGTACCCGGATTGGGCCGACCCGACCCCGCAGCTTCCTCAGCCTGGCAATCGCTCGACACCCATGTACCTGAGTCAAACTCAGTCAACAGAGCGGTGGATCCTCTGCCGCTCCTAGCCATGTACCCGGATTGGGCCAGCCCGACTCCGCAGCTCCTCTACCCGGCCGTCGCTCACTGCCCGTGTACCTGAGTCACATGCGCCTCAGACTCAGCAGGTCTTCACATCTCTCCCTTCCTTTGACTTCTGTTTAAAATCACTCATCACATGTGGAATATCAAAACCATATTCTTCAACATGGTTTCTCACACGGCGACTTTAGAAGCTTTGACATAATTCGACTACAAGACCTGAAGATTCCACTTCTGAGAGTTTGGAGCAGACTTTTACAAGATTTGAGGGGAAGATTCTATCGCAGAGAGAAGCACCGCTTTGTATTCAAAGAATGCATCCCCCAGAGTAGATTATCAGCGAGCTAAATGAACGAGTAACCCGATCTCACGCTCATTTTATTGATTCTGCTTTTGTTACTAATTTTGAACCATTAGATGTTAGTCATGCTTTGTCTAATGCAAGTTGGGTCAACGCCATGCATGAGGAACTTGAAAATTTTGAAAGAAATCAAGTTTGGATTCTCATTGATCCACCCCCTAACATTCATTTAATTGGTACAAAATGGATTTTCAAAAACAAACAGGGGGAGGATGGGGCGATAGTGAGAAACAAGCTAGACTTGTGGCGCAAGGGTATACTCAAGTCAAGGGGATTGATTTTGGAGAAACTTTTGCATCGGTAGCTCGACTTGAGGCCATTAGGATCTTGCTTTCTTTTTCCTCTTCGTGCGGTTTTAACCTTTTTCAAATGGATGTGAAAAGCACGTTTTTGAATGGTTTCATAGGAGAAGATGTTTATGTCAAGCAGCCCCTGGCTTGGAGGATCCCAAGTACCCCCATAGAGTGTTTAAACTTTGCAAAGCATTATATGGACTCAAACAAGCACCGAGGGCATGGTGTGACCGCGTGAGGACATTCTTGATCGAGCATGGGTACAAGATGGGGTCCATTGACAAAACGTTGTTCACTCTCATGCATGGCAAAGACTTCATACTTATTCAGATATATTTCGATGATATAATATTTGGTGGTTCATCTCATACACTTGTTGCTGAGTTTGTAGATTCGATGAGCAAAGAGTTTGAGATGTTAATGATGGGCGAGCTGACCTTCTTCCTGGGTTTGCAGATCAAACAAAGCAAACAAGGAACTTTTGTCCATCAAACAAAATACAGGAGAGATTTGCTTAAATGATTTGACATGTCTAACGCTAAACCTCTTGCTACCCTAATGGGTACGTATATTGCTCTTGATCCAGATGAAGACGGAGAAGAGGTGGACTAGAAGGAGTACCACAACATAATTGGCTCCCTCCTGTACTTGACGGCTACGAGGCCGGACATACACTTTGTTGTTTGTTTGTGCGCTCGTTTTCAGGCTTCTCCCAGGGCATCACATTGTCAAGCTGTCAAACACATATTAAGGTACCATAAGCATACTCTTGAATTCGGTATTTGGTATTCTGCATCATCTTCATTATGCTTGCGAGGTTTTTCTGACACTGATTTTTCTGGTTGCCGGATTGATCGTAAGAGTACGTCTGGAACGTGTCATTTTCTTGGATCTTCTCTTGTGTGTTGGTCTTCACGCAAACAGTCTAGCATTGCATAGTCTACAACTGAGGCTGAATATGTAGCTACCACTAGCTGTTGCGCACAAATTTTGTGGATGGTTACTACTTTGCGGGACTTTGGGTTGGAGTTTTGACGTGTTCCACTCTTTTGCGATAATACAAGTGCAATCAGTTTAGCAAACAACCCAGTACAACATTCTAGGACCAAACCCATTGACGTGTGTTATCACTTTTTGAGAGATCACAATGAAAAGGTGATATTGAATTGCGTTTTGTTGACACTCAAAACCAGCTTGCAAATATTTTCACCAAGCCTCTCGATGTTTCTCGCTTTGCATTTTTGAGGGGAGAGCTTGGCATTTGTCATCCTTATGACATCATGTGAGGGGGAGTTGTGTACATATGCATATGTTTCTAAAATATGATTAATTGCTTTTACATGTAAATGACTTACTTGTGCACTTTATGATATTGTCCTGATTTCACTGTTTGATTGTGCTTAGAATGAACTCATCTATCTATATGTGTTGAGCATGGCTTTTCATTTTGAAAATTTGAATATGGTCACTACCAAGTCTGGTTTCTAGCTTGAATAGGCTAGGGTGCTTTAGCTATTCTTTTCTTACTTGATAGCTTTGTCCTTGTCTCTTGGATGCTCATATGCAACTTGATCATGTTTACTAAAAATAAAAAAATGAAAAATTGAAAAATAAAAAAAATGATGAAAATGTTGAAATGGATCAAAAGTGCTTAAGTGTTGATAAAAATTAAAAAGATCTATGTGGGTTTGCATAGTCGCACCACTTTGTTTTGGACCGCATTCCATTGCACTTTGGTTTGAACTGGTACATCGAGTGTATACCAAGATCAACGTCTTAAGATTCTGATGGTTTATCCTAGGCTTGGCTTGATCGGTTAGCATAAGGTTGACTGGCAAATAACCCCTGGCATTAAAAAAATGGAATATAACATTTACTTTTCTCTCATATCAAGTTTGCTGCAGCTCCTTGTAGTGGGATGTGCTTTTCGAGTTGGTTTGTGACTAGTTTTTGTGCTTCTTACCTTGCCATGTCTAGTTCACTAGTCTGGGTAGTGATGCTTTTGTTTGCTTAAACATCAAACTGCTTGCACATACACATATTTAGATTATGGTCATTCAAAGCTTGCTATGCAGTTTAGTCAGGACAGATTATGAGTCATAAGGAGTACTTGTACTGTAATTGGACTTTTTCATATTCTGGAAGCATTGCATGGTCACTTTACTCTCTCGACTCATGGGGACATCTTGATGTCTACATTGCTAAAGAGGGAGAGTGCTTGGAGGACTTGGAGCTTTTTGATGAGTTTGTGATCTTTTGAGCGATCTTTTGATTTTTGAGCTTTTGTGTGTTGCTTTATCATTTGGCAAGTGACATGTTTTCTCATTTTTGCTCTCTTTAGAGCTTTCATGGTAACTTGTGTGCTGAACTTCTCTTTTACTCTGTTTTGATCTTGTGTTGTCAATGCACCCATCAAGGGGGAGATTGAGGAACATAGTGAGGTGTGTCACTATTGTTCAATGGAATGATGAGTGGTTGACAGGCTGAGTTCTTGAGTTTAGTCTAGATATACTAGAGTTGGTTTGTGTGTCTGTATTTGTCTCGTGTGTGCAGGCTAGAGTTACTCATCAACTGTCGATAGCATGGGATCAGGTTTAGACGGGGAATCTAATGCTAGATGGTCGAGGGTGTCAGTCGAAGTCAAGAGTGGACTCTGATGTACGCGTGGAGATGAACGAGACGTCGAGTTGGAGATTGATCGAGACGAAGCATCGGTCGAGTCAACGAAAGGGAAGCCAATTCAAGTGACAAGGTGGCTCGTGGGATCGAGAGCGGGAGAGACTTGCTGGCGGTCGAGTTTGTGGAATGACGACGGGCGTCGATGATCGGGAGAGGCTTTGTAGGTTTTTGCTGAAAACCATCAAAATTTTAAATGTTTTTACTATTTCAATAAAATAGTGTCAAGTTTTAGTTTAAAGTTTTTATTGTCATAGTGTGTACTTTTTAGAGTATTTTTGGAGTATATATATTCTGAAAATATTCGAAAGAGAGGTCTATTGTAATAGGGTATTTGCTGTTTTGTTTTTTCAGTTTTGTATATTGAGTCTTTCTAGGGGGCTGATTGTAAAAGATGCCTTCTAGAATATGGGGCAGGTGGGATATATAATCCCAAGCTGGCCGAACAAGAGGGTAACCAGAACATTACAGCAACAAACAGATGAAATCCATTTTTTCTCTCTTGCAAAGTTTGTTCATCCGAGAGCTTTTTCTTTGCTCCGAATGCTTAATGATGAACAGTGGGCTCTGATTGTTTCGGATCATCTACAGCGCTGCGGACAAAGCTGTTCATCAACACATTGCTACTGATTTCAGCAAGTAAGTTCTCTTTTGTTGTGCCTAAATTTTTGATGAACCGAAACATGTTTGTTGAAGAGATTATTCAGTGATTAGTTTGATCTTCCCTGAATTGGTTCTATCCTTGAATCAGTGGAGTTCTATTCTGAATTTTGTGGATTAGTTTCTCAGTTTATAGGCTGTTCAAGAAGTTATGTGTATGTTGTTCTATCCTTTTTCATTAAGCATGTATATCTGGTTGAAATAGGTTTGAGTGATGTTGTTTGTTGAGTTGATTGAATTGATCAGGATAAAAGTGCTCTTTACTCTTGCTGATTTTAGAAGTTTTAGAGTATTCTGAGTTTGTATACTTCCTGAATTGGGTAACACTCATCTGAATAGCTAGTGGTTGATCTAGTTTATTCTGATTTTAAGTTTTACTCCCTTGAATGAATCAATTCTGTGTTAACCCTTTCCAAATCATCCTTAGGTTGTTCTGAATTCTGTCTATAGTTTCTTCTTCATATTGCTGATATTAATTTTCTTATGAGATCAGAGTGTGTTTTCTTCAGAAATCCTTTGTGCTAAAGTCTGAAGTGATTTTTTTGTCTCTGGACATGAGCTCATGTTGACTGATCCATATTTGGTTCTGATTAAATAGTGTCTTGTGTCAAAACATGTTAGTTTGTTCATAGGTAAACTGGTTTCTTCATTTTGGTTTAGATCTTAACATGTTCATGATATCAATTGATCTGATAAGTTTAGTTTAGTCTAGAACTTGAATGTTTATCAATGTTAAAGTTGATTAGTCCTTTGAGCTGTGTGTTGTGAAATGAGATAGTTGTACAGATTTTGTCTATCTGCTGTTGTCAATATTTGAAATAGTATTGCTGTGTAGACAGATGCTTAATTGATCATATTGTGTTTTAGTTCTGCTATGGTTGAAACTAGCTGATCATCATGTTGATTCATTGTGTCATCAGTTATCTGCTATTCAGTTTCAGGAATGTTGATCTCATGAAAAATTGCTTACCGTGAATAGTGCTCAAAAGTTATTTCAATCCTGAAATAGTATTGTTTTACATCTTGAAGTGCTATATTTCAGTGTTTGCTATGAATTGAAATGAATATGTTTTTGATGTATACAGGTTGAATCAAATATTGAGTGTTGAATCTAACTGAATTTTCTGCTATTCACTGTCCGACAATTTTGAATTAATACAAGAAGTCTGAATTCAATTGCTCTACTTGTTGGATATTCAGTTTCAAGCATTGAGGACAGATTTTGAATTAATGTATCCTGATCTGAAGCTGACTTGAAATTGAAATTGGCAATTTTTTTCAGATTATAACAAATGCACATTATTGAAGTTACCGTTACTATTCATCGTACGAAAAAAATATCAGAATTGAATGAATCTCAAGAATCTTGAAACAAAGTTGTTTTTGGGCGTTTGAATCTGTTTGAGCTCTAAATTGTGCTAATTGGATTGAAATTTGAATTTGAGTCCTTAGAGGTGCGTTGGGTGATTTGATTAGGCCATCACATTCGAAAGAAAGTGTTGAGGCGCCTATTCACCCCTCTCTAGTTGCCATTCCGATCGCACAACTTAATAGCCTGCCGATGAGATGCGCGTGGTGAAGACTAGAAGCGCGCGCACAATCCCACGGCAAACTGAATGTCCGGTCTCGTCACCGTAAAGTACAACAGTGATCTGATCATCCCTCGATACTCTCGCTCGTTGACCTTGATGCTGCTCTCATCCTTGTCCAGGCCCCCAGATGTACCCATTGGGGTCATCTGAGGCTTCAACTCTCCACCAAAGTCAATCTTCTTCAGCATGTCCCGCGTGTACTTGCTTTGGTGGATGAAGATGTCGTCCTTGGTCTTCTTGACCTGGAGCCCTAGGAAGTACTTGAGCTCACCCATGAGGCTCATCTCAAACTTACTGTGTATCTGCTCAGAAAACTTGGACACATGCTCATTAGTAGAACCACCATAAATAATATCATCCACGTAAATCTGAGCAATCAAGAAGTTTGAGCCAACTCTGAGCAAGAAAAGAGTCTTGTCCATAGAACCCATCACAAAACCACTCCACAACAAAAACTGCTTTATAGGATCATACCAAGCCCTGGGGCTTGCTTCAGACCATATAATGCTTTTTGCAACTTGAAAACATGTCGAGGAAACTTAGGGTTCTCAAAACCGGGGGGCTGCCTAACATAGACCTCCTCCTCTATATACCCGTTCAGAAAAGCACTCTTGAAAATCATTTGAAAAAGCTTAAAACATTTAGAAGCAATGAATGCCAAACATATGCTTATGGACTCAAGACGGGCAACAGGGGTGAAGGTCTCCTCAAAATCAATACCCTCTTTCTAGCAAAAACCCTGAGCAACTAATCGAGCTTTGGGATCCAGACATGCTTCCTGGTTGGATCTTTAGGTTGTTCTTGGAACACTCAATCCTTGGGCTGATAGGCCTGGAAAGACTGAGTTGAGTGAGTCTTGGGATATCTCTGCTCTAGAGTCATCTTACTCCACTCCACTGCACGGCTAATGACACTCTCAAAGTCAGCCTTGGTGTAGGTGTAACCTACTCAAAATCCATCCTACCTCTTGAACTGCTGGATCATCATGCCGAGTTGTGGCTCTCTGGCACTCACCCAACTCAAGATCTGATGGAGGTAAGAGTTCTCATTTTGAGCTTCAGCTAGCTCCTCTCTCAAGGAAGCTTGCACCTCCACCTGAGACAAGCAAATCTCAAACTCTCTATCAACTTGGATATACTTCTCAGCTTTTAGCTTGATTAGTTTCAATCTTAGGAACAAGCAGTTCTCACAAATAGTGGGTGGAACTGACAATGTCTCAAGCTCTAGCTTAGTCTGCTCCAGCTCAGCTCTGACTTTCGCTAAATTGCCCAACTACTCAGCACTCTTGGCTCTCAACTCATCTAAACTAGCTAGATGGGATGGGTAGTCCACATAGGGCACGACGATAGTGGCATGAGCATCTTTCAGCTCCAACTGAGTGCTCTCAAGCTTAGTGGCCAAAGCATCTCTCTCATCTACCCTCTTTGTGAACCTGGACTTCAGAGTCGTGAGGTTACACAACAACACCTCGTAGTTAGGGCACTCACTGCTACCACCCAAGCAAGGGGAAGAAGATAGACTCTCAATCTTGCCATTGGCCATGGCAAGCTCACTCTCAAGCTCATCTATCCTCTTCTTAGCCCCTCTAAGAAGTTTCTCCTGATACCTCAACTCCTGATGGTTCTCTTCTAGTAAATCAATGACTTCTTGTTCATAGGAAGATACCTTTTCATCGTTGTCGTCGTCGGAGTTGTCGGGGGAGCTCTTCTCTTCATTATCCCCAAGAGCCATTGAGCAGAAGCTCTTGTGGGATCTTCGGCTGTGGTGCGAGTGGCTCTTCAGCTTGTCCCCGAAGGCCATGAAGCAGAGGCCCGCCGAATCATCCTTGTCCTTCCCCTTCTTGATCATGGTCTCCTCATCACTTGAGCTTGATGAAGAAGAAGAAGACGACCCCTTGGAGTAGCTTCTCTCCATCTCAATGAAGAAGGCCTTGTCTCGCTTCTTGTTCTCACGCCGGTAATCCTTCAAGGCCTTTCAAAAGAACCTTATCTTGGGCTTTCCCTTGGTGAAGGTGAAGTTGTCATGCTTGCTGGAGTCGTAGGAGCCACCGCCAGTGCCCTTCTTGTGACTGTTTCGCTTGGGGCAGTCGGCGATGTAGTGACCTAGATCACCACACTCAAAGCATCCAGATTTTGTGCCATGTCTTTTGAACATTCGTTTATCATAGACACGACGCACAGAATTGTGAAAAAGACACAGATCATCATCTCCTAACGAATCAAGCTAGTCCTCGGTGATAGACATCAAAGAGAACGTAGCACAGCTCAAAGAGGAGTCAGCAGAAGGTGTCACAAGGGCTAGGGTTTTTGTGCCAAAACCAGTGAGATTTGTTCTCAACTTGATATCAACCTATGTGGCCTTGAGCTTACTAAAAAGCTCTGCAATAGTCAAGGTATCGTAAGAGGAGCTCTCAATGATAGAGGATACCTTGATCTCCCAGATCTTAGGGTCTAAGGTATGAAGAACCTTGAGCGCCTGCTCATGATTTGAGACTAGCTGAACTCCGTCGGCCTTTTTGGCCCAAAGCTTGTTGATGATCGATTGAAAACGACCAAACAAAGCTTCAACAGATTCACCTGGCTTCTATGTGAAATTTTGTATTCACGCCGGTAGGTAGGATAGAGTCGAGCCTTGACATGGGCTATCCCCTCATGGTGTGCGTGGAGGGTAGCCTAGATCTCTCTAGTAGTGCTGAGATGGCTCACACACTCAAACTTTGTGAGACCTAGACCAGAAAATAAAATGTTCACATCTTTGTTGTTGTTCTGATGCTGGGCGACTATCTTGGGGGAAGTGCGCCCAGCAATAGGAAGCATAGTAAAAGTGTCGTGAACACAAACATCCCAAATGTTCGAGCTCTGGCTCATGAGATAGGCTCGCATGCGAGTCTTCCAGTAATTGTAGCCAAAACCTTCAATGGACGGGACCTTGCCAAAGGAAGTCATGATCACTAACTTGGGTTAGGACCGGTTAAGGTATGGAAAAACCCTAACCAAACTCTAATACCAGTTGTAGGACCGAAAGTAGCGACCAGAGGGGGTGAATGGGCACCTAAAAATTCTTTGGAATCAATGGCCATCTCCCATCACCCAACGCACCTCGACAAACAATCAGCAGAAGCAAAACAGACCACAGCTACTAAAAATAATCTAGCCTAAAAACGACTGGAGTCCTAATCAACAAGACACCAACAAAGTGCTTAAAGGCAGATTAAAATAAATCACGACATCAATGACATTCCCACAAAAACTTCACCAAAACATAGCGAATCCATCAAGCACATGCAGATCGTCCCAAATATCACAGGCATTTCACACATATGAGAAAGTGCAATATTCAACACATTTCATTTTACAAGTAAACTGCATTTTAGTAAATAATCAATGAATCATCAGAACACTAGACATGCATAGAGTTCACACATGCAGTTTATCAATCCACTGAAATACATGAATCACTCAGATTAATTCGTTACTTGTTGACACAGTAGAAGACTTGATGAAGAAACGATGTATGTGCTTAATCCTTCATTGCTTCAGTTGTTGGTGATTTTGTGTTGTATGACAAAACGCCGAATACTATACGTGCATCATATGTCATGTAGCTGGCTGCTTCAGCACCGCAAGCTGCTGCTTGCCACAGAAGCTGCTGCTGCTGCCGCTTGACTGAGACCCACACAAGCGCCACATTCCTGCCTTAGATTGTGCACAACTTCCCGTGAGTAATTAATGCACTGCAGCGCCTGTCAACCTTGTGTTAAAATCTTTGGGTCCCGATGTGCCGATCAGAACTGCATCAGCCGAAAGCAAGGCTGGCTTCCTGCCACACCGCTCAGCACGCGTCGCCTACTTGCAGACTAAAGCGCCTCTGCTCCTAGCGCTGCTGGCCTTGGTTCCTCCGCTTGTGAAACCACGCGCTTGTTGCGGCCTCAAAATCCCCACTGAAAACCGGCCATCGTGCCAATCCTGCTGTCGCCAAAGACTGCCGAGCGCACCGCCTAGTCGCTAGCACCGCACGGACTCCAAGCGCCCTAAGCCAAAGACTTGCTACCGTGTGCCTTGCTACGGTTGTGCTCGGAGGAAACCACCGCCAAAGAAAGAAAGACTACGAGAGACCCAAAGAAAAATGAACTCTGATTGTTTAATTGCAAATGAGTTAACCCTAACCCTAGGGGATTGGGGCCTATTTATAGGCAGTCCAATAAAATGGGAAAAGACAGATTTACCCCTATGGTAAATTACACAGACGCTGAAATAAAAATGGAAAAGACCGAACTACCATTAGGATTTTTATAGACTCGACTAACACAGACTATGGGCCTAAAAAGCAAAATAGTAAAATACTACATAAAGATAACTTGTCTTGATGCGGAGCTTTCATAGCAGCTACGGCTTCGCCTCAGAACGGTCGGATCCAAGATAAGCGGTCGTTAGTTTTGCGCTGAAACTGGCAAAGCGTCCACCGTCTTTGCACTGGGTACCCGGATTGGACCGGCCCAATTTCGCGGCTCCCTTAGCCCGGCAATCGCTCGCTGCCCGTGTACCTGAGTCAATCTCGGTCAATAGATTAGTGGATCTCCTGCCGCTCCTAGCCCATGTACTCGGATTGGGCTGGCCCGAATCTACGGCCACTCTGCCCAGCAGTCGCTCGCCGCCCGTGTACCCGAGTCACACGCGGCCCAGATACGATAGATCTCATCTTCTCTTCACGTCTTCTCTTTGACTTCGGTTGACAATCACTCATCATATCTGGAGCCATGAGGCCCATGATCTTCATCATGGCTCCTCACCCTCCTCTATTGCCACCGAGTCGATGACGCTCATCCACCACCTTCAATCTCTCGATCAAGTACTCGACCATCATCTAGTCAAGATCGAGGAGGGTTTGATTGACATGATAATTTGTTCAAACCGTGGTGGTGTGTCCTGCAAGAATTTTTGCACAATCTCCGATTCAGTGTACCTATTGTCGAGTACCTTTAGCTGGTTGTGAGGTCAGTAATGCGAACGCCGAAGTCCTCTACCGAATCCCCATCCTGGAACTTGAGCGAATCAATTTCGCGTCACAATGTGTTTGCCCTCGCCTGGCGCACCCGATCAATGTCGAGATGCATCTTCTTGAGCGAGTCCCACGTGAGCTTGGTGAAGGTGTTGCTGGCGATGCTACCTTGCAACTCTGGAGGTACTCTCATTGTAATGGCCTCCAAAGCGTTGCGGTCGTCTATGAAGTTTTCTGTTTTGACGTCTACCGCTTTCCACAGGCCTCTCACCTGCGTCTTCACCCGCATAAGGGCTGCCCAAGTGTAGTAGTTCGACTTGGTCAGCATCAGGTATGATCCACCACCGCCGCCATCCCTTACAACTCGGTAGATCAATTGGTCACCATCAGCACTGTTGTCTCTGCCTCCCCTCGCGCTGCTAGGAGTCCCGCCACTCCCTCTCACGTTATCGCCGATGTGGCTTCTGCTACCCGGTGAGGCTGAGCGATGTTGGTGGCGGCAATCCATGAGCACCGCAGCAATTGCTCGATCTCATGTCCACCGAAAGAATCGGACTCTGATACCACTTATTGTATCTGACCCCTCAATTGTTGCCCAGTTCTTAGTGAAAACGCAACTACATAATTTGGTGCTGCTTGCAACAACTGCAGCTTTTCTGATTCTTTTCAATACATAAGCAAAACATTGGATTACAAAGTAAATGACCCCACTAATCAGCCCCTGACGTGGCGCCCTCCATGCTCCACTACTCAGCCAACATGCAGAACACCTCCACTAACTGCAACTAAATGAGACAAATAAGGAGAGTGTCGCGCCCCGATTTAATAAATCAGGACGTTATTGAAATTCCATAGAAAATCAATAAAACAAGATGTTCATCAAGCGACCACGTACAATACGGGCAATCATTCACGGTTCGTAGATCGCATTAATACAAAAGTGAATAAAGATGAAGAGAAACTAATAAAATAAGGGTCCTAGATGAACGCCTCCTTCCAGTCTCGCCTTGACTGGGTCGCTACTCCAGACCTTCATCCTCCTCGTAGTAGACGGGCTCTGATGGTGTAAGTCAACGGGGTGAGTACTGATGTACTCAGCAAGCCACCGAATGCAATTATAATGCAGGGTAAATAACAAGGGAGAAAGTGGCTAGTTTTGCGGAAGCAGCATAATTGTAAAGCATTAAGTGTGATCAATTTATTAGTACTGAAAAGTAAACATGTGTATGCATCATCATCTTCTAACTCGAGGAGTACGTTTCACCTCCTCGCACAACAGTCCTTACATGCCATGAATAACTCAAACATTCAACCAATTGTAAACTAACTGCGAGTAGTCACACAACCCACCCTTGACCGTGGGCTCGGCTTCTCGAAAAGATTGATTTTACTCTGATCAGAGATGTACCACTGTACCCACAAGGCACGCACTCATCACTTACACCAAAGTGTAACGAGATGACCCATTTCACGGGAACTCGTGCCAAAACCTTCCATATGGTCCTCCCCGACTCAACAGCACCCTCTTATAGGTTTCATATGGTGTCCCGACGCATCGGTGCCCCACCATACCCCCCTTGAGCCTCCTTTGGTACAAGTCGCCCGCAGGCTAGCCCCTTGCCCCCTCCACTATGGTGCCGAGAGACGGAGTGTTCCACACTTCCAGTTAGGACTTACCCATTAGACTTGTGGTTGGTACGGAAGTGCTTTGCAACAGATCCCGCAGACCGGTCCTTATAGTGCCCCGGGTGCGACATACCAAAACCCGAGCTTGCACCCGGAACCCACCATACTTATAACATACCTAACTCCAATAGAGTCCAGAGACAAGAATAATGGGGTATTTCATATACCAGAATCCATCTATCTACGACTCATTATTTTTATCCTATAGCAGTTGTGCTGGTAAATTGGGCACTAGCTAATATAATATTTGTAGAGTGACAAGGAGTTCAGGCTCAATAAGCATGGCTTGGGTTTGCACACAAGGACGGGGATCTAATAAATATAAGTGTAAGGCTTGAATGTTTGACTAATGCAATATTAACCTATGAGTTATAGCGATAATTTATTGAAACATGGGCTCAATTATGATCAACTGTTTCCACAGAGGTGGTCGATGACTTGCCTTGATCCGTGAATGGTGAAGGTGGAACCTCGGGGTAAGACTCGGGATCTTCGACGACGTTGTAGTCTTCTCGATACGGAAAAGTAAACACAACATTCAATAAACAATCCAAAATCAAGCATACAAGCATACAAGTTGTTGTTGGATTTAAGTAAGGGAGATAGAGTCTTAAATCCTAGGGAATTGTCACTTAAATATCTAAGATTGATTTCTAATGAGATTTCTGAATCTTAAGACTTGATGCAATTATTTTTCCGAGGGGTTCCTATTTCCCCTTTTTAGAGATGAACTAAAAGGTATAAATTAGTCTTGATGTTTTTATGGTATCAAAATAGTGACTTTAAATTATTAAGTCTTCTGAAGTTTGTTATATAGCTTCAAGATAATTTCATAAAGTATGGATCTTTACTACTTGAATTAATTAAATATCCTAAAAGGGCTTTTTGTAATATGATTTAATAGAACAAAGTGGGCAAAATGAATATTCTATTTGTATTAAAAATAGTGAACTCAAGTTGTTAGGTTTTCTGAAGTTATTATATAAGTTGTCATGACATGTTTATACAGTGTTTAACTTCTATTATATGAATTACTTAATTATCCTACAAGGGTCTTTGCAAAATAGATTAAAGTGGGCAAAGTGAACATGTTTATTTTTGTTGCATTACATCAGTAGAATAAAGTCATTAAGTCCTCTGAATTTATTATATAATTTTTCATGTAAAGTGTTGTATTTCCATTATATGAATTAATCATTTATTTTTAAGGGCCTGGGAAATGGTGTTTAGTAAATTAAAATGAGAAAAATGAATTATTATATTTTCATTGGCTTATAAACAGTGTACTGGAGTCAATATATCATCTAAAATTAATATATAAAGTTTTAAGAGTTTTTCTGAATGAAATAATAATTAAATCCTAAAGGGGTCTTAGGAATGTTATTTACTAAAATGCTTTGGACAAAATGGTCATTCCATTTTTATTGTATTATTAACAGTGAAATAGAGCCATTATATCCTCTGGAATTAATTTATAAATTTTTAAGGATCTTTCTGAATTATTTATTTAAGGTATTAATTAAACCCTAAAGAGGAATTTTCTTCATGATTTAATATGATTATTATATGCCAAGTAAACATATTGTTTTTATTGCATGAAAGTGTAGAGAATAAAAGATAAATTTTCCAGAATTAAAATGGTGAAATTTGGAGTTAATTTGAGCAAGATATGAATTTTGGAAGTTTAAACTATTTTTCTGAATTTTATTTAAACAGAAATCAGTTTCTGGTCCACGGTGAGCCAGGTCCACCATGGACCAGCGCACTGTGCGCGTGGACCGAGTGGATCTGGACCATCCGATCCAGATCGGGCGTCCAGAAAAGAGGCGGGGTTTTTAAGTTATAGCGGACGGCCCAGATGGGTCCGTACCGCTTTGACTGGACCAACGTCCAGGATTAAACCCCCCCGAGGGTTTAATCTGGACCGCCCCGATCAGATCGGAGGGCTCTGAGCCCATCCGACACGGCACGACTGAAGGGGGAAAAATACCCCCGTCTTCTTCAGCTCTGGCGACACGACGGCGGGGGATACCGGCGACGTCGTCGGCTAACCGGTCGGGCTAAGGTCAAAAATGGAAAGGGGAGGCTGTGAGGAGCTTAGGCGTACCAGCGGTGGTGGAAAAAGGGGAACGGCGACGACCGGCGACGAGGAGAGGGCGGAGGGGTTCTTCGGGGTCGACGGCGATGGCGAGATCTGGTGGCGATCTGGCCCAACGGAGGTGGGGCCGAGGGAGGGTGAGCGATGGTGGTTCCGATGGTGCCGTGGGCGAGGGCGGTGGCGGACCGAGGCGACGACAAAGGCTCGCCGGAGAGCGAACAGAGGAAAACGCCGAAAAGCACGAATGGTGGCTCGGGACGGAGGGGGGCTTGGCAGTTTCGGTGTGGAGGGTCGCGGCGAGTTCTGAGGGTTCTTATAGGGGTGTCATTAGTGGGGAATAGGCAAGAAATCAAAAGAACCCGAAGCTCCTCCTTCCAATTCCAGCGAGCTTGCCAAATACGTGAGAAACTTCCATTTCCGGTGAAACCGTGCCGGCTAAGGGCGGAAGGGGATCACGGGTGACGTGGGAAAGTGATCCAAGGCGGGATATGGCGGCCGGCGGCGAAAACAGGCAGGGGACTGACGGGAATGGAAGGGGGAGATCCCCTTCCATGCTTGAAGGAGTGAGGGGATGACAAGCGGGTCCGGTGTGTCAGCGGCAGAAGAGGGGGCGTCGGTGGCTGTCAGGTGGGCCTGGCGGGGTGTGGCGCGGAGGAGAGAGGGAGGGGGGAGCGCCGACAGGGGCAGAAATGGGCTGGGCCGAAAGGCTCTGCGAGGAGAATACGGGGTTGCAGCCCAATAAGATTTAAAATTCATTTTCCATTAAATTTAATTCCAGAAATTCAAATATTCACTTAAGGCTTGAAGATCTGTTGGAAAAATTTTGTAAAAATTCTCAAAAATATTTCTTGGTCTCTAGTTTATCCCATAAAATTTTCATGTCCAAATTTTGAATATTTGTCTCTGTTTGGCTTTAATAAGGCTCTTTTAGAATTTTTCATAAATAACAATATTCAGTAATTCATTTAATTTTATTTTTCCTTTATTTTATTCCCTTTTAATTTTGGGCTGTTACAGAGAGCCAAACACATGGTAAAGGCATGCATCGGCAGCTCTAGACGCGCTCAAACCCAGGGACTGAGCTCCCATTATTCCGGCTAAAACAAAACAGGAAATAAAACGAACACGAGACTGGGTTATCTGACAAGGACTCCTCCCACACCGTCATTAACACGTTCAAGAAGGTAGCCTGGCTGCTGCCCCCGTGCAAAACTTAGCTGGGTCAATCCACTTCCGGCTCCGCAGATTTTATGTGTTTTTGTGTGGATTTTGGTGGGTGGTTCGATTTTAATCATCTAGGAAAGCTTATCCTAAGGTTTTGTTACTAAGGTTTTTGTGTGGGTTTTTGTGGTGGTGTGCCTGATAGATCACCCCTGCTTAGCAAGGTTTTCTCTCGGAAATTCTAATGGTGGTTACATTTTTATACTTGGTTGTTGCAGGGTTACAGGGACGACGAGGGACTGTACATGGCCAGCGATTCGGGTGAGCAGCTGCTTATCCTCATCCCCTTCACGCAGGTGGTCAATCTGCATTCCGCGCTCTTCAAGGGCCCTGAGGAAAAAGGTGAGGTCTGCAACCCCTGTTTGGGCTTTATGAATGGATGATAGAGTTTCTATGCAAATTAAACGGTGGAAGTTGCTGTTACATTACCTCCACCCATTCGTTATTACTTTTCCTTTTAGGACAAATCACAAAGATCTAGGTGTGATTAATTCTTTCATTTGAGACCTGATTAGTGACTGCCCCCATTAATTGTTGCTCTGCTAAACTTCCTGAAAACATATGAGTTGTTATATTTTAGCTGATGCTTTTGACGCCAAGAATTTATGGCCTGATGCTGGCACAATTGCTTTATTGATGAAATTGTGTGGAGCTTCTTGTCACCACATTTTTGTTTTCTTTATACTTATTTATCCCTACCATTGGGTGAGCTAATTGATTATTAAAAGTTAGGATCCCTTTCTTAAGTGCACTTCCACTATTTCTTTTTGGTTGTGATGCATTCTGAAATAATTGAACGTTATATCTCGGAGGTCCAAAAATAATTAAACTCTTCACCAACAAAGAGCATATGGTTTTCAGGTATACTGGGCATTAACCTCTGAAGTTAAAAGCTCATTGAGAGCTTTTACTTTTCAAAACACTTCACCTTTTCTCTTTAGGCTGACAATAAATTTCTCTAATTTATGGTAGCAATGTCGGTGACTTATCCTCCAAGTGACAGTCTTAACCTATCTTCAAATCATTTAGTGGGGGTATGTTCTTGTCCTTAGTTTTGCCTTTGTTTTTCCCCTTGATGATCATTTAGTCTTTGACATCGTTAGCTCCTATTTGGTCAATGTTTTACCTCAAAATGATCAGCCTGGCCATTCTTTTCTTCAGAATAAGCTTGTGCATCTTAAGTATATATGTCAAGTTCCAGAATGTTCGCAATGTTCGCAGGTATATGCATGTCAAGGACGTTGGTGTCCAAGACAGCATACCTCGGCTACGTAGCTCGTAGACTCGGCCGGTAACGGCACTGAGGTTGTTGCCCGGCTGCCCAATGGTGAAGGGAATGAGATTAGAGAGGAGAAATGGGATGATTAGAGTTGATAGATCTTTCTTGCTTGTCAAAGGTGCCCCTTACAACACTTATATAGGCACTTAGCCAGTACATCACAGCTATAGATTCTTAACAGAATTCGTATCAAACTCACTAAGCCTATCTTGCCTTGCAAGCCATGCTTCATGCTGGTGGCTGCTGGCACTGGTAGTGCTGTTGACGCTAAAATATGTCGATAAAGGTACCAGCGCACTGATGCCGATTCTGAAGGAGAATGGCTGGGAATAGAATGTTATTGATGAGGAGCCATGCTTAGGTACATATATAGAGGCAAGGGGATAACTACCAATAACTGAATTGCTCTAGTCTAGGAGATAACCCCTTGCCAATAGGATGTAACAGCCCGGCCAGGGGGATAAGGGCTGGCCGAACCCCCCTAGAGTCCACACATAACAGAATATGCTAACACGCCCCCACAGTCTGAACGTCGGTGCTTAGCCACGGACATTCAGGCTGGACCGAAACTCGGTGAACACCGAAGAGGGTAGCCCTTTGGTGAAGACGTCGGCGAACTGAGATGTCATGGGGACATGAAGGACCCGAACGGCACCCATGGCCACCATCTCACGGACTGGATTAGAAGACATGTAGACCACACTAATGTTGTCGTAGTAGACAAGAATGGCGCGGTGAAGCGGAGTATGTAGCTCATGAAGAAGCTGGCGAAGCCAGGAAGCGTCAGCGACGCCATTGGCCACAGCGCGATACTTAGCTTCAACACTGGAGCGGGAGACGGTGTTCTGCCATTTGGACGACCAAGAAACACGGTTGTCGCCAAGGAACACAGCGTAGCCCGAGGTGGACTTGCGAGTGTCTGGATAACCAGCCCAGTCAGCATCAGTATAGACCACCAAGTCATCCAGCGTCGATGGCCGAAGAAGAAGTCCCAGATGTAAGGTACCCCGAATGTACCGAAGAATGCGCTTGAGAGCAGCGAGGTGGGCCTCTCGAGGATCATACATGTGGAGACAGACATGTTGTACGACATAGGAGATGTCAGGTCGCGTGAAGGTCAGATACTGCAGGGCACCTGCAAGGCTGTGGTAATCTGAAGGATCGGCGACTGGAGCCCCAGAGTCGGTAGAAACTTTGGGGTTAGTGTCCACTAGCGTATTGCAAGGTTTGCACTCTATCATGCCTGCTCGGTCTAGGATGTCAAGCATGTACTGTCGCTGAGAGAGAATCATACCATCATCATTGTGCTGAACCTGCATCCCCAGGAAATGGTGGAGCTCACCCAGATCCTTCATTGCAAATTCTTGCTGAAGAGTTGTGATAATTTGCTGTAGGAGCTGTGCTGAGGAAGCGGTGAGAACGATGTCATCCACGTAGAGAAGGAGATAAGCCGTATCGGTGCCACGACGGTAGATGAAAACGAAGTATCTGATTTGGCTTCTACGAAACCGAGGGAGACCAGGTGCGTGGCAAAGCGACTGCACCAAGCACGAGGGGCTTGTTTTAGCCCATAAAGAGACTTGTTGAGGCGGCAAACAAAGTCTGGGTGAACAGGATCTTCAAAACCAGATGGCTGAGATGCAAACACTGTCTCTGTCAGAGTGTCGTGGAGGAAAGCATTTTTGACATCGAGTTGATGAACAGGCCACTTGCGGGAGATAGGCAACGAGAGAATTGTGCGAACTGTGGCAGGCTTGACGATAGGGCTGAATGTCTCTGTAAAGTCAACGCCTGGACGTTGAGTGAAGCCGCGGAGGACCCAACGTGCTTTGTAATGCTCCAAAGAACCGTTGGCGAGGAACTTGTGCTTGAATATCCATTTATCGGTGACAATGTTGGCATGTCGCGGGCGAGGAACCAGATCCCAAGTCTGGTTTTGGATGAGAGCAGCATGTTCTTCTTCCATGGCAGCCCGCCAATTGGGGTCGGCAAGGGCACCACGAAATGTCTTCGACACTGGAGATAGTGGTGTGGCATGGAACAGGGATGGTACTCGGAACCCATCCTTGGCCCGCGTCGTCATGCGATGCTGATTCACCATTGGGGTAACGGGAATGGCACCAGGAGGTAGCGGCACCAGTGCTGGGGAAGTAGTGGATGCCGCTGGAGGAGGAGGCTCGGCTGGTCGGGGATGCCTAGAGTAGACACGCAGAGCCGGTCCCGCACGTGGGAGTGCAGGGGATGTGGTATCTGTGCATGGCACGAGGGTAGGCGTCGAGGATGAAATCGGGGCCGCGCGTGGCACGGTGGGCGTCGAGGTACCCGTGGCCGCGCGTGGCACAACGCCTGCGCGAAGTAGGGTGTGATATCCTAGTGGAACCAGTGGCGCCGAAAGTGGTGGTACGGCGGGAGAGGTACCTGTAGAAGATAAAATTGGCAGCCCTATGGGAGCAGCTGCCGTGTTAGGAAATTCATCTAAAAAGGTGAAGTTCGTAGCATTGGGAGGTGAGGGTTGCTCGGCAAAGGGAAATGTGGTTTCGTCGAAGATGACATGACGGGAGATGATGATTCTATTGGTTGTAGGATCAAGGCAGCAGTATCCCTTGTGGTGAGCAGAGGGCGGAGCGGGGTGAAAGTTTATGGGGAGCAGTGGCCGAGAGATTGGGGTAACACTTACAACCGAAGACCCGAAGATGATCGTAGGACGGCGCACTACCATGGAGGGCAAAGTGCGGGGTCGAGAAGTCAAGGGTCTTGGTAGGTAAGATGTTGAGGAGGAGAGTCGTAGTGTGCAACGCTTCAGCACAATATGAAGGAGGCATGCCCGCCTGAAACAAAAGAGAGCGGATGACATCATTAGTGGTATGAATGATCCGTTCGACTTTACCGTTCTGTGGAGACGTGTAGGGACACGACATGCGGAAGAGGATGCCATGTGTCGTAAAGAAGGTGCGAGAAGTGGAGTTGTCAAACTCCCGGCCATTGTCGGTTTGGATGGCCTGGATGCGAGCACCGAACTGGGTAGAGACATAGGCAAAAAAGTTAGATAATGTCATGAATGTGTCAGACTTTAGCCGAAAGGGGAATGTCCACAAGTATTGTGAACAATCATCGAGAACAACTAAGTAATATTTGTAACCAGAGACACTAGCAACATGAGATGTCCACAAGTCACAATGAATAAGAGCAAAGTTGTTCGACGCCCTATAGACTGAAGTACCAAAAGGAAGACGAACATGTCATCCTAACTGACACGCATGACATATAGAATCCAAGTTTTTATTACAAGCAGGAATGGCCGAAACAAGCTTGGAAAGGGTTTCGCGACCAGGGTGACCAAGACGACGGTGCCAAAGTGAAGCTGGTGTGGAGCCCGCAACAAGAGAGTGCGCCACGGGAACCTGCAGAGGGTAGAGTGGTCCGGAGCTATTGCACCTGATGGTCACGGTCCCCGTGAGAAGATCCTTCACGGAGCAACCATAAGGGTCAAATTCCACAGAACATTTGTTATCGATAGTGAATTGGCGAACGGAAATAAGATTCTTGATGAGCTGTGGCGAAACAAGAACATTATTTAAAGTAAGAGGGCCATGATATGTCGTGCCGGTCGCGGTGACTGGCAGGAGCGAACCATTACCGAAAACAATAGAGGTGGGAGAGGGATACCGTGGAACAGAAGAGTGAGAGAGGGTACTGTCATGGGATGTCATGTGGGAGGAAGCACCAGTATCGAAATACCAGTCGTTATTCACTGGGGGGGTGAGTGTCATGGTGCTGAAGGTGGAGGCGAGGGAGCTTTGGTCCCAAGCCGGAGCTCCTGCCATGGGCTGGTGCGGTGCTTGAGAGGTCCAGGGCAACAAAGCTTGCTGTTGTGGCTGCAATAGAGGTCCTGTAGGGGTCCCGTAGGGTGGAAAAAGGAGCGGCTGATGCGGATTTTGTTGAGCCATCTGTGAAATTTGTTGGGGCCCCTGGAACGCAAGCATTGCTTGCTGTTGTTGAGGACCCATCCGACCTTGAGGGAGCTAGGCCAGGGGAGGTGTCCGTGTGCCGGGCCACATCTGGATGGACCCGGTCCACGGATTGTAGAAGGAGGGCCACGTCCCGTTGGGCCCAGTGGTTGATCCGGGGTTGGGGGAGGGGCCGCTGCCGGCGGGGGCAGGGAGGCCACCTGAAGGGTTGCAGCCCTTCTGCTTCTTCTTCTTGTTCTGCTTGGGGGCGCCGGTTCGAGGAGTGCCGCCGTCGGTTGGTGCGGGCTGCTGGAATGCAGAGGAGGCCGTAGAGACGAGGGCGATGGGGGGTGCAGCAGGGTGCTGAACCATATTGATCTCTTAAAGAAGAAGTTCATTTCGAACGGTGGCAAAAGAGGGAAAGGGGCGCCCGCGCCGGAGGTGAACACCGATGTCCCTGTAGCGTTCGTTGAGCCCGCGAATTACGTTGAGGACCAAGGTGCGATCGGTCACATGTTAGCCAAGGTCGCCGAGATCGTCGGCCATCTTCTTGAAACGCTTGCAGTACTCGGTGATGGAGAGGTCACCTTGCGCGAAGGCGCGAAACTTGGCGTCAAGGTGTAGAGCGCGGGTCTCCTGATTCCGAAGAAAGTGTCCCTCGATGGCAAGCCAAGCTTCTTGGGCGGTGGCGCAGTGATCAATGACGGCCTCAGCAAGATCAGAAGAGGTCGTGCTGTAGAGCCAAGATTTGACCACGACGTTCATCTGCGTCCAATCATTAAGGGCCGAGGTGGCCTGGTCGCTGTAGACGTTATCTTGCAGCGAATACTTCGTGACGGCGAGGATGAATTGTTCGCGCCATCTTGAGTAGTTGCCGGCTGTGTCGAGGGTGATGGGCACCAGGCTGTGGGCATTCTGGACGGAGACCGCCTGACCGTGGAGATTGAGGATGGCGGCTACTTCATGGAGGGCCATGGCGTTGGAGACGTCCAGGCCATCCGCTGGAGGAGGCGCGATGGGATCAGCCGCGGCGGCGGCGTCAGCCCGAGCTTTGGCTGCTCGTGCTAGAGCAGCACGAATGCACTCGGTGGCGGCGTCACGATCGGATGAAGCAGCAGCAGCTTCTTCTTCGGCGGCCTGGGCTTCATCAAGGGTGGCCTCACGGGCAGCCATGCGGGTGTCGGCGAGACGCCTTGGCTCATCGTCGTCGTTGCGATGGACGAGGTCGGCAGGGTCGACGACAGAGGTGGGGGGAGTCTCGGCCATGCTGATCAGGGGGGCAGCGGAAGGGAGAGAGGTGGGGGAGTCTCGGCCATGCTGATCGGCGGCCGACGGATGTTAGCTAACTTCCGTCTCCTCGCTTCCGTCGGCCTCGGCGTTTTGCCGATGGAAGTTAGCTTCTTCTGTCGGGAAAGTTGCCTGTTTTGTTGTAGTGGGGGGGGACCCGGTCTCTTGATACCATGAAGGAGAATGGCTGGGAATAGAATGTTATTGATGAGGAGCCATGCTTAGGTACATATATAGAGGCAAGGGGATAACTACATATAACTGAATTGCTCTAGTCTAGGAGATAACCCCTTGCCAATAGGATGTAACAGCCCGGCCAGGGGGATAAGGGCTGGCCGAACCCCCCTAGAGTCCACACATAACAGAATATGCTAACAGATTCGACGATCCAAAAGCACATGGATACCTAGAGATAACCCTAGGTGTGACACGAGGCCAATGTCACATTCCGACGATCCTTGATAGTGACAAGGGAGTGTGGAGTCGCCAGACAATTAAACAATATCAAAATATTATTCAATTAACCTAGTTGTGGATAAAAATACCAAACCGGCCAATTTAGGGGCCGGTTAGACCTAAGCTAAAGTGGCGGTCAGACCGGCCAAGATGGGCCGGATAGACCGATGCTAGGCTGCCGGTCAGATCGGTGGTGTGGAGGGTTTGGGCGAAGGCGGCCTCTGATGTGGATTTGCGAGGTGGTCCAAAGGGTAGCCAAAGGGTGATCTCCGGCCTTCTGTCAGTCAGATCGGAGTGAAATCCCCGGTTAGACCGAAGGTGCGAAGAAGGACTTTCCGAGGGGGCTCCTGCGTACCATGCGAAGATAGTCGAAGGGGGGGGGCTCCGGCCTTCGGTCAGTCAGACCGGTGTAGGACCGAAAGTAGCGACCAGAGGGGGGGTGAATGGGCGCCTTAAAAATTCTTTCGAATATATGACCTGTTCCCAACACCCAACGCACCTCAAAAGACTAAGCAACAGAAAATGAACAGATAGCCTAAGTCTAAAGGTATCTAGCCTAGAATCAACTGATGTTAAACAGAGAACTACCAAAGCAGTGCAACTAGGCAGATAAACAAAGTATGTCAGGCCAAACTTCTCAATGAAATGATCTAAGTATATATACAGTGAGATGAGAAGTTACTGTTCAGATTTGTCTCCTGTTCGGAACTTGGCGAAGCCTGCTTCGCCCGTCGAGGTCTGCTTCGGAGGTCGAAGCATGCTTTGGAGGTTAGTTGCGAAGCCTGCCGAAATCTGTTGTGTAAATGTCAAAGGTATGTTGGTCTAGCCTAGTTCGAAGTGGCAGGGAGCGAAGTATGCTTCGAAGCGAAGTACGGAAGTATCGAAGCTAGCTTCGAACCGAGTGCTTCGAAGCATATCCTTCGAACAGAATACTTCGAACGCAACGCACAGACGGACAACCTTCGAACGAAGAAGCGAAGGCTGACACGCGACAGAGAAACCAAAACGAAGCCTACACTCTACCTTCGAACAAACACACCAAGGACCTCCGAAGAAGACAGAAGTAAATACTGAGTGAAGCTCCGTCACGGTGGCTGCGAAGGGGTCTGGGTCGGTCGTCGGGTCGATGTGCACTAGGAGAAGGCAGTAAGTGCGGAGCATGGCTCCGGGTGAAGGTACTCCGAGACAAAGTCCTCGGAGGTGAGGCACTTCGAAGGGTACTCTGGATGGAGTGACTTCGGAGTATGGTGGATCAAGTCCCATGTGGAGGCAAAGTGTTCGAGGTGTGCTCCGGAGGGAGACACTCGAAGGTACCCGACGAAGGTCTCAGAAGTCGAGGTGCATCGAAGGCATGGTCTGGGTGAGGCTCGTCGAGGAGTGTGCTTGGGGAGAGACACTGCGATGAAGTGCTCATGGAATGCTTCGTGCGGAGGCCTTGGACGAAGGAGGGACTTCGAAGGGTGGTACTCCGAAGGAGGGCTTCGGAGTGACGAAGGCTTCGGAGCGAGGCTAGCTCCGGAGCGAGGTTGACTTGTGGTGCTTCGGCCATGCATGGCTTCGGTACACGGACTAACGGAGTTCGAGCTGGGAGTAGCTGTGAAGCCGTGGTGGTCCACTCCGGAGATGGTGGTGCGAAGGCCCAAGGGCTTTGACGGCTTCGGCTCAAAACCGTCACTGTATCGAAGGCTGACTTCGGTGAAGCGAAGGCCGTCAGGCTCAAGGCTTCTCGCCGAAGCTATCGCACCCCTCGTGTGCGAAGGGGGGCTTCAGGAAGGTAAAAGACTGCAAAGGCTGACATTGTCTGCTCTGCAAAAAGCTGACGCTGTCCCCTCTGCAAAGCTGACAAAGAAGCCTCCAGAATAAAGTTGACTACCTTTTGTACCCCTCTGTTCTGTAGAGACAAAACCAATGTAAAACCTAGGGTTAAAGTAGTCAATTCACTTGGGTGAATAGTGGCTATAAATATGGGGGCTGGGTAGGTAACATTTAACACTTTGAGCATTTACTGTTGAGCTCCTGTACTAGCCCCACATACGTTGTATTCATCCAGTGAGTTCTTTTACTGTGTTCCTTGTTCAAGCGGCGAAGCCCTGCTTCTGTGTTATCTTTATGCTTGAGCTTGATTGCATACCTCGCTAGTAGTAGTGCACCGAAGCCTGTCTAGGCGAAGGGTGTTTTGTGCGAAGTGTGTTTTTCAGTGTGCGTTCGCTCTGTGTAACTGGAGGCTAGACCTCGCTGTTTACTAGCGAAGCCCTGATCGAAGCCCGGTTATTTTCCCGTGTTGAACCCCCTAGCGAAGTCTGTTAGTGTGCGTTTAGACCTTCGTAGTACGAAGCCCAGCACCAATTGCTGTCGCTAAGTATTTGGTCGAAGTCCTCAGAGGGTAGTCCACTCTTGCGAAGGGTGAAGTGCGAAGCCTGCTTGAAGCACCCTGTGTGCGGAGCCTGCACTGACTTAGCAGAGTTGTTTTCGGGGTTGTGGGTGGAGCGAAGTCTTCTTGGCTTCGGACTTGTACTCCTTGCGAAGCCTGTGTTCGGAGTTGTTATATACCTCTGAACCAGACCTTCGAATGTTGGTGTTCGAAGCCTGTTCCGCGGTAGACAGAATTAAAACCGAAGGCTGTTTTAGCCCAAGTTTTTTAAAAGCTCCCATTCACCCCCTCCCTCTGGTCGCCGTTTCCGGTCCAACAGTAGGTATAGCATACTCCAAACCCATCCTGCCTCTTGAACTGCTGGATCATCATGCCGAGCTGAGGTTCTCTGGCACTGATCCAACTCTGGATGGAACGGAGGTAAAAGTTCTCATTCTGAGAATCTGCTAGCTCCTCTCTCAAGGAAGCTAGAACCTCCACCTGAGACAAGCAGGTCTCACACTCACTCTGTACTTGAACAGACTTCTCGGCTTTCAGCTTAATCAATTCCATTCTAAGAGACAGGCAGTTCTCACAGACAGTGGGTGGAACTGACAATGTCTCAAGCTCTAGCCTAGTCTGCGCAAGCTCAGCTCTCAACCTCTCCAAATCACCCAATTGTTCATCGCCCTTGGATTTCAGCTCAGCTAAGACAGCTAGATGACATGGGCAATCGACACAGGGTGCGACGATAGTGGCTTGAGCATCTTTCAGCTCCAGCTGAGCACTTTCAAGCTCAGTGGCCAAAGCATCCCTCTCATCAACCCTTTCTGTGTACCTGGACTTCAGAGTCGATAGGTCACACAGAAGCACCTCACACTTAGGTCACTCACTGCTATCACCCAAGCGAGGGGAAGAAGATAGACTCTCAATTCTGCCGTTGGCCACGACAAGCTCACTCTCTAACTCATCTATCCTCTTCTTAGCCCCCCTAAGTAGTTTTTCCCGATATTTCAACTCCTGACGATTGCTCTCAAGTAAATCAACGATTTCGCGCTCGTAGGATGATACCTTGTTGTCGTCGTCGTCGGAGTCGTCGGAGGAGCTCTTTTCTTCCTTATCCCCAAGAGCCATTGAACATAAGCTCTTGCGGGATCTTCGGCGCTGGTGTGAGCGGCTCTTCGGCTTGTCTCCGAAGGCCATGAAGTAGAGACCCGCCGGATCGTCCTTGTCCTTCCCCTCCTGATGGCGATCTCCTCATCGCTTGAGCTCGATGAAGAGGAAGAAGACGTGGACCGCTTGGAGTAGCTCTTCTCCATCTCGGCGAAGAAGGCCTTGTTGCGCTTCTTGTTCTCTCACCGATAGTCCTTCAGGGCCTTCTTGAAGAATCGAGTCTTCGGCTTGCCCTTGTTGAAGGATGAGCGCTCATGCTTGCCGGAGTCGTGGAAGCCACCACCGATGCCCTTCTTGTGACCATTGCGCTTGGGGCAGTCGGCGATGAAGTGTCCTGGATCACCACACTCAAAGCACCCAGATTTTGTGCCGTGTCTTTTGAACATTCGCTTGTCATAGACACGACGCACCCGGTTGTTAAAAAGACACAGATCATCATCTCCCAAAGACTCAAGCTGGTCCTCAGTGATAGACATCAAGGAGAACCCAGCACAGCTCACAGCAGAGGGATCAACAGAAGGTGTAGCAAGGGCCAGGGATTTTGATCCAGAACCAGTGAGATTTGATCTCAGCTGGATATCTACCTCAGTGGCCTTCAGCTTGCTAAACAACTCAGAAATGGTCAAGGTACCGTAAGAAGTGCTCTCAACGATAGAGGATACCTTGATCTCCCAGATCTTTGGGTCCAAGGTATGAAGAACCTTGAGCGCCTGCTCGTGATCTGAGACTAACTGAGCACCCTCAGCCTTGTTGTCCCGAAGCTTGTTAATGATCGATTGAAAGCGACCAAACAAAGCTTCAACAGATTCTCCCGGCTTGTGTGAAGTTCTCATACTCACGCCGGTAGGTCTGATAGAGCCGAGCCTTGACCTGAGCTGTTCCCTCATGGTGTGCCTTGAGGGTAGCTGAGATCTCTCTCGCAGTGGAGAGATGGCTCACACGCTCAAACTCAGTGGGACCTAAACCAGAGAAAAGAATGTTCACAGCCTTACTGTTGCTCAGATGCTGAGCAATGATACCAGCAGTACCATGCTCAGCTACTGGCAATATGACAAACGTGGTGTGAACGCAATTGTCCCAAATGTCCGAACCCTGGCTCATAAGATAGGCTCGCATGCGAGTCTTCCAATAGTTATAGCCATAGGCTTCCAAGGACGAGACCTTGCCAGGAGACGTCATGGTCACTACTGGGGTTTAGAACCGGTTAAGTTATGGAAAAACCCTAACCTCGCTCTGATACCACTTGTAGGACCGAAAGTAGCGACCAAAGGGGGGTGAATGGGCGCCTTAAAAATTCTTTCGAATATATGGCCTGTTCCCAACACCCAACGCACCTCAAAAGACTAAGCAACAGAAAATGAACAGATAGCCCAAGTCTAAAGGTATCTAGCCTAGAATCAACTGATGTTAAACAGAGAACTACCAAAGCAGTGCAACTAGGCAGACAAACAAAGTATTTCAGGCCAAACTTCTCAATGAAATGATCTAAGTATATATACAGTGAGATGAGAAGTTACTGTTCAGATTTGTCTCCTGTTCGGAACATGGCGAAGCCTGCTTCGCCCGTCGAGGTCTGCTTCGGAGGTCGAAGCCTGCTTCGCTGGTCGAAGCCTGCTTCATTGGTCGAAGCCTGCTTCTGAGGTTAGTTGCGAAGCCTGCCGAAGTCTGTTGTGTAAATGTCGAAGGTATGTTGGTCTAGCCTAGTTCGAAGGGGCAGGGAGCGAAGTATGCTTCGAATCGAAGTACGGAAGTATCAAAGCTAGCTTCGAACCGAGTGCTTTGAAGCCTATCCTTCGAACAGAATACTTCGAACGCAACGCATAGACGGACAACCTTCGAACGAAGAAGCGAAGGCTGACACGCGACAGAGAAACCAAAACGAAGCCTACACTCTACCTTCGAACAAACACACCAAGGACCTCCGAAGAAGACGGAAGCAAATACTGAGTGAAGTCTAACAGAGAGACAAGCTTCGAAGCCAACTTCGAAACCTGTCGAAGTATGGACTTCGAAGAGCTCGAGTCGGAGTACCTTCGCACAGACGTTCGAAGTATGAAACGCTGACAGTTTAAAAGGTACTTTGAAGCTAGCAACTCAGGACACAAAACGAAGTTCGAAGTTCAAACAAAGCCTTCGAGTATATCAGATCGAAGCCTGCCTCACGGAGCTGAGTGGCTTCGAACAGAGAGGGTGGCTTCGTCAGAAAACAGTCAGAAAAGTTACTCAGCCCTGTCAACTTCGATCAAAAAGCTGCGCAGAAAAACAAAAGGCTGGTACTAGTGTACTGTTGCAATAGTGTAGTAGTACTACTTGCAACAGCAAGAACTAGTACTACTTGCGTGAAGAACACGCGCAACAGAAGCAACCGAAGCCTTAAAATCCATGAAAAAACTTGTTGTGCGAGTGAAATGAAGCCATTAAAACGCTGCAGTTGCTGCACACGATTTGAGAATAGAAGCTTCACTGCAACAGTAAGAATGAAATAAATGCAAGACAAGAAACAGGGGCAAAATGCCTGGCGGCGCACAAACAAGAGAGAGAGAGTAAGAGACAAAAATGACCCAAAGGAGTATGAATTGATTTCAGCCAAAAGGTGACCTAACCCTAGGGATTGGGGTCCTATTTATAGGCTGCCCAACACTAGGTATATTCCACCAGCCCCTTAGGGTTTTTTACAGACGCAGGAATAAAGGAAAAGACTCTACTGCCCTTAGGAATTTTTTTAGACACGACTGACTGACTGTGGGCCTAGAGATATAGATGACTTATCCGGAAGCTAAGTTTTCGTAGCGACTACGGCTTCTCTTCTGGACAGTCAGATACAAAGCCTCCACCGACTTTGCACCAGGTACCCGGATTGGGCCGGCCCGATTCCGCAGCTCTCTCAGCCCGGCAATTACTCACCACCCGTGTACCTGAGTCAACCCTGGTCAACAGCCCAGTGGGTCTTCTACTGCTTCTAGCCCATGTACCCGGATTGGGCCAGCCCGACTTCGCAGCCTCCTCTGCCCGACAGTCGCTTGCTGCCCATGTACCTGAGTCACACGCGGCCCATGAAACAGCAGATCTCTTTTCTTCTTTAGTCCTCTTTGACTATCGGTAACAATGACTCATCACTTCTGGAGCCATGAGGCCCACGCTATTCAGCATGGCTCCTCAATCTCCCCCTTGATGAGTGCATTGTCAACACTCCTCTTCTTCAGCTCTTCAGTACCTGCGAACAAATGTGGAAACACGAAAACAAAACACAAGAAAAAACAAAGAAGAAGAAAAATAAGGTAAAAGTTTAACCCTAATGACCAAAAGCCGAACAAAAGCAAGAAGTTGTCATTATGGTTAACGAAAACGTAAAAGCTCAAAATGAGTGCGATTTTAGAACAACAAGGATATCAACAGAGTAAGAACTCCCCCTTAAACTCTGATCCCAAATTTTCTCCCCCTTGTTGACAAGGGAACTCATCAAGCACTCAAAAGAGACAAAGATTCCCCCTGAAATGCAACTCCCCCTCAAAATATGCAGTAAATTCAACTGGAGTGCATGTGGAGTGTAGAAAGCATGCTTCTCAAATATGATTGACTGCAATTACAACATCTAACAAGTATAGAAAAAGACATACTGTCTAAGACACATGGCATGATCAGTGAAACAGATGATATCTAGGGAAAGTCATTAGCACGCATTTTTCAGTTTTTGCAAACAAAAGCATCACCACATTTTCCAGTAAACAAGCAAGGTAAAGCATGAGATGCAAAAGCTAACTGATATTTACCAAGATAAGCATTGTCCAAAACAAAGTGCTTCAGCAAACTTGTTATCATTTCAATGTTCAAGCTTTTTCTTTTCTCTTTTTCATTAATGCCAGGGGTTATTTGCGTGTTAAAACCTCACGCTGACCGACCAAGTCAAGCCTAGACCAAAACTGGACCATCAGAAGCTTAAGACATTGATCTTGGCATACACTACAGTGTCCTAGTTCATACCAAAGTGCTATGGTATGCAGTCCAGAATAACGCAATGCGACAAGACAAACCCACCTGGATCTTTTCAATTTTAAGCATAAAAAGGCATGGAATCTTCATTTTTCTGGTTTTTCATTATTTTATAGCACATTTTCCATGTTCAAAAGCATAGAGATGTCCAAGTTGCGTATTTGCATCTAAGTAAGGAGCGAGCTACAAGGTATGTATCAAATAGCAAAAACATTCAGCCTACACATGCTAGTTACCAGAAGCAATGGTGATCAATTTTCAAGTTTTAAAGCATAAAAGCCATGCATGTGACAGATATCAGACATATCAAGTGAACTGAATCAAAACATGATCATTGACAAATACTCCAAAAGCATGTACAAGCTAGAATAAGTAAAACAGTTCAATCATATAACAGAAGCAGCTCTAAAGTGTGATATGTGAATATGCAAGGTATGAACACACACAAACAGACTCAAGAAAAGAGTAAAGAAGAAAGAAAACTAACGCAAAATATCCTAGAAAGGATACACAACACTCAAATCCCCTCGTAAACGCTCAAATGTAGACTGATCTAGGGGTTTGGTGAAAATATCAGCCAACTGATGATGGGTATCAACATGAACAAGGTCAATGACACCTTTCACATATTGATCCCGCAGAAAGTGAAAGCGCACATCAATGTGTTTGGTTTTTGAATGAAGACATGGGTTTTTCCCTACACTAATTGCACTAGTGCTGTCGCAAAACAAGGGAACTCTGGTAGGAAAGAACAACCCAAAATCTCGCAGAGTGGAAATCATCCAAACCAACTATGAGCAGCAGCTAGCAGCAGCTACGTACTCATCCTCTGTGGTCGAAAGAGCAACTCCAGATTGCTTTCGAGAAGACCAAGAGACAAGATAAGAACCAAGAAACTGGCAAGTACCGGAAGTCGACTTGCGATCCAACCGGCACCCACCAAAGTCGGCATCCGAAAATCCAGATAAATCGAGAGAAGATGATGCTTAATAGAAAAGACCAAGATCAGGCGCATAAGTAAGATACCTAAAAATGCACTTGACAGCCTGCCGATGAGACGCACGAGCTGAAGACTGAAGCGCGCGCACAGCCCCACGACAAACTGAATGTCCGGTCTTGTCGCCGTTAAGTACAGCAGTGAGCCGATCATCCCTCGAAACTCCCTTTTATTGACCTTGACGCCGCTCTCATCCTTGTCCAGACCCCCAGAAGTGCCCATCGGGGTCATCTGCGGCTTCAATTCACCACCAAAGTCAAATTTCTTAAGCATATCACGAGTGTACTTACCTTGGTGGATGAAGGTGTCGTCCTTGGTCTGCTTGATCTGGAGCCCTAGGAAGTACTTGAGCTCACCCATGAGGCTCATCTCAAACTCACTGTGCATCTGCTCAGAAAACTTGGACACAGGATCATTAGTAGTACCGCCAAAAATAATATCGTCCACGTAAATCTGAGCAACTAAAAAATCTGAAGCATCTCTGAGCAAGAAAAGAGTTTTGTCCACCGAACCCATCACGAAGCCCTTCCCCAACAGAAATTGCTTCAACCGGTCATACCAAGCCCTGGGTGCTTGCTTCAACCCGTATAAAGCTTTTTGCAACTTAAAAACATGTCGAGGAAACTTAGGGTTCTCAAAACCGGGGGGTTGCCTAACATAAACCTCCTCTTCTATGTACCCGTTCAGAAAAGCACTCTTGACATCCATTTGAAAAAGCGTAAAACCCTTCGAAACGGCAAAAGCTAGAAGAATACGAATGGATTCAAGATGGGCAACAGGAGTGAAAGTTTCTTCAAAATCAATACCCTCTTTTTGGCAAAAACCCTGGGCAACTAGTCGAGCTTTGTTGCGCACCACAACCCCATCTTCACCTTGTTTGTTCTTAAATACCCACTTGGTGCCTATGGGGTTGCATCCTGGTGGCGGCTCAACTAATGTCCAAACCTGATTGCGGACAAAGTTCTCAAGCTCTTCTTGCATAGCATTAATCCAATTTGAATCAGAAAGAGCATGAGAAACATCTCTAGGCTCAAAAGATGCAACAAATGCAGATTCAGCAAACACAGCAAGAGAGGTAGAAGAACGCAAAGTTCTCTCAGTCAAATCACCTATGATGAGCCCTGGTGATCTGAAGTCACCTCACCGGAGTCAGCAGCTGGCACCTCTGGACTCGACTGAGGGGGCTCGATCGTAGTGGAAGAAGTGATCAGAGGTCCACCCTCATCCTCAGTCGAAGTCTCAGAAGGTGTGGGCTCTACAGGGGGTGCAGAAGGCCCACCCTCATCAGCAGCTGGAGTATCCTCATCTTCCTTGAAGATGGACTCTCCGAGCTAATCATCACCAGAAAGCTCAAAAGAAGGAGTTAAAGAAGGCAAGGACTCATCAAAAGAAACTTCGCAAGTCTCGACAAGCTGCTGGGTTTCGAGTTTCCAAACACGGAAACCTCGAGAATGCAATGCATAGCCAAGAAAAACACCATCCCAACAACGAGACTCAAACTTGTCCAAATGCCCTCCCTTCTTGAGCACAAAGCACATGCAGCCAAACGCTCGCAAGTGACTCACCTTGGGCTGTCTCCCAAACGACAACTCATACGAAGTCTTACCTAAGTAAGCTCGAAGAAAAATGCGGTTGGCCAGATAGCAAGCCGTGTTCATGGCTTCGGCCCAAAAACGCCTAGGAGTCCTGTGCTCATCGAGCATCGTCCTGGCCATCTCGACTAGCGTGCGGTTCTTTCGTTCCACAACGCCATTCTGTGGGGGAGTGTAAGGAGAAGAAAACTGATGGTCAAGACCCTGATCACTACAGAAGCTAACGAACTGAGAGTTCTTGAAAAGTTTCATCCTTAGACTCCAAAAATCAGGTCATGAACAAATTGAAAAGTTTCATCCTTAGACTCCAAAAAGAAAACCCACGAGTATCGAGAGAAGTCGTCAACAATCACAAGAGCATACCACTTCCCACCGATTGAACGTACCCGAGCAGGACCAACAGTGTCCAAGTGTAAAAGCTCGCCCGGATACGAAGTCATCACCTGAGTCACAAGTGAGTGAGAAGCGGCAACCATTTTCCCATGATGACAGGGATGACAAACTAGATCCTTTTCCATCTTAAGCTTGGGCAATCCTCGGATGAGGTCCATAGAGCTTAACCTGACTAGCAGATCAAAACTCAAATGACCTAACCTCCAATGCCACTTCCAGAGCTCAGAAGAGGATCCAGCAATCAAACAACGAGAAGGGCCAAAATAACTAGAGAAGTCAATTCGAAAAACTTTACCGAATGGTAAAATCTGGCAAATCAAAGACCCTCTAGAATCTAATACAGAAGAACTGCCCTTCTTAAAACGCACTTCCAAACCATCCTCAAGAAGTTGCGAAACAGAGATCAAATTGAAGTTCAAATTCTTAACCAAAGCAACATTCTTCAAAGAGAAATGATCTGAAATGCGAATAGAGCCTATGCCACTTACCTTCCCTTGACCACCGTTCCCGAATGTGATGTACTCTTTGGAGCTCGGGGGAGAGAGACTGGAGAACCATCTGCGATGTCCCGTCATGTGACGAGAGCATCTTGAGTCCATAATCCAAACGTCCTCTAGTCCCCGATCCTGCACAATCAGTGGCTGTAAGTGGGAGCAAATGGTCCGACACCAGGTTTAGCAAAAGAGCTAAACCAGTGTCGAGCCATCTGCTCAAAAGACGGAAAGCAGAAATCATCATGAGAGTTTGGACCAAAACGCGGCTCAAAGCGTGGTCCTTGGTTCTGCCTAAACCTGCGGCCACGAGGTCTAGAACCGTAGCCAACACTGCCAACTAGAGCACGGGCAAGAAGGCTGTCTCCTCTACCACCACCTACACGACGCGGCCTAGCCTCCAGCCTCTCCCCGCGTCGAGGAACACGCAGTCTACCACCCTGCTGGTAGAACTGCTCCTGACCACCATAAGCTCTCTCTGCTCTCTCAACCCTCTTCCTCCTGAAGCAAAACTCCGCAAGATGCCCATCTCTCTGACAGTACTCACAATGATAGGTGGGCTTCTTGGGATGTGGTTGAGGTTTGGGGTTCTTGAGCTTAGTGGTGTTAGGTGTTGTCTTCTTGGGCTGAGAAGGTCCAGGAAGAGAGTCTAGAGAAGAGTGGAGTTGTTTGGGCTTTGGAACCCAGATAGGCTTCTTAGGTGGAGCTTTGGGTGGTTCATGAATCACTCCATCCTTTGGCTGACAAGCCTGGGAGGACTCAGTGAAGTGAGTCTTGGGATACATCTGCTCTGGAGTCATTTTACTCCACTCCACTGCCCGACTAATGGCACTCTCAAAGTCAGCCTTGGTGTAGGTGAGAAACCAAGGGTTGGTTTCGGTGTCTGTGATGAGTGTGTCTGTCGGAGGGGTCCGATAGTACACGATGATAGGGTTCGTACCGAAGGTCTCGGTACTTTGGGTGGTACACCGGAGTGTGTGCCGAAGATTGCTAACCCGAAGAGGTCTCCGGAGTACTGGATACACTTGTCTGTTTGTCTGTGGTGCGCAGGGGACCTCGGAGGCGACGGACAGTTCGTAGCAGGTGAACCTGGGTCAAGCGGGAGGCTTGATGCCAGGGGAGCAGGGAGCTCCATCACGGTGGCTGCGAAGGGGTCTGGGTCGGTCCTCGGGTCGAGGTGCACCAGGAGAAGGCAGTAAGTGCGGAGCGTCGCTCCGGGTGAAGGTACTTCGAGACAAAGTCCTCGGAGGTGAGGCACTTCGAAGGGTACTCCGGATGGAGTGACTTCGGAGTATGGTGGATCAAGTCCTCTGTGGAGGCAAAGTGTTCGAGGTGTGCTCCGGAGGGAGACACTCGAAGGTACCCGACGAAGGTCTCAGAAGTCGAGGTGCATTGAAGGCATGGTCCGGGTGAGGCTCGTCGAGGAGTGTGCTCGGGGAGAGACACTGCGACGAAGTGCTCATGGAATGCTTCGTGCGGAGGCCTTGCACGAAGGAGGGACTTCGAAGGGTGGTACTCCGAAGGAGGGCTTCGGAGTGACGAAGGCTTCGGAGAGAGGCTAGCTCCGGAGCGAGGTTGACTTGTGGTGCTTCGGCCATGCATGGCTTCGGTACACGGACTAACAGAGTTCGAGCTGGGAGTAGCTGCGAAGCCATGGTGGTCCACTCCGGAGGTGGTGGTGCGAAGGCCCAAGGTCTTTGACGGCTTCGGCTCAAAACTGTCACTGTATCGAAGGCTGACTTCGGTGAAGTGAAGGCCGTCAGGCTCAAGGCTTCTCGCCGAAGCTATCGCACCCCTCGCGTGCGAAGGGGGGCTTCAGGAAGGTCAAAGACCGCAAAGGCTAACATTGTCTGCTCTGCAAATAGCTGACGCTGTCCCCTCTGCAAAGCTGACAGAGAAGCCTCCAGAATAAAGTTGACGACCTTTTGTACCCCTCTGTTCTGTAGAGACAAAACCAATGTAAACCCTAGGGGTAAAGTAGTAAATTCACTTGGGTGAATAGTGGCTATAAATATGGGGGCTGGGTAGGTAACATTTAACACTTTGAGCATTTACTGTTGAGCTCCTGTACTAGCCCCACATACGTTGTATTCATCCAGTGAGTTCTTTTACTGTGTTCCTTGTTCAAGCGGCGAAGCCCTGCTTCTGTGTTATCTTTCTGCTTGAGCTTGATTGCATACCTCGCTAGTAGTAGTGCACCGAAGCCTGTCTAGGCGAAGGGTGTTTTGTGCGAAGTGTGTTTTTCAGTGTGCGTTCGCTCTGTGTAACTGGAGGCTTGACCTCGCTGTTTACTAGCGAAGCCCTGATCGAAGCCCAGTTCTTTTCCTGTGTTGAACCCCCTAGCGAAGTCTGTTAGTGTGCGTTTAGACCTTCGTAGTACGAAGCCCAGCACCAGTTGCTGTCGCTAAGTATTTGATCGAAGTCCTCAGAGGGTAGTCCACTCTTGCGAAGGGTGAAGTGCGAAGCCTGCTTGAAGCACCCTGTGTGCGGAGCCTGCACTGACTTAGCAGAGTTGTTTTCGGGGTTGTGGGTGGAGCGAAGTCTTCTTGGCTTCGGACTTGTACTCCTTGCGAAGCCTGTGTTCGGAGTTGTTATATACCTCCGAACCAGACCTTCGAAGGTTGGTGTTCGAAGCCTGTTCCGCAGTAGACAAAATTAAAACCGAAGGCTATTTTAGCCCAAGTTTTTTTAAAAGCTCCCATTCACCCCCCCTCTGGTCACTGTTTCCGGTCCAACAATTGGTATCAGAGCGGGTTAAGATCACCAGTTGACCTTAACCGGTTTTGTGATCTGTTGGCGACATGGACAGAGCTAGTAAAATTCCTCTATTCGATGGGACTGACTTTGCATACTGGAAGGTGCGCATGGAGGCTTACTTGCTAAGCCAAGGAAATGCAATTTGGGAGATTGTGGACTCACAATACTCCATCCCTGAGACTCGCACCTCTCAGACAGAGAAAGATCAGTATAATGCCAACTCCAAGGCTAGGAACATAATGTTCATTGGTTTGAGCCGGAGTGAGTTTGATAGGGTGCAACACCTTAGGACTGCTAGGGAAATTTGGACCACTCTCACTATTTTTCATGAGGGCTCTACACAGATCAAGGCCAGGCACCAAAGCACATATAATCAACAGTATCAGCTGTTTGTGCAGGCACCTGGTGAATCTATAGATGCCATGTTTACTCGCTTTGATGCGATAGTGAGTAACTTGCGGTCCAACGGGACGCTTGCTTACAATGATCATGATAGGGCTATCAAGCTTCTCTATGCTCTTGACCATAGCATATGGGAAGTGAAGATATCCAGCATTGAGGAGTCCGCAGGTTATGACACATTGACCTGTGATGAGCTCTTCAGCAAGCTGAAGTCCATAGAGATTGCCAAGGCATCTCTTGCAGTGCACAGAAACTCTTTGCCATAGCCGTTGGCATTGGTTTCTAGCACTAGTCGTGGCACCACTGCAGAACTGAGCACATCTGGCACTTGTGTGCTTGCAGATGGTTTTGCTTTGTCCTCCCTGGTCTCAGTCACAAAGGAGCAGGTGGACACTCTAGATGATGATGAGCTTGCTCTCATAGCCAGAAGGTTCACCCATTTTAATCATGAAAGACGGGATCAGAGGAGAAGTGGTTTTTGTGGTTGCTTTGAATGTGGCGACACTTCTCATATTAAAGCCAATTGCCCTAAGCTCAAGAAGAGAGATGAGAGTGAGCGCCCCAAATACCACAAGACAGAGAGGAAACCCTTCGTGAAGGGCAAGCGCAGCAAGGTGGCTAAGAGAGTAGCCAAAGCCGCGTCCAAAGCATTTGTTGCTGCTCTCAGCGACATCGACACTTCCTCAACTGAGGAGTCGAGCTCTGAGGATGAAGAGTCCCCAAGGAAGGAGGACAAAAAGGACAAGAAGGGACGAGACTTCATCGGCCTTTGCTTCATGGCCGACAGCGATCACAGCGGCGATGAGATTGACTCATCTGAGGTACCTCTATCATCTGACCAGCTATTAATTAAATTAGATGAGCTGAATGAAGTAGTTCTCGGTCAGGATAGATTACTTGTGCATGCCGCTAGAGAAAGAAAAGACCTTAGACTTAGGCTAGAATCTGTTTCTACTAAATATGCCATGCTTAAGTCTAAAGTTAATGATGCTGAATGTGAATCTTGTACTGTAGTCATGGGTGAGCTTGCTCAGTTGTGTTCTGTACATGCTCAAAATCTTTCTGAGCTTGAGACTGCATGGAAGCAGCTTTTGGTGGTGGATTCTAGACCTCATGATAATATTGAATGCATGAACTGTTCTTTATTGTGCGAGAGCATTAATTTACGTGATAAACATGTTCATGATTTAGAGGATAGATTGGAGAGGGCCGGTAGTTCTAAGGATGTGCAGCCTGTTTGTGACACGTGCATTACCCTTAAGGACCAGCTAGGCACTGTTAGAGAGCGAGCTGAGAACCTCATGTCTAAAAATGAATACCTTCTTTCCGTGGTTAATAAATGCACTGAGGGAAAGGGTAGGATGGATTTGCTCTTGGCCTAGACCAAGATGTGTGCTGACAGAGCAGGGTTAGCTCTAGGTTTGGGTTTTGAGAAGATTCCTTCAGAGAATGGAAACAAAACTGTTTTTACCTCTCCCACTACCCTAGAGAAAGAGAGAGCTCTGTTAGACACCCCATCAGCCAAAAAGCATACCCGACCACCAAAGAAAACCACTCCTCCTGCCAAGAAAAATCCTCCCAAGAAAACCACTCAGCAGAAGCCCAAGGAGACTGTGAGAGTTGCTCCTAAGACCCATGAGAGTGCCCCCAGGAGAGTTTTTCATTGTTCCTATTGTCAGCAGGCGGGTCATTTGGTTGCGTTCTGTTTTCGTCGCATCAAGGATGAGCGACGCTCTCAAGCGATGAGTTACCAGGACATGCATTACCCATCTTTAGGTATGCATGAGTCTGATTTTTACTATCGTCCTGCTTTTGAGGCTCCTCGTACTTCACGAAGAGGTTTTGCTCCTCGAGGTGTTCACCATGTCCCATATGGTGGTAGACACCGGGCGAGTAGCTTTGTACCTCGTCAGAGTAGGAGACCTCGACATGTTGTTCGATCACAGCATGTAGGTAGACCTCGCACTTTGCATCATTCAGATTATCATGTGCGTAGACCGTCTACTTTTACTGTGCCTACTACTCGTGTCACTCAGTGCTGGATGCCTCGTCATTTTTTCACTCACCCCAGCACTGAGTGATCGAGATTTTCCTATCATGTGTAGGCGGCAGATCGAGGCTTGGAGGGCACGTGGATCATGGACTCCGGTTGTTCGCGCCATATGACTGGAGATGAAGCATGGTTCTCCAGCCTCACCACAACCAAGCAAAGGGAACATATCACCTTCGGCAACAATCGAAGGAGTAGAGTGAAAGGTAATGGTGTGGTAAGAATTAATTCAAACTTCACTCTCAAAGATGTGGCTTTGGTTGAAAACCTGGGATACAATTTGCTGTCTGTATCTCAGTTGCTTGATGAGGGCTTCGAAGTGCGATTTCATCGTGATACTTCGCAAGTGCTCAATTTTGATGGCGTTGTGGTGTGTAAGATCTTTAGAGTTGGGAGAGTTTTTGGAGCTTATTTTTCAGAATCATCTGGTTCTTCTCATTGTCTTGTTGCACATTCTACTTCTGAGCTTTGGAAGTGGCATAGGAGACTAGGACATATGAGATTTGAGTTGCTCGCTCGTCTAAGTGCCCTAAGCCTGATCCGAGGATTGCCCAAGCTAAAGTTTGAGAAGAATTTAGTTTGCGCTCCTTGTCGACATGGAAAAATGATTGTCGCTTCGCATTCGCCAGTCACCACAGTAATGACTGAACAACCCGGAGAACTTCTCCATATGGACACTATAGGTCCTTCTCGGGTTAGTTCTTTAGGCGGCAAGTGGTATGTATTAGTCATTGTCGACGATTTCTCTCGTTACTCTTGGGTCTTCTTTCTTGCCAGCAAGGATGAAGTGTTTTCACACTTTCGGGGGGTGAATGGGCGCCTTAAAAATTCTTTCGAATCAATGGCCTGCTCCCAATACCCAATGCACCTCAAAAGACTAAGCAGCAGAAAAATAAACAGATATCCTAAGTCTAAAGGTATCTAGCCTAGAAGCACCTGATGACAAACAGAGAACTATCAAGGCAGTGCTAATAGACAGGTAAACAGTATATGCAAGACTAGGCAAGACAAACTTCTCAGCAAAGCAATCTCGGTGCACTATGAGAGAGAAGAGAAGTTACCTGTTCAAATCTGTCTCCAGTTCGTAACTCGGTGAAGCCTGCTTCGCAGGTCGAAGCCTGCTTCGCTGGCCGAAGTCTACTTCGCTGGTTGAAGTCTAGTTCGGAGGTGGTAGTCGAAGTCTGTCGAAGGTGTTGTGAAAATGCCGGAGGTAGGAATCGAAGTGTGTCTCGAAGCGAAGTATGAGAAAGTCGGAGCCTGCTTCGAAGTATGTACTTCGAAGGCAAGACTTTGACCACAACTTCGAACCAAGCACTTCGAAGCCAAACCTTCGAACAAAGAACCTTCGAACGCAACACATAGACGAACAAACTTCGAACAAAGAAGCGAAGCCTGTCACACGATAGAGGCACCAAATTCGAAGCCTACACTCTACCTTCGAAAAGAGCAAGCTTCGAAAAGAGAAGCGAAGTATGACACGCGACAAAGAAACCAAAGTGAAGCCTAACAGAACAACAAGCTTCGAAGCCAACTTCGAAACCTATCAAAGTGTGGACTTTGAAGAGCTCGAGGCGGAGTACCTTCGCACCATCATTCGAAGTATGCGACACTGTCCGTTCAAAAAAGTACTTCGCAACTAGCAGCTTAGGACACAGAACGAAGTTCGAAGTTCGAACGAAGCCTTCGAGAAAGTCAGATCGAAGCCTGCCTCACGGAGCTGAGGGGCTTCGAACAGATTGGATGGCTTCGCCAGAAAACAGACAGAAAAGTTGCTAGGGCCTGTCTACTTCGATCAAAAAGTTGCGCAGTAGAAAGTAAAAAGCTGGCACAGAGTACTGTTGCTACAATAGTAGTACTACTTGCAACAGCAAGAACTAGTACTCCCAGCACGAAGAACACAGCCAATAGAGTACCCAACAGTGAATAGAAATTGCACACGATACACAAAGATTTAGATCCACAAAACTAAATGCACACCTCGCACTCAACAAAGAACCAAAATCTCACTGCATTAATGAAGAACAAAATGAATGCAGGCAGGAAACAAGCCCCTGGCGGCGCACAGAAACAGGAAGGAGAGAGAGTGTGCAGGAAACAAAAGATGACCCAAGGAATGATGGAAAAAGTGATTTCTAGTAGAGTAGTCCAAACCCTAGGGATTGGGGCCCTATTTATAGGCTGCCCAACACTAGGAATATTCTACCAGCCCCTTAGGGTTTTTACAGATGCAAGAATAAAGGAAAAGACTCTACTGCCCTTAGATATTTTTACAGACACGACTGACTAACTGTGGGCCTAGAGATACAGATGACTTATCCGGAAGCTAAGTTTTCGTAGCGACTACGGCTTCTCTTCTGGAAAGTCGGATACAAGATCAACGATTGTCAGTTTTGCGCCGAAACTGACAAAGCCTCCACCGACTTTGCACCAGGTACCCGGATTGGGCCGGCCCGACTCTGCAGCTCTCTCAGCCCGGCAATCACTCACCGCCCGTGTACCTGAGTCAATCCTGGTCAACATCCCAGTGGGTCTTCTACTGCTTCTGGCCCATGTACCCGGATTGGGCCAGCCCGACTTCGCAACCTCCTCTGCCCGACAGTCGCTCGCTGCCCATGTACCTGAGTCACACGCGGCACATGAAACAGCAGATCTCTTCTTCTTTTGTCCTCTTTGACTATCGTTGACAATGACTCATCACTTTCTGGAGCCATAAGGCCCACGCTATTCAGCATGGCTCCTCACCTAGTGCATTAAAATTCATTCGAAGTGATAATGGCACTGAGTTCAAAAATAATCTCTTTGTTGACTTTTGCATGGATCATGGCATAGAACATCAATTCTCTGCTCCACGGGTTCCTCAACAAAACGGCATTGTTGAGAGGAAGAACCGCACTTTGGTTGAGATGGCTAGGACGATGCTTGATGAGCATAGGACTCCTAGAAAATTCTGGGCTGAGGCCATGAACACTACATGTTACATCTCAAACCGAATCTTCTTGCGCTCAATTTTAAACTTGACATCTTATGAGCTATGTTTTGGGAGACAGCCCAAGGTTACTCATCTTCGAGTTTTTGGCTGTCGGTGCTTTATCCTAAAACGTGGTAACTTGGATAAATTTGAGTCGCGATCTTCTAACGGGATCTTTTTGGGTTACACTACACATGGTCATTCTTATCGTGTTTATAACTTGGAAACTAACACTGTCATTGAGTCATGTGATGTGATTTTTGATGAATCAACCCCCTCTGTTAGTTCTGCATTTGAACAGGCAAATGAACACGACATGGAACAGACCATCTTCGAAGAAGAAGATCCCGGAGATTTCGAGGATGAACCCCTACTACCCTCGACATCAACCCACGAAGCCAACCCCGCTTCGACTACTTCGGCACAAGGTCCCAAAGCAACTACCTCAACATCGGTCATCTTGGACCACTCCAACGCACAAGTTGAGGGGGAGACTGCATCCCACTGCGAGGCTCCACATCATGTTCAAAGGATGCACCCTCCAGAGCAGATCATTGGTGAGCTTGATCAAAGGGTAACTTGTTCATATGCTCATTTCACTAATTCTGCTTTTGTTGCTTCTTTCGAGCCTTTAGATGTTAGTCATGCACTTTCTGATTCTAGTTGGATCAATGCCATGCATGAGGAACTTGAAAATTTTGAGAGAAACCAAGTCTGGTCATTAGTTGATCCTCCACCAAATGTTCATTTCATTGGAACAAAATGGATTTTCAAAAACAAACAAGGGGAGGATGGGACTATAATTAGAAACAAGGCTAGACTTGTGGCTCAGGGTTATTCTCAACTAGAAGGGATTGATTTTACTGAAACTTTTGCACCTGTTGCTCGCCTTGAGGCCATTAGGATTTTTCTTGCCTTTGCAACATCCCGGGGATTCAAACTCTATCAAATGGATGTCAAAAGTGGTTTTCTTAATGGCTTCATAGGTGAAGATGTTTATGTAAAACAACCCCCTAGTTTTGAAAACCCCAAATACCCACATAAAGTCCTTAAACTTCATAAGGCTCTTTATGGACTCAAGCAGGCCCCTCGGGCTTGCTATGATAGGCTTAAGTCTTTTCTGCTTGAGCGGGGGTATTTGATGGGCTCTGTTGATAAAACCCTGTTCACTCTCAAGCATGGCAAAGATTTCCTTCTAGTGTAGATTTATGTTGATGATATCATCTTTGGTGGCTCTTCTCATGCTTTGGTTGCCGAGTTTGCAGATGCCATGAGCAGGGAATTCGAGATGTCCATGATGGGTGAGCTTACATTTTTCCTTGGTTTGCAAATCAAGCAAAGCAAACAAGGTACTTTCGTCCACCAGACGAAGTACACCAAGGACCTGCTCAAGAAGTTTGACATGGCAGATGAGAAGCCCCTCGCCACTCCAATGGCTACATCTGTAGCATTGGATCCTGACGAAGATGGAGAAGCCGTAGATCAGAAGGAGTTCCGAAGCATGATCGGCTCCCTCCTCTACTTGACTGCTACGAGACCGGACATACACTTCGCAGTGTGTCTGTGCGCTCGTTTTCAGGCTTCACCACGAGCTTCGCACCGCCAAGCGGTAAAACGCATCCTAAGGTATCTCAAAGATACCCTTGAATTTGGCATATGGTATTCAGCGTCTTCATCTTTATGTCTTCGAGGTTATTCCGATGCGGATTTTGCTTGGTGTAGGATTGATAGGAAGAGTACCTCTGGTACTTGTCATTTTCTGGGTACCTCACTGGTTTGCTAGTCTTCCCGCAAACAGTCTAGTGTTGCACAATCGACGGCTGAGGCCGAATATGTTGCTGCAGCTAGCTGTTGCTCTCAGATTTTGTGGATGGCTTCCACTTTGCGGGATTTCGGGTTAGATTATAAGAGTGTTCCACTTTTCTGTGATAACACTAGTGCTATTTGTATTGCAAACAACCCGGTTCAGCACTCCAGAACCAAACACATTGATGTGCGATATCATTTTCTCAGAGATCACAATGAGAAGGGTGATATTGAACTTCAATATGTTGATACCCAACACCAGCTAGCCGATATTTTCAAGAAACCCCTCTATGCTTCTCGATTTGCCTACTTGCGTGGGGAACTTGGCATTTGTCACCCTTACGGCATTTTGTGAGGGGGAGCTGTTTTTAACTATTGTGCATATGCTCATCATGTGTGAAATTGCATTTACATCTTTTGCATTTATATGCCTGATTATAATTCATTAAATCGTGTCAGCTCAGCTCTTTTTAATTTATCTAAAATATTAATGTGCATGATGTTTTCTTTCCAAACTCAAATCATGCTCACTGCTCAATCTTGTATCTAGCATGTATAGGCAGGACTACTTTAGCTATCTTTTATCTGCTTGATAGCAAGACACTTTTCTATGGATGCTAAACATTGCAACTTAAAAAATTGTTCTCCATCTTCATGGATATTCATAAAATGCTAAACAATTTGTTCACTTAATCACAATTCCAAAAATCCATGATTTGCATGCTTCAAAGTAAAAGATCCAGGTGGGTTTGTTTTGTCGCACTACTCTATTCTAGACTGCTTACCATTGCACATTGGTCTGAACTAGAATGGTGTAGTGTTTGCCAAAATCATTGCCTTAAGCTTCTGATGGCTTTCATGCCTAGGCTTGGCCTGATTGGATAGTATAAGGAGGACAAACAAATAACCCCTGACATTATGAAAAAGAACAACAAAATTCATTGAACATCAAGTTTGCTTTCATAGCTCCATTCGAACTGGACTTGTTTATCTAGAGTAGAAATTGACTAGCTTCGCGCAGTCCTTGCTTCTACTTGTCTAGTTTCCTTGACTAAGTGGTGATGCTTTTTATTTCAAAAATGCTAAAGTCACATGATGTCATCATGTTTTTAGAGAATGTTAAATTGAGCTGAGCCCATGATCATTGGTATTACTGTTGGCATATTTTTGCTTTATATGTCTTTGCAATTCTGCTCATTTCCAAGCAATACATCTTTTTAAATGCTCCTTGATGCTTGCATTGCAAAAGGGGGAGAAATTTGAGTTCTCTATTGGAAAAAGTATAATTTTCACAGGGGGAGATTTGTCGAAGGGGCTTCCGAAGGGGCTGTTACTCTTTTGAAAAGGGGGAAGAAAATTCTTGAACTTGTGTGCTAAAAAATCTTTTAATTTTTCTTGAACTTGAATTTGGTTGTCAATGCACTCATCAAGGGGGAGATTGAGAAACCAAGGGTTGGTTTCGATGTCTGTGATGAGTGATTGACAGGCTTTTACCCTCTGGTTCGAAGGGGTACCTCCGAAGGGGGTTCAGAGGTTGGAACTCCGAAGGTGTTCGGAGGCTGTTTTCACCGAAGGGTTCGGTGGTTTGGTTGCTGCAGCTGTTGCAGCGGAGTGTGCCTGTCGGAGGGGTCCGACAGTACACGATGACAGGGTTCATACCGAAGGTCTCGGTATTTTGGGCGGTACACCGGAGTGTGTGCCGAAGATTGCTAACCCGGAGAGGTCTCCGGAGTACTGGATACACTTGTCTATTTGTCTATGGTGCGCAGGGGACCTCGGAGGCGACGGACGGTTCGTAGTAGGTGAACCTGGGTCAAGCGGGAGGCTTGATGCCACGGGAGCAGGGAGCTCCGTCACGGTGGCTGCGAAGGGGTCTCGGTCGGTCGTCGGGTCGATGTGCACTAGGAGAAGGCAGTAAGTGCGGAGCATGGCTCCGGGTGAAGGTACTCCGAGACAAAGTCCTCGGAGGTGAGGCACTTCGAAGGGTACTCCGGATGGAGTGACTTCGGAGTATGGTGGATCAAGTCCCATGTGGAGGCAAAGTGTTCGAGGTGTGCTCCGGAGGGAGACACTCGAAGGTACCCGACGAAGGTCTCAGAAGTCGAGGTGCATCGAAGGCATGGTCTGGGTGAGGCTCGTCGAGGAGTGTGCTTGGGGAGAGACACTGCGATGAAGTGCTCATGGAATGCTTCGTGCGGAGGCCTTGGACGAAGGAGGGACTTCGAAGGGTGGTACTCCGAAGGAGGGCTTCGGAGTGACGAAGGCTTCGGAGCGAGGCTAGCTCCGGAGCGAGGTTGACTTGTGGTGCTTCGGCCATGCATGGCTTCGGTACACGGACTAACGGAGTTCGAGCTGGGAGTAGCTGTGAAGCCGTGGTGGTCCACTCCGGAGATGGTGGTGCGAAGGCCCAAGGGCTTTGACGGCTTCGGCTCAAAACCGTCACTGTATCGAAGGCTGACTTCGGTGAAGCGAATGCCGTCAGGCTCAAGGCTTCTCGCCGAAGCTATCGCACCCCTCGTGTGCGAAGGGGGGCTTCAGGAAGGTAAAAGACTGCAAAGGCTGACATTGTCTGCTCTGCAAAAAGCTGACGCTGTCCCCTCTGCAAAGCTGACAAAGAAGCCTCCAGAATAAAGTTGACTACCTTTTGTACCCCTCTGTTCTGTAGAGACAAAACCAATGTAAAACCTAGGGTTAAAGTAGTCAATTCACTTGGGTGAATAGTGGCTATAAATATGGGGGCTGGGTAGGTAACATTTAACACTTTGAGCATTTACTGTTGAGCTCCTGTACTAGCCCCACATACGTTGTATTCATCCAGTGAGTTCTTTTACTGTGTTCCTTGTTCAAGCGGCGAAGCCCTGCTTCTGTGTTATCTTTATGCTTGAGCTTGATTGCATACCTCGCTAGTAGTAGTGCACCGAAGCCTGTCTAGGCGAAGGGTGTTTTGTGCGAAGTGTGTTTTTCAGTGTGCGTTCGCTCTGTGTAACTGGAGGCTAGACCTCGCTGTTTACTAGCGAAGCCCTGATCGAAGCCCGGTTATTTTCCCGTGTTGAACCCCCTAGCGAAGTCTGTTAGTGTGCGTTTAGACCTTCGTAGTACGAAGCCCAGCACCAATTGCTGTCGCTAAGTATTTGGTCGAAGTCCTCAGAGGGTAGTCCACTCTTGCGAAGGGTGAAGTGCGAAGCCTGCTTGAAGCACCCTGTGTGCGGAGCCTGCACTGACTTAGCAGAGTTGTTTTCGGGGTTGTGGGTGGAGCGAAGTCTTCTTGGCTTCGGACTTGTACTCCTTGCGAAGCCTGTGTTCGGAGTTGTTATATACCTCTGAACCAGACCTTCGAATGTTGGTGTTCGAAGCCTGTTCCGCGGTAGACAGAATTAAAACCGAAGGCTGTTTTAGCCCAAGTTTTTTAAAAGCTCCCATTCACCCCCTCCCTCTGGTGGCCGTTTCCGGTCCAACAGTAGGTATAGCATACTCCAAACCCATCCTGCCTCTTGAACTGCTGGATCATCATGCCGAGCTGAGGCTCTTTGGCACTGATCCAACTCTGGATGGAACGGAGGTAAAAGTTCTCATTCTGAGAATCTGCTAGCTCCTCTCTCAAGGAAGCTAGAACCTCCACCTGAGACAAGCAGGTCTCACACTCACTCTGTACTTGAACAGACTTCTCGGCTTTTAGCTTAATCAATTCCATTCTAAGAGACAGGCAGTTCTCACAGACAATGGGTGGAACTGACAATGTCTCAAGCTCTAGCCTAGTTTGCGCAAGCTCAGCTCTCAACCTCTCCAAATCACCCAATTGTTCATCGCCCTTGGATTTCAGCTCAGCTAAGACAGCTAGATGACATGGGCAATCAACACAGGGTGCGACGACAGTGGCTTGAGCATCTTTCAGCTCCAGCTGAGCACTTTCAAGCTCAGTGGCCAAAGTGTCCCTCTCATAACCCTTTCTGTGTACCTGGACTTCAGAGTCGATAGGTCACACAGAAGCACCTCACACTTAGGTCACTCACTGCTATCACCCAAGCGAGGGGAAGAAGATAGACTCTCAATTCTGCCGTTGGCCACGGCAAGCTCACTCTCTAACTCATCTATCCTCTTCTTAGCCCCCCTAAGTAGTTTTTCCCGATATTTCAACTCCTGACAATTGCTCTCAAGTAAATCAACGATTTCGCGCTCGTAGGATGATACCTTGTTGTCGTCGTCGTCGGAGTCGTCGGAGGAGCTCTTTTCTTCCTTATCCCCAAGAGCCATTGAACATAAGCTCTTGCGGGATCTTCGGCGCTGGTGTGAGCGGCTCTTCGGCTTGTCTCCGAAGGCCATGAAGTAGAGACCCGCCGGATCGTCCTTGTCCTTCCCCTCCTGATGGCGATCTCCTCATCGCTTGAGCTCGATGAAGAGGAAGAAGACGTGGACCGCTTGGAGTAGCTCTTCTCCATCTCGGCGAAGAAGGCCTTGTTGCGCTTCTTGTTCTCTCACCGATAGTCCTTCAGGGCCTTCTTGAAGAATCGAGTCTTCGGCTTGCCCTTGTTGAAGGATGAGCGCTCATGCTTGCCGGAGTCGTGGAAGCCACCACCGGTGCCCTTCTTGTGACCATTGCGCTTGGGGCAGTCGGCGATGAAGTGTCCTGGATCACCACACTCAAAGCACCCAGATTTTGTGCCGAGTCTTTTGAACATTCGCTTGTCATAGACACGACGCACCCGGTTGTTAAAAAGACACAGATCATCATCTCCCAAAGACTCAAGCTGGTCCTCAGTGATAGACATCAAGGAGAACCCAGCACAGCTCACAGCAGAGGGATCAACAGAAGGTGTAGCAAGGGCCAGGGATTTTGATCCAGAACCAGTGAGATTTGATCTCAGCTGGATATCTACCTCAGTGGCCTTCAGCTTGCTAAACAACTCAGAAATGGTCAAGGTACCGTAAGAAGTGCTCTCAACGATAGAGGATACCTTGATCTCCCAGATCTTTGGGTCCAAGGTATGAAGAACCTTGAGCGCCTGCTCGTGATCTGAGACTAACTGAGCACCCTCAGCCTTGTTGTCCCGAAGCTTGTTAATGATCGATTGAAAGCGACCAAACAAAGCTTCAACAGATTCTCCCGGCTTTTGTGTGAAGTTCTCATACTCACGCCGGTAGGTCTGATAGAGCCGAGCCTTGACCTGAGCTGTTCCCTCATGGTGTGCCTTGAGGGTAGCTGAGATCTCTCTCGCAGTGGAGAGATGGCTCACACGCTCAAACTCAGTGGGACCTAAACCAGAGAAAAGAATGTTCACAGCCTTACTGTTGCTCAGATGCTGAGCAATGATACCAGCAGTACCATGCTCAGCTACTGGCAATATGACAAACGTGGTGTGAACGCAATTGTCCCAAATGTCTGAACCCTGGCTTATAAGATAGGCTCGCATGCGAGTCTTCCAATAGTTATAGCCATAGGCTTCCAAGGACGAGACCTTGCCAGGAGACGTCATGGTCACTACTGGGGTTTAGAACCAGTTAAGTTATGGAAAAACCCTAACCTCGCTCTGATACCACTTGTAGGACCGAAAGTAGCGACCAAAGGGGGGGTGAATGGGCGCCTTAAAAATTCTTTCGAATATATGGCCTGTTCCCAACACCCAATGCACCTCAAAAGACTAAGCAACAGAAAATGAACAGATAGCCCAAGTCTAAAGGTATCTAGCCTAGAATCAACTGATGTTAAACAGAGAACTACCAAAGCAGTGCAACTAGGCAGACAAACAAAGTATGTCAGGCCAAACTTCTCAATGAAATGATCTAAGTATATATACAGTGAGATGAGAAGTTACTGTTCAGATTTGTCTCCTGTTCGGAACATGGCGAAGCCTGCTTCGCCCGTCGAGGTCTGCTTCGGAGGTCGAAGCCTGCTTCGCTGGTCGAAGCCTGCTTCGCTGGTCGAAGCCTGCTTCATTGGTCGAAGCCTGCTTCTGAGGTTAGTTGCGAAGCCTGCCGAAGTCTGTTGTGTAAATGTCGAAGGTATGTTGGTCTAGCCTAGTTCGAAGGGGCAGGGAGCGAAGTATGCTTCGAATCGAAGTACGGAAGTATCAAAGCTAGCTTCGAATCGAGTGCTTTGAAGCCTATCCTTCGAACAGAATACTTCGAACGCAACGCATAGACGGACAACCTTCGAACGAAGAAGCGAAGGCTGACACGCGACAGAGAAACCAAAACGAAGCCTACACTCTACCTTCGAACAAACACACCAAGGACCTCCGAAGAAGACGGAAGCAAATACTGAGTGAAGTCTAACAGAGAGACAAGCTTCGAAGCCAACTTCGAAACCTGTCGAAGTATGGACTTCGAAGAGCTCGAGTCGGAGTACCTTCGCACAGACGTTCGAAGTATGAAACGCTGACAGTTTAAAAGGTACTTCGAAGCTAGCAACTCAGGACACAAAACGAAGTTCGAAGTTCAAACAAAGCCTTCGAGTATATCAGATCGAAGCCTGCCTCACGGAGCTGAGTGGCTTCGAACAGAGAGGGTGGCTTCGTCAGAAAACAGTCAGAAAAGTTACTCAGCCCTGTCAACTTCGATCAAAAAGCTGCGCAGAAAAACAAAAGGCTGGTACTAGTGTACTGTTGCAATAGTGTAGTAGTACTACTTGCAACAGCAAGAACTAGTACTACTTGCGTGAAGAACACGCGCAACAGAAGCAACCGAAGCCTTAAAATCCATGAAAAAACTTGCTGTGCGAGTGAAATGAAGCCATTAAAACGCTGCAGTTGCTGCACACGATTTGAGAATAGAAGCTTCACTGCAACAGTAAGAATGAAATAAATGCAAGACAAGAAACAGGGGCAAAATGCCTGGCGGCGCACAAACAAGAGAGAGAGAGTAAGAGACAAAAATGACCCAAAGGAGTATGAATTGATTTCAGCCAAAAGGTGACCTAACCCTAGGGATTGGGGTCCTATTTATAGGCTGCCCAACACTAGGTATATTCCACCAGCCCCTTAGGGTTTTTTACAGACGCAGGAATAAAGGAAAAGACTCTACTGCCCTTAGGAATTTTTACAGACACGACTGACTGACTGTGGGCCTAGAGATACAGATGACTTATCCGGAAGCTAAGTTTTCGTAGCGACTACGACTTCTCTTCTGGACAGTCGGATACAAGATCAACGGTTGTCAGTTTTCGCTGAAACTGATAAAGCCTCCACCGACTTTGCACCAGGTACCTGGATTGGGCCAGCCCGATTACGCAGCTCTCTCAGCCCGGCAATCACTCACCGCCCGTGTACCTGAGTCAACCCGTGTCAATAGCCAGTGGGTCTTCTACTGCTTCTGGCCCATGTACCCGGATTGGGCCAGCCCGACTTCGCATCCTCCTCTGCCCGACAGTCGCTTGCTGCCCGTGTACCTGAGTCACACGCGGCCCATGAAACAACAGATCTCTTTTCTTCTTCAGTCCTCTTTGACTATTGTTGACAACGACTCATCACTTCTGGAGCCATGAGGCCCACGCTATTCAGCATGGCTCCTCAACAAGCGGTGCAGGGTCTTGTCGGACCGAATGTGTTCGAAGAACTCTAGGGGTACTCCGGCGTCTAGTACAAGGAGTCATGAAGCCTCTATGTGAAGCCCGATCATATTGGCCTTGTGCCGCCGGTCAGACCGTTGTGTGCCGACGCGACAGATGAGGGCGCGACACGGGCTGGTCAGACCGACAGCTTCTGGACGTTGGTCTCCAGGGTTCCAACGACCGTTTTGTCAAAGATGGATTGATGCATGGGCTTTTGGAGAAGAATATGGAGATGAAAACAATGCAAAATGCCAAAAGATGAGAGGAAATTCGGCCAAGAGACTGAATTACTAATAAAAACCGATAAAACCGATAGAAATCCGTTACGTGGATTAAACGGTTGATTCACGGGCGAATCAACAAGGCTTACCGTGATTACGATGCGGTGGATGGATGGTTTACAGTGCAAACCAATAAATATGGGCGTGCTAAACTACTCCTAGTGATGGGGGAATGGTCCCGATCTTCCGCTAGGTAAAGGATAACTTGGGTTGGTGGAGAATCTCGACGTTGGCGATCCAAGGCTCCGGTCCGGCGGATCAAAACCTTGCAATCATTACACCACTATCTCCGTTGGTTATCAACTACGCAGGACGCGATTGACCTCGCCACGAAGGCTAATTCCTGCAAGCGAAACCAAGAACACAAGCAAGAACAGGAAGGATACAAGTCGAATGCCAAATCACAGACAAACGATGATAAGGTGAGGTTTCACAAACGCCAATGCAGCAGCCAATCGGTCCGGTGCAAGAGGCGGGATCTAAACACACAAGTGTAGATGCAAACAAAGCAAAACCTAACCCTAAAGGTGGCTGGAAAGAATATATAGGGCGTGGGCAGCCTGTGGAAGGCGAACAGACTGAGACTATGGGCTAGAAGGCGAACAGACTTGGACTATGGGCCAACACGGCCCAGTTCTGTCACGCAGGACTGTTTTAAACACACAGGACGACTCGAGACACCAAATGAGACGAAACCAATGGCAAAAGATCCGCCTTCTCCTCATCTTTCCAAAAAGTCCAAGAACGCGCCAATCGGACTTCGTATGAGGAAGTTAGGACTATTTTGGTGCATGGTGGTCGATGTAGTCCGAACCAGCGAATTCTTGACTTCAAATCATCCGTGCGACTCCGTCTTCAACTCCAACTCTCTTATTCCATCTCCCATGTTCCTAAGCAACAACATATCACTAGTATTCAGTAGCATCCTGTCCAAACAAATATTAACATAGTTGCGAAGGAAAGAATTAACCTCATGGTTCAAGCGACGGGCACGGGCGCGTGTGATTGGTCCTTGTAGTTGAATTGTAGGTGGAGGCTCCATGTGTGTATCAGGCGAAGTGATGTCCTCATCATCCTCCCCCTCTTGAATTGGAGTCGTCCTCGACTCACGCTCATCGTCATCTCCCAGGTAGGGTATTAAATCATCAGCACGGGGCATCAATTTAGACTTTCTCAAATCAGGAAAACGATCCTTGCGCAAGTGCAACCAAACAAGATCTCCTGGTTTGAAAAACATCTTCTTTCTTCCTTTATTTTCCTTTTGAGCAAAATAGCGTGCCTTCTTTTCTATAACTTCCTTGGTCTTCAGATGCATAGCTTTTACAAACTCTGCACGCTTAGTTGCCTCCATGTTTGCTCTCTCTTGAAAAGGAAGTGGCAGCAAATCAAGTGGTGTGATTGGCTTAAAACCATTCACCACTTCAGATGGGCACAATTGTGTTGTTGAGTGAACAGCTCTATTGTATGCAAATTCAACATGTGGAAGGCAGTCCTCCCATTCTTTCAAGTTCTTCTTAATCATTGTTCGCAGCAACATGGAGAGTGTACGGTTTACCACCTCTGTTTGACCATCAGTTTGCGGGTGACAAGTTGTTGAAAATAGCAATTTTGTGCCAAGCTTGGCCCACATTGTCTTCCAAAAGTAACTCATAAACTTCACATCATGATCTGAAACAATGGTTCTAGGCATCCCGTGCAATCTCACAATTTCCCTGAAAAATAAATCAGCAATATGTGAAGCATCGTTGGTCTTGTGACAGGGAATAAAGTGTGTCATTTTAGAAAACCTATCCACTCTTACAAATATGGAGTCTCTCCCCCTCTTTGTCCTAGGTAATCCCACAATAAAGTCCATGCTAATATCTTCCCAAGGTGCACTAGAAACAGGAAGTGGAGTATACAAACCATATGGGTTAAGTTTGGACTTAGCTTTATGGTATGTGGCACAACGCTGCACAAATCATTCAACATCTCTCCGCATATTTAGCCAATAAAAATTATTGGACAACAGGGCCAAAGTCTTTTCTCTCCCAAAATGTTCCATTAATCCACCGCCATGTGATTCCTGCAACAATAGCAAACGTACGGACGAATCTGGAACACATAGCTTGTTAGCATGGAACAAGAACCCGTCATAAACATGAAATTTTTTCCCGCCTTTCCCATCATTACATTTAGTGTATGGTTCAGCAAATTCTTTATCTACAACATACAAATCTTTCAAACTTTCCAAACCTGGAACGTTAATATCAAGTTGAGATAAAAGAACAATCCTACGAGACAATGCATCATCAACCACATTTTCTTTGCCATTCTTGTATTTCACAATGTATGGGAAAGATTCAATAAATTCAACCCATTTAACATGTCTATGGTTCAGTTTAGCTTGCCCTCTCAAATATTTTAGTGCTTCATTATCAGAATGTATAATAAACTCCTTAGGCAAAAGGTAATGTTGCCAAGTTTCAAGCACACGCACTAAGGCATATAATTCCTTATCATAGGTAGAATAATTCAACTGTGGACCATGCAATTTCTCACTAAAATAGGCCACGGGTTTACCTCCTTGTAGCAGCACACCTCCTATTCCAAAACCACTAGCATCACATTCTAACTCAAAAGGCTTACTGAAGTCGGGTAGCTGAAGTAGGGGTGCATGTGTAAGACGATCCTTGAGTGTGGCAAAAGCTTGTTCTTGTGCTGGCTCCCAAGTAGAAGTAACTCCCTTCTTGGTCAACTCAGGTAAAGGAGCGGCTATGGTGCTGAAATCTTTCACAAATCGCCGGTAGAAACCTGCAAGACCAAGAAAACTACGTACTGCAAGGTTAGTTTTAGTTGCAAGCATGACACGTCCTTTCAGATTAATAACTTGTGATGAAGATGGAGAAACAACTTTATCTTTTTGTTGCCTCGAAAGTGTTTTAGCTACTTGCTGATTTTCAGAAGGTTGTTTGCTATTTTGTGCGTCCCTAGCATGTTTTTCTCGTTCAAAATTCACAATTTCAGCAGGAGTCATAGGAAGCAATGTAACTTTCTTTCCTTTATACATAAATGTGTACTTATTGCTCCTACCATGGTGTGTAGCATCAGTATCATATAACCAAGGTCTACCAAGTAATAGAGAACATGCTTGCATTGGTACTACATCAAAATCAGCAACTCCGAAGTATGTACCAATGGAAAATTCGATGTGAGCAGTTTGTGTCACCATGACCTTACCGCTATTGTTGAACCATTGCATGTGGTAAGGGTGTGGATGTCCACGTGTGGGAAGTTGAAGCTTCATTACCATGTCCTGGCTCACCAAATTGTTGCAACTACCGTTGTCGATGATGACACGTACACGACGGTCTTTGACGAGGAAGAAGGTCTGAAACAGATTATTCCGTTGTACCCGATCGTTCTGGTCCATGTGAGTGCTCAAGTCACGTTGTACAATAAGTGCTGCCATGTTAGCGAAAAGAGAAAACAACAAAGAATAATCCTTATGGAAAACAGCTAGGTGGGTGTGTGGTGGAAGCAATTCGTCAAGCGCCTTACCCGCACTTGCAAGTGTTCTTACCACGCCGCAGTGAGGTCACCGGCCTACAGGTGATGAACCAAGTGGAGGGTGGTGTGCAATTGTAAGAAATGAACCTGTCCTGACCAAGAGAAAGGTGTAGCTTGGAAGGCAAAGTGAGTAGCAAGGATTAGAGATAATAATAACAGCTAAACCAAGTTCAATAAGTATTCCCTAGTACTCGTCAAAGTTGCTGGCCTTAGTGCTCCCAATGTGAAAATTCAAGCAATAGAGGGAAACTATGTGCCCAAAACTCAAATGGAAGCAACAACAGGCCAAATTCAGCTCTCTACAGATCGGACAAGAGATCAGACAAGGGATCGGACAAACAAAATCTGTTACCGCTGCTGATAATCTGTTACTGTCGCTGATCGGACAAGGGGTCGGACAAGAGTTCGGACAAGCAGAATCTGTTACCGCCGCTGATAATCTGTTACTGCCGCTGATCGGACAAGGGATCGGACAAGAGTTCGGACAAGCAGAATCTGTTACCCCCGTTGATAATCTGTTACTGCCGCTGATCGGACAAGGGATCGCTTCTTCTTTTTATATATATATATTTTTTTCTCCTTTTTTTTCACTCTATTTTTTTTGAACAAGGATGACTAGAGGTGCAACCACAAAAATTGGCACCTACAACTGTGTTGGGATGTGGCTCACAAAATTCAACAATTTCGCTGATCGGCGAGCAAAAACTTTGACCAATTTTTTCTTTATCTTCCTGATTTTTTTTGGCGATTTTGGTGAGGGCTAACAGGGGAACCGTGTTATGGTACCCACCCAAATTGGGTCAGGAAGACGCTCAAAAAATTTCAGATTTTTCTGCCAAATGAGCGAAAAGTTATGCCTGTTTTACCGAAGGGGGGTCACAAAGACTCGATGTGGAAAACAAAAATAGGGTTGTGGGGGGGTTTCGGGTGGGGAAAATTTTGAGACACAAGAACAACTACTACTCAAACGACACAAAGGGATTACTAAACCAGCAACAAGACTCGACCAAGAACACGAACTCAACAAAGTTAAAACTGAAATTAAAATCGCAAGGCACAAAGGGGTTCTCGGTGGGGAATTTTTTTTGGTGCGGTTTTCTGGACTCTAGGTAAAAACAAAAGCAGAACGAGATTACCTAACGGGAAATCTGTGCTCTGATACCAACTGATGGGGGAATGGTCCCGATCTTCCGCTAGGTAAAGGATAACTTGGGTTGGTGGAGAATCTCGACGTTGGCGATCCAAGGCTCCGGTCCGGTGGATCAAAACCTTGCAATCGTTACACCACTGTCTCCGTTGGTTATCAACCACGCATGATGCGATTGACCTCGCCACGAAGGCTAATTCCTGCAAGCGAAACCAAGAACACAAGAAAGAACAGGAAGGATACAAGTCGAATGCCAAATCACAGACAAACGATGATAAGGTGAGGTTTCACAAATGCCAATGCAGCAGCCAATCGGTCCGGTGCAAGAGGCGGGATCTAAACACACAAGTGTAGATGCAAACAAAGCAAAACCTAACCCTAAAGGTGGCTGGAAAGAATATATAGGGCGTGGGCAGCCTGTGGAAGGCGAACAAACTCAGACTATGGGCTAGAAGGCGAACAGACTTGGACTATGGGCCAACACGGCCCAGTTCTGTCACGCAGGACTGTTTTAAACACACAGGACGGCTCGAGACTCCAAATGAGACGAAACCAATGGCAAAAGATCCGCTTCTCCTCAGCTTTCCAAAAAGTCCACGAACGCACCAATCGGACTTCGTATGAGGAAGTTAGGACCATTTTGGTGCATGGTGGTCGATGTAGTCCGAACCAGCGAATTCTTGACTTCAAATCATCCGTGTGACTCCGTCTTCAACTCCAACTCTCTTATTCCATCTCCCATGTTCCTAAGAAACAACATATCACTAGTATTCAGTAGCATCCCGTCCAAACAAATATTAACATAGTTGCGAAGGAAAGAATTAACCTCATGGTTCAAGCGACGGGCGCGGGCGCGTGTGATTGGTCCTTGTAGTTGAATTGTAGGTGGAGGCTCCATGTGTGTATCAGGCGAAGTGATGTCCTCATCACCTAGGGTAAGGAAGTAGATTGAAAAGTAAAGGTATGATTCAAGGTAATAATAGATCGGATCTATTAGGGTTTCGAGGCGGTCCCTTGAATCGGCATTGCCTCTATATTTATAGGAGTTGGACATGATGTGCCTGGGCTCTAATTTGACTTAGATATGAGTCAAAGTCGTTAAAACTTTATTAGAGATAAAAATATCTCAAAATCAATTAATCTGACTTAGAAGATTGGGCCGGTCTGAACAGACCCATATGGTCGGTCTGACCAGGCCAACATGGCCAGTTAGACCATGCCTACATGGCCGGTTGGACTGGCCTGTGCCAGGTCTGGCATATTTTCGGCCGAAAATTACCAAAATTGATATTTTTACAATTTTGACCATTAATGCCATTTTTGCTATCAACACATGCCCCCTTGCGTTTTGCAACACACTTGTGATGTACTTTTTCAAATACCTACCATTCAAAGCTCTTCGAAATCGCTCTCCTTGTAGAGAATCTAACAAATATACATTACCTGGAGTGATTTCAACAACTCTAAAAGGACCTTCCCAACTAGGCGACCATTTACCAAATTTTGGACATTATTGCCTAAAGGCAAAATCGTCTTCCAAACCAAGTCACCAACTTGAAACGATTTTGCTTTCACCTTCTTATTATAAGCTCTAACCACTCTTCTTTTGTCTTTTTCTATTTCCTCTAGAGCTCTTAATCTTTTATCGGTCACTTGTTCCAAATTGTCCTTCAAAAGAACTTCATAATCACCGACCGATAAGTCATCTTGCTTAAGCAACCTCAAAGAGCCAAGATTCACCTCTACGGGTAAAACAACTTCTTGTACATATACCAACTCATATGGACTTACCTTGGTGGTACCATGCTTCGCAATTCTACATGCCCATAATGCCATCGAAAGCACTTCATGCCACCTTCTAGGAGACTCTTCAATATTCTTCTTAATGAGCTTAATCACAGTTTTATTACTGGACTTGGCCTGACCATTGGCCTGAGCATAGTATGGTGAAGAGTTTATCAACTTTATACCATAAGATTCGGCAAAATCACACACCTCTTTAGAAACAAACGAAGCACCCTGAACTGTAGTAAGAGTTTGAGGGATACCGAATCTATGTATAATGTGCTTCAAGATGAAATCGATTACCTCATTTTGCATCATGTTCTTGAGAGGCACGGCCTCGGTCCACTTGGTGAAGTAATTTGTCGCCATCAACATGAACCGATGCCATTTTGAAGAGAAAGGATAAATTTGGCCGATGAAGTACAAGACCCAACCTCGGAAAGGCCATGGTTTGTTAATAGGATTAAACAAAGATGCAGGAGAAAGCAGAATATTACCAAACCTTTGACATGCTTCACATCCTATATAATACTTAAAACAATCCTCAATCATAGACGGCCAATAAAAACCCGATATTTTGAGCATCCAAATCATTTTCTAGGCCGACTGATGAGTACCACAAAGACCATCATATACTTCACCCACAAGTTTAGACTGATCAACATTAAAACTTTTCAAAAGTACTCTATCAATTGTTCGGCGATACAACTCGTCATCGAGCAATACAAATTTAAACGCTTGCCACCGAATATTCCGATGAACCCGCTTACTAGGATCTCTCAAGTATTGGATAATCGGAGACCTCCAATCATCCTCATGATGTCCTGAAGTACTAGCCAAATTCTAACTTGAATTTGTGTTCAAATCAAAATTTTGATGTTGCCCCCGAGTCTTGGAATTTCCTAACACGGGGCGGTGGTCAGACCGACTATAGAGGGCCAGTCAGACTGGCCATTGCCAGATGGCTGGCACAAGGCAATCAGACCAGCCTAACATGGCCAGTCAAACCAGCTAGGTACCTACGGTCGGACCAGCCTAACAGGGCCGGTCAGACCGAAGTCCTCTCACTCGGGTGACACAATTTCTTCAAGCACTGGTTTTTCTTCTGTGAAAAATTTACCTCTTTTAATTTGGTAACCAGATGCTTGCTGAGCAAAATCATTTTTTACTGAGTTGGCTTCTCTAGACACATGTGAAATCTCAAAATCATCAAAAGTGCCAATTATGCCTAAACATTTATCCAAATAGCTATTTAGTAAACCGTTAAAGCATTGAGCACTTTTAGCTACTTGTTGAACAACTAATAGAGAATCACTATATGCGTGAACATATTTAACACCCATGGAGCTTAGAAATTCAAGTCCTAACAATAGAGCTTCATATTCAGCTCGGTTGTTAGTACAAGGAAATCTAATCGGGCCGAGGTCTCGAAACCCATAGCACTAGGTGATATGATCACAACTCGAACACCTTGGCCATTCTTGCAAGCCGAACCATCAAAGTAATGTTTCCATAGCATTACTTCAATCAGAGCAACATCACTACTCCAATTGATATTTACATGGTGATGAATTATAAAGTTTGCAATGACCTGGCCTTTCATAGCTTTCGAAGGTTCATAAGCAAAATCGTACTCAATTAAAGCGTAAGCCCACTTTCTGATTCTCCCACTTAGAATCGGCTTTTGCAACATTTACTTTATAACATCGATTTGGCAAGTGACAATACATGTGCCAGATAGAAGATAGTGATGAAGTTTGGTACATGCATAGTATAGTGATAAACATAAATGTTCGAAGAACACGTACCTTATCTCGGCAACTAATAGGCGGCGACTCAAGATCGTGATGATGTACTCCTTTCCTTCCACCTCCTGTGTCAACACAACTCCTATCACGCTATCTTCTGCATCAACAGATAGCTGAAACAGAATCCCAGCTTTCGGTGCTCTTACAATAGGCAGTGATGACTTGCCTCCCAAGTGAACTCAGCTTCATTCTTTAGCCGAAGTATGGGGACAAAAGCATCAATCTTGTCAGACAAGTTAGATATAAAGCGATGCAAATAGTTTACCTTGCCTAGCATCTTTTGCACATCTCTCTTGCATGTCGGTGCCTCAAAGTTCTTAATATTCTCAAGTTTCTTAGGATCAATCTCAATACATCTTTCATGAATCATAAATCCTAAGAACTTGCCTGCTGACATGCCAAAAGCACACTTGAGCGGGTTCATTTTCAAGCCATACTTACACATTCTTTCGAAAGCAACTCTCAAATCGGCTAAATGGTATCCCATAGCATCTGATTTGACTACAACATCATCTGTATATACCGCTAGCATAACTCCGAGAAAGTAATGAAAGATCAAATTCATAGCACATTGATATGTAGCGCCAACATTCTTTAAACCAAAAGTCATCACGACCCACTCAAACAAGCTGACAAAACAAGGGCATCGAAAGGCCGTTTTGTAAATGTCCTCTTTGGCCATAAAAATTTGATTATAACCAGCATTGCCATTAAGAAAACTTAGTACCTTGTGTCCTGAAGCATCCTTGATCAACATGTCGGCTATCGACATGTGATACTCGTCCTTCGGAGTGGCCTTGTTCAAATCCCTGAAATCAATGCATACATGAATTTTGCCACTCCCTTTCTTCCCGACAAGAACAATGTTAGCAACCCATTCATCATACATGCATGGCCTAATAAACTCAACTTTGAGTAATTGTTCTATCTCCTCTTTAGCTAAGTCATACACGACCGAATTAAAATGATGAGGGGGCTGTTTATAAGGCCTAAACACGGGTTTGGTATGCAGCCGATGTCCATGAGCTCACGGCTAAGTCTGGGCATCTCACTATACTCCCATGCTAAACAATCGACACACGACCGAAGAATTTTATTACCTCGACCTTTTCACAAGCCTGCAAATTCTGATTTACAAAAGTTGGCCTTGGAACAATACCATCTCTTATGTATACTTGTTCCAATGGGTCGGCCGACGCAAAACCTTGACCTAATTTTTCTAGTTCGTTAAAATATTCGACAACTTCGGCAATACCATCTTTAGAAGACAGATACTGCTCTACACGAGACTTTAGTCAATCAAGATTACTCTTACTCGACATGACAACTACTTTAGAGATAGCTGAGCTACACCAGTCGACTTTACAAACACTGGAACAAAGTGCCCCTTGGACACGCTAACAAAGTCATAATCCGTGAGGTCTCTACTTGAGAGACATTCTATCTTATCATGGACGGCGTCAATAGACACATCGGCGAAAGCAATCTGGGTCGAAGTGTTAGCTGGTACAACTTCTACATCATCACCATCCCACTGAATCAAACACCGGTGCAAGGTAGACAGAATACAAAAATTGGCATTGTTCCAATCACGCCCAAGTAGTACACTACAATTACCTTGCACATTGACAATGAAGAATGTTGTCGGGAACGTCTTGTTGCCCACCATCAGCTCCAAAGAAAGTACGCCCTTGGCCTCGGAGCTCTCACCATTGAAGAAGTTTAGCGTCAGGTTGGTCTTCATCAAGTCGTCTTCATTTCTACTAAGCTTCTTCAACAGAGAGTACTTCATCAAGTTGACGAGTCGTATCCTCGGGCTTCTCGGAAATGGCCTCCCATGGGCCGAGGCTCAACTGAGCAACCTAGGCTTCGTCCTGCGGTAGTGCGAACTCAGCAGGAAGCATGACGACGTTTATGTCCATCGCCTAAGTTGGGGGGCCCTTGGAGATGAGTGTGTAGTCGTCGTCCATCAAATCGTCCTTGTCATCTCTAGGAGTAGGAGCTGGGTTGTTTGTGGTAACCGGCTTGGGCTTCCAAACCTCCTTCAGTACTAGTCAGGGACAGATCTCAAAAATGGCATCATGCTTGTCCTCAACTTTCTTCTTGCGCATCTCCTAAGGTCGAAGATGTTGTAGCCACCTCTTTTGTGACTTAGTCATACCTAGGGGTGCCCATGAAGGTTGTGGCTTAGTGTCGGGCGCCACAAACTTGCTCCTAGAATACTTGGCCGAATGGGAAGCCCCTGTATTTGCTCTGTATTTTCGCGCTTAGCGGAGACACTTTCATGTATTCTATCGGTCGGATTGGCCTTATTGGCCGGTCTAACCGGGCCTTGTCGGCCGGACTGTCCATGGGGAGGGCGGTCGGACCGGCTAGTGCCGGGTGTCTGAAAAATGCTTGTCGGACCGGCCATAGTAGGCCAGTTAGACGGGGTACTGAGAGTGGTCTGTAAGTGAATCATGTCACTTACAGTAAGCTCATTTATTCAAGTCATCGGTGGTCGAAATGACATGACCCTTTGGTAACCTGATGAGCTTGTTCTTCAGCAAAAAAACAAATATTTTGTCACACTTAGTCACGTCAAATGCATACTTTACTTCATTGGGTCGATTCTTAGTGAGAGATGGTCGTAACTCAGAGCAAGTAATAGGCTTGGTCTTGCTAGGCCAAGTCCACTCTACGGTGTACATGTCGGCCGAGTCATCCTCGCTCTCCAATGATTCATCATCGGAGTGCTTCATGACATGCACTACGGTCTTAGGTTTGTTAAATGTCTTAGTGAATTTCCTACTTTTGGCTCGGCTTTCCTGAACTAGAGCTTTCTATAGTACTTGACTAACTTCGAAGAAATCATGGCCATCTAGCTTCTCCTTAAGTTCGAAGTGTAAATTGTTAAAACTAGGTCGGCCAAGTCCCTATCGGAAAAGTTCAGGATAAAACATTGGTTTCTAGTCTCCCTAAAGCACCTAATGTACTCGAAGACAGTCTCATTAGCCTTCTGCCAAACTGATGTCAAGTGTGAGAGCCTAAGTTCAGTTTCCCCAATATAAAAGTAGTCGTCGAACTTCTTCTCTAACTGGGCCAAAGTCTGCACGGAGTTCGGCGATAACGCTAAAAACCAATTGAAAGTGGTGCCGGAAAGAGATATGGAAAATAACCTAAGCTTTAGTGCATCTGACCCACTAGCTTCACCACACTGTGCTAGGAATTGGCTTATGTGTTCTATGGTGGTTTTACTACCTTCATCGTCAAATTTAGTGAATTCGGGGACCCTAAAGCCACGTGGGTACGGGATAGTGTCAAAGTGGTTTGGGTACTGTGGTAAACCCTAGCCCAATCCCGAGGTGTGAAACCCACACATTCCCTAAACAGTGCGTGGATTCGCTCTTCGATGTCATCTACGCCTCTTGACTGCATGCCTCTCTTGTGCAGGGGTGCGACACGTGGTGGTATCTCGACGTGTCTGTTGTGCGGCTCCTCTCGTGCTGGCTCGTGATATGGGACGTGCTCGAGTCTATACGGGTGCGTGGGAACAAGAGGTGCAGGCAGTGTGGGAAAGGGCAGCATAGGCACGGTCGGAGGTGGCATGTAATAGGTGGTAGGGGTGGTCTGACCGACCATAGGGCCGATCTAACCAAGGGTGTAATAGCTGGTCGGACTAGCCTGATGACTGGTCTGACTGACTATTGTCGGCTACTGTGGATGGCATATGGCGATCTGATCGGCCCTTGGCATATGCCGATCTAACAGGCCCATGGGTTGGTCTGACTGACAGGGCCGTACACGGTCTCGGCCATGGATGACGATGCTGAAGGCACGATAGTTTTCCCGATACTCCCATCGGTTCTACGGTGTATGTGATGAACAAGGGGGTACACTAGCAATCAGAGTTGGAGAAGAGGCCTCGGAAAAGTCAAATCTCCTAAACATCGCCTCCATTTTAGAGTCGACCGCGACCTCAAGATGATTTGCAAAAGTGGCGCTAACCGCTTGGTCTACTATGGTGGCTATCTTTTGCTCGATGTCCTGGGAGGATAGTAGAGGGGATGATGGTGTTACCTTGCTCCAAGAGAGGTCGAGGATGTCGATATCATGCCTGACGAAGCCACCGTGGGTCTTGGTGAAGCGCCCAAGTAAGAGAGTGTGCAGCTCCTTCGTCTTGACCTCGATCTCTGCCCTATCTTCATCGAAGAGGTCGTCGAGGGTGGGGAGGATGATGTTGCTGTCATCAATCTCCGCGCTCCACATCGAGTCCATCAGCGTAGAGGGTCCCATTGATGTAGACATAGTAGACGTACCCATCGCCTATGTAGTAGTACTTGGCATGTTGTCCCCAGCAGAGTCACCAAAAAGTGTGTTGACGCTAAAATCTGTCGATCAAAGTACCAACATACTGACACCGATTCGATGTTCCAAAAGAACATCGGCATGAAACGACGCCGATGTCGCGTTCCGATGACCCTTGATAGTGACAAGGGAGGGTGTTGTCACCAGACAATTAAACAATATCAAAATATTATTCAATTAACCGAGTCATGGATAAAAATACCAAACCGGCCAATTTAGGGGCTAGTTAGATTGAAGCTAAAGTGGCGGTCAAACTAGCCAAGATGGGTTAGTCAGACCGATGCTAGGCCACAAGTCAGACCGGTAGTGAGGAGGGTTTGGCCGAAGGAGGCCTCCAATGTAGATTTACGAGGGGGTCCGAACGGTAGATGAAGGGTGATCTCTAGCCTTCGGTCGTTCAGACCGGAGGGAAATCCCTAGTCAGAGCGAAGGTGCGAAGGACTTTCGGAGGAGCTCTGGCATACCGTGCGAAGATAGCCGAAGGGGGCTCCAGCCTTCGGCCGGTCAGACCGGCGGTGTGGGCTCCGGTCAGACCGAAGGTGTTCGAAGGACTCCGGGGGTACTCTGCCATCTGGTACAAGGGGTCCCGAAGCCTCTATGTGAAGCTCGGTTAGATCGACCTCGTGTCACCGGTTAGACCGCTGCGTGTCGGCTTGTTAGATGATGGCGTAGCACAGGCTGATTAGATCGGAGTAGTGCCTCCGGTCAGACCAACAGCTTCTGGACATTGGTCTCCGGGGTTCTGGCGACCGTTTTGTTGAGGATGGATTGATGCAGGAGCTTTTGGATAAGAATATGGAGATGAAAACACTGCAAAAACACCAAAAGATGAGAGGCAATTAGGCCAAGAGACCAAATTACCGATAAAAAATGATAAAACCGATAGAAATCCATTATTTGGATTAAACGGGTGATTCACAGGTGAATCAGCAAGGCTTACCATGATTACGACGCAGCGGATAGATGGTTTACATCGCAAACCAACAAAGATGGACGTGCTAAACTAATCCTAGGTCAAGTAGAATGAAAAGTAAAGGTACGATTCAAGGTAGGATCTATTAGGGTTTCGAGGGGGGTCCCTTGAATCGGCCCTGCCCCTATATTTATAGGGGTTGGACATGACTTGCCTGGGCTCTAATTTGACTTAGATACAAGTCCAAGTCGTTAAAAATTGATTAGAGATAAAAATACCCTCAAATCAATTAATCTGACTCGGGCTCAGATTGGGACGGCCTGACCGGACCCATATGGTCGGTCAGATCAGGCCTACAAGGTCGGTTGGACCAGCTTATGCCTGGTCCGGCATATGTTTAGCCCAAAATTACCAAAATTGATATTTTGACAATTTCGACAATTAATGCAATTTTTTGCTATCAACAAGTGCCTTCCCCAAATGACATCTCTCCCCCCCCTTGACGAGCAGCTCGTCCTCGAGATGGAATCCTAGATAGTGATCAATGAAGCTGTAGGCATCCTCCCATGTGGCCGAGGTTGCGGTTTATCCCTTCCAGTGAAATAGGAGCTGGCGAACACCCCTGGCTAGGTGAGAACGAAAGACATGTTCTGGTTCTAGCATGACGACGCTATTATGGATCTATGGAATGGCTGGTGGAGCGTTCGGAGGCATGCCCATGAACCACTTCAGCAGACCGACATGGGAGATGTCATGGAGATGAGTTCTGGGAGGTAGCTCCAACCGATAGGTGACCTCGTTGATGATTGCAATGATGCGGTAAGGCTCATAGAAGTGTGGCTTGAGCTTCCCTAGTGTTGGCATGGCAAGAGAGTTGGCAGCGCGGTGGCTTAGCCGGAGCCAAACCCAATTGCCCACCTCAAACTGGAGATCCTGATGAGGACATCACTTCACATGATACACACATGGAGCCTCCACCTACAATTCAATTACAAGGACCAATCACACGCGCCCGTGCCCGTCGCTTGAACCATGAGGTTAATTCTTTCCTTAGCAACTATGTTAATATTTGTTTGGACGGGATGCTACTGAATACTAGTGATATTTTGTTGCTTAGGAACATGGGAGATGGAATAGAAGAGTTGGAGTTGAAGACGGAGCCGCACGGATGATTTGAAGTCAAGAATTCGCTGGTTCGGACTACATCGACCACCATGCACCAAAATGGGCATAACTTCCTCATACGAAGTCCGATAGGTGCGTTCTTGGACTTTTTGGAAATCTGAGGAGAAGACGGATCGTTTGCCGTTGGTTTCGTCTCATTTGGAGTCTCGATCCGTCCTGTGTGTTTGAAACAGTCCTGTGTGATAGAACTGGGCCGTGTTGGGCCATAGTCTGAGTCTGTTCGCCTTCTACTGAGTCTGTTCGCCTTCTACAGGCTGCCCACGCCCTATATATTCACTCCAGACGCCTTTAGGGTTAGGTTTTGCTTTGTTTGCATCTACACTTGTGTGTTTAGATCCCGCCCCTTGCACCAGACCGATTGGATGCTGCATAGGCGTTTGTGAAACATCACCTTTTCATCGTTTGTCTGTGATTTGGCATTCGATTTGTATCCTTCCTGTTCTTGCTTGTGTTCTTGGGTTCGCTTGCAGGAATTAGCCTTCGTGGCGAGGTCAATCGCGTCCTGCGTGGTTGATAACCAACGGACACAGTGGTGTAACGATTGCAAGGTTTTGATCCGCCGGACCGGAGCCTTGGATCGCCAACGTCGAGATTCTCCACCAACCCAAGTTATCCCTCACCTAACGGAAGATCGGGACAAATCCCCTATCAGATCCTTGTGATGCTTGTCATATTAATGCTTGTAGATGGCCTGAGCTTGCTAAAAGGCGGAGACGGATATGAGCGAGGAACTCATCACGTTCCGTCATATTTTTGGCGACTGCCGCTACCTTTATCTCGCCAAGTTCATAGGAGCGGATGGAGGGTGGATCATGATAGTAGACCACTCGAAATGGTGTGTAGCAAAGCGCCTACTAGTAGGCGATGTTGTAGATCTACTCCGCTCATGGAAGCCAACACAACCATTGGTGAAGGCGATCACCTGTGAAGCATCGCAAGTACATGATGATGACTTTGTTGGGGGCCTCTGTCTGACCGTCGGACTGGGGATGGAAAGCCAACGTCATATGATGTTTGGCACCAATGAGGCACATCAATTCCTGCCAGAATAAGGAAGTTAAGAATGGATCCTGATCCGAAACCATGGACTAGGGAACACCATGAAGACGCAAAATCTCATCAAAGAACATATGTGCCACTGATTCCACCGTATATGGATGTGCAAGGGGAATGAAGTGGCAATATTTGTTGAACGATCCACCACCGTGAGGATGATAGACTTCCCTCCACGCGTGGTAACACCTCGACAAAATCCAACCTAATGTCCGTCCAAACCACCCTAGGCATGGGCAGAGGTAGGAGTAGGCCTACCGGGTAGAGATGATCTGATTTCTAGCACTGGCATGTAGCACAGGCGCGGACGTACTCCTAGACTACTTGCCACAATCTCATCCTTGAGTACCACTAGAACCGGATCAATGGCGTAGGCCTGTCGAAGGCGAGCGACAAAATCGAATCATGTGCCAGAGATGGCGAGGATTGCTGGTTCATCTGTGTCGTTCCTAGACAAAGCATCAACCACCGTGTTTGTGTTGCCAACCTTGTACTCCACTAAGAAATCGAAGCCCAACAATTTGCCCACCCAGTGGTGATGTGGTATTGTGGCGAGGCATTGGACAAGTAGGTACTTGAGGCTAAAGTGATCCATGTGTACCAGGAAATTATGACCCCAAAGGTACGGTCGCCAATGGCGAATAACGAGTATGAGGCTAATGAGTTCGCGCTCATACGTCGCCAGTGACCGGTGTCATGGTTCTACTGGTCGACTGAAGAAAGAGACCGGATGATGTCCTTATAGGAGGACAATGCCAAACGCATGAATGGCTGGCCGAAGTTGAATAGATCAAGTATGGGTGCCATGGTGACGATAGTTTTAAGCGCCGTGAATGTCCCATTGGCCTCGGCGCACTAGGAGAATCCCTCCCAGTGGACAAGGGCGGTGAGCGGTGCAGCTATCGACCCGAATTTCTTGACGAACTTGTTGTAGTAAACCGCAAGACCGAGGAAGCCACGCACACCTCGAGGCGACCGGGGAACCGGCCAATCCATTACTGCTTGTATCTTGGCCAGATTAATGGTGACACCAGATGCAGAGATACTATGGTCGAGGTAGGAGACTGAGTCCTCACTGAATTGGCACTTTGATCTCTTGACGAAAAGCCGGTGTTGGTGAAGAACGTCGAGGACAGCGTGCACATGACGCAAGTGATCGATCCATGTAGTGCTGTAGATGAGTATATCATTAAAGAATACATGGATGAACCGTTGGAGGAATGGCCACAGTACATCATTCATGAGTGCCTGGGATGTTGCCGGAGCATTGCACAACCCGAACGTCATAACCAGGAACTCATGGAGGCCATCGTGTGTTGAACGTGGTCTTGACAATGTCCTCAACGTGCATCCGGACTTGATGGTAGCTTGAGCGGATGTCTAGTTTGGAGAAGAAACGTGCACCGTGAAGCTCGTCGAGGAGTTCATCGACCCCCAGAATGGGGTATGAGTCTTTGATTGTGATTGCATTCAATGCACGGTAGTCGAGGAGGGTGAGGAGGGAGACACCACCCAACTGGATGCACACTTCCATTGTTTCGCTGATGCGGATTCCGATGATCGCATGGACTGAAATATGAGGCTCATCGGTAGGCTACTCATCAGCCTCGAAGACCCCCTCGTCGTCTTTGATCGCCAATTCAAGGAAGAAGATGCGTTGGCAGACATGATTGTGGCCTTGTCCGAACATCTCGTTGTAATTAAAGCAAAGGCCCAGTTGACATCACTCCTCCATCTCCACTTGGGTCAGGCGTTTGACCTAGCGCCCCTCCCCTTGCACCGGTGTCTGCTGGGAAACAATCGGTGGACTAGGCATGTGTCGTGGTGGAGGCATCGAAAGAAGACCCCTCTGATGCAGGTAGCGAGGCTGCAGCGTGGTGGCTCCCGTGCACTGATCGCGTAGCTCCAGCATGCGAGCTACACTCATGGCGATGGAGAGAGATTGTGGATTATGGATCTCCATGTTAAGGCTGAGAGGTTGTTGTAGACCAGCAGAGAAGAGTCTCACCTTCTGGGTCTCCATTAGTGCGCTGGTGCGGGGAAGCAAGGCCTCGAACCGATTTTGGTATTCGATGATCGAGCTCGTGCGTTTGCACGCCACGAGTTCACCGAGCGGATTGGAGTGCAACGGCGGTCTGAAGCGTGTATTGAGGAACTCGGTGAAGTGCTTCCATGGCGGCGTTCCCTCGTCACTCTGAATCTCCATGAACCACAATTGTGTATCGGCCTCAAAGTTGTATGACACCATCCATAACTTCTCCTCTTTCACGATGTGTTGTTGGCGAAAGTAGGATTTGCGCCGATTGATGAACGCTAGGCGATCGGATTTCCTGTCGAACATGGGAAAATCCATTTTGTAGAAATGCGATGGCCGATCGATGTAGTGCTCACCGTCGTGCAACCCCTTGAGACCTGACGAAGAGGAGTCGGTGGTGTAGTGTTGCAGCATGTCGAGCCTAGAATGCAGGGTCTCGACGGTCTTGGTCAGCTTGGTGATGATGGTCGCGAGATCAACTGTCGTTACTTCAGCCATCGGTGGTGATGCCGACTAAATTGGGGAATACGGTGTGATGAAAGATGATAGGGAGTTTGACGACACAGTAGAGGTGGATCGCCTGGATCCTGATACGAGGTTGTCAAGGACATTGGCATCCAAGACAGCAAGACCTCGACTAAGTAGCTCGTAGCCTCGGCTGGTAATGGCGCCGGGGTCGTTGCTCGGCAACCCAATGGTGAAGGGGATGAGATTAGAGAGGAGAGATGGGATGATTAGAGTTGATAGATCTTTCTTGTTTCTAAAAGGTGCCCCTTACATCACTTATATAGGCATTTAGCTAGTACATCACAGTAACACATTCTTAACAAAATTCTTATCAAACTTCCTAAACCCTATCTTGCCTTGCAAGCCATTCTTCATGCTGGTGGCTACCGACACTGGTAGTGCCTTCCCCACATGACAATGCACGGGCAAGCCTGCTTGTTTTTCTTGTAACTACTCTTTCACCTGATTCCATCCTAACTATATTTATTGAGCACAATCAAAGCAGAAGTGGTGTCTTTAAAATTGAGAAGATTGTGTTGTTTGGATCAATGTATGTTTTATTTTTCCGTGTGTTTCTGATAGTACATGTATTACTCGTTCGCTTGGAGTTCTGAGACTTGGTGGAAGGTATAATCGCTGGTTTTATTAGAGTGAAGATAGTAAACGATCCAGTACCCTTTGAAGTAGGAGTGTATGAATATCCCAAAGGCCTTGATGAGGGCAATGTGATGGAATATGCTCACGAAGCAGAAGTTGAAACACGAATTTTCCTAATTTATCTTGCTGTTTAGTGTTGGGCCATGTTACTGCCTCATCAAATTTGGAGCGTGGAGTGATATTATCCACCTGGTGATTGATTAATTGTTAGTTGTTTCCCTCATGATTGGAGATCTTAGTTCGGTTTTCGTCCCTCTAGCTTAGTTACTAGCATAGTGATAAACTGGGAGGATAGTGGAGTTTAAAGGCTAAAGGATGTTTATCTAACCGTGTGTTAGAGCTAGAGGACTAGCGGAGGAAGTAGCCATGGGAGGTGGATGGCCGGGGCCAGAAGTCCCGGCGGCGGGGGTGGCGAGTCGCTGTGCTGGCGACTTGAGTAAGAGAGGCTGGGAAGATTGTTTAATCTCCACCTTAACTTTATTCATAGTACTGACTGGGCTTATATAGCCTTAATCACAAAACCAATCTTAACTAACTCAACTAACCCAAAACCAATTCAATCTAATCACATGTGTCTGAGCGGTACCCGATGAGTATGGCAGTAGGGCGGGCGGCGGACGACCATAGACAACCTTGAACGACGTAGTGCGGAGCGCGGAGTGGAACACGGTGTTGTAGCAGTACTCCGCCCAAGGCATCCACTCAAACCACGCACGCGGGCGGTCACCAGTGATGCAGCGTAGATACATTCCGATCATCTTGTTGATAGCCTCTGACTACCGTCGGTCCGAGGATGGAAGGTTGTGCTTGTCTTCAGGTTGACACCGTTGAGAGTGAATAGCTCCCGCCAGATGATGCTGGTGAAGACTGTATCATGGTCGCTGACGATGGACTCTGGAACCCCGTGTAGGCGTACAATGTCGTTGAAGAATGCCCTGGTGACGGAGGTGGCGGTATAGGGGTGGCCGAGAGGAATAAAATGAGCGTACTTGGATAGGCGATCAACCACCGTTAGGATCACGCTTTTGCCATGCACCTTGGGCAGCGCCTCGATGAAATCCATCGAGATGTCTACCCAGATGCGGGAGGGCACCGGTAGAGGCTGGAGGAGTCCGGCGGGTTATAGGGCTTCTGTCTTGTTGCGCTGGCAAGTCGCGCAGGCATGCACGTAGTCGCGGACGAGGCGCCGATCCTGCTCGATGGAGAAGTCTGCGTGAAGGCGTTGGAGTGTGCCAGATAGCCCTCGTGGCCAGCGGCATGGGCCAGCTGTAAGATGTCGGGAAGCCATGGAGAGGCCTGTGGGATGAAGATCTTGCCGGCGTGGCGGATGAGGCCATTCGTGTCTTGTGAGGCATCGCCACGCTCTCCCCTGGATACGGCATCGCGTAGAGCGTGAAGCTCATCAGAAACCTCGATTTCACACTTGATGTCGTCGTACAGCTAGAACATGGGTGCAAAGATGGTGCCGAGATTGAGCTCCTCACTGTCGTGGTGTGATACAGCGTCGGCGACGACGTTAAGGCGGCCTAGCCAGTACTCCACCCTAAAATCAAAGCCAAAAAGTTTGCTAATCCAGTGGTGCTACGGAATTGTTGATAGGCGTTGGTCCAGCATGAACTTCAGGGCGTAGCGGTCTGTTCACACAATATAGGCCCATCCCTAGAGGTACGGTCTCCAAAGGTGAACGGCCTGTACAAGGCCGATAAGCTCGCGCTCATACACCACGATCTTCATGTGGCGCGGTGCGAACTGCTGACTGAAGAACGCGATGGGGCCTTCCCCTTGATGAAGGACAGCTCCAAATCCTGCCCCAACGCGTCACAATCCACCACGTACTCCTTGGAGAAGTCTGGTAGGTGGAGGACCGGTGCTGTGGTGAGCGTCTCCTTGAGGGCGAGGAACGCGGCCTGCACCGTGTTGGACCAGAGGAAGCCGTCTTTCTTGGGGATCTGCGTTAGGGGGGCTGCGATTGAGCCGAAGTCCTTGACGAAACACCGGTAGTACCCAGCGAGGCCGAGGAAGCCCTATATAAGCCCGGTCAGTACTATTAATAAAGTTAAGCTGGAGATTAAACAATCTTCCCAGCCTCTGTTACTCGAGTCACCGGCATGGCGACTCGCCACCCCCACCGCCGGGACTTCTGGCCCCAGCCATCCACCTCCCACGGCTACTTCCTCCGCTAGTCCTCTAGCTCTAACAATCTGGTATTAGATTTGCCAGTCCCCATGGCCTCGTCGCATGGCGCTTCCGCATCTTCCGTTCCACCACAACCATCATCCACTACGCCACCACCGCCCTCCGGTGTGCCGGTCATGGCCGCACCATCGTCTTCGGTCGTCTAGGAGGCCGCCATTGACGTCATCGCCAATGCCATCTATGAACTACAGCGGCAGGTCTCCCATATCGCTGCATGAATCCCGGGCGCGCGGGCTGGTGCGGCTAGAGGCTATGGCCCCTACACAAGCCTGGTGTTGGCTTCGTCGCCACCCTACCTCCATGGCCTTTCGGGGCACGGTGCTGTATTGTCCGCACCATCCATGGTGGCCATCATTGTCCACACAACCTCAGCGTCGCAAGTGCCTTTCCAGCCGATGCCTATTACACAAATTCAGTTTCCACTATCGCCATCCCCAATTCCGGGGTACTCTGACCCGCCGGTCTACCACATCCCACTGCTGTACCAGTGGCTCTAGCCAACCCAACACGGGTTCCAGGAGGGACCTGTCGAGACTATCGGTGTGCCGCGCTATTACAAACTATCCTTTCCGATGTTCGACGGCTGGGAAGATCCCCTTGGTTGGCTCAACCGATGCGAGCAGTTCTTTCGCTCACAGCGCACAAGGGAAGGCGACAAGGTCGACCTTGCCTCATTCCACCTCACTGGCACAACCACTACCGCCTCTACAGAACGGCCGTCTACTTCCACAACCAAAACGCGTGCGTCCGCGCCAGCCTTTGACGCGGCGTGTGGCATGTTCTGGAGCACTGGGAGGGCATTTCCACCGACGAAGCAACGTGGGAGCCACTGGAGGGCTTCTGTGCCACGCATCCCTCCTTCCATGTCAAGGACGAGCTGTTCGTCGAGGGGGGAGAGATGTTATGGTAGGCAAGGTGTACACCAGGCGCAAGAAGGGGGCGCCTGAGCCGGAGCAGGCCGGCGCCTGCCTCTTCTGCTCGTGAGTTAGTTAATTAGTTGAGAATAATTAGCAATTAGTTTGGATTATAATGAATTGGTTTTGGGTTAGTTGAGTTAGTTAGGATTGGTTTTTGTGATTAAGGCTATATAAGCCTGGTTAGTACTATTAATAAAGTTAAGCTGGAGATTAAACAATCTTTCCAGCCCCTGTTACTCGAGTCGCCGGCACGGCGACTCGCCACCCCCGCCACCGAGACTTCTGGCCCGGGCCATCCACCTCCCATGGCTACTTCCTCCGCCAGTCCTCTAGCTCTAACAAGTGCGTATAGAGGTTGGTTATGTTATAGTGCAGAAACAATAATTACATTTGCTATGTGGATGCTCCATTTTTAGCAGGTGACTATTTTACGGAATAAAACTGATGGTGAAATCACATAGTTACCAAATTACAACTCAATCCGCTAAATAAAATCCATTTTAACAAAACTGAAGCTTCAAATTTTGCTGATGGAATAAATGATAGTTTGGATTGGTAATGCTTGCTTGTTAATGTCCAATCACGAAGGAGTTGTTCAACTCTATTTGTACATAAATTGTTGTGTTAGATTATAATTTACAGATACACATAGAAGTGAAGTTTCACCCAGGGAGCCGAACGTGCCTGGCAATTTCTTCTACCCATCGACACCCTAGAGTGCCGTGACGAGTGCCATGAAGATATTGATGATGTCGAGGTAGAGCGTGATGGCGGCGGCGATGTACTCGTCGTAGGTGTAGCACTTGATGAGGTTGTCGGTATCGTACATGATGAACACGGAGAACAACAGCACCGTTACACCCGTACACACCATCGACACCGTCTTGCCCATCGGCAACAGGATCTGCATATTTGTGGTGGAGTGACCTTAGTTAGTTGATTCAGCTGGTTTTTTATCAAAAATAAAAATTAAATAATTTTATTCTATTTATAAAACTCTACATCCAATGTAGATCTTGGAATATAAACAAATTATGTGTGACTAGATTATAAAATACTCTACCTAGGATCATGTTTAGATCGACGTAAATATAGAACATAACTGAGCTAATTTTATAGGTCGCATGAAATAAATTTTTTGAGGGCTTAAGAAACATTTCTGACAAACACTGATTGAAGTGGCATCACGTGGTGGGGAACTATCGTAATCCTACTATAGAGAGCCAATCACATTTGACGAGGTTCTTATTAGGAACACTAAAGTCACGGAATTTATTTCCTTTAGATGAATTAGAAAAAAAAATTGGTGGGAATAATTCTCAATCTCATTTTTTGTAAGCGCCTCCTCTGAATTGAAGCCACACACGGAGGTAGAGACGATCCAATGGTGCCAGTCACACAATCCCTCACTACCCCTCCGTTCCGCGCCGCCCCTTGTAGGCCGCCACGGCCACACCTCACTAACGGTGTTGTTGCTCGGCTCCCCAATGTTGAACTTGATGAGATTAGAGATGAGAAATGGGATGATTAGAGTTGATAGATCTTTCTTATTTCTCAAAGGTGCCCCTTACATCACTTATATAGGCATTTAGCCAGTACATCACAGCAATAAATTCTTAATAGAATTCTTATCAAACTGCCTAAACCCTATCTTGCCTTGCAAGCCATGCTTTATGCTAGTGGCTGCCGACACTAGTAGTGCCTTCCCCACGTGACAATGCACGTGCAAGCCTGCCTGTTTTTCTTGTAACTACTCTTTCCCCTCATTCTAGCCTAACTATATTTCTCGAGCACAATCAAAGCAGAATTGGTGTCTCTAAAATTGAGAAGATTGTGCTTTTTGGATCAATGTAAGTTTTATTTTCCGTGTTTTCTGACAGTACATGTATTACTCTTTCGCTTGGACATCTGAGACTTGGTGGAAGGTATAATCGTTGGTTTTATTCGAGTGAAGCTAGTAAAGGATCCAGTACCCTTTGAAGTAGGAGTGTATGAATATCCCGAAGGCCTTAATGAGGGCAATGTGATGGAATATGCTCAAGAAGAGGAAGTTGAAACATCAATACGCCTAGTTTATCTTGCTGTTTAGTGTTGGGCCATGTTACAGCCTCATCAAATTTGGAGCGTGGAGTGATATTGTCCACCTGGTGATTGATTAATTGTTAGATGTTGATCTCCCTCGTGACTGGAGATCTTAGATTGGTTTTTGTCCCTCCAGCTTAGTTACTAGCGTAGCATAGTGAGAACATGGGAGGACAGTGGAGTTTAAAGGCTGAAGGAGGTTTGTCTAACAGTGTGTGTATAGAGGCTGGTTATGTTATATTGCAGAAATAATAATTACATTTGCTATGTGGATGCTCCATTTTTAACAGATGACTATTTTACAGAACAAAACTGATGGTGAAAGCACATAGTTACCAAATTACAACTCAATCCGCTAAATAAAATCCATTTTAACAAAACTGAAGCTTCAAATTTGGCTGATGGAATAAATAAATGACAGTTCGGATTGGTAATGCTTGCTTGTTAATTTCCAATCACGAAGGAGTCGTTGAACTCTATTTGTACGTAAACTGTTGTGTTAGATTACAATTTACAGATACCCATAGAAGTGAAGTTTCAACCAGGCAGCCGAACGTGCCTAGCAATTTCTTCTACCCATCGACTCCCTGGAGCGCCGTGACGAGTGCCATGAAGATATTGATGATGTCGAGGTAGAGCGTGATGGCGGCGGCGATGTACTCGTCGTAGGTGTAGCGCTTGATGAGGTTGTCGGTGTCATAGATGATGAACGCGGAGAACACGAGCGCCGCCACGCACCCGTACACCATCGACACCGTCTTGCCCATCGGCAACAGGATCTGCAAAGAGGCCTCGGATGTTAGTTTTTCTTTCTTCGGAGACCCTATTTGCCATAGCTGATTTGATATTTTTTAGGTAAATTTGTGGTGGAGTGACCGTAGTTAGTTGATTCAGCTGGTTTTTTTATTAAAAAAAATTAAATAATTTTATTCTATTATAAAACTTTATATCCAATGTAGATCTTTGAATATAAACAATTTATGTGTGAGTAGATTATAAAATACTCTACTTAGGATCCTGTTTAGATGGACGTAAATATAGAACGTAACTGAGCTAATTTGATAGAGCTAATTTGATAGGTTGCATGAAATAAATTTTTTTAGGGCTTAAGAAACATCTCCGAGAAACACTGATTGAAGTGGCATCACGTGGAGAACTATGGTTCTTATTAGGAACACTAAAGTCAGTGAATTTATTTCCTCTTGATGAATGAGAAAAAATTGGTGGAAATAGTTCTTAATCTCATTTTTTTTGTAAGCATCTCCTCTGAATTGAAGTCACACCCGGAGGTATGGACGATCCAATGGTGCCAGTCACACAATCCCGCACTACCCCTTTGTAGGCCACAACGGCCACACCGCCCCCTGCTGGCCGTGCTGCTAGCCACAGTCTTCACCGTTACACTTTGTAATGGATGTTGGGTCGTTTCTACCTCCTTGTGGCTTCATTAATCTAGAGAGGGTTCTCACAGGGAAGAGAATGAGGACCGTCTTTACCAATTTTTTCTCTTGAATTGTGGAAGAAACAGTGGACAGATCACAGATGACGTACCCGGACTAAGGCGAATAGCATGAGAACGAGGCAGGCAGCGATGAGGAAAGGGCCAAGGAACTCGAAGTCGTAGCCTCTCTTTGCCGCCCAGAATGTGTAGCAGGTCAGACCGACCACCACCACCAACGTTACCGACGCCGCCTCAAATATCACCATCCCTGACCACATACATCTCTTGGATTGAATCAGATGACATGCATAAACAATCTCGATCGATCTAGTCATCAATCGACCAGAAATTTGATGCACCTTTCTTGGTGAGGCAACCTAGCCCGACGGTGAAGCTGATGCAGACGGTGAAGAGGAAGAGGAAGAAGAGGTTGATGGGGTGCCGGTTCCGGAAGTAGATCATCGGCAGCATCACTGAATGCGTCATTCAGATAAAGCGATATTTTTGTAAGCATTAATGAATCGGTCGCTGCAATTGATCGATCAACAGAGCTAGCCCAGAAATGGTGAAATGGAACAGGAGCAGCTAGTCGCCGACGCGGCGGCGGCTAGCTGTGAGTATTGCATACTGAGGAGGGGACCGATGATGATGGCGACGATGGCGGCTATGGCGGCCGGGGAACGGGAGAGGAAGAAGGTCTTGATGGGATCGACGAGGTTCACCGCCGCGGCCACGGCGACGGTCACCATCAGCTGCATCGCCACGATCACGTACACCTTGCGGATGAAGGCCCACCGGAGCTGCGGGCTCTCGATCATGTATGGGTACAACCCTCCGCCGGCGCCGGCGCCAGCTCCGCCGTACGCCGGATAGCACGCCTCCACGTCGCACCTGCCATGCTTGCCCATGGCTGCCGCCGCGCTACTCTCGGTACGGTCGATTCCCTTGCACGCCGGCCCTCCCTGTTCGATTGATCAATCGGCCGATGCGTTGGTGAGAATTCGCGGCGTCTTTTAGCTACAAATTTGGGTGGTGGAAAGATGGCGCGCGGCGAGGTAACTATTCTTGGCGCCCTCGTCAAAGCGGTTTCCTCTCTTGTTCGTCAGTACTTTGTGCTTTTACGTGTCGTCTATATATAAAAAATATAAAGGTTACCATTGATAACAAAAAATGGTATTATTCGTCAAAATCGTCAAATTAGCAAAATTAATATAATTTGACCGAAAATATACAGTTCCTAACCAGCCGTATAAGCCCGGTTTGATCGACCAGTTTGAGTTTGAGCTGAATTATTTAATCTCGGGTTGTTTTGATCTCTAAATAATTTGTAATGATTTGGACTCGCACTACAACAATCCAAGCAACTTCCGTCGACCAAAGCCGACGGAAGTTAGCCCTTTCCCGACAGAAGAAGCTAACTTTCGTCGGCAAAAGACTAACTTCCGTCATCATTTGGCCGACGGAAGCGGGTAGACGGAAGTTAGCTAACTTCCGCCTGCTTCACGTGGCCGATGGAAGTTAGCGCCGAACTCTGCCACGTCAGCAGAGGCGCGCTAACTTCCGTCGGCTTTGGCCCAAGCCGACGAAAGTTAGCCTTTCTACCCAGGTGGTCAAAAGCAGCTAACTTCCGTCCGCTATGGTCAAAGCCGGCGGAAGTTAGCTGGTATTTTTTTTGTTTTTCCTCGTTCCCCTACTCACACTCACATCCAATCACAATTTCAATCACATTCACATATAACATCCAAAATCACATTCAAACTTCACATATAACATCCAAAATCACATCTCACATCCAAATTCACATCCAAACTTCACATATCACATCCAAAATCACTTAACAGAACTAAATTCACATCCAAAGTCACAGTACACATCTGAATTCACATATAACATCCAAATTCACATACAAAGTCACATAACACATTGAGAGTCACATACAAAGTCACATTTGTCCATATACTCACTGATCGCCCACATTTGGGTCGTCAGCGCCGCCGCTGCCTCCCGCTTCATCCACATTTGCCTCGGAGGCTCCATCCTGACCAGGCGTACGGAGACTCTGAAGAAATAGACAAAATTAGAGAACGAACTCAACTAACCTTCTAAACGCTAACTTAAGTATATCTCAAGTAACGATCTGTCAGGAGGTACCTTAGGTGATGTACGAGGAACAAATGGAGGTGGTGGTGGCGGGGGAGGTAGTGGTTGGAACAAGGACATGTCAAATCCGCCATGTTGATGGGCTAGTTGCTACAAATGTTGTAATGCAATCAGTTAGTTCTAAACCTATTGTTGAATACTTTTTAACTGCAACACTGCAAATTAAACTTAAATGGATCATCGCCTGATGTTGTGCTAAGAAAGCGGTATAGTACTCTTGTTGTTGCCTACCGTGCTCGTCACGCCGCCTCATTTTCTCCTTCAGCTGAACCACCTCTGGGTTTGCTTCTTAGCGACGAAGGCTGGAGCCAACTCCGACGGAGCTCTGCGACGACTGAGCTGACTTCTGAGCTCTCACCGCTCTCGAGTCAATAACTCCATTGAACATGGAGTACTTGCAACATTGAATGAGTTAGTTACCATCACAATACCATACGCAAAACATTGATAAAAACACTGTCTCACCGTCCATGGCTTTTTCCACCTCCGCTGGAGTACACGACCATTGGTCGACAGGTTCTCTCTGCCAATCATAGTCCTATCCATTGAGTTGAACCATGTGTTCACCATACTTGATACGGACAGCCTAGCATCAACAACATTTTCTTCCCCCAATGATCAAGATATTCCAAATCATTTTGAAGGAGCAATAACTCGCGCTCGTGCAAAGCAAATAAATCAACAGGTGAACTCGCTCCTAAATAAGAATAGCATTACAAATGAAAATCGGCTGCTACCTAATGCCCGTAATTTAATTGTTCTTAGGTATGACAACGTTGAAGAGTGGCCAAAGGAGCAGCACTTCATCAACAGCCATCCAAGCAATGAATGCAATGAAGACCATTTCGGATTCATGTGACCAATATGGAATAAAATGCTCATAGAAACTGCATATTAAATCCAATAAATGTGTTCAACCACAGCTTGGAATGCTTACTTCATAAGCTTTCCAACGTATCTGGCCTCACCCAATAATTCCACCAGAATAGAGAGTTATCGCCGACTTAATGTGGAGACCAGAAACTGTCAAACATTTCATTTGCTTTAATTAGGGTGCTGCGCACCAATATTGGCTTAATGCCATGTAAAACGTCGTGAACACCTCTCCATCTCCCTCTCAATCCCTTCTATATAATAGGATCTTTCTCAATGTGTAGAAGGAACATAATTTTGAGAATGAAACAACTATGCTTTATGCATATTCTTGAGTGTTCTAGCTACTAGCTGAATCATCTCTGAGAATTGTGCATTCTTCCCGTTGTTCTTGCAAGCCCTTTGTGATTGCAACGAGGATTATAATCCGCTTGACTTGGTTGAGTGGACAATGTGAGGTTGGGCGAACTCCGTGTTGTAGGTTGTTGCACATGCAACGGTTGGCTGCACAAGACTCCTCAGGTTTCACGAGTATTTTTGATTCTACGCCGTGAAGGTTGGGCACATCCTCGTATCATTTGGTATCAGAGCCTTAGTTGTCACGGTAGAATTTTTATCCCTAGTTGTAGTTTCATTTTCATCCTATTTGAAAATGGCCTCACAAAAATATTGAACCATAGTTTACGATCTGTTATTCTTGTGCGTTCTGCTAAGTTTTAATCCAAGAGATCGTGTTCTTGTTGCTGAACGGTTCATTGTCCTTCGCGTTACTTATTTTTAGTCCCCATTTATCAGTTTAATATATTAGTAGTAATTCCCACAAGTAAACTCAGCTTATTGTTTACCCATCTCTATTGGAAAATCAAAAAAAAATCCTACTAAGTTGTCAAATTATTGGCTTCTTACTACTAAAAAGAAATGTCTGAATTCTTTTGATAGCCATTTTGCCCTTTGCGAATACTTTGATCCTACAAAGACTACCTGATCTGTTCCATAGGGCTGCACTTGGTGATCTTGTTCTCATAATTTTAACAGAAAAGAAAGGTATGAATCAGTGTTGAAAACCACAACACAGATGACAAGAGTATAAAAAACTGAAGTTACCGTTTTGCATGCTAAAAAAAAGAAAGACAACCTACTATGTGAAAAAAAGAAGAGAGGGGCTATTGTTTTTTTGCATTATTGGGAGAACAGTTATGTTGGTGCTATCTTGTGCCCTATTTTAAATCGGTTTAATCAGCTAGCGTCTTTCCATAATCATTGCAATTGAGCCATTTTTTGTCATTCATATCTACTGTTGGCTCACCTCTTTGATTGCATTTGGTTCCATTATCTTTGTGTGTGAGTTGCTTTTTTTTATCTCCCGAACCTTGTGTTCAGCAACTAGATTGTGCGTTCTCATGTGGGTAACTACTTAGTAAGACTACATCGAGAATTCAGATTGTGTAGGACAAAATTTCCACTACCAAGCTCCACAAATAAAATCATTGTAGGCTTTGATCTCAGCTGTGAGTTCGCTAAACCTCATATTGTTCTGACTCTCCATTCATGTGTGAACTCCTTTATCAATCAGCAGAGGGTAAGTAAGAACTTCGGTGGTAAGGATAAGTGAGGTTGAGAGTACTATCCACACATATAATTTTTTTCATTTGCTGTTTGCCCAACTAACCATGTCAGGTCAAGGTGAAAATTCAGGGAACAGTGTACGTGCTCCAGATGCCGCAGTTAACTGGACTGAATATTGTGCATTGAGAGACACACTACGATGAGAGATCACTGTTGGAAATGAGCAGCTGAGAGAAGAATTGAATAACTCCATACAAGATCTTCAAATTGAAGTAAATCAATAACTGAACGTATTCCACACTAACATAGTTGCTGACATTGTACGGCAACTACAACCACAAGCTAAACAAGAACCTTTAATAAATGAGACCGATGAGGAAGTCGCTGCTCGAAGGGCTCGTGCTGTTAATATAAATCCTCCACTTGTTAGAAATATAAGGGTTGGTGATGAAAATAATAATAATAATGCGGGAAGGGAGCATGGTCATGGCGTGGGTCGTGGAAGAGCTGCATATGAACCAATACATATTAACATACCCTCGCGCAATCAAGCAAATCAACACCATCATCGCAACGACAACAATCATCATGATGAACATAGGTTTGGTAAACTTAAATTTTCTATGCCTAAATTTGTAGGTACCAATAATCCTGAAGAATACTTAACTTGGGAACTAAAAGCCGACAAAATCTTTTGGATACACAACTACACGGAAGAAAAGAAGCTTGCAATGGCATCACTTGAATTTGAAGATTATGCGCTGATTTGGTGGGAACAAATTCAGAATCAAAGAAATGTCTGAATTCTTTTGATAGCCATTTTGCCCTTTGCGAATACTTTGATCCTACAAAGACTACCTGATCTGTTCCATAGGGCTGCACTTGGTGATCTTGTTCTCATAATTTTAACAGAAAAGAAAGGTATGAATCAGTGTTGAAAACCACAACACAGATGACAAGAGTATAAAAAACTGAAGTTACCGTTTTGCATGCTAAAAAAAAGAAAGACAACCTACTATGTGAAAAAAAGAAGAGAGGGGCTATTGTTTTTTTGCATTATTGGGAGAACAGTTATGTTGGTGCTATCTTGTGCCCTATTTTAAATCGGTTTAATCAGCTAGCGTCTTTCCATAATCATTGCAATTGAGCCATTTTTTGTCATTCATATCTACTGTTGGCTCACCTCTTTGATTGCATTTGGTTCCATTATCTTTGTGTGTGAGTTGCTTTTTTTTATCTCCCGAACCTTGTGTTCAGCAACTAGATTGTGCGTTCTCATGTGGGTAACTACTTAGTAAGACTACATCGAGAATTCAGATTGTGTAGGACAAAATTTCCACTACCAAGCTCCACAAATAAAATCATTGTAGGCTTTGATCTCAGCTGTGAGTTCGCTAAACCTCATATTGTTCTGACTCTCCATTCATGTGTGAACTCCTTTATCAATCAGCAGAGGGTAAGTAAGAACTTCGGTGGTAAGGATAAGTGAGGTTGAGAGTACTATCCACACATATAATTTTTTTCATTTGCTGTTTGCCCAACTAACCATGTCAGGTCAAGGTGAAAATTCAGGGAACAGTGTACGTGCTCCAGATGCCGCAGTTAACTGGACTGAATATTGTGCATTGAGAGACACACTACGATGAGAGATCACTGTTGGAAATGAGCAGCTGAGAGAAGAATTGAATAACTCCATACAAGATCTTCAAATTGAAGTAAATCAATAACTGAACGTATTCCACACTAACATAGTTGCTGACATTGTACGGCAACTACAACCACAAGCTAAACAAGAACCTTTAATAAATGAGACCGATGAGGAAGTCGCTGCTCGAAGGGCTCGTGCTGTTAATATAAATCCTCCACTTGTTAGAAATATAAGGGTTGGTGATGAAAATAATAATAATAATGCGGGAAGGGAGCATGGTCATGGCGTGGGTCGTGGAAGAGCTGCATATGAACCAATACATATTAACATACCCTCGCGCAATCAAGCAAATCAACACCATCATCGCAACGACAACAATCATCATGATGAACATAGGTTTGGTAAACTTAAATTTTCTATGCCTAAATTTGTAGGTACCAATAATCCTGAAGAATACTTAACTTGGGAACTAAAAGCCGACAAAATCTTTTGGATACACAACTACACGGAAGAAAAGAAGCTTGCAATGGCATCACTTGAATTTGAAGATTATGCGCTGATTTGGTGGGAACAAATTCAGAATCAAAGAGAGGATCATGACGAACCTCCTGTAGCATCGTGGACTGAAATGAAGGTTGAGATGAGAGCAAGGTTTGTCACTCTTTATTACAAGCGTGATCTATTTGATAAATTGCAGGGGCATAGTCAAGGAGATCGCACCGTGGATGAATATTACAAGGAGATGGAAATGGCCATGATTTGTGCCAATGTATATGAACATGAAGAGCAAACTATGGCATGCTTTCTGGCTGGTTTGAACCATCCTATCAAGCGCATCATTGAGTTTCAGCCATATGAAAATGTGGTTGAATTAGTGCATCAAGCAATCAAAGTTGAACGACAAGTACAACAAGAATCAAAGGTAACAAAGAATTCTTTTGCCTCCCGATCAACTCAAAACAATCTGGTACCTACAGCAGGTAAATCCCCCTCTCGGTTCAATTATTTTCGAGCTAACAGTTCTGGTGCAAGTGTTTCTTCCATTCCCCATGTAGCTCAAAGTGGAAAAGAGCAATCTACCCCAAATGTGAAGGAAGGTACAACAACAAGTGCTTCTTCCGTGGGTTCTACCGCGAAGAGTAGTGCTATTCAATGTTTCAAGTGTTTGTGTCGAGGACATATCTCAAGGGAGTGTCCAAACAACCGCACAATACTAATAACGGAGAGAGGTGAGTATGAATTTGCAAGTGAAGATGATGATAACCCAACTGCTGAAATGGGAGAAGAAGAGAACAAGACGACTTACTGTGATTTTGAGAGTGGTCAATCTCTCATTGTTACAAAGAAAGTGTTAAGTGTACAACCAAAACAAGATCATGAACAGCGCTGCAATCTTTTTCACACAAAAGCCATGGTAAATGGTCGTGTATGTAAGGTAATCATAGATGGTGGAAGCTGTCATAATTTAGATAGCAAAGAAATGTGTGAAAAACTTGGATTGAAACAGCTACGACACCTGCATCCATACCATGTACAGTGGTTGAATGATTGTGGAGAAGTGAAGATTCAACATATGGTGAAGGTGCCTTTCAAAATTGGTGAGTATAATGATACGGTAGAATGTGATGTTGTTCCTATGACAGTTTGTCATTTGCTGCTAGGTCGACCATGGCAATTTAATCGTGGCATTCTACACAATGGTCGCACTAATCAGTATTCATTTAAGTAGAACAACAAAGAATTTGTCCTACCAATGTCTCTTACTCAAATTTATGCTGATACAATGCAAAAGAATGAGGTAAATGTTGGAAGTATTAAGGAGCAAGAGAAAAATAAAACTGAGAAACCCAATTATGGAAATGAGAGTTACAAATCAAATGAGAATGGGAATATAATGGGTGAGAAACAAAAGTTAGTTATGCTAGCCACTAAATCAGAACTAAGAGAAATAAATAAAAACTCAAATTGTGTGCATTTTGTGCTAGTATACAAAGATGTATTGTTTTCTATTAATGATATCTCCTCTCTTCCAAATCCCATCACAAATGTTTTGTAGGAGTTTGGTGATGTTTTTCCAGAAGAAATACCAGCTGGTCGTCCCCCACTTCGAGGTATTGAACATCAAATCGACCTTATACCAGGAGCATCTCTTCCAAACAGACCTCGTACCGAGCCAATCGGAGGACACGAAAGAAATACAGCGACAAGTACAAGCACTTCTTGAAAAAGGGTATGTTCGTGAAAGCCTTAGTCCTTGTGCAGTTCCTGTTATTCTAGTTCCTAAGAAAGATGGTACACGGCACAAGTGTATAGACTGTAGAGCGATTAACAACATCACAATTAGATATCGACATCCTATTCCTAGGTTAGACGATATGCTTGATGAATTAAGTGGTGCTGGTATTTTCTCAAAAACCGATTTGCGTAGTGGGTATCATCAAATAAGAATGAAAGAGGGCGATGAGTGGAAAACTGCATTCAAAACAAAATTTGGTTTGTATGAGTGGCTAGTGATGTCTTTTGGTTTAACTAACGCACCTAGTACATTCATGAGACTAATGAATCATGTTTTGAGAGCATTCATTGGAAAATTTGTTGTGGTTTATTTTGATGACATTCTGATATATATAGTCGTAGCAAAGAAGAGCATGTTGACCATATTGTACAAGTGATGCAAGTACTTCAATCTGAAAAGTTGTATGCTAACAAGGAGAAATGCACATTTTGCACAAGCAAGGTTGTCTTTTTGGGATTTGTTGTTTCTGCACAGGGAGTAGAAGTGGATGAATCTAAAGTTGAAGCAATCAAGAATTAGCCAACACCTGTGAATGTCAGTCAAGTGAGAAGCTTTCATGGTCTTGCTGGGTTCTATTGACGTTTTGTGAAGAATTTCAGCATCATCGCCGCGCCTTTAAATGAGCTCACCAAGAAAGGTGTTGACTTTGTTTGGGGTAAGTCACAAGAAAAAGCATTTCAAGAACTTAAGAAATGCATCACTGAAGCACCTTTGCTTGTTTTGCCTGATTTTGACAAACCATTTTAAATTGAATGTGATGCTAGTGGTTTGGGTATTGGTGGTGTTTTGATACAAGAAGGAAAACTAGTAGCATATTTTAGCGAGAAACTTGGTGGTGCTGAATTAAATTATCCTGTTTATGACAAAGAGTTGTATGCTTTGATCTGTGTTCTAGACACTTGGCAACATTATCTATTGCCCAAAGAATTTGTCATACATTCTGATCATGAAGCACTAAAATATTTGAGAGGGCAAGCTAAACTGAACCGTAGACATGCTAAATGGGTTGAATTTATTGCATCTTTCCCATACATTGTGAAATACAAGAACGACAAAGAAAATGTGGTTGCTGATGCGTTGTCTCGTAGGATTGTTCTTATATCTCAACTTGATATTAACGTTCCATGTTTGGAAAGTTTGAAAGATTTGTATGTTGTAGATAAATAATTTGCTGAACCGTACACTAAATGTAATGATGGGAAAGGATGGAAAAAATTTCATGTTTATGACATGTTCTTGTTCCATGGTAACAAGCTATGTGTTCTAGATTCGTCCGTACGTTTGCTGTTGTTGCAGGAATCACATGGTGGTGGTTTAATGGGACATTTTGGGACAGAAAAGACTTTGGCCATGCTGTCCAATAATTTTTATTGGCCAAAGATGCGGAGAGATGTTGAACGATTTGTGCAGCGTTGTGCCACATGCCATAAAGTTAAGTCCAAACTTAACCCATATGGTTTGTATACTCCACTTCCTGTTCCTAGTGCACCTTGGGAAGATATTAGCATGGACTTTATTGTGGGATTGCCTAGGACAAAGAGGGGGAGAGATTCCATATTTGTAACCGTGGATAGGTTTTCTAAAATGGCACACTTTATTCCCTGTCACAAGACCGACGATGCTTCACATATTGCTGATTTATTTTTTAGGGAAATTATGAGATTGCACGGGATGCCTAGAACCATTGTTTCAGATCGTGATGTGAAGTTTATGAGTTACTTTTGGAAGACATTGTGGGCCAATCTTGGCACAAAATTGCTATTTTCAACAACTTGTCACCCGCAAACTGATGGTCAAACAGAGGTGGTAAACCGTACACTCTCCATGTTGCTGCGAACAATGATTAAGAAGAACTTGAAAGAATGGGAGGACTGCCTTCCACATGTTGAATTTGCATACAATAGAGTTGTTCACTCAACAACACAATTGTGCCCGTTTGAAGTGGTGTATGGCTTTATCTAATCACACAACTTGATTTGTTGTCACTTCCTTTTCAGGAGAGAGCAAACATGGAGGCAACAAAGCATGTAGAGTTTGTGAAAGCTATGCATCTGAAGACCAAGGAAGTTATAGAGAAGAAGACACACTATTTTGCTCAAAAGGCAAACAAAGGAAGAAAGAAGATGCTTTTCAAACTAGGAGATTTGGTTTGGGTGCATTTACGCAAAGAGCGTTTTCCGGAGAAGCGCAAGTCCAAACTTATGCAACGTGCTGATGGTCCATTCAAAGTGTTAGAGAAGATAAATGACAATGCAAATAAGATTGAGCTTCCTGAAGATAACTATAATGTGAGTACTACTTTCAATGTTGCTGATTTGTCACCATTCTTTGGACTAGAACAAATAGAGTCGAGGATGACTCCTTTTCAAGAAGGGGAGGATGATACGGACAACCTATCATAAACAACATTTTGAACTCACACTCGTAATTCCAAATCATTTTGACGGAGCAATAACTCACACTCGTGCAAAGCAAATAAATCAACAGGTGAACTCGCTCCTAAATAAGAATAGCATTACACATGAAAATCAGCTGCTACCTAATGCCCGTAATTTAATTGTTCTTAGGTATGACAACGTTGAATAGTGGCCAAAGGAGCAGCACTTCATCAACAGCCATCCAAGCAATGAATGCAATAAAGACCATTTCGGATTCAAGTGACCAGTATGGAATAAAATGCTCATAGAAACTGCATATTAAATCCAATAAATGTGTTCGACCACAGCTTGGAATGCTTACTTCATAAGCTTTCCAACGGATCTGGCCTCACCCAATAATTCCACCAGAATAGAGAGTTATCACCGACTTAATGTGGAGACCAGAAACTATCAAACATTTCATTTGCTTTAATTAGGGTGCTGCACACCAATATTGGCCTAATGCCATGTAAAATGTCCTAACACCTCTCCATCTCCCTCTCAATCCCTTCTATATAATAGGATCTTTCACAATGTGTAGAAGGAACATAATTTTGAGAATGAAACAACTATGCTTTATGCATGTTCTTGAGTGTTCTAGCTACTAGCTGAATCATCTCTGAGAATTGTGCATTCCTTCCCGTTGTTGAGGAGCCATGCTGAATAGCGTGGGCCTCATGGCTCTAGAAGTGATGAGTCATTGTCAACGATAGTCAACAAGGACTGAAGAAGAGAAGAGATCTGCTGTTTCATGGGCCGCGTGTGACTCAGGTACACGGGCAGCGAGCGACTGTCGGGCAGAGGAGGCTGCGAAGTCGGGCTGGCCCAATCCGGGTGCATGGGCCAGAAGCAGTAGAAGACCCACTGGGCTGTTGACCAGGATTGACTCAGGTACACGGGCGGTGAGCGATTGCCGGGCTGAGAGAGCTGCGGAATCGGGCCGGCCCAATCCGGGTACCTGGTGCAAAGTCGGTGGAGGCTTTGTCAGTTTCGGCGCAAAACTGACGACCGTCGATCTTGTATCCGACTGTCCAGAAGAGAAGCCGTAGTCGCTACGAAAACTTAGCTTCCGGATAAGTCATCTGTAACTCTAGGCCCACAGTCAGTCTGTCGTGTCTGTAAAAATACCTAAGGGCAGTAGAGTCTTTTCCTTTATTTTTGAGTCTGTAAAAACCCTAAGGGGCAGGTAGAATATTCCTAGTGTTGGGCTGCCTATAAATAGGACCCCAACCCCTAGGGTTTGGACCACCCTTTTGCTGAAATTGAATACCACTCTTTTGGGTCATTTTGCCTCTCACGTTTTCTCACTCATCTCCTCTTCCTTGCTTGCGCCGCCAGGGAGTCCTCCCACTGTGTTTCTTGCCTTGCTTTTAATGTTGCAGTAAATGCTCTACTTCTGTGTGTGCTGCATCTGTAAGGTTTTTAATGACTCGATTTCACCTTCAGAGCAAGTTTCTCTGTGATTTTTGAGCCCTTGTAGGCTTCGGCTGATGTGAAGAAGCTTCTGTTCTTCACAGCAGAGTACTAGTTCTTGCATTTTGCAAGTAGTACTCCACTGTAACTACAGTACTCCTGCGCCAGCTTTTTACTTTTACTGCTCCACTTTCCGATCGGGTTGAGAGGACTAAAATCGCTTTTCTGACTGTCTCTGCGAAGTCATCCTTCTCTGTTCGAAGCCCCTCAGCACCGTGAGGCAGGCTTCGATCCGACCATACTCGAAGGCTTCGTTTCAATCTTCGAACTTTGTTTTGTATTCTGTGCTGCTATGCTTCGAAGCATTTTTCTGATCGACAGCATTACATACTTCGAACAATAGCGCGAAGGGGCTTCGGCCCTATCTGTTCGAAGTCCATACTTCGACACGTTTCAAGGTTGGGTTCGAAGCTTGTGGCTTCGCTAGGCCTCGCACTGATTTCTGTGTAGCGTGTCACCCTTCGCCTCTCTTTTCGGAGCTTGCTCTTTTTGAAGGTAGAGCATTGGCTTCGGACTTGCTTTTCTGTCGCGTGACAGGCTTCGCTTCTTTGTTCGAAGGTTGTCTGTTTGTGTGTTGTCTTCGAAGCTTTGAGTTCGAAGTTTCGTGTTCGAAGGTTTAGCTTCGAGGCTTTCGGTTCGAAGTACGTTCGAGGTCTTGTCTTCGAAGTGCATACTTCGAAGCAGGCTCCGGCTCTGTTTTACTTCGCTCCGAAGCTCGTGAGTCGAAGCTGTGTGCAGAGACTTGTCTTCGGAGTGCATACTTCGAATCAAGCTCCGGCACTGTTTTTACTTCGCTCCGAAGTACACTTCGCTTCTTATCTCTTCGAACTAGCCTAGACAGTGACACCTTCGGACAGACTCCGTCACCAACCTCCGAAGCATACCTCGACGTGCGAAGGGGGCTTCGCCAAGTACAGAACAGGAGACAACTTTGGACAGTAACTTCTCTTTTCACTTTATACATACTTAGATCATTTCATTGAGAAGTATAGGCCTGTTACAACTTGTTTATCTGACTAGTTGCACCATTTTAGTTTTACACTGTTTACCATCAGATGCTTCTAGGTTAGAAACCTTTAGACTTAGGCCTTCTGTTTATTTTCTGCTGCGTAGTATTTTTGAGGTGCGTTGGGTATTGGGAACAGGCCATTGATTCGAAAGAATTTTTAAGGCGCCCATTCACCCCCCCTCTGGTCGCTACTTTCGGTCCTACAAGTGGTATCAGAGCCTGGTTAGGGTTTTTCCATACCTTAACCGGTTCTAAACCCCGGTAGTGACCATGACGTCTCCTGGCAAGGTCCCGTCCTTGGAAGCCTATGGCTATAATTATTGGAAGACTCGCATGCGAGCCTATCTCATGAGCCAGGGTTCGGACATATGGGACATTTGCGTTCACACCACATTTGTCATTCTGCCAGTTACTGAGCAAGGTACTGCTGGTATCATTGCTCAGCATCTGAGCAACAGTAAGGCTGTGAACATTTTATTTTCTGGTTTAGGTCCCACTGAATTTGAGCGAGTGAGTCATCTCTCCACTGCGAGAGAGATCTGGGCTACCCTCAAGGCACACCATGAGGGAACAGCACAGGTCAAGGCTCGGCTCTATCAGACCTACCGGCGTGAATATGAGAATTTCACACAGAAGCCGGGTGAATCTGTTGAAGCCTTGTTTGGTCGCTTTCAGTCGATCATTAACAAGCTTCGGGACAACAAGGCTGAGGGTGCTCAGTTAGTCTCAGATCATGAGCAGGCGCTCAAGGTTCTTCATACCTTGGACCCAAAGATCTGGGAGATCAAGGTATCATCTATCGTTGAGAGCACTTCTTACGATACCTTGACCATTTCTGAGCTATTTAGCAAGCTGAAGGCCACTGAGGTAGATATCCAGTTGAGATCAAATCTCACTGGCTCTGGATCAAAATCCCTGGCCCTTGCTACACCTTCTGTTGATCCCTCTGCTGTGAGTTGTGCTGGGTTCTCTTTGATGTCTATCACTGAGGACCAGCTTGAGTTGTTGGGAGATGATGATTTGTGTCTCTTTAACAACCGGGTGCGTCGTGTCTATGATAAAAGAATGTTCAAAAGACACGGCACAAAATCCGGATGCTTTGAATGTGGTGATTCAGGACACTTCATCGCCGACTGCCCCAAGCGCAGTGGATACAAGAAGGGCACCGGAAACAGCTTCCACGACTCCGGCAAGCATGAGAGCCCCTCCTTCACCAAGGGCAAGCCGAAGACTCGGTTCTTCAAGAAGGCCCTGAAGGACTACCGGCGAGAGAACAAGAAGCGCGACAAGGCCTTCTTCGCCGAGATGGAGAAGAGCTACTCCAAGAGATCCACGTCTTCTTCCTCTTCATCGAGCTCAAGCGATGAGGAGATCGCCATCAAGAAGGGGAAGGACAAGGATGATCCGGCGGGCCTCTGCTTCATGGCCTTCGGAGACAAGCCGAAGAGCCGCTCACACCAGCGCCGAAGATCCCGCAAGAGCTTCTGCTCCATGGCTCTTGGGGATAGAGAAGAAAAGAGCTCCTCCGACGACTCCGACGACGACGATAGCAAGGTATCATCTTATGAGCGCGAAATTGTTGATTTATTTGAGAGCAATCGTCAGGAGTTGAAGTATCGAGAGAAACTGCTTAGGGGGGCTAAGAAAAGGATAGACGAGTTAGAAAGTGAGCTTGCCGTAGCTAACGGTAGAATAGAAAGTCTATCTTCTTCCCCTTGCTTGGGTGATAGCAGTGAGTGCCCGAAGTGTGAGGTGCTTCTGTGTGACCTGTCGACTCTGAAGTCCAGGTACACAGAAAGGGTTGATGAGAGAGACGCTTTGGCCACTGAGCTTGAAAGCGCTCAGCTGGAGCTGAAAGATGCTCAAGCCACTGTCGTCGCACCCTGTGTTGATTGCCCATCTCATCTAGCTGCCTTAGCTGAGCTGAAATCCAAGGGTAATGAACATTTGGGTGATTTAGAGAGGTTGAGAGCTGAGCTTGCGCAGACTAGGCTAGAGCTTGAGACACTGTCAGTTCCACCCACTGTTTGTGAGAACTGCCTGTCTCTTAGAATGGAATTAATTAAGCTAAAAGCCGAGAAGTCTGTCCAGGTAGAGAGTGAGTGTGAGACCTGCTTGTCTCAGGTGGAGGTTCTAGCTTCCTTGAGAGAGGAGCTAGCTGATTCTCAGAATGAGAACTTTTACCTCCGTTCCATCCTGAGTTGGATCAGTGCCAGAGAGCCACAGCTTGGCATGATGATCCAGCAGTTCAAGAGGAAGGATGGGTTTGGAGTAGGTTACACCTACACCAAGGCTGACTTTGAGAGTGCCCTCAGCCGGGCAGTGGAGTGGAGTAAAATGACTCCAGAGCAGAGGTATCCCAAGACTCACTCCACTGAGACCTCCCAGGCTTGTCAGCCCAAGGATGGAGTGATCCATGAACCATCTAAAGCTCCACCCAAGAAACCTATCTGGGTCCCAAAGCCCAAAATTCTCCACACTTCTCTTGATTCTCTTCCTGGACCCTCTCAGCCCAAGAAGACCACACCAAACACTACCAAGCCCAAGAACCCCAAGCCTCAACCACATCCCAAGAAGCCTACCTATCATTGTAAGTATTGTCAGAGAGACGGGCATCTTGCGGAGTTTTGCTTCAGGAGGAAGCGGGTTGAGAGAGCAGAGAGGGCTCGTAGTGATCAGGTGCAGTTCTACCAGCAGGGTGGTAGACTGCGTGTTCCTCGGCGCGGGGAGAGGCTGGAGGCCAGGCCGCGTCGTGTAGGTGGTGGTAGAGGAGACGGCTTTCTTGCCCGTGCTCCAGTTGGTGGTGTTCGTTCCGGCAGAGTTCCAGACCGAGTTGGCTACGGTTCTGGACCTCGTGGCCGTAGGGTTAGGAAGAACCGTGGACCGCGCTTTGAGCCGCGTTTTGGTCCAAACTCTTTTGATGGTTTTCGCTTTCCATCTTTTGAGCAGATGGCTCGACACTGGTTTAGCTCTTTTGCTAAACCTGGTGCCGGACCATTTGCTCCCACTTACAGACATTGATTGTGCAGGACCGGGGACTGGAGGATGTTTGGATCATGGACTCAGGATGTTCTCGCCACATGACGGGACATCGCAGATGGTTCTCCAGTCTCACTCCCCCGAGCTCCAAAGAGTATATCACGTTCGGGAACAGCGGTCAAGGGAAAGTAAGTGGCATAGGCTCAATCAGCATCTCAAACCATTTCTCTTTAAAGAATGTTGCTTTGGTTAAAAATCTGAACTTTAATTTAATATCTGTCTCGCAACTTCTTGAGGATGGTTTGGAAGTGCGTTTTAAGAAGGGCAATTCTTCTGTGGTTGATTCTAGAGGGTCTTTGGTTTGTCAGATTTTACCCTTCGGTAAAGTTTTTCGAATTGACTTCTCTAGTTCTTTTGGCCCTTCTCGCTGTTTGATTGCTGGATCCTCTTCTGAGCTCTGGAAGTGGCATAGGAGGTTAGGTCATTTGAGTTTTGATCTGCTAGTCAGGTTAAGCTCTATGGATCTCATCCGAGGATTGCCCAAGCTTAAAATGGAGAAGGATCTGGTTTGTCATCCCTGTCGTCATGGGAAAATGGTTGCCGCTTCTCACTCACCTGTGACTCAGGTGATGACTTCGTATCCAGGCGAGCTTTTACATTTGGACACTGTAGGTCCAGCTCGGGTACGCTCGGTCGGTGGGAAGTGGTATGCACTTGTGATTGTTGACGACTTTTCTCGTTTCTCGTGGGTTTTCTTTTTGGAGTCTAAGGATGAAACTTTTCAATTTGTCCATGATCTGATTTTGAAGCTGAAGAATGAGAACAATGGCCGGATGCGAGCAATTCGCTCCGACAATGGCTCTGAGTTCAAAAACTCTCAGTTCGTCAGCTTCTGTGGTGATCAGGGTCTGGACCATCAGTTTTCTTCTCCTTACACTCCCCCACAGAACGGCGTTGTGGAACGAAAGAACCGCACGCTAGTTGAGATGGCCAGGACGATGCTCGACGAGCACAGGACTCCTAGGCGTTTTTGGGCTGAAGCCATGAACACGGCTTGCTATCTGGCCAACCGCATTTTTCTTAGAGCTTACATTGGTAAGACATCATATGAGTTGCGGTTTGGCAGACAGCCCAAGGTGACCCACTTGCGAGCGTTTGGCTGCAAGTGCTTTGTGCTCAAGAAGGGAGGGCATTTGGACAAGTTTGAGTCTCGTTGCTGGGATGGTATTTTTCTTGGTTATGCATTGCATTCTCGAGGCTTCCGTGTTTGGAACCTCGAATCCCAGCTGCTTGTCGAGACGTGTGAGGTTTCTTTTGATGAGTCCTTGCCTTCTTTAACTCCTTCTTTTGAGCTTTCTGGTGATGATGAGCTCGGAGAGTCCATCTTCGAGGAAGATGAGGATACTCCAGCTGCTGTTGAGGGCGGGACTTCTGCATCCCCCGCAGAGCCCACACCCTCTGTGACTTCGACTGATGATGAGGGCGGACCTCTGATCACTCCTTCCACTTCGATCGAGCCCATTCAGTCGAGTCCAGAGGTGCCAGCTGCTGACTCCGGTGAGGTGACTTCAGATCACCAGGGAACCCGAGCAGTGCAGCGTGACCACCCCTCAGAGCTCATCATTGGTGATTTAACTGAGAGGACTTTGCGTTCTTCTGCCTCTCTCGCTGTGTTTGCCGAATCTGCATTTGTTGCATCTTTTGAGCCCAGAGACATTTCTCATGCTCTTTCTGATTCTAATTGGATTAATGCTATGCAAGAAGAGCTTGAGAATTTTGTCCGCAATCGGGTTTGGACACTAGTTGAGCCGCCACCAGGATGCAACCCCATAGGCACCAAGTGAGTATTCAAGAACAAACAAGGTGAAGATGGGGTTGTGGTGCGCAACAAAGCTCGACTAGTTGCCCAGGGTTATTGCCAGAAGGAAGGTATTGACTTTGAAGAAACCTTCGCTCCTGTGGCCCGTCTTGAGTCCATTCGCATTCTTTTAGCTTTTGCCGTTTCGAAAGGTTTTAAGCTTTTTCAAATGGACGTTAAGAGTGCTTTTCTGAACGGGTTCATAGAAGAGGAGGTATTTGTTAGGCAACCCCCCGGTTTTGAGAACCCTAAGTTTCCTCGACATGTTTTTAAATTGCATAAAGCTTTATACGGGTTGAAGCAAGCCCCCAGGGCTTGGTACGACCGGTTGAAGCAATTTTTGTTGGGGAAGGGCTTTGTAATGGGGTCTGTGGACAAAACTCTTTTCTTGCTCAGAGATGCTTCAGACTTTTTAGTTGCTCAGATTTACGTGGACGATATTATCTTTGGCGGTACTACTGATTCTCTTGTGTCCAAGTTTTCAGAGCAGATGCACAGTGAGTTTGAGATGAGCCTCATGGGTGAGCTTAAGTATTTCTTAGGGCTCCAGATCAAGCAGACCAAGGACGGCACCTTCATCCACCAAGGTAAGTACACTCGTGATATGCTTAAGAAATTTGACTTTGGTGGTGAATTGAAGCCGCAGATGACCCCGATGAGTACTTCTGGGGGTTTGGACAAGGACGAGAGCGGTGTCAAGGTCAATGAGAGAGAATTTCGAGGGATGATAGGTTCGCTGCTATACTTAACAGCAACTAGACCGGACATACAGTTCGCCGTGGGACTTTGCGCGCGTTTTCAGTCTTCACCACGCGCGTCTCACCGGCAGGCTGTCAAGCGCATTTTCAGGTATCTCACCTATGCGCCTGATCTTGGTCTTTATTATTCAGCATCATCATCACTTGATTTATCTGGCTTTTCGGACGCTGACTTTGGTGGGTGCCGGTTGGATCGCAAGTCGACTTCCGGTACTTGCCAGTTTCTTGGTTCTTCCCTTGTATCTTGGTCTTCTCGAAAGCAATCTGGAGTTGCTCTTTCGACCACAGAGGCTGAGTATGTAGCTGCTGCCAGCTGCTGCTCACAGATGGTTTGGATGATTTCTACTCTACGAGACTTTGGGTTGCTCTTTCCTACTAGGGTTCCATTGTTTTGCGACAGCACAAGTGCTATTAGTGTAGGGAAAAACCCATGTCTCCACTCAAAAACCAAACATATTGATGTGCGCTTTCACTTCTTGCGGGATCAATATGAGAAAGGTGTCATTGACCTTATTCATGTTGATACCCATCATCAGTTGGCTGACATTTTTACCAAACCCCTAGATCAGTCTACATTTGAGCGTTTACGAGGGGATTTGGGTGTTGTGTATCCTTTCTAGGATATTTTGCGTCAGTTTTCTTTGCTCTTTACTCTTCTTCTTGAGTATTTTTTTGTGTGTGTTCATATCATACATATTCACATATCACACTTTAGAGATGCTTCTGTTATATGATTGAACTGCTTTACTTATTCTAGCTGGTACATGCTTTTGATTACTTGTCAATGATCATGCTTTGATTCAGTTCGCTTGACATGTCTGATATCTGTCATATGCATGGCTTTTACGCTTTCAACTTGAAAAATGATCACCATTGCTTCTGGTAACTAGCTTGTGTAGGCTGAGTGCCTTTGCTATCTGTTACATGCCTTGTGGCTAGTTCATCACATAGATGCAGATATGCAACTTGGACATCTTTATGCTTTAACATGGAAAATGTGCCATAAAAATGATAAAAATCAAAAATGAATGAAAATTCCATGCCTTGTTATGCTTAAGTTGAAAAGATCCAAGTGGGTTTGCTTTGTCGCATTATATTGTTCTGGACTGCTTACCATAGCACTTTGGTATGAACTAGGACAGTATAGTGTATGCCGAGACCAATGTCTTAAGCTTCTGATGGCTCAGTTCTGGCCTAGGCTTGACTTGGTCGGTTAGCATAAGGTTTGACATGCAGATAACCCTTGGCACAAATAACAAAGGAAAATGAAAAAGCCTGAATTTTAAAAGGATAACAAGTTTGCTGAAGCACTTTGTTTTGAACAAATGCTTATCTTGGTAGACATCAGTTAGCTTCTGCATCTCATGCTTTGCCTTGCTTGTTTACTAGAGAATGTGGTGATGCTTTTATTTGCAAAAACTTGACAAATGCGTGCTAAATGACTTTCTTTAGATATCATCTCTTGCACTGATCATGCCATGTGTCTTAGACAGTATCTCTTTTGCTATACCTGTTAGATACTGTATTTGCAGTCAATCATATCTAAGAAGCGTGCTTTCTACACTCCACCTGCACCCCAATTGCATTCACTGCATATTTTGAGGGAGAGTTGCTTTTCAGGGGGAGTCTGTGTCTCTTTTGAGTGCTTGATGAGTTCACTTGTCAACAAGGGGGAGAAAATTGGGATCAGAGTTTAAGGGGGAGTTCTTACTCTGTTGATATCCTTGTTGTTCTGCAATCGCACTCATTTTGAGCTTTTGTGTTTTTGGTTAACCATAATGACCGCTTCTTGCTTTTGGTTGGCTTTTGGTCATTAGGGTTAAACTTTTACCTTATTTTTTCTTCTTCTTTGTTCTCTTGTGTTTTGTTTTCGTGTTTCCACATTTGTTCGCAGGTGCTGAAGAGCGGAGAATTGAGGAGTGTTGACAATGCTCTCATCAAGGGGGAGATTGAGGAGCCATGCTGAATAGCGTGGGCCTCATGGCTCTAGAAGTGATGAGTCATTGTCAACGATAGTCAACAAGGACTGAAGAAGAGAAGAGATCTGCTGTTTCATGGGCCGCGTGTGACTCAGGTACACGGGCAGCGAGCGACTGTCGGGCAGAGGAGGCTGCGAAGTCGGGCTGGCCCAATCCGGGTGCATGGGCCAGAAGCAGTAGAAGACCCACTGGGCTGTTGACCAGGATTGACTCAGGTACACGGGCGGTGAGCGATTGCCGGGCTGAGAGAGCTGCGGAATCGGGCCGGCCCAATCCGGGTACCTGGTGCAAAGTCGGTGGAGGCTTTGTCAGTTTCGGCGCAAAACTGACGACCGTCGATCTTGTATCCGACTGTCCAGAAGAGAAGCCGTAGTCGCTACGAAAACTTAGCTTCCGGATAAGTCATCTGTAACTCTAGGCCCACAGTCAGTCTGTCGTGTCTGTAAAAATACCTAAGGGCAGTAGAGTCTTTTCCTTTATTTTTGAGTCTGTAAAAACCCTAAGGGGCAGGTAGAATATTCCTAGTGTTGGGCTGCCTATAAATAGGACCCCAACCCCTAGGGTTTGGACCACCCTTTTGCTGAAATTGAATACCACTCTTTTGGGTCATTTTGCCTCTCACGTTTTCTCACTCATCTCCTCTTCCTTGCTTGCGCCGCCAGGGAGTCCTCCCACTGTGTTTCTTGCCTTGCTTTTAATGTTGCAGTAAATGCTCTACTTCTGTGTGTGCTGCATCTGTAAGGTTTTTAATGACTCGATTTCACCTTCAGAGCAAGTTTCTCTGTGATTTTTGAGCCCTTGTAGGCTTCGGCTGATGTGAAGAAGCTTCTGTTCTTCACAGCAGAGTACTAGTTCTTGCATTTTGCAAGTAGTACTCCACTGTAACTACAGTACTCCTGCGCCAGCTTTTTACTTTTACTGCTCCACTTTCCGATCGGGTTGAGAGGACTAAAATCGCTTTTCTGACTGTCTCTGCGAAGTCATCCTTCTCTGTTCGAAGCCCCTCAGCTCCGTGAGGCAGGCTTCGATCCGACCATACTCGAAGGCTTCGTTTCAATCTTCGAACTTTGTTTTGTATTCTGTGCTGCTATGCTTCGAAGCATTTTTCTGATCGACAGCATTACATACTTCGAACAATAGCGCGAAGGGGCTTCGGCCCTATCTGTTCGAAGTCCATACTTCGACACGTTTCAAGGTTGGGTTCGAAGCTTGTGGCTTCGCTAGGCCTCGCACTGATTTCTGTGTAGCGTGTCACCCTTCGCCTCTCTTTTCGGAGCTTGCTCTTTTTGAAGGTAGAGCATTGGCTTCGGACTTGCTTTTCTGTCGCGTGACAGGCTTCGCTTCTTTGTTCGAAGGTTGTCTGTTTGTGTGTTGTCTTCGAAGCTTTGAGTTCGAAGTTTCGTGTTCGAAGGTTTAGCTTCGAGGCTTTCGGTTCGAAGTACGTTCGAGGTCTTGTCTTCGAAGTGCATACTTCGAAGCAGGCTCCGGCTCTGTTTTACTTCGCTCCGAAGCTCGTGAGTCGAAGCTGTGTGCAGAGACTTGTCTTCGGAGTGCATACTTCGAATCAAGCTCCGGCACTGTTTTTACTTCGCTCCGAAGTACACTTCGCTTCTTATCTCTTCGAACTAGCCTAGACAGTGACACCTTCGGACAGACTCCGTCACCAACCTTCGAAGCATACCTCGACGTGCGAAGGGGGCTTCGCCAAGTACAGAACAGGAGACAACTTTGGACAGTAACTTCTCTTTTCACTTTATACATACTTAGATCATTTCATTGAGAAGTATAGGCCTGTTACAACTTGTTTATCTGACTAGTTGCACCATTTTAGTTTTACACTGTTTACCATCAGATGCTTCTAGGTTAGAAACCTTTAGACTTAGGCCTTCTGTTTATTTTCTGCTGCGTAGTATTTTTGAGGTGCGTTGGGTATTGGGAACAGGCCATTGATTCGAAAGAATTTTTAAGGCGCCCATTCACCCCCCCTCTGGTCGCTACTTTCGGTCCTACAGTTGTTCTCGCAAGCCCTTTGTGATTGCAATGGGGATTGTAATCCGCTGGACTTGGTTGAGTGGACAACGTGAGGTTGGGCGAACTCCGTGCTGTAGGTTGTTGTACATGCAATGGTTGGCTGCACAAGACTCGTCAGGTTTCACGAGTATCTTTGATTCTACGCCTTGAAGGTTGGGCGCATCCTCGTATCAATATTGCGCCTACAAAAAACAATATGTCTGATTAGATGGAGGAAAATGAAATTATGCAAACTCTTAACATTGCTAACATCTCACCAAATGGTCCGTGGCTGACTGGCTACACAAGACATCTGGCTGTGTAGGATCGCTTCCTTTGTGACCAAAAGCATACACCTCGATGTCACTTGGTGTAGGACCGAAAGTAGCGACTAGTGGGGGGTGAATGGGCGCCTAAAAATTCTTTCGAATCTATGGCCTTCTCCCAATACCCAACGCACCTCAAAAGATTAAGCAGCAGAGTGTGAACAAAATGCCTAAGTCTAAAAGTATCTAGTCTAGAAACAACCGATGTCTAAAACAGAGAAACACACTACAAGAAAACAGAAAATTTTCGTCGGCTATTTTATCTTCCGTCGGTATTTTGAAAAGCCGACGGAAGTTAAATAACTTTCGTCGGCCTAGAGGAGCCGACGGAAGTTAAACTAATTTTCGTCGGCTTTTTATAATGGCCGACGAAAGTTAGAGATATTTTTCCCCGCCCGATATAAATCCCCTAACTTCCGTCAGCCAACATTAAAGCCGACGGAAATTAAAATTAATTTTCGTCGGCTTTAGATGTGGCCGACGAAAGTTAGTTTCCAACCGCACGCTTTTTTCCCACTCCTCTTTTTCTCAGCCGCACCTTCTTTTAACCCTAGGTTTTTCCCCTTCCCATCACTTCTCCTCTTCCCCGCCGCCGCCTCCGCGCGCCTCCGCCCGCCGCCTCCGCCGCCTCCCCGGCCTCCCGCCGCCTCCGCCCGCCTCCCCGGCCTCCCGCCACTTCCGCCGCCTCCGCCCGCCTCCCCGGCCTCCCGCCGCCTCCGCCGCCTCCGCCCGGCACCATTAGCTGCGGCGATGGCGCTACCGGCGTCGGGATTTGGCCTCATCCGCTTCCTCTCCCCCCGTCTCCATGTGCAGACCACCGACATCACTGCCGCCGCCACATGGGGCGTCGCCGCCGGCAGCACCGCCATCTACCTTGTCCAGGTTAGGATGGTTGATTCACAAGTCACAACTCCTTTTATGCCCCGCCAATTCGTGATGGCGTCGTTTCGTGTTGTGAGCCATGGCTTGATCGGTAGATTCACTTGCCCCATCAGTGTTAGGGTTTGGTTTTTGTGGATCGGATCTGTCGCGTTTGTGAGGCTTGTTCTTGGACTGGATCGGTCTTAAGGCTCATTATTCGATTGATGGCCGTATGATTGATTTCTTAGTGCTGAGATGGATTGTGTAGATAGTTGGTACGTTGGATTTAAATTTCCTGTGTTGATCTAATAGGGAAGAACAAATGGTTCTATGACGATTATGTCTGAAAATGAGATGTGAAGCAGTAATAACCTTTAATGAGAATTATCCAAGCTTTTGTTTAAATACACTATTTAACAAATAAAAGGAGGAGGTAGATATTAGGAATCAGAAATTGGTGTCAAGTGAGGACTATACAAATGGAATATGTTGAAATACAGATCTAGTGTAACATTTAGGTATCATAAGATGGAATTCTATAATTCTATTACATACATATTAGGTATCATACAGTGACTTCTAGAACCCGATGCATTGACACATTATTTTTCAATTTTTACATGGAGCTGTTCATTTTCATTCATCACTGACAATTTGTAAACTTTTTACCTCAATTTATGTAGGCTGCTGCTGGTCGCGGAGGTGGTCCTGTTGGACGGGGTGGTGCGCCTCCAGTGAGATAGATATGTTCTTGGCGCCGTATCTGAGGAAGTTGCTGTCTTTATTATGAAAACATTGCTTGGGACTTGGCAGTTAAAATGCCGATATGCCTCGTCGATTTGTCTATTTTCAGTTTCAAATCATAGATTGAACTCAGCTCTGTTGTTTACTGAAATTTTGCTAATTGCTGCAGGAGTATAGGACCTACATTTCAGTTGTACCTTATCATCTGAACTGAGATATAGTGTGAAGTTACAATCTGTTTCTCAAATTGAAATTAGTAGAATCATTTTAACTTCAAGTTTTGATCAGAAGTAGTGCATGTCTTAATCTGAATGGAAGTTAAATTGACATTCAGAATCTGTTATCAGTTTTGAATCTGTGTCACTTTAATCTGTTTTCTGTTTTGAAATGAACTGAAACACTAAAATATGTGCTCAGGTATAAATCAAATTTTGAGAAACTAAAATCTGTTTTCAAGGTTAAATCAAACTTGTTCAAGTTCAGATCATATTCTGTTGAACCTCTGAATCTTATTGAATTAAATCTCCAATTTGTTGAACTCTAAAGTTTGAATCAGGTTGCTGTTTTTGAAATGGACAGAATATCTGAAAACAGTTTACAATGAAGTGGTGAATTGTTTGCAAATTTTCTTTTTTTGGATTTTTTCGTTAACTTCCGTCGGCCAACATTAGCCGACGGAAGTTATTGGCCCGTCGACAGAAAAAAGAAAAAACAAAAAAAATAATTTTCGTCGGCTAGGATTTGGCCGACGGAAGTTACCGATTTCTTGGTAACTTCCGTCGGCTAGGTTTGGCCGACGGAAGTTAGCTACTTCCGTCGGCAACCGACGGAAGTTAGCTAACTTCCGTCTACCCGCTTCCGTCGGCCAAAAGCCGACGGAAGTTAGCCTTTTGCCGACGGAAGTTAGCTTCTTCCGTCGGGAAAGGGCTAACTTCCGTCGGCTTTGGCCGACGGAAGTTGCCTAGATTGTTGTAGTGACACCAATACAGTGCTAAAAGGCAAATAAACAAAATATTCAAGACATGGCAGATCAAACTTCTCAGTAAAATAATCTAAGTACACATGGAATGGGATCAGAAGTTACTGTTCAAAATCTGTCTCTTGTTCGAAACTTGGCGAAGCCTGCTTCGCAGTGTCGAAGCCTTCTTCGCAGTGTCGAAACCTACTTCGGAGTCCCTTGTCGAAGTCTAGCGAAGGTTATCGTTGAAGTGCCGAAGGTTTGTTGTGTCTAGCCTAGTTCGAGTGTAGCAGAGAGCGAAGTATGCTTCGAAATGAAGTATGAAAGTATCGAAGCTTGCTTCGAACAGTGTAATTCGAATCATAGGCTTCGATCAGGAAGTTTCGAACAAGGCTCACAGAAAAGCAATCTTCGAACGAGAAGCGAAGCCCAACACACTGCAGCAAGACCAAATCGAAGCCTACACTCTACCTTCGAAGTTAGCTTGATCGAGGTATAACTACCGAAGTGGTAACCTTCGAACCAAAGACTAACTTCGAATGACAAGCTCCGGACCCACAAACTGTGACCCTCGAAAAGGACAGCAGCAGAAGGATCTCAGAAAATACACTTCGAGCAAAGTCTACCAGAGAGACATGCTTAGAGGCTAACTTCGAAGCTTGTCGAAGTATGCTTCGCAAAAGTACCAAAGTATGCTAGAACAAAACCTTAGAACAGAGCACACTTCGAAGCAAGATTTATCGCTCGAGTTCGGAGTCAAAAGTTCTAGCGAAGCCTTCGAAGATGTCAGGTCGAAGCCTGCCTCACGGAGCTGAGGGACTTCGAACAGAGAAGGGGGCTTCGCCAGAAAAAGCCAGAGAAAAAGGCTAGGCTCTGTTTACTCGATCAAAAAGCTACACAGAAAAAAGCAAGGCTAGAGTACTAGCGTACTGATGCTACAGGGAGTAGGTACTACTTGCTACAAGCAAGAACTAGTACTCCTCACGTGAAGAACATAAGCAACAGAGACACAATTCTCACAGGAATAGAACCAGCCGCACGTCAATCAAAACAATAAAAACACTGCAAACCGAATGACAATAGAAGAGAATAGAGTCTCATAGATTCATGAAGAACAGATGGATTACAGGAATTAACACACCGAGAGCAGGAGCCTGGCGGCGTACAAACAGGAGAGGGAAAATGCAGGGAACACAAATGACCCAATGGATTAAAAAGTGAATTCTAGAAGGGTGACCTAACCCTAGGGATTGGGGCCCAATTTATAGGCTGCCCAATAGCTAGGAATATTCCACCAGCCCCTTAGGGTTTTTACAGACGATGAAATAAAGGAAAAGACTAAACTGCCCTTAGGATATTTTTACAGACTCAACTGACTAACTGTGGGCCTAGGGACAAAATAGTAAACTCCTATTACAGATGACTTATCCGGAAGCTAAGCTTTCGTAGCGACTACATCTTCTCTTCTGGACAGTCCGATACAAGATCAGCGGTCGTCAGTTTTGCGCCGAAACTGACAAAGCCTCCACCGACTTTGCACCAGGTACCCGGATTGGGCCGGCCCAATTCCACAGCTGTCTCAGCCCAGCAATCACTCACCGCTCGTGTACCTGAGTCAATCCTGGTCAACAGCCAGTGGGTCTTCTGTTGCTTCTGGCCCATGTACCCAGATTGGGCTAGCCCGACTTCGCAGCTCTCTTAGCCCGACAATCGCTCGCTGCCCGTGTACCTGAGTCACACGCGGCCCATGATGCAGCAGGTCTTCTCCTCTCTTCAGTCCTCTTTGACTACCGTTGACAATGACTCATCACATCTGGAGTCATGAGGCCCACGCTATTCAGCATGGCTCCTCACTTGGCACGTTTCCAGATTTAGCTTCTGTACAGTAGAAATGAGTTAGTCGCATTACAATGTATCTATAGATAGTGTGACAGAAGGAGGTCTTACCATGCGTTTAGCGTGGCAAATATGTCCATCGGCACCATATCTGTGCTTCAGATCCATCCCACGGCATTGTCTTTTCTGCTCGGAAGTCTTCTTGAATGCAGCTGAAGACCAAATTTTGCAGAATTCAAATTATGCATCCTTGCGGTTTGCAAACCATGGAATCCTCACCTAAACAGAGATGCTATTTGTATTATATGACAACAAATCTCAACGATCGAAGATTAAAAAAGTTAGAATTGTTTACCGAACGGTATTATTCTTCAGTCAAGTATATTGTGGATGCACCTGTCGCCTTTCTCATTTGTTACCCTAGCTTCTCCTTGTAGTAAGCATTGTTCGCTTGAACGCGGGCATACGAAATAGTGTCCTTCACCACCTTGTGTTCATTGTTGTTGAAGACTTGAAGGGCATGATTATGATGATTGTGTGATTCTAGCAAGCAAAAGCGTAACTGCAAAAGTCATGATTAGTAAAGTATTGTAACTCGAAAAACTTTGTATTAAAACTAAAAGAAGATTGAAAAAACACATACCTAGAAGTCATGAGACACCGCCCCCTAAGCAGTTCTGTGGTGCCCGTCAGGAGCAAACCGATACTGGTCCCATGTCTAGCATAGAACCCGCTCACGAGTCAGCATTGTCAGCACCCCTGGGTAGTGCAGACGACACAGGTTACCCAATATCCGGTTAACTTGCCTAACTCTCGAAGTGCCGTCAAACCGAGAGTCAATCCAAGATCTAGAAATACATAATAAATAAAGTCAATTTACTGAAAGAATTTTTTTGAAAAAAGCAAAACAACATAGTAGTATTAGACTTACCCGTCACCTACAGGCGTAATCTTGATCTTGGCTCCACCGGAAGAGACTACTGGTGGGGCGACCAGGTGGCTCGTCCTGAATGTTATTGAGGACCCGGAAGCCTCATCCCCCTCCTCTTGACTCGCACCCTCCGGGTCATCCCCTGCCCCGCACCCTCCGGGTCATCCCCCTACCCCGCACCCTCCGGGTCATCCCCCTCCTGCCCCCCACCCACCGGATCATCCTCATGACCTGCACTCTCCAAGTGTTCTTCCTCCTACAAAATAGTATTAAAACAATTAGTAATAGTTTATAACTGACATAAAAATCAATTTGAAAGTTACCTCATCATCCAGTTGAAATGCAATAGACCGACCAATTAATGTCGGATCTATGCATCTCAGGAGCTGCTCTTGACGACATCTGTTTGAAGAAGAGGTACTACCCTGGAATAGGGTGTCCTCCTGAGTCGTCGGTGTACTTGCCAAAGTACTCTTTGATGTACTCGCCAAGCGGAAGAGCTTCCTCGTGACACTCTTCACAATGTATCTATAGAAGGTTTGAACATATGAAAAAACATGTAATATGAAGTATATTACATATGCATGTATGAAAACAATTACTTGTCAATTATCATCAAAATCAGGATCAATTTGTCCTTTTCTCCCCAAAGCATGCCACGTTAATTTTTTATTCTTATGTTGGTGTTTCCTTTTCTCGGGAACTGCTACATCATTAGAATCGCTGAGAAAACAATCTGATGGCGATTCTGACTCTACATTAAACGAAGTCGACAATTCATCATCTTGGTAAACCTCATCAACTTCTTCAACCTCTAATTGATAAGCGCAATTACTATGGGTGTGTAGACGTTCCCGAGGATTCACTTTGTAGACTACCCACCAAGCACTTAGTTTTTCCCATGGGTACGACATATAATACACCTGCTCGACTTGGTGAGCAAGGACAAAATTATCGCAACCACATAATCGTTCCGCGTGTTTGACTTCAACCATCCCAAATTGGTTTTCTCGAGTACCATGTTTAGGGTCAAACCAATCACAATCGAAGAAGACTACTTTAATCTCCTTATTCCCGGCAAAATTGTACTCGATTATATTTTTGATGATTCCATAATACATAGTTTCGTGTCCTTGTCCACCAACAACCCTTGTAACAACTCCAGTATTAGTTGTTGCCGCCAGAGGTCGATATGCTTCAAAAATAGTTGAACGGAAGTGGAAACCATTAACATCATAGCCACCGTAACTTTTGGCACTAATACTTCCGTAAGAGAGCTGTCGCAAGTCTATATGTACATTGTCAGCGAGCACGCACTGCAAATCATACGAGATTATAAGATAATTAACCTAATAGAGTAAAATAATACGTGTCACAAAAGGTAAGGATTTACATGTTCTCTGAACCTAGTGAGGAAACTAGGCCTACCATTTACTCCTTCTCGACGCAATTTATCTAATTGCTTCTCCGTTGGTTGACGACCAGACGTCAAGTATTTCGAATCAAACATACTGTCATTGTAACGAATAAGTAAACAAATGGGTATAAAATTTGGAGGTAAAATATAAAACTAAAAAGAATTTACTTACGCGAAATATTGTTCCATCTCTTCCATATTTGACTACATGTAGAGCAAGGCATATGTTTGTTCTTCCTGAGTTACATAATATGTCATGGAGACATCAACAATTATGCCCTTCCACCCAAAACTTTGGAGATCACTACAAGGATGGTCTTCATCCATATGATACCGTGTAGCATGTGTGTTGACATTGTGATGCTCATCGAAGTATACACTAGTGAAGTATGCTATCTCTTTCAATTTAAATTTTTCTGCGATGCAACCTTCAACTCTGGCCTTATTATCAACCATCGTTCTAAGCTTCTTTAGGGAGCTTTCAATGTGATACATCCACCTATATTGCACAGGTGTTGGGAGAAAATATTCCATTCTCAGGGTTATTGCCGTAACAGCACAAAGGCAGATAATGGATTCGAAGGTTTTCCAGACGTCTATCTTCGAAGATGTCTTGAGTCAAGCTCTAAGTACGAAGATAGGCATTGGTTCGGAGTATATCTTCGAACTAAGGCTCTTTGAGATCTTTTCTGCTAGCTAAGATGGAAGATTTATCTTTTATCTTATTAGATTAGTCTTTTACCATTTTAGCCCTATCAAGGGTACCGAATAGTTTCCACTATGTCGGTTGTAATAGAGGGGTAAATAGGTCTTTTCCTTAATATTTGGGCCTATAAATACCCCCTATTTCACCCTGTAATAGGGACGGAATACAAGTTATTCAATACACACATTCGAACTATTCTAAGTTGTTATCTTTTCGGAGGCTTATAATAGTTCATTTCGCAAACACTTCGTTTGTTAGTTTCTAATCTACAGAAACCTGTTAGCGTAATCTTTTACGCCAACAGTTGGCGCCGTCCGTGGGGAACCTAGTCCAAAAAACTTCGTTCTCTACCAATTTCTTACATCATGCCTCCTAAGCGGAGTACACCTCGCAACCCTGTTCGGAGGTCCTCTCGGATCTCCGGAGAGGCACCATCCGACACGGTTGAGGTCGGAGGGCCTTCGACATTCCCTCCACCTCAAACTCCGGAAGGAGTTTCCATCCCTCGAACATACGGAGTTCCTCCGCCAACTCCCTCTATACTTCGACCACCCGGAGTCCCTCTTCCACCTTCAATCCCACTTCGAACTGATCCTCTCAGTTCTCAAGACCCGGAAGATCCTTCCGGAGGAGATGAAGACAATCTTGGAGATATGGCCGCTCAAATGGCCAGCCTCCAAGCCGAAGTAGCAAGATGGCGGCAAGAAGCTGCAAACAGGGTTCGCTCTCAAGCCATCCCGGTTATCCCAGAAGTGCCTGAAGACGATGAACCCATCTATCCCGAAGCCCCGGAGAATGCCTCCTTCGATACTGAATCTCCGCTGCATCCTGAGCTGCAGAAAGTTCGATTCGACTCGAAGTTTAAGACTTTGAAGCTCTGTAAGTATGCCGGAGATGAGGATCCTGGAGAATTTGTCCGTTCTTATGCCCTAGCAATTGAAGCTAGCGGAGGAGTTCGGGATACCATGGCAAAGTGCTTCCCCTTAGCTCTTCAAGGAGTGGCATTAAGGTGGTTCATGGGGGCAGCTGAAGAAGTTCGTAAGTAATTTCCAAGGCACCTTCGTGCCTCCGATGTCGACGGGAAGCCTTTTCCAGGTGAAGCAACTCCCTGGAGAGACATTGAGGCAGTATTTTAAGCGCTTCGCTCATACGAAGTCGCAGATCAGAGGGTTGTCTACATCTTCAGTAGTTGATGCAGCTCGGGAAGGTGTCACTCATCAAGGCCTCCTGGATAAGCTTCATCGGAAAAGCATATCCTCGGTTTCTCAGCTGATGTCATACTTTGAGGAGTATGCAAGGTCGGAAGAAGGTTGGCTTTGAAGAACTGCAGCTACTCCATCCATATTGCAAGAAGTAAAAGTAGAAGTAAAAACTTCGGCACAGCCACAAGAACCAGTTTTCGAAGTTCAACATGATCGGAGAAGGGGGCAGAAGCATCCTCGTTCTGAGGTCTTGAACATTGCACCTCCGCAAAAGTTCACACAGAGAGCTCCACAGCCTTCGGGGAACAAGGTCAGCGGCTGGAGGCCGCCAGGGAAAACGGCTGGCAAAGGCCAGACCCTTTTCTGATGCATTCATGGTGAAAATCGAAGCCATGCAACTGATACTTGCAAGGCTATACTCACTCTAAGAGGAGAATATCTAGAAAGAACTTCGGGTCGAGGTACTACCGACCGAGTTCCAACTCAAGCGCGCCCAAAGCCGGTCCAGGCTGTGGCGCGGATAGAAAACTCCGAGGCCGCAAGACGCCCTCCAGTGGCCAATGTTATGCCACCTCCAAAGCAAGAGGAAGGTCAAGACCGAGGGAAAAGAGTAGTCCTCCCCATCTCCGGAGGAGGTACCCTCGGAAGCATGTCGAAAAGACAGAGAAGAGACTATGTCAGAGAGGTGGGCCACATTGGGACTTCGTCATCTGCAGCTGCTATGCCGGAATGGTCTCATGTACCAATATATTTTTCTGCGGAGGATGCAACTAGCATTAAATTTCCACATGCAGACCCACTTGTTATTACTGCTGATATTGCGGGCACTGAAGTTCGAAGAGAGTTGATTGACGGAGGCAGTTCGACAGACATTATTTTTGTTCAAGCCTTTGATCAATTGTGCATCTCCAGGAAGCACCTCCTTCCAGCAGCTCGCCCCTTGCAAGGCTTTGCAGGACCTCCGCTTGATGCACTCGGCCAAATAGGCCTGGAAGTTACCTTCGGAGAAGGTTTGTTGACCCGAACTGAAGAAGTAATCTTCGATGTTGTAGATGCCCCATATGCCTACAACGTCATCTTCGGAAGAGGCATGCTAAACCAGTTCGGAGGTGTGGCGCATCACAATTATTTGTGCATGAAGATGCCCACACAAGTAGGAGTCCTAACTGTCTTCGGAGATCAAGATATCGCCCGGAGAGCGGAATATGGTCATGGCCCCCCTCTTGATCCAAGACAAGTAAACAATGTGCAAGATAATCAAGAAAATTTTTCAGCACCTTCCGAAGCTTCGAAGAAATCCTTCCCAAGACCAAGTCCTGAAGGAGAGATTGCAGCGAAGGTTATTGTTAAGGATGGTAAAGAATATACATTTCAATTTGGTAAAGATTTACCTCCAGAAGTTGCAACCTCTTTGGAGAAGGTGGTGGAAGAGAATTTAGATGTCTTTGCTTGGTCTGACGAAGACATCACCGGAGTCGATCGGGATATCATTGAACATAGTTTGCTTGTAAACCCGAAGGCCCGACCTGTTCGGCAAGGACTCCAAAAAATGTCTGCGGAAAGAGCTATTCTGGCGAAGGACGAAGTTGAGAAATTATTTAAAGCTGGGATTATCAGAGAAGTGGCTCACACAGAATGGTTAGCCAACCCAGTCTTCGTCAAAAAGAAATCTTCCGGGAAGTGGCGCATGTGCATTGATTTCACATCCTTGAATAAAGCATGCCCTCGTGACCCCTACCCCATGCCCCGAATTGATCAATTGGTTGACTCCACCGCAGGTTCGGAGTTATTAAGCTTCCTTGATGCGTATTCTGGTTATCATCAAATATGGTTGAAGCGCGAAGATGAGATCAAGACAAGCTTCGTAACTCCGTCGGGAGTCTTTTGTTATGTAAGAATGCCCTTTGGCCTAAGAAATGTCGGGGCTACTTTTTCGAGGTTAGTTGCTAAGGCTCTAGGTCATCAATTAGGTCGCAATGTGGAGGCCTATATGGATGATATTGTAATAAAGAGTGCTTTAAAGCACCAACATAGCCTAGACTTAGCAGAAACATTTAATAGCCTTCGGGCATGTGGGATCCGTCTTAACCCCGAAAAATGTATCTTCGGAGCTAAGGCCGGAAAGTTGTTAGGATATTTAGTTTCAAGTAGGGGGATTGAATCTAGCCCTACTCAAATAACTGCGCTACAAAAGATGGCTCCTCCGGAAAATTTAAAGCAAGTGCAAAAGCTGACTGGGCGTCTGGCAGCACTTAGCAGGTTTTTATCAAGGTCTGCGGAGAGAAGCTTGCCTATATTTAAAGCATTGAAAGGGTCCGAAGATTTTGCATGGACACCGGAGTGTCAAAAAAGCTTTGAAGATATTAAAGAGTATCTCAGTAATCTCGCTACACTCACGGTGCCTACTGCGGACGAAACCCTACTCCTTTACCTTGCAGCTACAGGTTCTGCTGTTAGTGTAGTCCTTGTCAGAGAAGTAGATTTCAATGTGAAGTTGGTACAAAATCCTGTTTATTTTGTATCCGAAGCATTATCAGGAGCGAAGACAAGATACTCCGAACTCGAAAAGTTCGTTTATGCTCCGATAATGGCTTCGAGAAAATTAAGACATTATTTTTTGGCTCATAATATAATCGTACCAACTTCGTATCCTTTGGGAGATATGCTCCGAAGTAAGGATTCCACTGGAAGGATTGGGAAGTGGTCAGTTGAGCTAGCACCCTTCGGCATATCTTTTCTGGCAAGGACAGCAATCAAATCGCAAGTCTTAGCAGATTTTGTAGCAGAATGGACTCCACCTGCATCTTTGGTTCCGGAGAAGTCAAGTGATGGAGTTTGGACTGTTTATTCTGATGGGGCTTTCCAAGCATCCGGAGCAGGCATTGGAGCAGTATTAATTTCGCCTTCAGGGCAAAAAGCAATGTACTCCGCAAGACTCAACTTTAAGTCTACCAATAATATAGCGGAGTATGAAGGGATTTTACTGGGACTCCGAAAAGCACGCGCTCTAGGGGCTACAAGAGTTGTTATAAAAACAGATTCTCAAATAGTAGCAGGGCACGTAGATAAAAGTTTTCAGGTTCGACATCCACAGCTTGCAAAGTACTTAGAAGAAATCCGTAAGATCGAAGCACACTTCATGGGTATTTCCATTCGGAGTATACCAAGAGCATAAAATGTGCAAGCGGACATCTTAGCAAAAGCTGCAGTCGGAGCTGTGGATGTACCAGAAGAAGCTTTCTATGAAGAGCTCGGTACACCTTCGGTGCCACAAATTCCCTCTGCAGAGATTCTTTGCATTCCAAGTGCAGATTGGAAAAATTCAATCATGGAACTTTTACAAGGAGGAACAAATTTGCCTGAGGAGCCACAGCTTTCAAGATTAAAACTCAGGGCTAGAAATTATCAAATAATCAACGGTATTTTTACAAGGCCGGAGTATGTTCCCCTTTACTCCGATGTATATCTTAGGCCGAAGGTCAAGAAATTCTTCGAGAAATTCATGAAGGCCTTTGCGGTAGCCATTTAGCCCCTCGAGCTTTGGCAGGAAAAACACTTCGCCAGAGGCTTTATTGGCCTACAATAACAGCTGATGCGGAGAGCTTAGTCCGCACTTGTCAAGGATGTCAGTGGATGGGTCGACGAAGTCATCACCCACCAACAGCTCTTCAAGTTATTGCTCTGGTGTGGCCTATGGCCAGATGGGGTATGGATTTAATTGGTCCCTTTCCAGTAGCCAAGGGAAATCTAAAGTTCGCAGTGGTAGCTATTGAATATTTTTCTATGTGGGTCGAAGCAGAGCCCTTAACAGCTATCACTTCGAACAATGTACATAAATTCTTTTGGAAGAATATCATTTGCCGGTTCGGAGTGCCTAGACAACTCAAAGTTGATAATGGAACACAGTTCGATGCAGAACCTTTCAGGAAGTTTTGCGAAGATCTAGGCATTCAGTTATGTTTTGCTGTGGTGAGGCATCCTTAGTCTAATGGAGCCGTAGAAAGAGCCAATGGAAATATTTTGTCAGGGCTAAATTGAAGGATAGTAGGATTAGCAAAAGGACTGTGGACCGAAGAGCTTCCGAAGATTTTGTGGTCCATTCGGACTACGCAAACAAGGTCCACAGGTTTTACTCCATTCAGATTACTATTCGGAGATGAAGCTATGACTCCAACGGAGCTCAAAGGAGGATCACTTCGCAGCACTGAACAGGAGATTGAAGAAGAAAGAGAAGCTTCGTTAGATTTATCAGAAGAAACAAGACTTCGAGCTGTGGCTAATTTATCAAAATATCACCAGCAGACGAAGACTTGGTATGACCCGAAGGTTAAGATCAATGAACTTAGACCGGGTCATCTTGTTCTACGAAGCATTATAGCGCCAGGGAAGCTAGGAAATAAATGGGAAGGTCCATACCTAATTGTTCGTTCAGGACGCCCTAGCTCTTTTAAATTAGCCAATTTAGAAGGTGAAGAGTTAGCACACACTTGGCATGCGGAGCACCTAAAGCGATACTTCGCATAAGGGCTTCTTGTAAATCACTTGTAATCATCTTCTGAATTAATAAAGCATATGGTCCAGATAGTGCCTTCCCCTCATAAACCTCCAGCTTCCGAGTGGACGCACTGGAACCGCGGGGTTGACCGAGAGGGAAGTGTCATAAAGCTGAATCATATTTTCGGACATCGAATCATTGGTTCGAAGCTTCCGACGTGGGGGCTGACATAATCCGGAGTCCAAGCCACCGGCTTGTAGGCATCCATAAAAGAGCCCAAAACCACATCATGCGGAGTCCAAGCCATTGGCTGGTAGACTTCCGTGAAAAGAGCCGAAGGTGGCCAAAACATGCGGAGTCCAAGCCATTGGCTGGTAGACTTCCGTAAAAAGAGCCGAATGTGGCCAAAACATGCGGAGTCCAAGCCATTGGCTGGTAGACTTCCGTAAAAAGAGCCGAAGGTGGCCAAAATATGCGGAGTCCAAGCCATTGGCTGGTAGACATCCGTAAAAAGAGTCCAAAGAGACCATTGCAAACTCTGAACCATTGGTTTGACAGAGTTCGCAAAAAAGAGCCGAAGGTGGCCAAAGCAAAACAGAGTTTGAGCCATGAGCTTCGAATGTCTGTTAACATAGTCCAAAGTAACAAATTATCTAAGACACTAAGGTGTCATGAAAGTTATCTCAAGTGATTCCTTTCAAAAAACAAGGGTACTAAGTTGCCATTCTTCAAACTACAAATAGTCGAAGACATTTTACAAGATTTTAAAAGATCTTTAAATTGCAGAGGGGCTCCGAACCCCAAAAAATTGTACTCCGAAGTTTTTCTTTGCGCATAACCATCTTTGAATACAGTTCGAAGTTGCTTATCCCCAAAGAGGGGCTAGTAAATATGGAGAAAATTTTAAATCGGTATTCATTATTCGTACGAATATGTTTACAGATTACATCATGAAAAATTGGTATCTATACCAAGAAGGAATCGAAGACCTCTTCGATCTCTAGAGCTAGGATTGGAACGACTAGTTCCAGCGCCGGGAGTTCTAACAACTTTACGTTTAACTCTCTTGCCTCCCTTCGAAGCTCTAAAGTCCTTCTGTTCTTGTTGAAGCTCGGCCCAAGTTCGAAGCCGTTCGGGGCTCCTTTCCTAGCTTCTAAGTTCTTCGGGTTTTTTACTTCGAACTTCATATTCGTCTTCAGACCATATAACATCTTCAGAAGACGAAGTGTTCAAGTTAACCTCTTTTTCTTCCTCTTTAATATAAGATAGTATATCTTTGCTTACTTCGGGCGCAATTACACCGGAGCTATCTCGAGGAACTAAAAACCGGGGGCGCTTATAAGCTTTTAGAAGATCGAAAGTGGTCCATAATGAACGAAGTTCATCGTTAATGTCTAACACTTCGATATCTTCCGTATGAGGCAAAGCCTAAAAATATGATAAACAAATTTTCATTGATAAATGTTCATAAGCACAAAGCTTTACATAGTCAAAAATCCTAAGATATTTCTGAACCTGCGGGTTCGAAGGAGGCTGACTTCTTGAAGCTTGGGTCCGAGCTTGTTTCTAGCGTTGTCCTTCGTCGATCCAGGCCTTGATCGCAGAGCGACCTTCAGCTCTCCATGAAGTCTGGAAGGCTCGCCAGGCAGCGGCCACACCTTTGGAAGGAGTCAGAAGCCGCTCGTCGTCGAAGGTAATTGGGCCCTCTCCTGCGCTCGGAGTTATCGATCGGCCCAGATCTTCGTAGTAGCGAAGTAGGCCAACAGCAGCCACTTGTCCGGAGAGTTCTCCATATCGAATGCCTGCTGTCTTCATCTGCTTCGCCACTCCTTGAATCCTTTTCAACCGGCGTAGAAGAGAAATGTTATCATCAGAAGGAAGTGTCCCAGTAGTACCGAAGTACTCCAGAACACCTAGCAGTTGATTCATAACTTCCGCAGCTACCTTCTTGGACTTCAGCTTATCTTCGATCAGTGCGTCCTTCATCGAAGTTACCTCTCCCAGAACCCCAGAAAGTCTAGCAGTTTCAGTAGTCAAGATATTCTTTTGGTTCAAAAGCTGGCTAGCTTCCTCTTGGAGTCTAACAAGCTCGGTCCCTGTAGTAGCGTGCTCCGCCCGCATTCTTTCAATTTCTGTTCGAAGCACAATTCTTTCTGCTTCGAGCTCTCTATTTGCAACCTCCAAACCTTGTCTGGCCCTGCGCTCCGTTGACACTATATTGTCCATCTGAACCACTCAGCTTTCGGAGATGGTGAGATTCCATTGAAGGATGTTATTTTCCTCTCGAAGACGAGTGATTTCTTGATCATTCGATATATTCGCAGCTCGGGCCAAGACTGTTTGCTGTGAAAAGAAAAACCAAGGTAAAAATTTATTTGTAGACAAATTCTATGTTATTTCGCAGATGCTTCGTACCTGGTAAGCTGCACGTTCCATAGCAGCGTTAAGCTCCGACCTGTCCGCTTTGCTCAGAATGGCCACTAAGTTGGTCTCCCCTATGTCGCGACTAGCTCGATCCAAAGGCTCGAGCAAAGTCCGAAGACCAGTTGTTCGCTCTAAGAAAGGAGCTAGAAGGGGGAGCATACTTATCGCCTGTTGGTCATCCTCGTCCAGCGAAGGGCCGGAGTGTTGGCCTGTAGTCTTCGAAGCCCCTGGAGACTGGCCCCCCTCGGTAGATTGGCTCTCGTCTGTTGAATCAGACGAAGTTGATCCGGAACTTGCCGCAGGGAGGGGTTCTATATTCCTTTTTGCCTCTTCCAGGTCCCATTTGAGTGGCTTTTGGGATTGGCTCCGAAGTCGTCGAAGGTCCAGGGATTATTTCTTCCTGGCGGACCTCTTCCACAGAAGTGGACTCTGTAAAAACAAAAGTATTATACATTGTATAAATACACAAAATAAACATAAAAGAATTATTCGAAGTTTACCTTCGATATTCTGGTGAGGGGTAATCATTGGGCTGTTTGGCGGATCGAAGGCGAGATCTTCGTCCGAATCAACCGTTAAATCTTCGACTACAGGAACATTTTCCTGGGCAATCCTTATTGCCTCTTCAGGAATCGAAGCCATAGTGACTTCAACTCCACTTTCATCTACAGGAACTTCGTCCTGAGGTAAATCCTCTTGAACTGCCGAAGTCCTTGGTTGCTCAAGGTTATCTCGAGACTCCGGCACGTTCGCAGGTACTTCGGCTTGTGCAGTCCTTTGAGATGTATCTTCGTCTATCAGACGCACAAGCAACCTCCCTTCGTCCTCTTGGGAGTCAGAGACTGAAGCCCTTGGGCTCGAAGGTGCTGTATTCTTTGGTTTCTGAGCCACCTTCTTGACCGAAGTCTTGGCAGAGCTCGAAGTCCCAGCTTCGGCTTTCCTCTTTTTGGGTCCTTTCTCCGAAGGCACCCAATCCATCAAAGGGGGCGGAGTGATTTCCAGCATTCCCCACACTCTGTTAAATCTTTCCCAACTCCCGACTAACTTGATTCTCCATTCTTTTTCGGTCGGAGTTGGAGCGCCCAAAATCTTCTCCGAAGCCCGTACGATTTGCTCCGAAGTAATAGGGGCTGAAGAAGCTAAAAATGAATTAAGTTAGTTACTTCTTCGAATGAATATGCATAATATATGTGGTTTTCGAAGTTACCTATAGGGCTCGAAGTCGAAGTGATTTTTTGGAGACCGCCTTCCAAATCCTCTTCGAAGATGATAGGCCAGTTGGCCATCAGCGGAGAGATTTGTAACCCGAGGAACTCTTCGGCTAAGTCTCGCATGCTCAACCTTTGACTGATTTTCTGAAGTAGGCTGAGGCGAGCTTCGAGCTGACCTTGGTCTGGATGCACTAGGGCTTCTTTCCAGAATTGGATGTCTTTCAGAGGTTCGGCCAGAGGATTGCTCGCCCCAACTTCGGCGTAAAACCATCTCATGACCCAGTCGGTGTACCATCTTGCATTGATGGCCTTAGCAGGAAATTGAAGGGCGTATTCATCCCGAAGCCTGAAGTTAATACTTCCGAAGGCTACTACCACTTTTTCACCTCTGGGACCTATGAAGGTTTTTGGCTGGCACGAAGCTCTGTGTAGCGCAGCGAAGATCTCTGCCCTTCCCTCACAGCCTTCGGCTCTCAACGCCCATTCGAAGATAGATAAACGAGCTACTACGTTCGGAGAAAGTTGAGGAAGAGTGACGTGAAACAAATCAAGTACCTCGGCCAAGAAATCCACTGCCGGAAGGCCCAAGCCAGCTTCGAAGAAGGCTTTGAATACGACCACTTCTCCGGGCCTTGGCGATGGGATAAGCTCCTTTCCAGGTTTGCGGATCATGACTCCAGTACTAATCTTCCCTTCTACTGCGATCGCCAGGGATTCTCTTTTGCAGGTAGAAGATCCCAGTTGGAAGGATTGATCCAAATATTTTGTTGATGGCGGGCAGAGACCTTAATCACCAACATTTTGGGGATTTCCCCCTCCTGCCGCCATGGATGCCGTTGCGGGTGTTGGAGGAGCCGTCGCCAATGCCGCAGCCGCTGCTGCTGCAGCCGCCTGCTGTCGAGCCAAGGCCGAAGGGGCTCCAGTACTCTTGGTTTTCGCCATTGAAGCTACTGGGCTGCTTTGGAGGAAAAATGGAGGTTAGGGCTCAAAGGGTTTTTGTTTGCAAGAGAACGGTGGAAAGGTACTCAGGAAAGTTCTAGGCCCTCTATTTATAGCCTAGACTTTACATTTTTACCGTTAGTCTGTGCCGTTTCGCATTCTTTCCCGTTACTTCTCTCCGAAATTAACGCGTTCCGTAGTTTCCGTTAGAAGAAGGAAGCTAACGGCTATTTCTTCTAAGTCTAAAAGGCTTTCGAGCTTCCTAAGTCAGTTCTAAGATAGTTCGAAAGTAATTGTCTTAAAACTGATTCGGAGTTTAAGATCTTCGTATATTTCGGAGATAAATTAAAATCCAATAACCCCTACACCTGGTTATTTCTTCTTCCGTATACTGCTCTCCTAACATTACAGGTTTAACGGAGAAGCGTATTCGAGGGGCTACTGTTGGGAGAAAATATTCCATTCTCAGGGTTATTGCCGTAACAGCACAAAGGCAGATAATGGATTCGAAGGTTTCCAGACGTCCATCTTCGAAGATGTCCTGAGTCAAGCTCGAAGTATGAAGATAGGCATTAGTTCGGAGTATATCTTCGAACTAAGGCTCTTTGAGATCTTTTCTGCCAGCTAAGATGGAAGATTTATCTTTTATCTTATTAGATTAGTCTTTTACCATTTTAGCCCTATCAAGGGTATCGAATAGTTTCCACTATGTCGGTTGTAATAAAGGGGTAAATAGGTCTTTTCCTTAATATTTGGGCCTATAAATACCCCCCATTTCACCCTGTAATAGGGACGGAATACAAGTTATTCAATACACACATTCGAACTATTCTAAGTTGTTATCTTTTCGGAGGCTTAGAATAGTTCATTTCGCAAACACTTCGTTTGTTAGTTTCTAATCAACAGAAACCTGTTAGCGTAATATTTTACGCCAACAACAGGGCCACCAACCTTAGCTTCATATGGCAGATGAACCAGTAAATGTTGCATTGGATTGAAGAACCCTAGAGGGAATATTTTTTCCAATTTACATAAAAGCATCGGGATCTCTTTCTCTAGCATCTCCATCACATCTTTCTTAATTTCTTTCCACAAAGTTGTCTACAAAAATGTCTCAGCTCAGCTAACGCCTTCCACACATCATCATTCAAGTACCCGTGAAACATTACAGGAAGGAGTCTTTCTATTATTATGTGGTAATCATGACTTTTCAATCCATTTAATTTCCCTGTCTTCAAATTCACAGCTCTTCTAAATCCCGTGGCGTAACCATCTGGGAATTTCAAATTTTTCAACCACCTCATTACTTGTTTTTTTCTTTAGGTTTTAAACAAAATGCGGCACATGGCTTTCCACCACTATTCATCAACTCAAGGGTTGGTCGATTACAAATCTCAGCTAAATCTCTTCTCACCTTTACATTATCTTTTGTCCTGTCTGCAAAATCCATACATGTACTTATAATGCTTTCACCAACATTACGTTCCTGATGCATAACGTCAATGTTGTGCATCAGAATTAGTGATTTGACATACGGCAGTTCCCATAAGCCACATATGTGGCTCCAATTATGTTCGGTTCCGAATCCTACAAATCCATCCTCATTTTCATTAAGGACCAACTCATTCAGCATATCAGTGATTTCTCTACCCTTTAAACGCCTTGGTGGTCCCTTTACAACAACATTGTCCTTCTTGAAATTGTTCCTCTGTAACCTAAATGGGTGATTCATGGGCGAAAGCATCTATGACAATAAAAGAAACAAATCTTTCCCTCGAAGTTTAGACGGAAACAATCCGTGTCCTTCGCACATATCGGACATGTCAACCTTCCATGACAACTCCAACCAGAATAAATACCGTATGCCGGAAAATCATGGACCGATCATAGATACGCAACTCAAAGATTGAATTTTTGCTTCTGTTCATAGTCATATGCTTCAACTCCTTTCCACAATTGTTTCAACTCTTCAATTAAGGGCTTTAGCATCACGTTTAGGCGTGTTCTAGGATGCTCTGGACCGGGTATAATGAGACACAGGAACATAAATTCATATTTCATACAAAACGAAGGTGGAAGGTTGTATGGAATAGCAAACACAGGCCAACAAGAGTACGATGATGTGGTTACATTGAAATGTGTGAATCCATCTGTTGCCAACCTGATGCGAACATTCCTTGCATCACTAGCAAAGTCTGCATCAAAATCATCTAGAGCCTTCCATGCCTCACCATCAGATGGGTGCACCATTACTTGATTATTCTCATGTACACCTTCTTTATGCCATCACATATGTCTAGCGGTTTTATTTGAGATAAACAATCATTTCACCCGAGGTGTAAGAGGCATGTAATGAAGTTGCTTATGAGCAACCTCTATCATCACCTTCTCTCCGTCTTCATTTACGACCTCTATGAATCTCAGTTTACCACATTTTAAGCATTTCACCTCATTCCTATGTTCTTTCCAAAAAAGCATACAATTATCTCGGCACAGATCAATCTTCTCATACTCCATACCGAGAGCAGAAAACATTTTCTTTGACTGGTACATGTCTTTCGGCACCTTATGGTTCATAGGAAGGATATCGCTGATCAGATTTAATAGCTCTTTATAACAATTGTTGGAGAATGCAAACTTTGACTTAATGGCCATAAGATAGGTCACGAAAGTGAGAACACTTACGATGGTGTGTTCATGCAATGACTCTTCTGAAGCTCGAATGATGTCAAAAAACTTTTGAACCTCCCGTGTTGGAGGATCCTGAGGGTTTGATTCAAACTCCGGTCGTATAGCATCAAGCATCTCATCCATCCTATCATCAGCAATGCTATCATCTTCTTGTTCCACGACTAATACCTTTTTTTCACGACTTGTCTCGCCGTGAAAAGTCCAAACTTCACAACCTGTCATGAAACCATATTTGCAAATATCGAATGACAACGTCCTCTTGTCTTGCCAACGAGAATTTCTGCACTTCATGCATGGGCACCTCGCGCCAATGTTTGTTGTCAAAGCGAATGCACAATCAACAAATTTCTCGCGTTGATTACCCACTCCCTCGTGTGAGCTCCACTTTTCATCCAACCACTATACATCCACCGTCGGTCATCCTCAGCCATTCTATAGGCAAAACATTCATTCAATCGAGAATACATCATAAGTACCACATGCCTTTTTCTATAGGAAAAGACAGGTCCTAAACCCACCCAAGAGTGACCGACAAAACATGGTATTTATGACGAGCCATGAGTCTAAAAAAAATTTTAGCAACATAACCCCGCTGTTCTCCAATTGCACGCCTGATAGTGGTGCAATGGAGAACAACAAGGTTTTGTCATTGAAATCTCATTCGGACTCATGACTCATCGTAAAGACCATGCTCTGTCGCCCACTTTGAGGCTGTCCAAAAAGGGACAATTCCGGACCTACAGATCTCACACGCATGACACGTGTGAGACATGTTGGTCCAAAACAGGTGACGCATAGGTTTCGTTACACTATGTACGTTGGTGTCAAATAAAAAATTACATACGAAAAGAATATATATAAGAAATTATACATATATATATAGTATACTAATAACCGTAATGAAATCATCAACAAACCACAAATTAACACAAGAATATAATTAAGATTATATATAATAGCACATCTCATAGTAAACACTTCTAAAAAGCATAAAATTAATTGACTTTTGTTTTTATTAATTACTTTGTGAATGTGACTTTACTCTTGGTAATTATTGTTGCAAACCTAGAGCAATCATTGCAATCCACTACGACAAAATTCACAAATCAAAAGTGAAGAAAATTCTTAAAGAAGAAAAATTTACTTGACAGCGATGGATCGGAGGTCAGCGGGCGGCGGAGGTCGATGGGTGGTGAAGGATGGTAGTCGGCGACGAGCGGCGGCCGGCTGCACATCGCATATGAAACATATTAATACACAATCCAAAGACATCCCCTATACAATGCACAATGCATATAACCACACAATTAGGTGGTCAGCTAACTACGAAAGAGGTGTATTAATGTAAACTAGAATGGCCAACACGCTTTGCACACTATATTAATGTAAACAGCATGCATGTACATATAAATTGCTCTAAAATTTGTATGATCGGAACAAATTCCCAATTGTTCAGGAATAGCATTGTGGCTTCTCAATTGTATAGCAAACAAAAAATATCATACATGCACATTTAAACAAACAAACATTGCCAATATAGAAAAATAGCATTGTCTCACCGGGATGGGTGGCGCGGGCCGGGCAGCGGCGTCCGACGGATGGCGGTGGGGCAGATGGCGGTGACGGCCAGGAGTTGGGCGCGGACGGTGGTCGGGGCGACGGGAGGCGGGCGGCAGCGCCGGCAGGAGGTGGGCGGCAGGCCGGCATTGGGCGGCTGGGCGGTGGCGCCGCCAGGATCGGCGGGCGGCGGCGCATGCGGGAGGTGGCGGCCAGCGTCAAGCAGCACTAGGCGGTGGCCGGCGGCGGCGGGAGGCGGCGGCGGCAGGATGCGACGCGGGATGCGGCGGTGTGGGCGTGGGCATTGTGGGCGCGGGAGCAGGCGGCAGTGTTGGCGCCCGTACAAGGAGTTAGGTCTCCCTGTACGCATGCGCAGTTGGGGAATAAATCTAGTTAGGGGATTTGATCGGGCGGGGAAACATGCGATCTTACTTCTGTCGGCCGCTGTGAAAAGCCGACAGAAGTTAAGTTAACTTCCGTCGGATCGTTGAGGCTGATGGAAGTTATTTAACTTCCGTTGATTTTTGGAAAAACCGGCGGATGTTATTTTAGCCGATGAAAAGTTTCTGTTTTCTTGTAGTGTCATACCATAATCAATCCAGGGTACAAATTAAACCCAAAGACGACAAGACCACCCCTATAAATATAGGGCAATGCCGATTCATGAATCGTTCTTTTCAATCCAATCTATTATACTACCTCGTAGAATCGTTCTTTTGAATTTACTATCCTTTTGCCCTTGGTTTAGCCATAACACATTCATCTTTGTTGGTTTGCGCTGTAAACCTTCCTTCCATCACATAATAATCATTGTAATCCTTGTCGATTCACTCGTGAATCATCCGTTTAACTCCCCGTAAAGGGTTTTTATCAGTAATTCAGTTTCTAAGCCGAATTGCTACTGATTCTAAGTGTTTTGTAGGAGTAAGACGACCATCTTCATCAACAAGGGGCTCATGCATCAACTTTGGATATTGTCGTGCGCATCGGCTAGCCAGAGTAACCGACTATCTGCTTGTCGGTCTGACCGGCAGCACACAGTCGGTCTGACTGGGCCATGCTGGCAAGCACCAGTATGACTAGTGGTACTTGGGTGGTCTGACTACTAGTGCTTAGTCGGCCCTGGTCACATTTCTCTTCGCTTGGATGGTTTGACCGTCGGTCTGTTGTCGGTCTGACCGACCGCCTTGGCCGGTTTGACCGCCCCTTGCCAATTGGATTGCTACCTCGTGGTGTGGTTTAATTGCCTAGCAACTTCACCCTAAATTCCCTCATCACGGACAAGGATCATCGGAACATGGCATCGGTGTCGTGTGTCATTTTGAGGACAACTTCGAGCATCTACACGCTTTTGGATCGTCGGATTGACATCAGTGATGTTTGGCTTTTTGTCGAACGATTTTAGCGTCAACACACTTATTGGTGACTGCGCTGGGATGCACACGCAGAGATCAACCTCGTCTGCGACATGTACGACTACTATGACTACATCGACTACACCCGCTACGCTGACAAACATGGTGGGGAGCACAAAAGTCGACGATGACAACACCATTGGCCCCACTCTAGAAGACATTTCCAAGGAGGACAAGGCTGCGATTGAGGCCAAGAAGACGGAGCTACACACCATCATGCTTTGGTCTACACTAGGAATCGCTCAGGCTTCGTCAAGCGTAACCCCGACATCCCCAATATCTCCATGGATAAGGTAACATCTCCTTCCCCTCTCTCTATCCTAGACATCGAGCAAAAAATAGCGACAACTGTAGATCAAGCGGTTAGCCCATTTGCGAATCTTCTAGGGCCCGCGGTCGACTCTAGGATTGAGGCGATGTTTTGGATATTCGGCTTTTTCGAGGCCACTTATCCCACCATAATTGCTAGCGTACCCCCTGTTCACCACGTATACAGTAGAACCGATGGGGGTACGGTAAAAATATCACATCTACGGCTTCGACATATATGGCCAAGACCCCGATTACCCCTATCAGTCAGACGTGCCATTAGGCCGGTCAGACTGGCATGGGCTAGCCTGCACTACCAATAACAGTCAGTCAATCTGGCTACCAGGCCAGTCCGACTAGACCAATGGCCGGTTAGACCGTCCCTGTCGTAGTCTACGCGTTGCCTCTGTTATCGTCTGTACTAACTTTACCCGCGCTTCCTACACCTCCTACTCCGGCATACCTGCATAGGCCTAATAACGTCGCTTATCATGAGCTGGTGTGAGAGGAGGAAAATTGAGAGGAGCTATATGGCCGACATGCTGGGATACCACCACGTGTTGTGCCCCCACACGCTAGGCGCCCATAGGATAGAGGCGTAGATGACATAGATGAGAGTATCCACGCACTGTTTAGAGAGTGTGTAGGCTACGTACCCTGAGATTGGACTAGGCTTTACCACAAGCCGTACTGGGACTATTTTGACACCATCCCATATCCTCGTGGTTTTAGGGTTCCCGAGTTTACTAAATTTAACAGTGAGGATAGCAAGACTACTTGTGAGCACATAGGTCAGTTTCTAGCGCATTGTTGTGAAACTAGTGGGTTGGATGCCTTTAAACTTAGGATATTTTCCTCATTGCTATCCGACACCTCTTTCACTTGGTTTTCAGCGCTACCATCGAACTCCGTCTAAAATTGGGCCTAATTAGAACAGAAGTTTCATGATTATTTTTATGCTGGAGAAACTAAACTTAGACTATCACACTTGATATCGGTTAAACAAAAATTTAATGAAAGTGTCGCTGAGTACATTAGGAGATTTAGAGACAGCAAAAACCGATGTTTTTACTTGAACATTTCTAAGAGAGGCCTAGATGACTTATCTTTCAACGTCTTGCATTCCGAACTTAAGGAGAAGCTAGATGACCAGGATTTCCTAGAAGTGAACAAAGTGTTGCAAACGGCTATGGCCTATGAAGGCCGAGTCAAATCTCAAAAATTCACTAAGACGTTTAGTAAGCCCAAAGATGAGTTACATGTCATAGAGCATTTCGATGAGGAGTCATCGAAGAGCGAGGATGACTCAGCTGACATGTATACAGCCGAGTGGATTTGGTCCAATAAGTCCAAGCCAGTTACTTTTTCTGAGCTACGACCATCTCCCACTAAGAGTCAGCCCAATGAGGTCAATTACGCTTTTGACATGACCAAATGCGATAAAATATTTGATTTTTTATTGAAGAACAAACTCCTCAGGTTACTGAAGGGTCACGCATTCATACTGCCAATGATTTGAAGAAACATGCTTATTGTATGTGGCACGATTCCCATTCTCACTCTACTAATGATTGCAATGTCTTCTATCGACAGGTTAATCGGCCATAGAGGTTCACTGGAATGGATGCACTAGGGACAACACTGAGCTCAGAAACAAACTTTCTGATCCAAACAGCCTCCTTCGGAGCCCTTGAAGCTGTAACATACTCAACTTCTGTTGTAGAATCGGCCACCATCTCTTGCTTGGAACTCTTCCAACTCACTGCGCCTCCATTAAGACAGAACACAAAACCATATTGCGATCGAGAATCATCTTTATTGGTCTAAAATCTAGCATCAGTATAACCACTTACAACAAGCTCCTCATCACCACCGTAGACTAGGAACATTTCCTCAATCCTTCTCAAGTACATGAGGTTACTTTTTACTACAGGCCAGTGACTTTCACCTGTGTTCGATTGGTACCTGCTCGTAACACTTAGAGCGTATAAACATCTAGGCATGTACATAGCATGACATACATGATGGATCCAATTGTGGTGGCATATGTGTTCGCACTCATCTTCTCTAGTTCATCAGGTGTCACAGGACACTAAGTCTTACTTAGAGAAATACCATGTGACATTGGTAGAAATCCCTTTTGCAATTCTCCATTTTGAACCTTTTCGAAACCTTGTCAATGTACATACTCTGGCTTAATCCAATTAGCGGCTTTGATCAATCTCTATAAATCTTTATGCCTAAAACGTATGCTTCCACTCCAAGATCTTTCATCGAAAAACTATTTTTTAGTGAAGTCTTGACAACATTCAACAAAGGAACGTCATTTCCGATTAACAATATGTCATCCACATATAAGACCAGAAAACACAAGTGAGCTCCCACGAGCCTTCTTGTAAACACAAGGCTCTTCTTCATTCTTGATGAAGCCAAACCATTTGACTACCTCATCAAAGCGAAGATTCCAACTCCGAAAAAGTTGTGTCAGTCCATAAATGGACTTCTTCAACTTACAAACTTTCCTAGCATTTCATCAAGAACTTCTAGGTGTTTCATGTACACATCCTCACTTAGGTTTCCATTTAGGAAAGTCGTCTTAACATCCATTTGCCATATCTTGATGAGGATGTCATAGGCCGGGATATAACCATAATAAAAACAAAGGTGCATGCTTTCTATATTCGATTTACATTTTACATATTTTAGAAAAGGTTGCAGCACCATGTGTTGTTTTCATTTACATAACTTATTACATGGATCAAGCGATGCGTTGTGAGAAAATCAAGGGCATGGAACATCATGGAAGTTGATTCGGGACTAAGTCAAGGCCATCCAAATATAATATACAAGTTTGGGATGTCAATTTTGTGCCAAGAGAAGGTGGAGATAAAGTTCTACAAATTTTCAATTCGGACTCAGACTACATAGACAACACTAGATTAAAACATGCATAACTTTTAAATGGAAAATCTGATTTGGATGATCTTGGACTTTTTGGAAAACTTGAGATGTCCTCTCTCCAACAGATCTAGCTACATATCCAGATTCCATTTGAGGAGATCGCAATCACTAAAACAATGTGTATTTCTTTTTTGTAGTCAGTCTATTTAGGAAATAATTAGTAGTTTCCAAACTTTGGGAACATACCTAGGGCTATAGATAGCCCTCGAGACTTTAGTTGTAAGAGGGATTTCGATTAGATAAAAGTTTAGCCAATGCTACTTGTCAGTGTAAAACCATGATCGGTTAGATCGCCGGTTTCTCGTTTCATAACCCCAACTACCCTTTGTGCGTCTTTCATATCCAACAATACTAGTTGATCTTTTATCTTGTTCTTTCTCATTCTTCGATTGCTTGCAGGAACAAGGTTGATCACTGACTAGATCAACAACCCTTTGAGTTAGTGTATCGATCGCTAAGAAGCACCACAAATGTCTGGTACAGTTATAGTCGGGTCATCAACATCATCTCCTTCCAATCGAACTTATCTTATCCTCTCATCGAAAGATCGGGCCACCCTCACTTTATGTAGGAAGGGTGGCCGGTTCTTTCGATGAGAGGAGGAGAAAAGTTCGATTGGAAAGAGATGACATTGATGACCCAACTACAACCGTACGAGATGTTTGTGTTGCGCCTTAGCAATCAATACACCAAGTCCACGGGTTGTTGATCTAGCCGGTGATCAACCTTGTTCCTGCAAGCAATCAAAGGATGGGAAGAACAAGATAAAGGAGCAACAAGTATTCTTGGATATAAAAGACACACAAACGGTAGTTGGGGTTATGAAATGTGAAACCGACGATCTAACCGATCACGGGTTTACATGGACAAGTAGAAGTGACTAAACTTCTATCTAATAAAAACCGAAATTACAATAGTGGTTATGCCAAGATTAAATTGGGGATGAGAAACGTAAATTCAGCCAACAACAAAGGCAGGACGAAAATCTAAATCTAAACATTCCTAAATCGGTTTGTACTGAAAAAACACGCATTGATTTGGTGATTGCGATCTCCTCGGATGGAATCTGGAGGTGTAGATGGATCCTTGGAAAGAGGCCATCTCAAGCTTTACAAAAAGTCCAAGATCATACTAATTGTAGCTTCTAAGTAAAAGTTATGTGCATTTGAATTTGGTGTTGTCCCTGAAGTCTGAGTCTGAATCTCACATATGTAGAACTTTATCTTCACTTTTTATTGTCACAAAAATAATGTCTCGAAGTTGCATATTATATTTGAATTGACTTGACTTGGTCTCCAGTCAACTTCCATGATGTTACATGCCCTTGATGTGCTCTTAACGTGTCACTTGATCCATGAAAGAATTTCTGTAATTAAAAACAAAGCCAACTCATGGTGTAGCATACTTAGCTCAAATATATAAAATGTAAATCTTTTGTAGAATGAATGAGTCTTGCGTTGTTTATTATAAAGTATAAGCATGGTTATATCCGAGTTAGTGATGTCCTCATCACACCCTCTATGCATGCCTGTTTACGCCAAGCTTTGACCGACTGTGTCCTCGATGCACCAGCGATGCCGTCGATTGCATTTCCCTCGTCATTGTCTTCTTAGGGTCGCCACACGTTACCTACTGTTTATCCTTTGCACTTAAAATGATTGTTTAATTTTCTGCAAGGATTGATTGTCCTTTGTTATGGATGTAAATGTTTGATTATATTCCTACTTGCCATGTGTTGGCGCAACGGATTACGCTAACAGGTTCTATAAGTTCAAGAACTGACAAATGAAGTGTTTTTGAATGCAAGCTATCTCAAGCCTCCGAATAGGATAATAGCTCAGAATAGTTCGAAGATTGTATTGAATATCTAAATCTTCGATGTCTATTATAGGGTGAGAAGGGGGGTATTTATAGGTAAAACTGTAACACCCCAAATTTCCAAAAAGGTAAAAATACATTTTATTCATATTTTTCTAAAAAGGATTATTTTTGAATTTCCTATAAAGCTAAAAATGCCCAAATAAACTAAAACCTAGAGAAAAAGTCCAAACCAGAGTCTAAGAAAATTTCTATAAGATCCCAAGACCAAGATCTATTTTTGGGAATTTTTACAAATTTTATCACCCTTGGAAGCAACACAAATATTTTAAATCAATTTCAGAAATTATTTTTATTGAGAAATGCATTTAAACAGTAGTGCCCCACTCCCCCCTTTTCCTCCTTCACAGGCCAGCCTAGCCCACTCCACCCTGCACCCCTCACTGACAAGCAGACTTCGCTCGTTAGAAGCCCCCCTCTCTCTCCGCGCGCACCCGGACCAGTCCCACCTGTCGGCGCCAAGATTCCTGCCCGCGCCCAACCCCACCGGTCAGCCTCGACTGTTGCCACGCCTGCACCCGCAGCCGCCCACTGATAGTGGCCCCCACTTGTCAGTACCTTCTTCCTCCTCGCACCACCGCCCCAAGGTTTCTGGCCGAAACCCTAGCCCACCAAATCCGCCGCCACCGTGCCCCTTTCTCCGAATTGGCGCATGCGTTGAATCCCCGGCAATCTCGTGACTCTTTCGCCCAATAAACTGTTGCGTCATCGTCCCGGGATCACCGCGTGCATGTATGGCAGGAGCTCACCAGAATAAGGAACCAACCTCGGCTTTCCATGTATTCGCCTGCCCCACCGACGTCTCTATTTAAACCCCGGCCACCACCGCGTTCACCCCTCGCTTGCACTCAAACCGAACCCGAACGAAACGCCCGTGATCCCCTTTTTAGCAACGCACCCCTGCTCGGACTCCAGCCACCGCTCACCATCGCCGAAGCCCTGCTCCGCCCTCGACGACCGCACTAGTGTGATCACCAATGCCTTCCCGACCTCGGTCACCACTCCTTCACCGACGAAACCCGCCAGAGCCCCACCACTGATGAGGACCAGAACGTCTTCGCCGCCCCCGCTCGACGCCGGCCATGCTCCGATGACTACAAGCCCAACTGCCGGTACCTTCTTGACCACCATACTTCCCTAATTCCGTTTTACCTAGATCTAGCGGCGGGGATAAATGCACATGCGGGATTTAATCAAGGCCGTCCATCTCGACTTAAAGGGGTATCGGGTGATCTCGTGCGTCCATTTTCACTTAAAACCCCCCGCCTCAACTGCAGCCATTCGATCGCGATCCAACGGCGATCCGCGATCCAGCGCACGTGCAAGTGCGCGGGTTCACGGTGGGTTCGGTTCACCGTGGACCGGCGGCTGTTTTTGGTTTAAATTAAATTCCAGAAATTGCTTTTAACTTCAAAAATTCATATCTTGCTCATTCTAACTCCAAATTTGACCATTTCAATTTCAGAAAATTTGTATTTTTATTCTCTTCATGTTTGTGCAATAAAAATAGTAGGTTTATTTAGAACTTTTTACTAATTATTATTGGGTGATTTAAAATACATTAAGATACACTTATATTTCTCTTTAGAAAAATTTATAACTCCTTCAGAAAATATTTTAGAAAGTCAAATATTAATCTCTGAATTTTAATAACTTTAATTTAGTCCAATCAAAACCTATATGCTTGTTGTGTGGTTTTGAATTGATTAATTGAATGTTATGTTTATTTCATTCGTATCGAGAAGACTACGACGCCGTCGAAGAACTGGAGTATTAGCCCGAGGTTCCTCCGTCACCCTTCGCTGAGCAAGGCAAGTCAGCAAACTAATTTTTGAGCATATTGAACCTAGTTTTCTTAAAATATCTCTAAAACACATAGGTTATACATGCATTAGTCAAATTGAAAGCCTTACATTATATTTATTTAGATCCCTGACCTTGAAGTGCAAACCCAAGCCATGATATTGAGCCTAAACTCCTTGTCACCATACTACTAGTATTATTAGATAGTGTCCAATGTATTGACACAACCGCTATAGGCTAAAAACATGTCATAGAACTTGGATTCTATTATATGATCCCCGTTATTCTCTCATCCCTGGAATTCTATTGGTTATGGAGTTTTGGTTAAGTGTATAAGCATGGTGGGTTTCGGGTGCAAGCTAGGGCATTGGTCGGTAGCACCCGGGCACTATAAGGACCGGTCTGCTGGATCCGTTACAATACATTTCCATACCAACCACAAGTCTAGTGGGTAAGTCCTAACTAAGGTATGGAGTGTTCCAACTCGACGCACCACTTGGAGATGGGTCAAGAAGCACTTGCGGGTGGCTTGTACCGACGTGGCGCAAAAGGGGGTGCGACATTAGCCCAGAGTGGCCGGGCGCGCCGGCAAAACCTAGAGCGGGTGTTATCGGATTGGAGCAACTCATGCTAAGGTTTTGGCACGAGTTCCCATGGTATGGGTCATCTCGCTACACTTTGGTGTGTGGGATGAGTGCGTGCCTTATGGGTACAGTGGTACACCTCTAATTATAGTTTAAAATCTTTTCGAAAAGCTGAGACAACGATCAAGGGTGGGTTGCGTGACTACTCGCAGTTAGTTTATATTTATGAATGTTGCATGATGACTTGGCATGTAAGGACTGTTGAGCGAGGAGGGAAAACGTACTCCTCGAGTTTGAAGTTGTTACATTATTCATGTTTATCATTATGTACAATTAAATTTGACTACACTAAATGCCACAACTAAAACATGTACTCTTCCGCACTTTAAACCACTATCATTCCCTTGTCATTATCCCGTATTATTATTGTATTCTCGGTGGCTTGTTGAGTACTTTTGTACTCATACCCATTGGACAAACACTTAAGAGGCTGCGTACTACGAGGAGGATAGTCTGGAGTAGCGACCCAGTCAAGAAAACGATCCCGAAGAAGATGTTTGTCATGTAGTTATATTTTCATAGTTTCTTTTAAATTTTACACTTATGTAATAATGTGGTCTATGAACCACAAATGATTGAACATATGTACATTGTCGCATGATGGACATCGCGTTACAAAAACCTCTAGGGAAAAGTCCATTTTACCCCTTAATTACAACCTATATAGTGGAAACTATTTCGGTGTCCCGTATAGGGTTAATATGGTAAAATATATTCGAAGGATGTCGACAGAGTAGACGTCCCATCGTTCTTGTTGTTTTTCACTGTAGAGGGCAACCTTTTCGGAGGGTCTCTTTGGACCGGAGCCTGGACGGACCCTTCGACATCAAATCCTTCAATCCGGAGATAAGCCTTGGGCTCCGAGATTATGACTTGGCTTTATCTTGGAATCTTGAGGATAATGAGGATGAAGTATTTTCCCCCAATAGTAGCCCCTCGAATACGCTTATCTGAATAGCCTGTACAACAAGGAGAGCAATATACGCAAGAAATATTTTCATGCTCAGGGACTTACAAAAAATTCAAGGTATTATAACCGTTCGAAGCGTCTTCAACATCGAAGGTGTATCAAATCTAGGCTTAGAGCTTGAACCTCCGTTTTATGGCTCCGAAAGAATGTGAACCGTTATGATTGCAGTGCATCACAAAGAGCCATTATTTTTGTGTCGTTACTCCTCAAATAGCCGTTAGACCTTTCGAGAAAGCAACAGACGCAAAGTTTTACCATGGGTTCACATTATTTCACCTTCTGGCTCCAACTATTAGTGACGAGGGTTGGATCTGCAAGTGTGAAAACATACACGAATTGTTTCAAACGAGAACAGAGCAGTTATAAAAGAGGAAAGTGACCGGTAGTGGAAAGTTTTACAAAGCTTCCGTGCTTGAGCCTTTCCACACTTCCATCATCAACTTTTTCTCTCTGATACTCTCGAGCACTCCCCCAATGGCGAGAACCAGCACGAAAGTGCCGACGGTGGTGGGAACCTTGGCACAGCGACAAGCTTGGGCTGCATCTGCAGCGGCGACGATGGCCGGAGCTCAAGGGGGCTCTTGGGCCAAGAATCCACGGGAACTCCATCCACCATCCAAGAAGCCACTGAAGCAAACATTCATCCTCGGGTGATCGACTTGCTCGGTGGAATCCATCGAGGAGGCGGTGAGCGGACAATTGGGTCCAAGAATGAGGACTCGGGTTCCTGGAGAAGAAGTGACTCCGGCGCCGAGGAGCAAAGAAGTCGTCATCTTCGAAGCCTTCTTTGAAGCGGGACTAGGACTTCCGTCAATAGACTTCTTGGTAGAAGTGCTAGAGATGTTCCACATCACTCTGCCACAGCTATCTCCGAATGCCATAGCCAGGTTAGCTATCTTCGAATGGGCCCTCTGAGTTGAAGGATGCGAGGGGAGGTCCAAAGTATTCGCGGCTACCCATGAAGCTTCGTGTCAACCGAAGCCGCAAGATGGGCCTAGGGACTCCAAGTGGTTAGTGGCCTTCGGGAGCGTCAACTTTCAGCTCCGGAAAAGGACACCTGAAGAATTTCTTGGCGAAGGTGATCAACGACTGGTGGTATTCTGACCGGATACTTCGGTAGTTTTATGCTGAGGTCGGAGAAGACTCTAGGCTTGCCAGTCCCCTACAAGAAATATGGTACCGAAGAGACGCGAAAGTCACTCCGGCCCAAGCCTACTTTCAACGCGTTATTGTCTTTAGTGGCTAAGCACATGAGTATGCAGGACTTGGTCTAAGAGTTCATCACCGTTCGGATACCTCCTCTTGGGGCCGATTGGCCTATTGTATTTCAGATCGCTTCGGAGGGGGAGCTTCAAACCCTAAGTAAAACCTCCGTATCTCCTGCATAGAGATTAGTCATAGAGAATAATTGTAGTATTCTCAATAGATTGTTACCTTATTTCAGCGGCTCCGTTGGCATTAGCTCTAGAGCAGATAGCTCGGGCTGCAGAACAGGTGCTCGGAGCCCCTACTGCTGTGGAGAAGCAATGGAGAATCGAGCTGGTTGGGAGTTGGGAACGCTCCAACTGAGTGTGGAGGGCGCTCGGGATGGAGGCTCCTCCTCTACCCAGCTTAGACTCAGCAGGAGCAGTCTCTCGAAATAGGAAAGCTGCCGCTGGGACCTCTAAGGCTGCGACGACTCTAGTGAAGAAGGCAGCGTGGAAGGCCAAGCTCCCTTCGCCTCCATCATCTTCGTCTTCGCTCGCATTTGGATCTCTTCTTCAGAGGAGTTTGAAGAGGAGGAGACTTCGGAGGTCCGCATGGGGAAGGAGCTTGAAGATCTCTTACTAAAAGGTGATGAGGAGGATTCTCGGGTTGCGACCGAGGATCCCCCTCGGGTAGCAATTGAAGTAACTCCAACTGCTGAGGTCCAAGGAACAAATCTAGAAAATCCCAGCCCCCGGTGATCGGAGTGGTAGCAGCAGAGGCCAGGGCTTCGACATCTGCTACTCCAGTGCAATCCTTGGGGGAGGAACTTGAAGAATACCTCCGAATGTATGAATTTCTGGGGGACCCCGAAATCCTCCCTCAGAATCAGGACGAAGGTAGGCCTTCGATCTTTATTCTTTGAAGTTCCTGAAATAATTTAATTGCACCAATAATATCTTAATGGATAATTCACAAATACCTTGTGTTTTGTAGATGCTTTGAGGAGTAGTATGGCTCCAACCAAAGATGGAGCTTCGACTCCTATTGGAGATAAGGCTCCGGTCGTAGAGGTAGCTCTGGTGACTAGAGTTACTTCGGACGAGGTGGCTCCGTCCGGGGGAGCCACTCTTGAATGGGTATCCACCTCGATCGAAGTGGTGGCTCCTCTGGTTTTTTTGTCGGGGAGAGGTAAGGGCAATACTTGTCCTAGGCCTCTTCACTATTTGATGACAACACCGTCGATGAACGACCCTTTGGTAGGTGCTTCGGAAGATAACCAAAGAGCCCTGTCCTGGCTCCCGCTACTGGCTCCATTCTTGGAGCAGCGGATAGGGCTCCGAACCCTCTTGAAACCTTTGGCTGAAAAGAGCCAAGAGTTAGGTTGGCAGCTCAAAGCTAGTCTCTGTTTTGCCCGAGGCCAGTGGATCGGATCTTGACCTAGCCCTTGAAAGGGCTACCCTCCATGTATGCAACAAACATAAAGTATATTTACCTTATTGAAATTCCATCATACTTACTTTGCTTTTTGCAGCAATTTGTCCTTGCTAGAGCAGCAGCGACTTCTAATGAACTCTAAACTAATAAGTTCAAAAGGAATGTTATGGTGCTTCAAAGGGCCCTTAAGGGCTCCGAAGATAAATCTCTGTGACTGGAAGAAGAACTCCTCGAGGAGAGGAGGGCAAAAGCTATGGCAGAAGAAGTGCTCCAAACGGAGCAGCAGACTCATGCCCAACTTGCCTCTTCAATAGAAGAATTCCAAGTGAAGCGCACGATGTTGAGGGCTGAAATTGAAAAACTTCAGGCAACAGAGGTGACTTCCGGGGCTGAACTCGTAGTGTTGTGAGGGTTGCTTAAACAAGCGCTGGTTTAGATGAATTATTTAATGTCAAAGATAGCCGAAATCTCCTCCTTTGCCACCGAACTGACAAGGGCCGAGAAGAGGCACAACTTGACTGTTGATCAGACCATGGACACCCTCAGGGGTATTCTGGAGTATTTTGGAACGGTGTGCCCGTCTTCTTCAGCTGCGGTGGATGAACCTCTCGATTGAAAGCGTAAGATGATCCAAGCGGCGACCATGATGATGAAAGGCTTCGAGACCCGCTACGAAGAGATCTCCGGGCAAGTAGCCAGGATCGGAGTCCTTTGACACCTCAAAGCCGTGGGGGTGTCTGTTGCTCCGGTGAAAGGTTTGACGCCAGCAAGCTTCTCCGACGAAGGCTTACTACGACCATCATTGGACATGGCTTCGGCTTAGGAAGCCTTCCGGGTGACCTGGAAAGCAGACAACAAAGCTGCGACCAAATCTTGGATCGATGAAGCCCGTCGGCAGAGGCTAGCTCATACGAAGCCTTTGGCTCCAACTCAGCCAACAGCTCCGCCTCCCGACCCGAAGGTCTAGCTTCTAGGGTGCTTAATTATGTACAAGAGATCTTGTAATGCTCTTATTTTAATGAATGAAAAGTTTATAAATGAAATGTCTTCGCTTGAATGTTTGTTTTTAGGTTTTGGTACACACTTCAGATCGTGATCTCAAAGTATTAGAGCTCAATGAAGGGCTTCGCCAACAATGGGCTATCCTCGAAAGCTTGAGGCCTTATAGACGCTCGCGATTTTCGGTTCCTCGATGGCAGCAAGGGGAAATAGAACCCGATGTTTGTAGCGAAGTTCTTTCTTATATTAAAGAAGAGGATAAGGTAGTAGCATCTTCGTCCTTAGAGTATGTAGATTGGTCCGACTAGGAGTACCAAGTCAAAGACCCAAAAAAAGCTAGCTACGAACGACTTCTAACCTGGGCTGAACTTCAAGAAGAATAGAAAATCTAAGGGCTTCGAAGAAGAAGGGCACTTGTACCAAAAGAAAAGTTTTGAGAACTCTAGGCTCCGAAGACCGAACTGGTCCTGGAGGTAGCTCTATAGGTGGGAGGTGTCTCCATTTTTATTTAGGCTTAGATAATATTTTTTCTTGATTACGATGATAGTAAAGTGATTAACCAAGTAATACAATTTTTTTGAGAAGCATCACTTGATTGTGCCTCATTCCCCTGCCCCTCCTTGTGGGTAGGGAACCATACGCAATGCGATAAGGTCTGTCGTACACAATGCTTGGTATAATAAAATCGATGCTTCGCAAATAGTACATGATAATCATGAATTCTACTCTTTCGTAGAGTTCTTTGAACTGTACGTTTGTATTATGATGTTTATAATCTTACAACTCCGAATTTATACATTGGAGCTCCAAAATTGGTCACTTAGGACTCTTAATGTGTTTCATTTGGCCGAAGAGTTGAAACCTTATTACTTGGTCGCCTTCGACTCTTTTACCAATGCTTCGAACCCGGAGGATCGGAAATCTCCTTTTTTAAAGTCCTTAGACTCTTCTACGGATGCTATCAGTCCGTGGCCCGGAATCCATAGGCTTTGGCCACCTTCGGCTCTTTTATCGATGCTTCGAACCCGGAGGATCCAAAATTTGTTCTTTTAAAGTCCTTAGACTCTTCTACGGATGCTATCATGCCGAGCCCTGAAATCCATAGGCTTTGGCCACCTTCGGATCTTTTATAGATGCTTCGAACCCGGAGGATCAGAAACCTATTATTTTAAAGTCCTTAGACTCTTATACGGATGCTATCAGGCCGAGGCTTGGAATCCGTAGGCTTTGTCCTCCTTCGGCTCTTTTACAGATGCTTCGAACCCGGAGGATTGGAAATCTGTTCTTTTAAAGTCCTTAGACTCTTCTACGGATGATATCAGGTTGAGGCATGGAATCCGTAGGCTTTGGCCACCTTTGGCTCTTTTACAGATGCTTTGAACCGGGAGGATCAGAAATCTATTCTTTTAAGGTCCATAGACTCTTCGATGGATGCTATCAGGCCAAGGCCTGGAATCCATAGGCTTTGGCCACCTTCGTCTCTTTTAGGGAATCCTTGAACTGATGGTTCTAAGGCCGTTTGCTAGGTCCTAATGAAAGATGCTTACCTCCGCAAGCATATCTGTTCCTCTGATGCGTCCACCAGTTGTAGGGAATATTTGAAGAGTAAGCATAATTCAAACCTCAATCTTTATAAATTTTAGAAAGGTACTTTACAATTGATTACAAGGAGCCCCTAAGCATAATAACGTTTAAGGTGATCCACATGCCATGCATGCTTTAATTCTTCCCCTTCTAAATTAGCTAATTTAAAAGATCCGGGGCGCCCTGAGCGTAGGATAATATATGGTCCTTCCCATTTGTTTCCTAACTTCGCAATACCAAATGACCTGGTCTAAGTTCATTAACTTTTACCTTCGGGTCATACCATGCCTTCGTATGGTCTTGGTGCTTTGTCAAATTGGCAACAGCTCGAAGCCTTGTTTCTTTCGACAAGTCAAGTGAAGTGTTCCTTTCATCATTATTTTCAGGCTCCGTTGCGTGAAGGGATCCACCTTTCAGCTCCGTTGGAGTCACGACCTCGTCTCTGAACAACAACCTGAATGGGGTGAAACCCGTGGACCTAGCTTGAGTGGTCCGAATGGACAATAAAATCTTAGGAAGCTCCTCGGTCCACAGTCCCTTTGCCAGCCCAACAATCCTTTGATTTAAGCCGGACAGAATATTTCCATTGGCCCGCTCAACGGCTCTGTTGGATTAGGGATGACGAACGGCTGCAAAGCACAATTTAATGCCCAGTCCTTTGCAGAATTCTCTAAAAGGTTTGGCTTCAAATTGGGTTCCATTGTCGATTGTCAACTCTCTAGGCACTCTGAACCTGCAAATAATATTCTGCCAGAAGAATTTATGCACATTTTTTAAGTGATAGCAGTTAAGGGTTTAGCTTCGATCCATTTAGAAAAGTATTCGATTGATACCACCACGAACATCAAGTTGCCCTTTACCATTGGAAAAGGGTCGATGAGATCCATTCCCCATCGTGCCATCATCCATACCGGAGCAATGACTTAAAGGGGTGTCGGAGGACGATGACTTCGTCTACCCATCCATTGGCACCCTTGACAGGTTAGAACCAATGATTCTGCATCTCTTACAATTGTTGGCCAATAAAGCCCCTGGAGCAGTGTTTTGCCTACTAAAGCCCGAGGGGCTAAGTGGCTACCAAACAAGCCTTCATGAATTTCCTGAAGTATATCTTGGCCTTCAGGTTGTGAGATGCATCGGAGTAGAGGAGAACATACTCCAACTTTATAAAGTACTCCATTGACAAGCTTATAATTTCAGACCCTTAACTGGAGCCTTTGTAAATCTGGGCCTTCTAGTGAGGTTGTATTGTTTTGCAAGAAATCCAATATTGGACTCCGCCAATTAGTGACTGGAATGCAAAGGACTTCTTCAGAGGGTGGTTGATGCACCGAAAGTTTAATAAGTTCCTCATAAAAAGCCCCTTCCGGGACATCCACTACTCCAGCTACAGCCTTTGCCAAGACATCTGCAAGCTGATTATCTGCTCTAGGAAAGCTTCGGATGGAGATTCCTTTGAATAATGCCTCCGTTTTGCTGATTTCTTCCAAATATTTTTGCAAGATGTGGATTCCTAGCTTGGAAGCTTTTGTCAACATGCCATGCAATAACTTGGGAATCTATTTTTATTACAATTCTAGTTGCTCCAAGCGCTCTTGCTTTTTGAAGAACAAGCAGGATTCCTTCGTGTTCTGCAATATTGTTAGTGGACTTAAAGTTGAGTCTTGCAGAATACATTGCTTTTTGCCCTGAAGCTGATATTATTAAAGCTCCGACACTAGCTCCAGATGCCTGGAAGGCTTCATCAGAGAATATTGCCCATAATCCTTCACAGGGTTCTTCCGAGGCCCAAAATGCAGATGGAGTCCACTCGGCCACAAAGTCGACTATATCATGGGATTTAATAGCTGTTCTTGCAGTGAAGGAAATGCCGAAGGGGGCTAGCTCGACAGCCCATTTTCCAATTCTCCCTGTGGAGTCTCTGCTTCGAAGCATATCACCAAGGGGGTACGAAGTATGGACAATTAAGTTGTGTGCTAAAAAGTAATGCCTTAGCTTCCGTGAGGCCATTACCAAAGCATATGTAAATTTCTCGAGCTCATAGTGCTGTGTTTTTGCTCCGAACAATGGTTCTGAAACAAAGTATACTGGGTTATGCACCAATTTTCCATTGGCCTCTATTTCTCTGACAATCACCGCACTTACTGCGGAGCCCGTTGCTGCAAGATAAAGGAGGAGAGTTTCTTCTGGGAGCTAGGGGCACAGTAAGCGTTGACAAATTTCCAAGATAGTCCTTAATATCATCAAAGCTTTTCTAGCACTATGGTGTCCACTTGAAACTTTCAAACCCTTTTAAAGCTTTGAAAATTGGGAGGCTTCGCTCCACTGATCTGGCTAGGAATCTGTTGAGGGCCACGAGGTGTGCTGTCAACTTTTGGACTTGCTTCAAATTTTCAGGTGGAGCCATTCTTTGGAGTGCACTTATCTGCGTTGGGCTAGCTTCGATTCCTCTGCTCCAAACTAAGTATGCTAGCAATTTTCCTGCTTGAGCTCTGAATATACATTTTTCAGGATTGAGGCGAACTCCACATACTCGGAGGCTCTCAAAAGTTTCTGCTAGGTCTAGACTATGCTGGTGCTTTAAAACACTTTTTATTACAATGTCATCCATATAGGCTTCGACATTTCGGCCTATTTGGTGACCTAGAGCCTTAGCAATAAGACACGAAAATGTTGCCTCGGCATTTCTCAAGCCGAAGGGCATTCGAACATAACAGAATACTCCAGAAGGAGTTATAAAGCTCGTCTTGGCTTCGTCTTCATGTTTCAGCCAGATTTGATGATAGCCGGAGTATGCATCAAGGAAACTTAAGAGCTCAGAAACAGTCGTAGATTCAACATGTTGATCGATGTGGGGCATGGGGTAGGGGTCTCATGGGCATGCTTTATTTAGAGAGGTGAAGTCAATGCACATGCGCTACCTGAGTGGACACGTCTTTAGGAAGGTCTTCGCTTCCTCCAAAGTGATCCTCCGGGACTTGAGAACTGGCATAATTAGTTCCGAGCACGGACAGAGCTACCCGAGGAACTCTAGCTGCTCGAGGCCTATTGACTACTTCAGGAGTTTGAGGAACGTCTGAAGGTTCTGCACCGAAGGTCCGAGGGGACCTTCGGAGAGGACCGGTGGCTAAACTCTGCTTGGGAGGCATGACTTACGAAGCTAAGCATGGTCCGAAGACCAGAAGATTCAGATGATTGAGGAAGGCGAAGAAAGGCCTTCGAACTGTATTTTGAAGCCCTTGCCGAAGGGTGCGCGTAATCTTGAGACTCCGAAACTCCCTCCAAAAACACTCTTCGAAATACAGGCAGTGGTAGAGAATTAGCTTTTAGAACTAGGTTCCCCATGGACAACACCAACTTTTGGCGCAACGGATTACGCTAACAGGTTCTATAAGATCAAGAACTGACAAATGAAGTGTTTGTGAATGAGGACTATCTCAAGCCTCCAAATAGGATAATAGCTCAGAATAGTTCGAAGTGTGTATTGAATATCTTAATCTTTAATGCTTATTACAGGGTGAGAAGGGGGCATTTATAGGTAAAACCTCTAGGAAAAAGACCTTTTTACCCCTTAATTACAACCGACATAGTGGAAATTATTTCGGTGTCCCGTATAGGGTTAATATGGTAAAATATATTCGAAGGATGTCGACAGAGTAGACATCCGATCCTTCTGGTTGTTTTCCACTGTGGAGGGGAAGCCTTTCTGAGGGTCTCTCCGGACCGAAGCCTGGACGAACCCTTTGACTTCAAGTTCTTCAATCCGAAGACAAGTCTTGGGCTCCGAGATTATGATTTGTCTTTATCTTGGAATCTTGAGGATCATGAGGATGAAGTATTTTCCACCAACACCATGTGAGTATGACGATGCACATTTTTGTCTGATTTGTGGGTGATTTTCAAGTGCACATCACTTGTTCAATGAAATGGTTATTTGATCTAGTTGTGAGTTTTGATTTAAACATGAACTATTTGATTGATTGCTCTTGTGTGCTTTATGTGTTCCTCTTTCACTACGCTTGTGACACCCTTTCAGGCAATGTTGTGTGAACTCTGTTGAATGCTTGTAATCTCTAAAACTATCGTCTAATATTAAAATTGACAAGAGAGTGATAGCACTAGTTTTTATCTGAGATTTGCTGTGAAAAATTATTTGCTTACATTCTGGTTGCTACTCCCGGTCCTACAGTTTTGGAATCCAAGATGAAGTATGACCTGCATAATTATTAGTCTGTCTCCATCACTAGCGATCCTGCACTTCACGTTTAGCTTTACAAGCAAGATGAAACAAACGAGTGATGGTGATATATTCCTTATATTCTAAGATTTTTATAATTTCATCATTTAATCCACCAAATAAACATGCATGTAAAACTTCATTATCTTCTTCCACACCACAACAAATTATCATTATTTGCAATTCTTGATAATACGCCTCCACTGAATTTTTGCCTTGTTGTAATCGAGATAATTTTTTAAGAAAATCACGTTGAAAATATGGAAGAACAAAACGAGTATGCATAGCACATTTCAATGCATGATGCAAAAGACAATATTTAGACCACTAAATGGAAGCAAATTGGTGAATTCACATGTAGCAGCACTAACACGTCTATCTTCACGATAATTTAAACAAGTAAAATGTTGTTGCACTTCCATGTTAGATAAGCATCAAGATTATATCGACTATCAAATGGTGAAATATTTAATTTAAGGTTAGGTACATGATCATCATCATGCACCGGTTGTCATAGCGGTGGCCGCACATTGCGAATGAAAGGAGATGGTTGATTCGGAGGCTATTGACGAACCTCATCATCCTCCTCGTTCTCATCCACATACTGGTCTTCTCTTGCAAAATCATCGTGCTGATTAATAGTCGCCGCATGAGTAGTAGTACAATGATTACCTTGTTGGATGGGAACACGATGGACATGTCAGTGGCCTCTGAAGATCAAAGGAGGTCGTAGTCGATTCAGGACCTCCCGTAATTTAGGATCAAGCATGGCATGGAATGCTGTCTTGAGGCCATCAATCCTCTCCATTGTGTTCACAAATCTCGTGTCAACATTCTGTGCATGGTCTACCACTGGCTTGGTGAAATGGCCGTGTAACTCAGTGTTTGTCATCTGTTCTAGATCAACGGGATCGAGAGGCTTCACTGATCCTGCCATGATTAGTACTCAAAAGCACAAATATATATGTCATACAAACTACTAGAAGGTGGGGTGATATCACGTAATCCGTCAAGCACAGTGTAAGCTCTTATAAGTTCTTACCAAATAGGAGGGGGTGAACGACAATAGCAAGAATCAATTGCTCCAAAGAATTGACAAAGCGATTGCCAGGGCAGGTCAACCGACACGGTGTAGAAACATGTGGAGCTGTAGGAGGTTTAAAATATGGTAGCAAGGATTAGCAATAATTATAATAGTGATGCAACGTTGAATAAACTCTCAACAATGGTATTGTGCTGGTTCTAGGCTAGGTCGTATTAGAGACACGAGCCTAGAACACCAATGTAGCCAAGGCATGACACTAAGGCAAGAGGCAGCAATGGTAGGATAGCCTCGATTTTTTTTTTCAAATGAGAGTAGGACTGCTACACAGAATAGGGTTCCAAATCAGTGTAGGACTCCAAGTTAGAATATAACTTGGAATTATAATATGACTCTTCTCTTCTTTTCTTTTTAATTCCAAATCAGAGTAGTACTGCGAATCAAACTATGACTCTTCTCTTTTTTATCTCCTCTTGATCCGCCAGACTAAAGATATGATTATACTGATGGCATAAGTGGTGGTGTGGCATGATTGGGTACGGGATGTTGGAGGCGGCGAAACATGTGTTGTAGGCGATGGTGGTGTAGTATGATGGCAATGGGGTGGTGCGTTAGCGGAGTGACCTAGTATGAACAGAACTCATAACTCTAAAGGAAACTAGACGCTAAGACCAGCAACTCGACACAACGATGTAGAAGTAAACTCAACGAAACAATGCACTGAAAAGATAGTTGTAGAAGGCCAGATTGGTTGTGGGATAGGGAAAAATCCTAAAACAAATTTTGGCATTTTTGTGGACTCGAGGTGTGAAGAACAAATGCAATCTAATCTATTAAAATTGTATGATCTCAACGAGCAACCTAAAATCTGAGACCACTTGATAGAGGCAAAGGTGCTTGATCTTTTGGTGAGATGGGATAAGTCAATTTGGTGGAGGTAGAACTTGATGATCTGACTACAACGTGCATCGTATGTTGTGCCAATGCAATCGCTAGGCCAATCTCCTAGAGGTTACCAATCTTGCAGATGCTCGATCTTAATCCCTGCCTAAAATTGAAAACAAGCAAGAACTAAAAGTGCAGTCTAGATATTGCGAATAGAGGTGAAAACTTTAATATATGGGATTTTGCAAGTGTGTAGTACAGGAGGTCTAGACGACACTCGTGCCTATGGCGAAGATAGCAAAAAATAGCTAAATCTTAAACTAAACAAAATTCAAGTTCTATTGACACCTAAGGAGGGTTTATATAAGGAGTAAAGAGATGTATTTCAGTCAGCCTAAGGGGGTGGCCGAATTGTACTCTAATTGGACTCTAAATTAGGTTTTCCCCTTGAATAAGTACTCTAATAAATCTCTAACAAAAATTTGGATGAATTTATATCTATTTAGGTTTTCCCCTTACTAAGGACTCTAATAAAATCTAGTTGGTCACTAGGACGAAATTACATGAGCCTGGCCCAACTTAAAGTGACACAACGCCATATAATTATGTGAACGAAATTATGGAGAACTCAAATTCTAGATTCGCCAATCGTATCTTCTTCTCTGATAATCTCACTCTTACTGCCATATCCATGATTCATCATGCTCCAATGCTTGTCCTTCTCATCAATGGTATGTCTCTGTAGGATAAAGAGTAGTGACCAGAGGCAGATGAATGAGCGAAATAAATTTTAAAGATCATATAAAGTTCATAAAGATCGTGACATCCAACCTCAACAACATAACATCAAACATAGGACATGTATAAACTTCTCACATACATTTAACCTAACAAGTCAAGTGTAGGGGAAAAAATACTTACGTAGTTACCTGTGTTGGGGGGTAAGGGCACCCGGATTTAATAAAATCTATACATTATTGAATTTCCACAGAAAAACAATAATAACAAAATGTCCATCATGCGACAACGTACATACGGCCAATCATCTGTGGTTCGCAGACCACATTATTACATAAGTATAAAATTAGAAGAAACTACGAAAATAAAACTACGTGATGAACATCTCCGCCAGTCTCACGTCCTTGACTGGGTCGCTACTCCAGACCATCCTCCTCATAGTACGCAGTCTCTGATGTGTTTTCCAATAGGTATGAGTATATGAGTACTCAACAAGCCACCGAGAATGCAGTAGTAATGCAAGGTAATGACAAGGGAATGATAAGGGTTTAAAGTGTGGAAAAACACATTTTTAAGTTGCATCATTTAATGTAGTCAAGTTTAATTGTACAGAATAATAAACATTAACAATGCAACATACTCTAACTCGATGAGCACAGTCAGCCATCCTCGCTCAGTAGTCCTTATATTCCAATTCATCATGCAAATATCATAAATATAAACTAACTGTGAGATATCACGCAACCCGCTCTTCACCGTGGGCTCGACTTTTCGAAAAGATTCAAACTCTAATCAGAGATGTACTATTGTACCCACAAGGCACGCACTCATCCATATACACCAAAGTGTATCGAGATGACCCATACCATGGGAACTCGTGCCAAAACCATTAGCATGAGATCCTCCAATTCGATAACACCCACTTTAGGTTTCGCCGGTGCGCCAGCGCACTGGACAACGTGTCACGCCCCGATTTAATAAATCAGGATCTTTATTGAAATTCCATAGAAAATAAATAAAAACAAGACGTTCATCATGCGACCACGAATAATACGAGCAATCATTCATGGTTCGTAGACCGTATTAATACAAAAGTGAATAAAGATGAAGAGAAACTAATAAAACAAAGGGTCCTAAATGAACGCCTCCTTCCAGTCTCGCCTTGACTGGGTCGCTACTCTAGATCTTCATCCTCCTCGTAGTAGACGGGCTCTGGTGGTGTAAGTCAACGGGGGTGAGTACAAACGTACTCAGCAAGCCACCAAATGCAAATATAATGCAGAGTAATAACAAGGGAGATAGTGGCTAATTTTGCGGAAAAAAGCATATAAGAGTAAAGCATTTAAATGTGATCAATTTGTTAGTACTGAAATGAAAACATGTGTATGCATCATCATCTTCTAACTCGAGGGGTACAGTCAGCCCCACCTCGCTCAACAGTCCTTACATGCCATTAATAACTCAACCATTCAAACAATTGTAAACTAACTGCGAGTAGTCACACAACCCGCCCTTGACCGTGGGCTCGGCTTTTTGAAAAGATTAAATACTCTGATCAGAGGTGTACCACTGTACCCACAAGGCACACACTCATCACTTACACCAAAGTGTAACGAGATGACCCATACCACGGGAACTCATGCCAAAACCTTCCATATGGTCCTCCTTGACCCGACAGCACCCTCTTATGGGTTTCATATGGTGTCCCGACGCGTCGAGCCTCACCATACCCCCCTTGAGCCACGTCGGTACAAGTCACCCATAGGTTGCCCCTTGCCCCCTCCACTATGGTGCATCAAGTCGGATTGTTCCATACTTTCAGTTAGGACTTACCCATTAGACTTGTGGTTGGTACGGAAGTGCTTTGCAACAGAATCCCGCAGACTGGTCCTTATAGTGCCCTGGGTGCGACCAACCAATGCTCTAGCTTGCACCTGGAACCCACCATACTTATAACATAGCCAACTCCAACAGAGTCCAGAGACAAGAATAACGGGGAAATTTCATATAGTAGAATCCATCTATCTACGACTCATTCTTTTTATCCTATAGCAGTTGTGCCGGTACATTTGGCACTAGCTAATACTTTTATAGTAGAGTGACAAGGAGTTAAGGCTCAATAAGAATGGCTTGGGTTTGCACACAAGGACGGGGATCTAATAGATATAAGTGTAGGGCTTGATATTTGACTAATGCAATATTATCCTATGAGTTATAGCGATAATTTATTAAAACATGGGCTCAATGATGATCAAAATGGGGGTTGTGACTTGCCTTGATCAGCAAAGGGTGAAGGTGGAACATCAAGATAGAACTTTGGCTCCTCGACGAACTCGTAGTCTTCTCGATACGGAAAAAGTAAACAATACATTCAATAAACAGATAAAATATCACCAAATAATAAACATACAAGTTTTAGGGGTTTTAATATGTGAAATAAAGTTTTAATATTCTGAAGTTTGGTGAAAAATATTAAAAATTAGATTTTAAGGCTTTTCCCAATTTATTTTATGAATTAATAATTTTAATCCTAATGGGTTTTTATTCATTTAATTAATAAGATTATTTTGGGCAATAGTAGCATACTGTTTTTATGGCATTACTATGTAGAGAATAAAATGCTGAATTTAACAAAATTTGAATGGTGAAATTTGGAGTTAAAATGAGCAAGTTATGAATTTTCAAAGTTTAAATCAATTTCTGGAATTTTATTTAAACAGGAAATGGGTTTTAGTCCACGGTGAGCCAGGCCCACGGTGGATGGGTGTACTGTGCGTGTGAACCGGATCTACCAGGACCGTCGGATCTGGATCTGGCAATAGGGCGCGAGGCGGGATGGTTTAAATGAAAACGGACAGCCACGATTAAATCGTACCGAAACGGTACGCGTGGACGCACGAGATCGAGTCAACCTTTTTAAGTCATGATCGACGGCTGTGATCGCCTGGTACCGGTTTGACCGGATCCGAGGGCCCGGATCAAATCCCGAAGGGATTTAATCGTAGCCCTCCGATCGTGATCGGACAGCCAGGGTGTCGTCTGGCACGGCACAGACGTAAGGGGGTACGTACCCCCTTCATCCCCGGCTTCGGTGGGTTCTGGCGTGGCGGCGACGGTGGCGGCGAGGGCCTAAAGGCTTAGCTTACGCCAGAAATGGAAAGAGGAGAGTGAGGGGAGTGAGATGGTACCGGAGGTGGCAACGACGGACGACTGGTGGTGACCGGCGGTGAAGGTAGACGACGATGGCCCTTCGGGTGCTCGACGGCGGCGGCGATCCGACGGGTTCCATGGCCAACCGAGGTGTGGCCGAGGACGGGCGGGCTCCAGCGGTCTCAATGGTGGCGGTGGCTAGGATGGAGGGGACCGGAGTCGATGGCGAGCGGTGGCCAGAGTTGAAGCAGTGGGAAAACCCGAGAGAGGGGTGGCAGCGCTCTGGATCGCACAGGGCTCGAGCTTTAGGGGTGTGGGCGGAGTGCGGTGAGGGGAGGGGGTTAAATAGGGGTCACCAGTGGTAGATATGGCAAGGGAAACGAAGGAAACCCGAAAGGGTTCCTTCCATACTCCGGCGAGGGTTTCCATCTTCGGCCAAGCTTCCATATCCGCGAAACCAAGTCGGCTATAGATGGAAAGAGGGCGGTGGTGCATGGAGAAGGTTATCCGCGGTCGGATCAGGTGAATTGAGGTGGCCGGCGGCGAGAGAAGGAAAGGGGGTCGCCGGAAGGAATGGGGAGAGATCCCCTTCCATTGGGGACGAAGGTCCTGATAGGTGGCCCCCACCTGTCAGCGGGTGAAGCAGAAAAGGAAGGGCCGACAGGCGGGCCCGGTTGGTCAGAGGCGAGGGGCGCGCGAGTGGGACCGACGAGTGGGGCCGAGCCGGGCGCGGGCGGGAGAGAGAGGAGGGGAGCGGCGCCGATAGGTTGGCCCCACCTGTCAGTGACGCATGGCTGGGTTGGGCGTGGCTGGAGGCGAATTCGGGGTTGAGGCCCATTAAGATTTTAAATGCTTTTCTGATTTAAAATAATTCTAGTAATTCATTTATTTTATTAAGGGTTGAATCACTGTTTATAAAAATTTGTAAAAATTCCTGAAATTATGTTTTGGCCTCTAGATTATTCCATAAATTTTTCAAGTCCAAATTTTGGATATTTATCTCTATTTGGCTTTAATAGGGTTCTTTAAGGGTTTTCTTTAATAATAAAATCCAGAAATTCCTTTAATAATATATTTCTTTTATTTTATTTCTTTTTAAATCTTGGCGTGTTACAATCCTATCCCTCTTACAGAGAATCATGTCCTCAAGATTCGGATCAATCCTCGAATAGCTCAGGGTGTTGTGCCTTGAGTTCTCCCTTTTTTCCCATGTAGCTTCCTCTACGGGGTGGTTGCTCCACTGAACCTTGCAGAAGCGGATGACGTGACTTCTGGTGATCCTTTCTTTGATCTCCGATATCTTGACGGGTTTTCCACATAGGTCAGATCCTCCTGAATATCCAACTATTCCAGGGCCACTTGCTCTGTTGGGACTCGGAGACACTTCTTTAGTTGGGACACATGAAATACGTCATGTACCCCGGCCAGTGAGGGTGGCAGTTCCAACTGATAAGCGACTTCGCCTTGGCGTCGGATGATGGGAAAAGGTCCAACATATCGAGGGGCTGAAGATCTAGGCCCCATGTGAGTTTTGGTAATTAATGATAAACATGCGTTTTGTGGACTAATATTTTTCTTGAGTGTGAAGGAAATGAGTAGGTCCCGCGCAAATGGAGCACAAGATGGAAAACCCGAAGATCTCGACGTTTAAAGGCTATGGCAAAAGGTTTGAAGGAATCTAGAAATTGATCGAGGTGTTTGGAGCGATCAATTAGGCTAGGTTTAAATTTTGTTTTTGTCGTACTATAAAGAGGGGGTTGCATCTTTGTTATGAGTTGGTTTTCAAGTGCCAATTTGCATTACATGGAGTATCTTTTGAACATGTGTGTTTGTTGCAAAAGTTAATATTTTGGCAAAATTCCTTGAAAAACAAAATACAGCTTTTGTTTGAGTTGTCTGACCTTCGCAGTCTGACCGACCATATGGGTCCGGTCAGACCGGCTGAAGTTGGGCGGTCCGACCGGCCAGGGGGTCGGTCTGACCGGGTTGCGCAATACTGGAAAATTGTTGGTTTACAGAGCCGACGGGAGCACTATCGGTTCGACCGAGCCGATGGCCGGTCAGACCGGGTAGGGTCGGTCCGACCGGGCCAGCATGGCCGGTCAGACCGAGGTGTCCTGTCACATCAGTAAACGGCTAGTTTTCTAGCCGTTGCAGTTGAGGTCGGTCAGACCGGCCCAAGATGGGCGGTCAGACTGACAGTGCGCAGAGAGCCACCTAACTCTTTGTAAAAGCTAGTTTTTGGGTTTGTGGCTATATAAACACTTGCTACAGCTCCTTTGCCAGATTTTGGCATTCATTTGAGCATACTTGAGCACAAGAGAGTCTCTCCCACCATTGAGCACTAATTTGAGCACTAGTGAGGTTGGGAAGAAAAAGGGTGATCAAGTGTTTGAATTGATTGCATTGCATTGGCATTTTGGCACTTGATCCTCTTCTCCTAGCTTTAATTGCAGCTTGTTACTCTTGGAGATTGCCATCTCCTAGATGGCTTGGAGAAGAAACCGGTGATCTCTCCTAGAAGGTTGTGGAGGAGACCCGGGAGGTTGTGAAGGTTGGAGCTCGCCTATCTGGAGTGGAGAAGAGCTACCACTAGTGATCGAGGCCCGAGAGTTGCACTTCCGGTGCTGACTCATCTTCAAGCTAATTTCTCTTTGAGAAATCCGAGGCTTGGTGAAGAGAGCGGTCAAGTGAAACTCGCCTCAACGAGGACGTAGGAAATTGGCAAATTTCCGAACCTCGGGATAAATTCGGTTGTCTCTTGTCCCCTTTTTATTTTGAGCAAGTTAAATTGTGCAAGCTTACTTTTCTAGAGTAATCTACTTGCCATCTTAGGTTGCACTATTTGTTCTAGCTGTTTGCCACCATTGCCTTAGGTCCTCGCTTATTGTTTAGCTAAAATTGAATTAGTTTTAAATACCGCCTATTCACCCCCCTCTAGTCGGTACATCGATCCTACAAGTGGTATCAGAGCTTGGTCTCTCAAGTTAGGCTTTACCGCCTAGAGAGAAGATGTCCGACGAGGTGGTTCACAACGTATGCAAAGGTCCTTACTTTGATGGCTCTAATTATTTCATTTGGAAAGTTCGTATGGCTGCTCACCTCAAAGCCACGAGCTTTGAAATCTAGCGTATTGTTGAGTTAGGTTTTGAAGTTGAAGACAAGATGAATCTAACCTATCAAAACAAGAAAGATATGCAACTTGATGCTCAAGCTACAAATGCCTTGTTCAAGTGTTTGTGTGCCGAAGAATTCAATAGGATAAGCAATATTTCAATGGCACATGATATTTGGACTACACTTCAAGATATACATGATGGAACAACGAGTGTGAAGAATGCCAAGTCCCACTACCTCAAGATCAACTATGAAACATTCACCATGTTGCCAAATGAAAGTGTCAATGAGATGTATGCAAGATTAAATGTGATTGTCTATGATCTCAAAGGTGTTGGAGTGAAGTACATGGAGTTGGAAGTTGCTCGAAAAATTTTGAGAGCATTGCCCGAGAAGTATGACACTTTGGTGACTTTCCTTATCAACTCGGACATGTCAAGTTTGACTCCCACAACACTTTTGGGAACTATTAACACGAATGAGATTTACAAGAACAAGAGAATTGAAGGAAGCTCCGAAGATCATTCCTCATCCAAGAAGAAGAACATTGCCTTGAAGGCCAAGGTTGAGAAGAAATGTGAAGAAGAAGAAGACACCTCTTGTGATGGTGATACCGGGGATGAAGAGATGGCTCTTTTTGTGAGAAAGTTCAACCGGTTCATGAAAAAGAGAGGAAGCTCTTCAAGCTCATTAAAGAACAATGGTGACAAGAAGTCAACCAAAAGGAACCTAAAGAATGTAAGATGTTATGAGTGCAATGAGAAGGGTCATTTTGCCTCAAGATGCCTGAACAAACAAGAAAGTGAAGATGATAAATCTCAAAAGAAGAACAAAGAAAAGAATGGGAAGAAAAAGCTCTTCAAGAAGTTGAACAAGAAAAATGGTAGAAATGAAGCATTTGTGGGAGAATGGGATTCAAATGAAGATAGCTCCGATTATTCTTCAAGCTCCGACTCCGGTGGTGAGTCAAACTCAAGAAAGAAGAACATGGCGGGAATCGCAATCACGGAAGCTCCATCACTATACTCTCCTTTTTGTCTCATGGCAAAAGGAAGTACTAAGGTAACATCTACTTGTGTTAGTGAAAAAGATGATAGTGATGATGAAATGTCTTATGATGATCTTGCACAAATGCTTGAGGAGCTAAATGAGTTAAATGGCAAAGAGAGAGTCAAGTTTAAGGCTCTAAAGAAAGACCATGAGTCTTTAATAGCTAAATATGAGGAGTTAAAGTCTTCTCATATGATGCTTTTGGTCTCTCATGAGAATCTTGAGGAAACTCATGAAACTCTCATTGCCTCCACACTCATTAGGCCAAAAGTAGATATAGGTGTCACATGTGATATTTTTGATGATGCATGTCTAAATGTTGAAAATTGCATTCCAACTAAGACTAGCATATCCACCTCATGTGATGACTTACTTGCTATGCCATGCTCATCCACTATTGATAGTGCTTCATGTTCAACAAATATATCATCTTCATCTAATTCATTGTTAGTTGTTGAAAATCATGAGCTCAACGAGCAAGTTGCCAAACTAAGTAAGAGTTTGGAAAGATGCTTCAAAGGCAAAAATACTCTTGATAAAATTCTAAGCCAACAAAGATGCTCTTTCAACAAGGAGGGACTTGGTTTTGTTCCCAAGAATGGCAAAAAGCCTTCTTATCAAGCCCCAAGGTTTGTTAAGAGTAATGGAAAATTTTGTAATAAATGTCGAAAAGTTGGTCACATAATTGGTGAATGCCACATAAACAAAATTCCTAAAAGTGATGTATTTGATTCTCATTACATGCTTAAGAGAGCTAATGATGGCTCTATTTATGCTAAGTTTTTGGGCACTCCTATTTTAGGAGAAAAGAAGAAATCTATTTGGGTGCCAAAAGCTTTGGTAACTAACCTACAAGGACCCAAAAGGATTTGGGTACCGTAAAAAGGCTTAATCTCTTTTGTAGGTAAACTACCACACCGGAGGATCACATTGGGTGCTTGATAGTGGGTGCAGTCAACATATGACCGGTGATAGGAAAATGTTCACGTCATTTGAAGTAGGTGCTAAAGATCAAGAAAGAGTGACCTTCGGTGATAATAGTAAAGGGAAGGTAATGGGTCTAGGTAAAATTGCTATCTCAAATGATTTCTCCATTTCAAATGTTTCACTAAGTTGAGTCATTGAATTTCAACTTATTGTCTATAGCTCAACTATGTGATTTAGGCCTTTCATGCACATTTAATCCTCAAGAAGTATTTGTAACAAGTATCCATGATAACTCCTTAGTTTTTAAAGGTTTTCGTTTTGGAAATCTCTATTTGGTAGACCTCTCTTCCAATGAAGCTAATTTGAAAACTTGTTTGGTTGCAAAAACCTCATTGGGTTGGCTTTGGCATAGAAGGCTTGTTCATGTGGGAATGAGTCAACTAAACAAACTTGCAAAAAGAGATTTGGTTGTTGGCTTGAAAGACATAAAATTTGAAAAAGATAAACTTTGTAGTGCTTGTCAAGCGGGGAAGCAAGTCGCTTGCTCTCATCCTAGCAAAAGCGTCATGTCTACTTCTAGACCATTGGAGCTTTTGCATATAGATTTATTTGGTCCAACAACTTATAAAAGCATCGGAGGAAATAGTTTTTGTCTTGTGATTGTGGATGATTTCTCAAGATTTACTTGGGTTTTCTTTTTGCATGACAAAGCTAAAACCTCCGATATTTTCAAAAGGTTTGCAAAACGAGCTCAAAACGAATTCAACTTTTCTATTGTAAAAGTAAGGAGTGACAATGGATCCGAGTTTAAAAATACAAATATTGAGGATTATTGTGATGATCTCGGCATTAAGCATGAGCTTTCCGCCACCTATTCACCACAAGAAAATGGTGTTGTGGAAAGAAAGAATAGGACCCTTATTGAGATGGCTAGAACTATGCTTGATGAGTATAGTGTCTCCGACTCTTTTTGGGCGGAAGCTATAAACACTTCTTGCCATGCTTCTAATCGTCTTTATTTGCATCGTCTTTTGAAAAAGACTCCATATGAACTCTTAATTGAACGAAAACCAAATATTGCTTACTTTCGTGTTTTTGGTTGCAAATGCTATATTTATAGAAAAGGTGTTAGACTAACCAAGTTTGAAAGTCGTTGTGATGAAGGATTTCTCCTTGGATATGCATCAAATAGCAAGGCATACCGAGTGTATAACAAGAGCAAAGGTATTGTTGAAGAAACCTCGGATGTTCAATTTGATGAGACTAATGGCTCCCAAGAGGGGCACGAGAATTTGAATGATGTAGGTGACGAAGGCTTGATAAGGGCAATGAAGAACATGTCCATCGGTGACATCAAGCCTAAAGAAGATGATGAACTTCCATCCTCCACTCAAGTTGAAGCTTCTACTTCCGCTACGCAAAATTTGACTCAACTTGATGAAGATGAAGTCAAAAATCAATCATCTACCATTCCATCCAAGGTTCACAATGCCACCGCAAAAGATCACCCAATTGATCAAGTCTTGGGTGACATTAGTAAGGGTGTTCAAACTAGATCTCGTGTTGCTTCTATTTGTGAGCATTACTCTTTTGTTTCTTCTATTGAGCCTAAACATGTAGATGAAGATCTAAATGACCCGGATTGGGTAAATGCTATGCATGAGGAGCTTAACAATTTTGAAAGAAACAAAGTTTGGACATTGGTGGAAAGACCCAAGGAACACAACAGTCATTGGAACAAAGTGGGTTTTTAGAAACAAGCAAGATGAGAACGGGTTGGTCGTGAGAAACAAGGCAAGATTGGTAGCACAAGGATTCACTCAAGTCGAAGGTTTGGATTTTGGTGAAACTTTTGCTCCCGTTGCTAGACTAGAGGCTATCCGCATCTTACTTGCTTTTGCTTCATGTTTTGATATTAAGTTATATCAAATGGATGTGAAAAGTGCCTTCTTGAATGGTGAAATAGCTGAACTAGTTTTTGTTGAACAACCACCCGGCTTTGAGAATCCTAAAAATCCTAATCATGTTTATAAACTCTCAAAAGCTCTCTATGGTTTAAAACAAGCTCCGAGAGCTTGGTATGAAAGATTGAGATATTTTCTCCTCTCCAAGGGTTTTAAAATTGGTAAAGTTGACACTACCTTGTTTACAAAAATAATTAATGATGATTTCTTTGTTTGTCAAATTTATGTCGATGATATTATATTCGGTTCTACTAATGAAGAATTGTGCAAAGTTTTTGGTGATATGATGTCTAGGAAATTTGAGATGTCCATGATAGGAGAATTGAGTTTCTTCCTTGGACTTCAAGTCAAGCAACTCAAGAATGGAACTTTTTGAGTCAAACAAAGTATATCCATGATCTTCTCAAAAGGTTCGGATTGATGGAAGCTAAGCCTATCAAGACACCTATGGCGACCAACGGACATCTCGACCTAAATGAGGGAGGTAAACCTGGTAGATCAAAAATTATATAGATCCATGATTGGTAGTTTGCTCTATCTTACCGCATCTAGGCCTGATATCATGTTTAGTGTTTGCATGTGTGCTAGATTTCAAGCCGCACCAAAAGATTGTCATTTCATGGCGGTCAAGAGAATTCTAAGATATTTAAAACATTCCATCCATATAGGCTTGTGGTACCCCAAAGGTGCTAAATTTGAGCTAATTGGCTATTTCCGATTTGGATTATGCCGGTTGCAAGGTTGATCGTAAAAGCACTTCTGGGGGTTGTCAATTCCTTGGGAGGTCTCTTGTTTCTTGGGCCTCTAAGAAACAAAACTCCGTTGCCCTTTCCACCGCCGAGGCAGAACATGTCTCAGCGGGTAGTTGTTGTGCTAATTACTTTGGATGAGGCAAACCTTGCTTGATTATGGAATAGAATTCTCAAATGTCCCTCTTCTTTGTGACAATGATAGCGCCGTCAAAATTGCCAACAATCCCGTCCAACACTCTAGAACCAAGCATATTGATATTCGCCATCACTTTCTAAGAGATCATGTTGGCAAAGGTGACATTATCATTAGCCACATAAGAACTGAAGATCAATTAGCGGATATCTTTACCAAACCACTTGATGAATCCCGCTTCTGTAAGCTTAGGAATGAATTGAATATAATAGACTTCTCAAATGTGGCTTGAAATCATGCATATATGTGAGTTTTAGATTTTTCTATCCTTGTGACATATAAGTATGCTTTTATGCTTGTAGTGCCATATTTGAAGTTCATGTGCTCTTATATGTGTTCCTAAGGCTATACATTAAGGGGGAGTATATGGTTACTCTTATATGTTGGAAATTGCTTAGTATGTTGAAAAACAAAATTTGGAAGTTTTGGAAACATAAAGAGTCTAGTTTTGAGTTAAATCGGATTTTTCCCATAATTTCATTTCAAGACATATTTTAAACTTTTTCCCAAAACAAAACTTGTAGAGATGGATCATATAATCATTTTTCGTATTCAAATGTTTTAACTTTATCCATCCTATCAAAAGATATTTAAAAATTAGAGTTCAGACAAGAGTTCGGACGTGTTGGGAACTGCGGCCGCAAATGGTCTCTTTTTGAACTTAAAAATTTGAAAACTTGATGCTTTATAAACCTTGGGAGTTATACTTGGTTTCTGCAAAGTCTGAAATTTTTCAAAATTAGTTTGCTATATTTTTCACTTTTGCTCTCTTTGTGCTTTGAAATTTAATTGTTGGGCATTAGTACCATCGGTCTGACCGGGTCTACTTGGCCGGTCCGACCGCCCTTGCTGAGTCGGTCCGACCGGGCCTACATGGCCGGTCAGACCGGGGCTCGGGCAGGGATATAACTTACCCCTCTATTCAGTTTTCTCTCCCCTCTATTATTCATTTTCTCTCAAACCGAGTTCCTCTCCTCCACTCTTGCCCCCAATCCTCAAAACTTCATTTCGTCGATCTTCTTGCTGGTCCAACCGGTGGATCTTCCCGGTCCGACCTCGAGTTCATTTTCCCTTGCCGGTAAGAATCTCCTCCGATCAAATCTCTTGATTTCATCCCTTTGGAGGCTAGTGTTAGGGTTCTTGTTCATGGGCATGCATGTCATCTTGCCAAGGCTAAATCCTTCTTGAAATTCAATTGTTAGCCTTGTGGTACCATTTCTCATGCCTCTATGCAATTTGATATGGCAAATGTGAATATAGAGAAATTTTGTGCAAAAGGGGATTTGTGCCCGGGTTGCTAGGCCGGTCAGACCGGTTGGCAATGGGCGGTCAGACCGACCATGTACTGGCGGTCAGACCGACCCAATTGCCTCGGTTAGACCGGCCTCCCAAATCCTGCACCTCTTTTTGCTCATCGTTGCCTTTGATGTTTTTGCCCTCTAGCAAATTCATAGATTGTCTCAAATCATATCTTTTATCTTATCTTGTTAAATCTTTGATTCAGTCATGCCTTGCGCCGGTCATTCTCAAGGAAATGAGCGTCGCTCAAAATTTGTCGAGGACCGTGGCCAATCGTCCCGGCACTTTCAAGATGACAGTGATGAGGACTTTGCCTATGAGGATGACAGCTCTGAGAATGAGGAGGAATTGGCTCCTCAGCCACCGGCAGCTAGTGAAGATCCTTTTGCATCTTTGGAATTCAAAGTGGATGTCCGGAATCAAGAGAATTTTGCTCGTCTGCGCCATCACAACCAATTTCTCAGAACAAGAGATACCTCAGATCAGCGGTTTCGTACCAAGTTTCAGAAAGAGGTATACAACATTGCTTATGAGAACCGTTCCTTGGCTCCTCATAAGTGGATTTCTTGGAGGGATCTGAGTGGAGAGGCTGCAGCTCTCAGAAATATTTTTGGAACTGTTGGTATTAACAAAATAGTAAGTTTAAAGCAAGATTTCAATTGGGATGTCATCCGTCAGTTTTATGCCACAGTGTTCATACCCGCCACTTGTGACTCTCTCACTTGGATGACTGGAGATATTTTCTGCATTGCTACAAAGCAAGAAATTTAGAGTGCTTGGGACATAAGGTTCTCTTCTGGCCTCAGATTGCATGACGAGTTTACTCATAACCCCTTGTCAGAAGAAGAGATGGCACAATTCTACATCCCTTCTGCAGCTCACAAGATTGGAGGGGTTACTGGAATGAAGACCCTGCATAGTGTGGCACATCGCATCTTGCGGCACTCCATTTTACCTCGTCTGGGTAACAATGATGCCATTCGTGGTGTTGCTTGGACTCTTCTGGACGCAGTGATGACTGGAAAGAGGTTTGATGTCATCCATTTGATGCTATATGAGATGGCACTCTCAAAGGGAAGCCTCACTCTTGGAGTCTACTATGCTTCGTTCATCATGAGATTGATTTTAAGCAAAGTAGGGAATGTGAATGAGCGCCTTGATATTACTCACTCTCAGTATATGCCTCGCTTCTCGGCTACTCCTTTTGCTCCAGCCCCCGATCCAGCTGATGTGGGTGCAGGACAGCCTCATCCTCAGGACATTCCTAGCAGCTCTTTTGCTCCTCCACAGGACTCTGGATCTGGTGCTTTTGGTCATTCTCCTTATTTTGGTATGGATGCCACTCAGTTCTTTGATCCAGTGCTTCAACAAGTGTCAGCTGGCTTTCTTCAGTTAAATGCAAGAATGGATCAAATGGCTTTAGGACAGGAAGCAATCACCTCCCATCTGCAGAACCTTCAAGGTGGTCAAGAGCGTATCAACTCCAGGATTGACACTCTTTCTTCTCGAGTTGATTGGCTAGATTCATCTTCCTTAGCAGGATATCCTCTTCGGTACCAGCGCCGTCGTCGTCGCCTTGATGATTCTCAGCCTCCTCCTTCCCAGGATTAGTCTCTTTTTTGGTTCTTGATGCCAAAAGGGGGAGAAGCAGTAGAGATAAGAAGTTTAGGGGAGAAGGAGAGATTAGAAAGAATTAATCTAGACTAGAGGCCTGCTCTATATTTATATCTATCTATGGTTGGTTGTATGACGAACACTATTTGCTTTCCATGTCGTGATGAACTTAATTTGAACTATTCGCTCGTATTATGAAAAACTCTCATGTGCTTTGTGTTTTGCTTTATTGGACTTTTGAATTGTGTTTGGAATTATAACTCATATCTTGCTCCACATACTTGCACCCCATCACTGTTTCAGGGGGAGCTTTGCGCTTAATTGAAGATACTGTTATCATCATATTTCTTTATCTCTGAAATGTTTGTCATCAATTACCAAAAATGGGGAGATTGAAGATCTAGGCCCCATGTGAGTTTTGGTAATTAATGATAAACATGCGTTTTGTGGACTAATATTTTTCTTGAGTGTGAAGGAAATGAGTAGGTCCCGCGCAAATGGAGCACAAGATGGAAAACCCGAAGATCTGGACGTTTAAAGGCTATGGCAAAAGATTTGAAGGAATCTAGAAATTGATCGAGGTGTTTGGAGCGATCAATTAGGCTAGGTTTAAATTTTGTTTTTGCCGTACTATAAAGAGGGGTTGCATCTTTGTTATGAGTTGATTTTCAAGTGCCAATTTGCATTGCATGGAGTATCTTTTTAACATGTGTGTTTGTTGCAAAAGTTACTATTTTGGCAAAATTCCTTGAAAAACAAAATACAGCTTTTGTTGGAGTTGTCTGACACTGGCAGTCTGACCGACCATATGCGTCCGGTCAGACCAGCTGAAGTTGGGCGGTCCGACCGGCCAGGGGGTCGGTCTGACCGGGTTGCGCAATACTAGAAAACTGTTGGTTTACAGAGCCGACGGGAGCACTATCGGTCCGACCGAGCCGATGGCCGGTCCGACCGGGTAGGGTCGGTCCGACCGGGCCAGCATGGCCGGTCAGACCGAGGTGTCCTGTCACATCAGTAAATGGCTAGTTTTCTAGCCGTTGCAGTTGAGGTCAGTCAGACCGGCCCAAGATGGGCGGTCAGACCGACAGTGCGCAGAGAGCCACCTAACTCTTTGTAACAGCTAGTTTTTGGGTGTGTGGCTATATAAACCCTTGCTACAACTCCTTTGTCAGATTTTTGGCATTCATTTGAGCATACTTGAGCACAAGAGAGTCTCTCCCACCATTGAGCACTAATTTGAGCACTAGTGAGGTTGGGAGGAAAAAGAGTGATCAAGTGTTTGAATTGATTGCATTGCATTGGCATTTTGGCACTTGATCCTCTTATCCTAGCTTTGATTGCAGCTTGTTACTCTTGGAGATTGCCATCTCCTAGACGGCTTGGAGAAGAAACCGGTGATCTCTCCTAGAAGGTTGTGGAGGAGACCCGGGTGGTTGTGAAGGTTGGAGCTCGCCTATCCGGAGTGGAGAAGAGCTACCACTAGTGATCGAGGCCCGAGAGTTGCACTTTCGGTGAAGAGAGCTAATTTCTCTTTGAGAAATCCGAGGCTTGGTGAAGAGAGCGGTCAAGTGAAACTCGCCTCAATGAGGACGTAGGAAATTGGCAAATTTCCGAACCTCGGGATAAATTCGGTTGTCTCTTGTCCCCTTTTTATTTTGAGCAAGTTAAATTGTGCAAGCTTACTTTTCTAGAGTAATCTACTTGCCATCTTAGGTTGCACTGTTTGTTCTAGCTGTTTGCCACCATTGCCTTAGGTCATCGCTTATTGTTTAGCTAAAATTGAATTAGTTTTAAATACCGCCTATTCACCCCCCTCTAGTCGGTACATCGATCCTACAGGGGCCAACTTTCCTCTCATGTTAAACCGTTGAGTACCACGGAGAGGTGTGACTCGAAGGTAGACGTGGTCTCCCTCTTCAAAGGCTAGATCTCGACGACGATTATCCGCATAGCTCTTCTATCGAGATTGGGCTGTCTTGAGTCGGTCTCTGATAATTCATACCTTCTCTTCAACTTCCCGAAGGATGTTTGTTCCAAACACTTGGGATTCACCGGTTTGATCCCAAAGTAGGGGCGTCCTACACTTACGTCCATATAGGGCTTCGAACGGGGACATCTGAAGGCTGGCTTGACAACTGTTGTTGTACGAAAACTCAGCGTACGGTAAACTCTTGTCCCAAGTTCCTCCAAAATCCAAGACGCATGCGCGTAGCATATCTTCCAATATCTGATTCACCCTTTCGGTTTGTCCATCCGTCTGAGGGGTGGTATGTTGTGCTGAAGTTTAGTCTTGTTCCCATTTCTTCCTGAAGGTTTTTCTAGAAGCGAGACGTAAACTGACTCCCTCTATCGGAGACTATCTTCTTGGGCACTCCATGAAGGCACACGATGCGGGCCATTTACAATTCTGCGAGCTTGGGGCCACTGAAGGTCGTCTTGACGGCTATGAAGTGTGCTACTTTGGTTAGCCGATCAATGATTACCCAAATAGAATCATATCCAAGCTGGGTTTTTCGGAGTCCGGTGATAAAGTCCATACCGATCTCTTCCCCTTTCCATTCAGGCACTTTAAGTGGCTGTAACAGCCCTGCGGGTCTCTGATGTTCTGCTTTTACCCGTTGGCAGGTGTCACACTCTACGACGAACTGGGCAATCTCTTTCTTCATGCTAACCCACCAATAACGTTCCTTCAGGTCCTGGTACATCTTGGTACTTCTGGGATGGATGGAGTATAAGGTATCATGGGCTTCCCTTAGAATAAGGGTCTTTATCTCCGGTTTATTCGGCACACAGATCCGGGTTCCAAACCATATGGTGCCATTCTCGTCCTCTGAAAATCCTGGGGCTTTACCCTGTCTCATGTTCTTCTTGATTGCGGCTATGTCCGGGTCTTCTAACTGAGCTTCTCGGATCTGCTCAAACAAGACCGGTTGGGTCTCCAAAGTTGCTAGGGTGCGTGATCCTGGATTACGATGGCGGTGCAGTATCCTTTATGACTTAACGCGTCAGCTACCACGTTTGCTTTTCCGGGGTGGTAGTGAATACCTAAGTCGTAGTCCTTTATTAATTCCAACCATCGTCTTTGCCTCAGGATGAGATCCGGCTGCGTGAAAATATACTTCAAACTCTTGTGATCCGTAAAGATTTTGCAACGGTTTCCAATTAAATAATGCCTCCATATCTTAAGGGCATGCACAACAGCGGCCAATTCTAAATCATGTGTAGGGTAGTTGAGCTCATGTGGTCTCAACTGTCGAGAGGCGTATGAAACAACCTTTCCGTCTTGCATGAGAACACATCCCAATCCTAGGCCAGATGCGTCGCAATAAACATGGAAGTCTTTCCTGATATCCGGTAGGGTCAGTATGGGTGCTGACACTAGCCAGGTCTTGAGGGTGCGAAAACATTCCTCACATTCGGGAGTCCATTCAAACTTCTCTCCCTTCTGCAATAACTTGGTCATAGGCTTGGCTTTCTTGGAAAATTCTCGATAAACCTCCGGTAATACCCGGCCAAACCAAGAAAACTTCGTATCTCTAATACGTTGGTGGATGGCAGCCAATCCGTAACTGCTTCCACGGTGGCAGGGTCTACTGCAATACCTTTTGCAGAGATGATATGTCCAAGAAATTTTACTTCTGCCGTCCAAAACTTGCACTTGCTGTACTTGGCGTATAACTAGTGTTCCCTTAGTTTTCCTAGGGTCAACCGGATGTGAACCTCGTGCTCCTCTTTGTCCTTGGAATAGATGAAGATGTCATCTATGAATACCATGATAAATTTGTCCAAATATTCCATGAACACCTTATTCATCATATTCACGAAGAAGGCTGGGGCATTGGTCAACCCGAAAGACATAACTGTGCACTCATATAATCCATAGCGAGAGGTAAAAGCCGTCTTGGGTATATCCTCCTCTCGAATCCTTAGCTGATGGTATCCAGACCGCAGGTCGATCTTGGAAAATACCGTAGCTCCTTTCAGCTGATCAAATAGGTCATCAATCCTGGGTAACGGGTACTTGTTCTTGATGGTTACCTCATTCAAGGCTCGATAATCCACACACATACGCTTAGCCTTGTCCTCTTTCTTCTTAACGAAGATGATGGGGGCTCCCCACGAGGATGTGCTAGGTCTGATGTATCCCTTCTTCTCAAGATCCTCAAGCTGTTGCTTCATCTCAGCTAGCTCATTAGCGGCCATCCGGTATGGTCGCTTGTAGATGGGAGTGGTTCCGGGTACCAAATCAATCCGGAACTCAATATCCCTCTTGGGTGGCATCCCTTGTAAATCCTCCGGAAATATGTCCGGGTATTCACCTCCAAGGTTATCTGGTGTAGCCGAGGTCTTCCGGATTTCAGGCTTGACATCTGGAACCTGACAGCAGTCCCTTCTTCACTGGTCATAGTTACTTGCCTCCGAGCACATCTTATCACACCTTGGTGCTTATTGAGCCAATCCATTCCTTGAATGAGATCCAAGCCTTGGCATTCTATTAGGATGGGGTCGGCCCACAATATTGTGCCTTGGATATCTACCCACACCCTTGGACTATAGGAATGGGCTAGAGTTTGTTTGCCAGGGGTGGCTATTAATACGGGTCTCGGTAATTCACTTATGATCAGATTATTTTTTTCCACAAAAGCCGTTGATATGAAGGAGTGCATAGCTCAAGTGTCAAATAAAACCACTGCAAGGGCCAAATGTATCGTGAACTTACCCATGACGATCTCGGGCGCGGCCTGGGCTTCTTCGGCGGTGACGTGGTTGACACGGGTGCGGATGGCAGGGTTTGTCGCGACTCCATGTGCGCGCTTGGGGTGGGGGCACTAGTGGGAATAATACCCCTCCTGGCGGTAGTTGAAGCAAATCAAGGGCTTGCCGTGCTTGTCGCGCAGAACCTCTGCCTTCTTGGTAGGTGCGGGTGGAGCGGCTGGTGTGGCGGGAGCAGCACGAGGCTGTCCGGCTCCGGCGTTGGCGGCGGGTGGCGCTGGACGATACACCGAGCGTGGATGGTATTGGAGCGCCAGTGGGGGAGGTGCAATGCGGGGCCTCTGCGCCATGCCTTGGTTCTGGTGGAAGGGGATCATCCTTTTCTTTTTCAGGTCGACCTTATTCTGCTAGGTCTCTTGAATAATAGCTTTGTTTACCAACTTTTGGAAGTTGGCATAATCTCCGGAAATGAGCTGAAGGGACAGCTCATCCTTCAGTCCCAGGAGGAACTTAGACTATCTAGCCATATCGGTGCGGACCTCCTCAGGTGCGTACCGGGCCAACCTGTTGAACTCGTGCAGGTACTCAGTTACGGACCTGCTCCCTTGTTGCAGGTCCCGAAACTCCTGCTGCTTCTCGGTGATGATACCGTCGGGGACATGGGCTGCGCGGAAGGCAGCGGAGAACTCCGCCCAAGTGTGGACGTGTCCCTCGGGCAAGGTCTTGCGCAGGTTGTCCCACCATTCTGCGGTGGGACCGTGGAGCTGATGGGCAGCGAAGGCTACCCTCTCCTGCTCGGTACAGGTCAGGAGGTCCAACTTCTTCCCAATCATCCTCAACCAATCACCAGCCTCCATGGGGTTGGTGGTGCTTGAGAATGTGGGAGGGCGAACTCGGAGAAATTCCGAGAGTTGAGAGGTGGGTGTAGGAGCGGGAGTGGCAAGGCGAGGTAACTCTGGCTACTGGTGGAGGCAGAAGAATTGAGCCTACTACTCTTGCATCTGCTGCTGCTGCTGTTGCATCTGGTTCAACAGTGCAGCCACCAACTGGTTTGATTGGCCATCATTTCGACCAGCGTGGGGTGGTTGGCGACTGGGGCTTGCCTTTGCCCGGTCGCTCCCCACTGGGGCAGGTTATCATTTTCTCCTCCATTTTGAGGAGTATCGGAGCCTTGAGTGTTAGTCATCCTGAAGTTTCCAAAATAGACAACACTTTCTTAGGGGGAATGATACTGGGCTTTATTTCAAAATGTGTCGTTCTTGCGATTACATTTAGGTATTTTATTTAATCTTCACTCATACCTTATATTTGACATGAGGGACAATACAATCCAAAACAAGTAAAAGAAAACAATCAATCGTAAATACTACGTCTACGGTAACTCAGGGGATGACTTGACCACGGGCTCGATGGAGATGGTCGGGGTCGTGGAGCTGGAGGGTCCGGCGGGAGGTGCGCTACGGGAAATCCTCTTAGGCCTCACGGTGGGGATCCGAAGCGATTTCCGCTTGCGGGGCAGAAGGGGTGCGACCTCCTCAAGATCCTTCTTCAACTCCTTGAGCTGATGGTGTAGCTGGGTGGTGACGATGGCGCCCTGGCGTAGAAGCTCGTTCTGACGCCTCAACTCCTCCACCTCGAGGGTCAACTGAGGGTTCTGCTGGACCTATCGACGAAGCTCAGCATTCTCGCGGTTCAGGTTCTCCGAGGTATGGCGGTAGAATTCGATGGTGTCATGTTGGCTGTCTGCATCAAGGACGGCCTCTGTGTGGAGGTTGTCCATGGCTTCCAAAAGTCGCATCGTGCGGGCGATGGCGGAATTGTTCTATGTGAGGGGGCTGATGTAGATGCTGCGGTGACTCCCTGGTGTGCGCATGGGCATGAAGCGGTAGACGGTGTCGTGGAGGTGGCAGTCGTAGACCAGACGAAGCTCGGTGAGGGCCTGAAGTGCGGCGCGCTGGCTAGCCACCACAAACGAGGGTCCTCCAACTCCATGGGTGTAGAAGGGAGGCTGCGTGGACAAGGAGCGGATGACAACCGTGACCTCACAATAGCTCTCGCTCGCATCGGGAAAGATCACGTGGAACGCGGGCTCATGGACGAATCCAAGGAAGTCACCGAGCATGCAAAGCTCACAGATGAATCCAGCCTCATCACGAAGAGTCCAACTCATGGTATGGACCGACATCTACAAAAGAGAGAAATTTTTTGTGAAAAACTCGGAAGATGAGAGGGTAAGTGATTTTGTAAGAAAATATGGCTAATATAAGTCGTAGGGTCAGGTCGTTTGGCTTCCTACAGTCAAGTCGGATCTGATACCATCTTGTCACGCCCCGATTTAATAAATTAGGACCTTTATTGAAATTCCATAGAAAATCAATAAAAACAACACGTTCATCATGCGGCCACAAATAATACGAGCAATTATTCATGGTTCGTAGACCGTATTAATACAAAAGTGAATAAAGATGAAGAGAAACTAATAAAACAAAGGGTCCAAGATGAATGCCTCCTTCCAGTCTCGCCTTGACTGGGTCGCTACTCTAGACCTTCATCCTCATAGTAGACGGGCTCTGGTGGTGTAAGTCAATGGGGGTGAGTACAAACGTACTCAGCAAGCCACCGAATGCAAATATAATGCAGAGTAATAACAAGGGAGATAGTGGCTAATTTCGCGGAAAAAAGCATAAGTGTAAAGCATTTAAATGTGATCAATTTGTTAGTACTGAAATGAAAACATGTGTATGCATCATCATCTTCTAACTCGAGGGGTACAGTCAGCCCCACCTCACTCAATAGTCCTTACATGCCATGAATAACTCAACCATTCAAACAATTGTAAACTAACTGCGAGTAGTCACACAACCCGCCCTTGACCGTGTGCTCGGCTTTTCGAAAAGATTAAATACTCTGATCAGAGGTGTACCACTGTACCCACAAGGCACGCACTCATCACATACACCAAAGTGTAACGAGATGACCCATACCACGGGAACTCGTGCCAAAACCTTCCATATGGTCCTCCTCGACCCGACATCACCCTCTTATGGGTTTCATATGGTGTCCTGATGCGTCGAGCCTCACCATACCCCCCTTGAGCCACGTCGGTACAAGTCACCCGCAGGTTGCCCCTTGCCCCCTCCACTATGGTGCATCGAGTCGGATTGTTCCATACTTTCAGTTAGGACATACCCATTAGACTTGTGGTTGGTACGGAAGTGCTTTGCAACAGAATCCCGCAGATCGGTCCTTATATTGCCCCGGGTGCGACCAACCAATGCCCTAGCTTGCACCCGGAACCCACCATACTTATAACATAGCCAACTCCAATAGAGTCCAGAGACAAGAATAACGGGGAAATTTCATATAGTAGAATCCATCTATCTACGACTCATTCTTTTTATCCTATAGCAGTTGTGCCGGTACATTGGGCACTAGCTAATACTTTTATAGTAGAGTGAAAATGAGTTAAGGCTCAATAAGTATGGCTTGGGTTGGCACACAAGGACGGGGATCTAATAGATATAAGTGTAGGGCTTGATATTTGACTAATGCAATATTATCCTATGAGTTATAGCGATAATTTATTAAAACATGGGCTCAATGATGATCAAAATGGGGGTTGTAACTTGCCTTGATCAGCAAAGGGTGAAGGTGGAACCTCAGGATAGAACTCCGGCTCCTCGACGAACTCGTAGTCTTCTCGATACGGAAAAAGTAAACAATACATTCAATAAACAGGTAAAATATCACCAAATAATAAACATACAAGTTTTAGGGGTTTTAATATGTGAAATAAAGTTTTAATATTCTGAATTTTGGTGAAAAATATTAAAAATTAGATTTTAAGGCTTTTCCCAATTTATTTTATCAATTAATAATTTTAATCCTAATGGGTTTTTATTCATTTAATTAATAAGATTAATTTGGGCAATAGTAGCATACTGTTTTTATGGCATTACTGTGTAGAGAATAAAATGCTGAATTTAACAAAATTTGAATGGTGAAATTTGGAGTTAAAATGAGCAAGTTATGAATTTTCAAAGTTTAAATCAATTTCTGGAATTTTATTTAAACAGGAAATGGGTTTTACTCCACGGTGAGCCAGGCCCACGGTGGACGGGTGTACTGTGCGTGTGAACCGGATCAACCAGGACCGTCGGATCCGGATCTGGTGATCGGGCGCGAGGCGGGATGGTTTAAATGAAAACGGATGGCCACGATTAAATCGTACCGAAACGGTACGCGTGGACGCACGAGATCGAGTCAACCTTTTTAAGTCATGATCGACGGCTGTGATCGCTTGGTACCGGTTTGACCGGATCCGAGGGCCCGGATCAAATCCCGAAGGGATTTAATCGTATCCCTCCGATCGTGATTGGATGGCCAGGGTGCCGTCCGGCATGGCACGGACGTAAGGGGGTACGTACCCCCTTCGTCCCCGGCTCCGGTGGGTTCTGGCGTGGCGGCGATGGCGGCAGCGAGGGCCTAAAGGCTTAGCTTACGCCAGAAATGGAAAGAGGAGAGTGAGGGGAGTGCGATGGTATCGGAGGTGGTGACGGCGGACGACTGGTGGAGACCGGCGGTAAAGGTAGACGGCGATGGCCCTTCGGGTGCTCGACGGCGGCGGCGATCCGACGGGTTCCACGGCCAACCGAGGGGTGGCCGAGGACGGGCGGGCTCCGGTGGTCTCGACGGTGGCGGTGGCTAGGATGGAGGGAACCGGAGTCGATGGCGAGGGGTGGCCGGAGTTGAAGCAGAGGGAAAAACCGAGAGAGGGGTGGCAGCGCTCTAGATCGCACAGGGCTCGGGCTTTAGGGGTGTGGGCGGAGTGCGGTGAGGGGACGGGGTTAAATAGGGGTAGCCGGCGGTGGATATGGCAAGGGAAACGAAGGAAACCCGAAAGGGTTCCTTCCATACTCCGGCGAGGGTTTCCATCTTCGGCCAAGCTTCCATATCGGCAAAACCGAGTCGACTATAGATGGAAAGAGGGCGGTGGTGCATGGAGAAGGTGATCCGGGGTCGGATCAGGTGAATCGAGGCGGCCGGCGGCAAGAGAAGGAAAGGGGGTCGCCAGAAGGAAAGGGGAGAGATCCCCTTCCATCGGGGACGAAGGTCCTGACAGGTGGCCCCCACCTGTCAGCGGGCGAAGCAGAAAAGGAAGGGCCGACAGGCGGGCCCGGTCGGTCAGAGGCGAGGGGCGCGCGAGTGGGACCGACGGGTGGGGCTGAGACGGGCGCGGGCGGGAGAGAGAGGAGGGGAGCGGCGCCGATACGTTGGCCCCACCTGTCAGTGACGCACGACTGGGTTGGGCTGGGTTGGAGGCGAATTCGGGGTTGAGGCCCATTAAGATTTTAAATGCTTTTCTGATTTAAAATAATTCCAGTAATTCATTTATTTTATTAAGGGTTGAATCACTATTGATAAAAATTTGTAAAAATTCCTAAAATTATGTTTTGCCCTCTAGATTATTCCATAAATTTTTCAAGTCCAAATTTTGGATATTTATCCCTGTTTGGCTTTAATAGGTTTCTTTAAGGGTTTTCTTTAATAATAAAATCTAGAAATTCCTTTAATAATATATTTCTTTTATTTTATTTCTTTTTAAATCTTGGGGTGTTACACAACGTCACACCCCCTTTTGTGCCTAGTCGGTACAAGTCACCCGTAGGTGCTTCTTGACCCATCTTCAAATGGTGCCTCAAGTTGGAACGTCCCATACCCTCAGTTAGGACTTAACCACTAGACTTGTGGTTAGTACGGAAGTGTATTGCAACGGATCCCGCAAACCGGTCCTTATAGTGCCCCGGGTGTGACTAACCAATGCCCTCGTTTGCACCAAAAACCCACCATGCTAACATACTGAACTATAACTCCAAGACCAATAGATTTCCAAGGATGAGAGAATAACGGGGATCATATAATAGAATCCAAATCTTTACGACTCATTTTTAGCCTATAGCGGTTGTGTCGATACATTGGACACTATCTAATAATAATACTATTATGGTGACAAGGAGTTTTTGGCTCAATAGCATGGCTTGGGTTTGCACTTCAAGGTCGGGCATCTGAATAAATATAATGTAAGGCTTTTAATTCGATTAATGCATTTATAACCTATGAGTTTTAGAGATATTTTAAGAAAACTAGGTTCAATATGCTCACAATTTAGTGTGGTAACTTGCCTTGCTCGACAAATGGTGATGGTGGAACTTCTGGGTAGTATTTTGGCTCTTCGACAACATCGTAGTCTTCGTGGCACACAAAACGAGAACAAAAAACACTTTAAACATACAAAAATAATCACTACAATCATTCCATTTAAATTGGCTAAAGTTGTGGAAAAATAGAAGAGAGACTTTCTGAAATTGAAATAATGAAATTTGGAGTTAAAATAGGGTAAATATGAATTTTTAAAGTTTAAAACAATACCCTCGGTTTTACTTTGAATAATAAACAGTACAAACATGCCTAGTAAATTGGTCCAGAGTGTAGAGAATAAAAATATGAATTTTCTAAAAATTGAATGGTAAAATTCGGAGTTAATCTGAAGAAGTTATGAATTTTTGAAGTTCAAAACAATTTCTGGAATTTAATTTAAATCCTAAAACAGTGGCCGGTCCACGGTAAGCCAAGTCCACAGTGAACCCGTGCATTGTGCGCGTGAGCCGGGTGAACCAAAAGCGTCCGATCTGGATCGGGCGACTGCGGGTGAGGTGGGAAGCTTTAGTGAACTTGAACCACCAGAATTAAAATATCAAAATGGTACGCAATGGAAAACCTAGATTAAAAATGGGTTTTAAATAGAAATGGACGGCCGTGATCGCTCTATACCCCTTCGATCAGATTGGGTGAACCAGACTGTAACACCCCTAATTTCCAACACAAATAAAAATACATTTTATTATATTTATTCTCTGAAAAGGATTATTTTATTCCCTTAATACCACTCATGCTTGAATGAGCTAGAACATAGACGAAATGTCCAAACCAGAGCCTAGAAAATTTTGTATATGATCCCAAGGCCAAGAAATATTTTTGAGTATTTTTTACAGATTTTTATCACTCTTGGAAGCAACCTAAATATTTTAAACTAATTTCAGTAATTAAATTTATTTGAAAAGCATTTTAAACAGTAACGGGCCCCCTCCCCCTCTTCTCCCTGCCCCGGCCGGCCCAGCCCACTCTCTCCCCGTGCCCCTCGCTGACAGGTGGACCCCACTGGTCAGTGACCCTCTCCCTCCGTGCGCGCACGCCTGACATCTCGGCCCCACCTATCGGCGCCAACCCCACCCATCAGCCCCGCCCGTTGCCACACCCACACACCCGCGCCCCGCTGACTGTTGCCCCCGCTCGTCAGACCCATTGTCGACCTCACACCACCACCCCCAAATCTTTCCGGCCGATGACCTCGCCCTCGGATCCACCTTGCCAGCCCCTCTCCCATTAAATTGGTGCCACCAATCGGTCCCCCGAGCCCCACCAGCCGTTTCCCCTCATTAATCCTCGCGATTACACCCCGGGATCGCGCTGCGCGTGCATGGCCGAGCGGCAACGGCGCCATTGAAGACCCCCCCTCAACTTTCCATGTGTACACCACCCGTTTTCCCCCGTCGGCGTCCCTATTTAAGCCCCTGGTACAACCGCATCCACCCCTCGCTAGCAATTGCATCAGAATCGAACAGAACGCCCGTGCTCCAAGTTTTAACACCACACCGCCGCCCCTACTCTAGTCACTGCTCGTCGTCGCCGGAGTCCCCATTCGTCCTCAATGACCGCACCGCCGTGACCGTAGCGACCACCCCGACCCCAGCCACCACTCCATCGCCGATGAACCCCACCGGAACACCATCGCCAACAAGGGACCCGAACGCCTTCGTCGCCCCCGCTCATCGCCGGTAGCAAACTGACGACCTCAGACCTCGCCAACTGTACCATCTCAACCGCTAAACTTTATTGATTATGTTTTACCCTTAGATCCGGCTGCCATCGCTCGCCGTAGCCGCTAGGCCCTCGTCTTCGCCGGAGAAGATGACCGGCACAGGCTGAGTACCCATGCCATGTAGGATTCAATCACGGCCATGCGATCCTGATCCAACGGTGATGATTAAAACGTTCGCTCGGTTTAATCATATCCATTGGATCTCAACGAAGTGGTATGATCTAATCTTAACCGTCTATTTATATTTAAAACCCGTGTTTAATCTGAGCCACACAATGCGTACTGGTTCTGCATTTTAATCATGGCCGTCCGCATCCACTTAACGCCCCTGCCTCGCCCGTGGCCGCCTGATCACGATCCAATGGTGGATCTGGTTTCGGCGCACGCGCACAGTAGACGGGTTCACGGTGGATTCGGTTCACCGTGGACCGGTGGCTGTTTTGGATTTAATTTAAATTCCATAAATAGTTTTAAACTTCTAAAATTCATATCTTGCTTATTTTAATTCTAAAATTAACCATTTCAATTTCAAAAAATTCATAATTTTATTCTCTACATGTTGGTACAATAAAAACAGTAGGTTTATTTTGAGTATTTTATGTTTACTTAATAAAGTATTCAAATATACTTTAGGATAAACTCAAAATTGGTCCTTTTCAACTTTAGGAAAATTTATCTTTTATGCCCTACATATTGGTGTAAATGAAACACTAGGTTCATTCTGAACTTTTTATTTTAAATTAATTGGAAGTTTAAAAATACATTAGTTTACATTTTTGTTCCTTTTTAGAACATCCCTAACTCCCTCTAAATTCATTTTAAACATTCCTATAATAATTTCAGAAACTCAATAACTTTATTTTCCTTAAATTTAACCCAAACAAAACCTATATGATTATTGTGTGATTTTGGATTGTTTATTGGAGTACTTCCCGGCAGTCCCTCCCTCACCTTTCGCTGAGCAAGGCAAGTCACCAAACCAATCTTTTGAGCATATTGAACCCAGTTTTGTTAAACTATTGCTAAAACACATAGGTTATACATGCATTAGTCAAATGAAAGCACTATGTTATATTTATTTAGATCCCCGACCTTGATGTGCAACCCAAGCCATGCTATCTACCCTAAACTCCTTGTCACCATGTAATTAGTACTAGTAGATAGTGTCCGATGTATCGACGCAATTGCTATATGTTAAAAATGAGTCGTAGCGATTTGGAATCTACTATATGATCGCCGTTATTCTTATCTCTGGAATTCTATTGGTGATAGAGTTATGGTTATGAGTGTATGCACGGTGGGTTCCGGGTGCAAGCTATGACATTGGTCGGTAGCACTCGGGGCACTATAAGGACCGGTCTGTGGGATCCATTGCAATACATTTCCGTACTAACCACAAGTCTAGTGGGTAAGTCCTAACTAAGGTATGGAGTGTTCCAATCCGAGGCACCACTTGGAGATGGGTCAAGCAGCACCTGCGGGTGGCTTGTACTAACGTGGCGCAAAAGGGGGTGCGACGTTTGCCGGGATGCGGACTGGCGCGCCGGCGAAAACTAGAGCGGGTGATTATCGCTTGAAGATTTCATGCTGAGGTTTTGGCACGAGTTCTCGTGGTATGGGTCATCTCGTTACACTTTGGTGTTTGGGATGAGTGCGTGCCATGTGGGTACAGTGGTACACCTCTAATCAAAGTCTTAAATCTTTTCGAAAAGCCGAGCCCACAGTCAAGGGCGTGTTGCGTGACATCCCACATTTAGTTTACTTTCATGAGTGTTGCATGATGATTTGACATGTAAGGACTGTTGTGCGAGGAGGGAAAACGTACTCCTCGAGTTAGATGGTATTATGATGTTCATGTTTAATATTCCGCATGATTAAATTTGACTACACTAAATGCAATAACTGAAAAATGTACTTTTCCGCACTTTTAGCCATTATCCTTCCGTTGTTATTATCTTGCATTACTATTGCATTTGCGGTGGCTTGTTGAGTTCTTTTTGTACTCATACCCATTGGACACACAATTCAGAGGATGCCTACTACGAGGAAGATGGTCTGGAGTAGCGACCCAGTCAAGAAGAAAGATACTGAAGAAGACGTTCGTCATGCCGTATTGTTTTTATAGTTTCTTTAAGTTTTACACTTATGTAATAATGTGGTCTGCGAACCACGATTGTTTGATCGTATGTACATTGTCGCATGATGAACCTCTTGTTATTATTGTTTTTCTATCGAAATTCAATAATGTTTCGATATGATAAATAACAAAGGATCGTGTGGACGAGGACGAATCCGACACGGCATGGGTAATTACCCATGCTGGTCGTCTTCTCCAGAGACGATAGATGGATAGTGACGGGGGCCCTAACTGAGTACAAAAAATGGAAACATGGCAAAGAGGGGAGCACGAGGGTACCATTGCGGGGGCCTGGGGTCGTCGGGTGGTGGCCGGTGAAGAGCAGAAGCAATGAAGGCGTTCGAGTCGTCAGCGATAGAGAGGTGGCTGGGGTTGACGGTGTGGAGGAAGGAGGGTTTCGACGATGGCGAACGATGGCTGGATGGGGAGCAGAGGGTTGGCGCTAAAAAGGGGAGTGTGGGCGTTCTATTCGTGCGAGACACAATTATTCGCGGGTGCCGAACGTGGAGGTGTGTGAGGCTTCTTATAGCGGCATTGATCTGTAAATGTGGCAGGCCAATAAATGGAGTCCAGAGGATAAACATTCCTAACTCCAGCGAGCTCCTTCCATGCATGCACACGGGTTTAAATGTCAAAATCAATTCGATGGAAGGGGGCTGGCAACGACGGTATTGTAGCGCTAGGGTTTCGGCCGATGAGATTTGGGGGCTTTGGTGTGGGGAATATGAATAATGACATGAGGGGGCCACCGGTCAGCAGGTGCAGGTGTGGTAGACTGCGATCAACAGCGCCGACAGGTGGGGATGCTTTGTCAAGGGGCGGTTGCGGCTGAGGGGGTTGGCGCCGATAGGTGTGGCCAAGGGCTCGGGCGTGCACGGAGAGATGGAGGAGGGACACTGATTGGTGAGACCTTGATGTCAGAGAGGGGCGCGGGGCTTAAGCTGGCTGGGCTGGCCTGTGGAGGGAGAAAGGGGGAAACGGCCCAACACTGTGTAAAATACATTTGTGAAGGAAAATAATTGCTTAAATTAGTTACAAAATTTATGGGCTCCTTGCAATGGTCCTAAAAATTTGTAAAAATTCTCAAAAATATATCATGGCCTTAAGATCATAATAAAATTTTCTCATACCTTAGTTTGGATTATTTCTCTAGATTTCTATTTATTTGGACATTGGCAGCTTTATGAAAAATTAAAAATAATCCTTTTTCCAGAAAGTATATTTATAAATTTTATTTTTACCTTTGAAAATTTGGGCTGTTACAAACCTATGCCCCTTACAGAGAATCTCGTCCTTGAGATTCAGAAAGCTTCTTGAATAACTCCGGTTATTGGGTCTTTAACTCTTCATCTTTTTCCCGGGTGGCTTCCTCGATGGGGTGGTTATCCCACTTAACCTTGTAAAAGCGCACTACACGGCTCCTAGTTACTCTTTCCTTGATTTCTAGGATCTGAACCAGTTTCTCAATGTAGGTCAGGTCTTCTTAGATATTAAGCTGCTGGAGGTCTCCCTGTTTGGTGGGTACTTGGAGGCATTTCTCTAGCTGAGAGAGGTGAAACACATCATGGACTCCTGCCAAAGATGGTGGTAGCTCCAACTGATATGCAGCTTCTCCTTGCCAATGAATGATCTGGATGTGTCCAACATAACGAGGAGCTAACTTTCCTCTCATGTTAAACCTCTGGGTACCTCGGAGGGGATTGACTCGGAGATAGACATAATCGCCCTCTTAGAAAGCTAAGTCTCTTCGTCGGTTATCGGCAAACTCTTTTGTCGGGACTGAGCTATCTTTAGCCTATCCCTAATGACCTTAACTTTCTCTTCGACTTCTTGTAGAATATCCATCCCAAATATCTGTGACTCGCCTGTCTGATCCCAGAGCAGTGGCGTTCTGCACTTACGTCCATATAACGCCTAAAATGGTGACATCTACAGGCTTACCTGATAGCTGTTGTTGTAGGAGAACTCTGCATAGGGCAAGCTCTTGTCCCACATTCCACCGAAGTTTAAGGCGTAGGATCTAAGCATATCCTCCAACACTTGGTTCACCCTTTCAGTCTGACCATCGGTCTGCGGATGATAAGTTGTGCTGAAGTTCAGCCTGTTGCCGAGCTCTTCCTGAAGATTCTTCCAAAACTTGGAGGTGAACTGAATACCTCGGTCTAACACGATCTTCTTTAGAACCCCGTGTAAGCACACGATTCAGGTCATGTATAGCTCAGCTAGCTTCGAGCCATTATACATCGTCTTGACAGGAATGAAATGAGTCACCTTGGTCAGTCGATCGATGATCACCCAGATTGAATCATATCTGGCTTGGGTCCTTGGTAGTCCCATGATAAAGTCCATTCCTTCGTCTCCCCACTTCCATTTGGGAACCCTGAGGTGCTGCAATAATCCGGCAGGTCTCTAGTGCTCTACCTTGACTCACTGACAAGTGTCATACCTTGCCACATACTTAGCTATCTCTCTCTTCATGCTAACCCACCAATATTTCTCTTTCAAGTCCTAGTACATCTTAGTACTCCTGGGATGTATGGAGTACAATGTCTCATGGGCTTCCTCGAGAATGAGAGCTTTTAGCTCGCGCTTGTTGGGCACACATATCATGTTTATGAACCATACGATGCCATTCTCATGTCCGGAGAACCTTGGGGCTTTACCCCTCCTCATATTCTGCTAGATTTCTAAAATATCGGGGTCTTCCCTTGTGTCTCATTGATCTGGTCCATCAAGATAGGTCTTGCTTCTAGTGCAGCGAGGTACTCCTTGGCGGTGATCCCTAAGTTCAACCTTTCCATCTCTTTGTATAGCTACGGGGCCTGATCTTGTACCATGATGGCATTACAGTACCCCTTCCGACATTGAGCATCTGCTACTACATTCACTTTGCTAGGATGGTAATGGATGCCTAAGTCGTAATCCTTAATCAGTTCCAACCACCTTCTCTGCCTGAGTTTCAGGTCTGGTTGGGTGAATATGTACTTAAGACTCTTGTGGTCGGTGAAGACTTCACACCTGTTACCCACAAGGTAATGCCTCCATATCTTTAGTGCATGAACCACTGCTGCTAACTCCAAGTCATGAGTCAGGTAGTTTAACTCATGGGGCCTTAGTTTACAAGAGGCGTACGATATCACCTTGCCGTCTTGCATCAAGACACACCCCAATCCTTGTCGAGAGGCATCACAGTAGACGTGGAAGTCCTTTCGTATATTGGGCAAGGTTAGGACCGGGGCTGACACAAGCTTCTTCTTGAGGGTCTAGAAGCATTCCTCACAATCTGGAGTCTATTCAAACTTCACTTCCTTCTGCAGCAATCTAGTCATGGGCTTGGCTATCTTAGAGAAGTTCTTAATGAATCCACGGTAATATCTGGCCAGTCCCAGAAAACTCCGGATTTCGGACACATTCGTTGGCTGCAACCAATTGGTTACTGCTTCCACGGTGGTCGGGTCCACTACTATCCATCTGGCAGATATGACATGGCCGAGAAATTTCACCTCAGACGACCAAAACTCGCACTTGTTATACTTACATACAATTGTTGTTCCCTTAACTTCCCTAGGGTCATATGGAGGTGGGCTTCGTGTTATTCCTTGATCTTGGAATAGACGAGGATATCTTCGATGAAGACCACAATGAACTTGCCCAAGAATTCCATGAAGACATTGTTCATCATGTTCATGAAGAATGCGGGGGCATTCATGTGTCCGAAAGACATCACAATATACTCATATAACCCATAACGGGACATGAAGGCAGTCTTCAGGATGTCCTCTTCTCTGATTCTTAGATGATGGTAGCCTGAACTGAGATCGATCTTGGAGAACACCGAGGATCCTTTCAACTGATCAAACAGGTCATCGATTCGAGGTAGTGGGTACTTGTTCTTGATGGTCACCATGTTCAAGGCTCTATAATCCACACACATCCTCTTGGTTTTTTCCTTCTTCTTGGCAAAAATGACCGGTGCACCCCAAGGTGAGGTACTTGGTCGGATGTATCCCTTCTGCTCAAGCTCCTCAATATTACTCTTCACTTCAGCTAGCTCATTTGTGGCCATACGATAAGGGCGCTTGGAGATGGTTGTGGTTATGGGTACAAGCTCAATCCTGAACTCGATGTCCCTCTTGAGTGGCATCCCTGGCAGATCCTTTGAGAAGATGTTTGGGTATTCTCGGGCCACAGGGACCTCTTCTAACGTCATCTGGTGAAGCAACACTCCTCTCGGGCAGCGAGTAGCCATCTTGAAGGTGACAAAGACTCCTTCATTGCTTGTCACGATGACAGACTTGTTGGCGCAGTCTATCATCCCCTTGTGCTTCATCAACCAATCCATACCTAGGATGAGATCTAGGACCTTACAATCTATAAGGACTAGGTCGGCGCAAAATAACACCCCTTGGATGTCTATCCTTATCCATGGGCTGAATAAGCTGGGTAGGGTTTTCTTGCCGGGGGTGGCAATCATCATGGGTGTGGGCAGAGGGATACTTATAGGCTATTTACTTTCACAAAATCTTCATATATGAAAGAATGTGTTGCCCCAGAGTCAAACAATACTACTACATGTATGAAATTTGCTGAGAATATACCAATCACGATTTCGGGGGCCTCCTGGGCTTCTACAGCATTGATATGGTTGACTCGGGCGCGAACCATCTGGTTTGGTGTAGTGCCTTGGGGATGCTTGGGGTGAGGGCACTAGTGAGAGTAGTCCCCCTCCTTTCGATAGTTGAAGTAGATGACTGGTTTGCCATTCCAGTCTCTCAGCATGGTGGTCTTCGCGACTAGTGCTTTGAGGGCGGATAGAGCTGGCGGAGCGGGTCAAGGATTCCCAACAATAGAGCCACTGGCGATGTATGGTGGTCGGTAGACGGGTCGAGGGTGGTAAGGAGGTGCTTGAGGTGGAGGGATGAAGCGGGGCCTTTGATTATTCCCCTGGTGATGCTTGGAGGCTATCATCTTTCTCTTCTTGAGATCCAACTTGTTCTAGTCGGTCTCTTGAAGAATGGCATTGTTTACCAACCGTTGGAAATCAGCATAGTCCGCGGCGACGAGCTAGATGGAGAGCTCATCCTTTAGTCTCCTAAGGAACTTGGCCTGGCGAGCGACATCCGTACAAACTTCCTCTAGCGCATATCGGGCCATCCGGTTGAACCTATGGAGATACTCCATGACGGTCTGGTTCCCTTGACAGTTGTACAGCGATGACTCCAGTGGGGACGTGCGTGGCTCGGAAGGCAATGGTGAATTCCACCCATGACACCTCGTGATCCTCAGGTTGAGATTCATGATAGTTATCCCACCATTCCGCGGCAGGTCCTTGAAGCTGGTGAGCGATGAACGCCACTCGCTCTCGGTCCAAGCACAGGAGGAGATCCAATTTCTTTCCAATGGTCCTTAGCCAATCGCCTGCCTCCATTGGGTTTGTTGTGCTAGAAAAGATGGTGGGCCTTACGCGCAAAAACTTGGAGAGTTGAGGCGCGAAGGAGGGTAAGGGGGCTTGCTGACAAGGGGCTGGCTCCATGTTCTGCTGCTGCAGACGGTCCAATTGAGCCTACTGCTGCTACATCTATGTCAGGAGGGTGGTGATCAGCTGGTTCTGATTAGCCATCATCTTCGCTAGAGTGGGATGATTGGCAGTCGGCAACCTTGATTGGCGTTGGCGTATTGCACCCTAGTTGGGCACAATGCTCCTGGGCAGACCATTGGCAGGTCCCTCCTCGTTGTTGTTGGAACCTGAGTTCTGGTTGTCAGCCATTTCTGAAGACAACAACATTCCCAAGTATAAGAAAAAGGACTTAGAAGATTTTCCCCAAAATAATTCATAGTTTATTATAAGTGGTACTAGATTGTTCATTACACTGAAGCTCTTATTTTTATCCCTTCTATAGCACAATTTGCTATAGAGGGTACCACATTCAACAAACAAACATAAAACAATCAATCGAGGACTATCGCCTGATGTAATCTACTCGTTGTCGGAGGCAATATCAGTGCTCTCGGAACCACGAGTATCCTGGGGGACGCTGGGCTCGGTGATGTTCTCGATTAGTGGGTCGGGGACGATGGGGCCAAGGGGTTGGCACGCGTGGAGAGATGGAGGGGGGACACTGACGGGCGGGACCCTAGTGTTAGAGAGGGGCGTGGGGCTTAAGCGACACCATTTAAAATACATTTGTGAATAAAAATAATTGCTGAAATTAGTTTAAAAATTTATGGGATCCTTGCAAAGGTCCTAAAAATTTGTAAAAATTCTCAAAAATGTATCTTGGCCTTAAGATCATAATAAAATTTTCTCAGACCTTGGTTTGGATTATTTCTCTAGATTTCTATTTATTTGGACATTGGCAGCTTTATGAAAAATTAAAAATAATCCTTTTTCCAAAAACTATATTTATAAATTTTATTTTTACCTTTGAAAATTTGGGCTATTACATGGGGTGTCGCTATGCTCGCCGAAGTACTGACCGAGTGAGGAAGTAATCGATGTAGATAATGCAGCGACAGAATATTGCTCTGGTGGCGATAGTGATGAAGCGCCTGTTTCCATGCATGCAGGCTCGAGAGACCAGGAAACAGTGTATTTTGTAATAACAGCGATGGGACGGTAGACGCTAAAATCTGACGACAAAGCGCCAAACACACTAAAGCCGATCCAACGATCCCAAAGCGTGCAGATACTTAGGAGTAAACCCCTAAGCACAACACAATGCCCTTAAATAGTGGTAAGGGAATAACGGAGTCGCTAAGCAATCAAATAATATCAATCTAAAATTATTCAATTAACCGATGTGTGAGAAAAATAACTAAAAATTATTAAACCTAATTAAACTGGCCAGAACAGGGCCGGTTCGACTGAGGGTCCTGATAGTCATACGGGGCAAGGGAAGCGAGTTGGAATCAGGGCACACGACCGGTCGGACCGGTGGTGCAGAGTGGTCCATTGAAAGGGCTTCGGCGTGCTGGAGAAGGGGTCTGGAGGGGCTCTGGCCTTTAGTCGGTTAAACCGAGGGTATAACCCTGATCAGACCGAGGGGTCCTCGGGGGTCCGAGAGCTGAAGTGAAGATGGGCTCCGGTGTGAAGGCACTTCTGGCGTGAACACTAGCCTTTGATTGGTCAGACCGAAGGGTGGGCTTCGGTCAGATCGGAAGGCGTGCGATGCTCCTAGCGAAGAGCTCTGACGTTCACCAAAAAGAAGCCCAAAGTGCCCTGCGAAGCCTGGTCACACCGGCCTCGTGTCGCCAGTCGGACCGTAGTGTGCCGGCGCATCAGGTGATGGCACGGCACGGGCCGGTCAGACTGAGGGGTTGCCTCCGATCAGATTGACTGCCCTTAGAAGATGGTTTCTGGGGTCCTGACGACCGTGTTCCCATGGATGACTTGTAGCAAATCTTGGCATCAACACTACCTTGTGCTAATCGATCAAGCCAGGACTACACTAGAACATGACCATCTTTACCGGTTAAGATGGGTACTGCACGGCATCTTCTGTGGACCTGGGTTTTACCAAATCTTGGAATCAACACTACCTTGTGCTAATCGATCAAGCCAGGACTATACTAGAACAGGACCATCATAACCTTAAGGCATTGGTCTTGGCATACATTACAATGTCCTAGTTCATACCAAAGTTCTATGGTAAGCAGTCTAGAACAATGTAATGTGACAAAACAAACCCACTCAAATCTTTTTACTCCAGCATAAAAGGCATGGATTTTTCATTTTTCATGATTTTTAAAATTTTAAGAACACAATTTGCATGTAAATCATATAGTTGTCCAAGTTGCATATTTGCATCAAAGTAAAGGATTTAGCTACCAGTTATGTAAAAGTTAAAAAAGCATTCAGCCTACATATGCTAGTTACCAGAATAAGTGATGACCATTTTTCAATTTTAAAAGAATAAAAGCCATGCATATGACAAATATTAGATATATCACTTGAACTAAAACAAAGCATTATCATCAACAAGTCTTCAAAAGCATATACTAGCAGGGACAAGTAAAGACATTTTAATCATATAACAGAAGCAAGTGCATGTGTGTGAATGCAACAAAGCATGATATGGACACAAAAATGCAAAGAGAAAGAAAGAGAAACAATAATCTCAAAGTGTCCAACTCAAAAAGGATAAACAAACTACAAAATCCGTTACTTAATCGATGACCCCAAAAGTGATGTACTGATTGAAGCTCTTGGGGCTAAAGCTAGAGAACCATATACAAGTTTGTGTTCTTCAAGGCTGCATCGTATCGATCTCTTTGGGTATCGGCCCGACTGGTGTGATCGCATCATTTTGATCTCTTAGAATGATGTGAATTAGGGTTTCATAGTTTGAGACTTCATTGGTTAAGTCCGACATATCAATCTATTGTATATGGTTCATGTTGTGTACCATTCATCTAAATAAAATATGCCTGATACGTTGAAATGTTATCGATTTATCGTGATTAGCAACTGTCTTGGTTAGGTCCGATGTTGCAGTTACGGTAATTTAATGTTTTGGATACGTTGTTTGGTATGTTGAGTTTAGTTTCTATCAGAGTACAAGTCGATATGTTATCTTTATTTCCACACTATATTCCAATCACGCCTAGGATACACTCATTAGCCTTTATGCATGAGGACACCATCCTATTGGCCGATAGCGTTTCAGCCTGATAGCGTGGGCGTGATCATTGGTCCTGTGGCCGATAGGCGCGTTTATTCCTGATTAATTTATTCTCACCACAATCATCGAATCGATAGCCGATCAGCGTTGCTACTAAAGTTATTCTTTATGATTCATTATCAATTTCAGGATCAAACTGATTCGCATGCTCAGAACCTTCTTTTTTCTAAGATTATAGGATCTGCATTGGAATTAAGCAGATCTCCCAAGCCATGTGTGTGACTAAAAAAGGCACCAACAGAACCTTTAGAGCATGTTCATGGTCTATCACCAACTGATCATTCTCAGACTTGCTTGCACGGAGCTTGTTGATGATCGATTGAAAACGACCAATCAAGTCCTTAATAGATTTACCCGGCTTTTGTGTGATGTTTTCATACTAACGCTGGTAAGTCTGATAGAGCCGAACTTTGACCTGAGCTGCCCCCTCATAGTGTGCCTGGAGGGTAGCCCAAATCTCTCAAGAAGTGTCGAGATGGATCACTCGCTCAAATTCACTATGACCTAAACCAGAAAACAAAATTTTCACTGCTTTGTTGTTGTTGTTGTCATGCTCAGTGATATCAGTAGCAGAAGTTTGCTCAGTAGACGACAATATAGTATAAGAGGCATGAACACGCATATCCCAAATGTCCAATTTGAGCTAAGTAAATAAGCTCACATCCAAGTCTTTTAATAATTGTAGCCAAAGGACTCAAGTGACGGGACCTTTCATAACGAACCGGTGGTCACTAATTTCGGTTAGAACCAATTAAAATATGAAAAAAACCTAACCAAACTCTGATGTAACTTGTAGAGCCGGGAGTAACGGCTAGAGGGGGTGAATGGGCATGATAAAGTTTTTAGATCATATAAAGTTCATAAAAAACATGACATCCAACATCAATGGCATAACATCAAACACAAGACATGCATAAACTTCTCACAGACATTTAATATAATAAGTGAAGTGGGAAAAATATACTTACGTACTTACTTGTGTCGGGGTGTCGCTGTGCTCGCCAAAGTACTGACCGAGTGAGGAAGTAGTCGACGCAAATAATGAGGCAATAGAAAATCACTCTGGTGGCAATAGTGATGAAGTGCGTGCTTCCTCGCATGCATTCTTGAGAGGCAGGCAATAGTGTATTGTGTATTAACGCGAAGATTCAGGCCGGCAGACCAAGTCAGAGTGGAAGGAAAAAACTGCTTGCGAGACGACCATGTAAACATTTTCTTGTGCAGCGGGACTACACATGCCACCAGGCACAGTTGCTGTCTGAAAATCAGGGGGTGAGTTGTGTGGGCAGAAATCAAAACCTTGCTTGTGCACATAAATCCATGCCCTCAGAAGGGATGAAAATAAATAGACCAAAACAGGATACAGATCCATGCGTGCTGGTTGTTGTTGAAGGAAACAAATGCAGTAAAGATTGTTGGCATAGGCATGATGTCCAAAAAATAATAGACCGATTAAGCACAACAAAAAAAACCGATGTAGAAACCAACGGCAAAGTAATCAGCAAAGAAAAATGGTATCTGCAAAGAAAAAAAACAAGGAATAAAATATAGTTCGTCGGGTAACTATGGCTGCGGACGAAAACCAAATCACAGAAAAAAGAACATAAAAGACCAAGCAGCAGAGGATAAAAGACCGAACAACGACTAGAGTAAAATTGACACGCCACTGTACTTGGGAAAATCTTAGGCGGCTTGCATGCACAGCCCCACTAGCGGAAAACTAGCTGGAGACCAAAGAAAATCACGGCGAAACACAGAAAAATGGCTGGCCGCACCAGGGGAGATGAGAGGAAGAAGCCACAAAATTTCTGGAATAAAGTAAAACCAGTTGGATTAATGTCAGATTAACCCTAGAGGACTATTGTCCACGGCTTTTATAGCCTACACAAAATAAAGGAAAAGAGCCAAATGCCCTTGGGTATTTTTTATAGATTTAAGGCCCGAAGTGCAAAAATATAAAATACTATTCTTAAATATTTTTCCTGATGCTTCCATTGCGTGGATTCCACAGCTTCGCATCAGGTGCATTGATATTCAGATCTGTGGTTGATGTGGTTGATAGTTTTATGCTAAAACCGCTAAAGCACATGCCTCCCTTACACTATGTACCCGGATTGGACCACCACAACCCCGCAACTCTCTCAGCCCAGCAATCAGATGTCCGTCTATTTGAGTCATACCAGCCAAAGCCACGACAAGTCACTTGCTACCCTTGCGTCATGTACCCAGATTGGACCGGCATGACGCCGTGACTCCCTCAGTTCGTTGATCATCCATCCGTGTAACTAAGTCACACGACCAAACCACGTCAAGTCCTCTCTTCCTCCAAAGTGCCTCCCTTCGGTGCGCTCCTTCGAAGTGCCTCCCTTCGGAGGGCTTCCTCCTCTTCTATTCTCCGTTGACACTCACTCATCATCTGAGAGCCATGAGGCACACAGTCTTCACCATGGTTCCTTAATCCCTCATTACTAAATACAACCAACTGTTGATGCCAAGATTTGGTGAAGCCCAGGCCGACTAAGTATGCCACATGGTCAATAGAAGTCAAAGAGGATCCAGTCAAAGATGATCAAGGAAGCCCGTCCATGGTGTTACAAGATAACCGGATGCAGAAGAGTGAATAAGATAAAGATAAAAGAAGTTAAAGATAAATCTAGAATCAGTTGAGATAGAGTGCTTGGATCGCAACTTTCTAGACTATAAATATGTACCCCTAGTTAGATTAGAAACACACATCTTTGTCAAACAACTACTCGGCGAATTGCCACCCTTGTCTTCCAAGGTTATCCCGGTGGGATTCGGCACTCGGAGCTGGGCTGCATCATTTGGATCTCTGACGAAGAGGTGAGTCCTGCCACACTCGACGTCCATATCGACTAGGTGAGTATCCTCACGTCTTTATCAAATTGATCTCTTGAGGTGAACGTCAAAATAGTACGGTCGCCTGTTCTCGGTGTATTGGCTAGGTCTAAGGCTGCATCACATTATTCTCTTAGATTGATGTGATCTAAGTGTTGTAGTTTGAGGCTTTATTAGTTAAGTCTGACATCTCTTGCTATTGTATCTTTTTCATGTTTTATACCATTCATCTAAATAAAGCATGCCTGATACTTTGATATATTATTAAGATCATCGTGATTAGCTATTATCTTGGTTAGGTCTGATCTAGTTATTATGATCATTTTCATGATATACACATGTTATCTGACATGTTTAATTTATTTTTTGTTGGAGTACAAGCCGATGGGTTATCTTCAATTTAGAGCCATATCTTATTTGCCATCGGAGAAGCTCTCATCGGCCATGTGGTAAAACCACCCATGATATCGGACGATGGCACACTCACCGATTGCTTTGCCCTTGGTCATCGACCCTATGGACGATAGGCATGATATTCCACAAATATCTCATCCTCATCTTGGTCATCGGCTCGATAGTTGATAGGCCATGCTATCGATCATATTTTACTATTTCCTTATCAGTTGCAGGGTCAAACTGATTGGCACATGTTGAACCCTTTTTCTAAGAACGTAGGACCCGCACTGCAGTTAAGCATATCTCCCAGGCCACGCGTGTGTCCAAGTGTGACAAAAAAACTCACCAACACCAACACATCTGATTTAGGCAGCATCATATTCTCATGTATAGTAGGAATAGTTCCTAGGAACGAAAGTACGTGATACTTTATTTGTCGTGCACGAGATCGTATGATAGGTCCTTGTAATTGTGTGATTGTATCTGTATTAGGGATGTCCTCATCATCCTCCCTTTCTTGAATTTAAGTCGTCATTGATGCTATCTCATCATCTTCTTCCAAATATAACTTTAAATCTACAATATTAATTGTGGGACTTACCGTACAAAACTCTATAGAAAGCTCATGTTTATATGTATTATCATTTATCCTCTCTAAAACTTTGAAAGGACAAGTAGAACATGGCGTTAACTTAGACTTACGCAAATCAAGAAAACGATCTTTGTGCAAATGCAACCAAACAAGTTCACCAACATCAAACACAATATGATTTCCTCCTTTATCCCCAACAATTTTATATTTATCATTCATGTGTGCTATGTTTCCTTTAGTAATCTTATGAAACTTGAGAATCAATTTTGCACGTTGTGTATCATCAAAATTATGTTGTATTGAAGAAGGTGTGGACACTAAAACCTGACGGTCAGAGCGTCAAACACACAGACGCCGATTCGACGATCCACAAGCATATGGATAACTAGGAGCGAGCCTAGGAGTGACATGATGGCGACGTCACATTCCGACGACCATTGATTGTTACAAGGGCGGGTGGAGTCACTAGGTGATTGTAGGACCGAAAGTAGCGACCGGAGGGGGGGGTGAATGGGCGCCTTAAAAATTCTTTCGAATCAATGGCCTGTTCCCAATACCCAACGCACCTCAAAAAATACTACGCAGCAGAAAATAAACAGAAGGCCTAAGTCTAAAGGTTTCTAACCTATAAGCAACTGATGATAAACAGTGTAAAACTAAAGTGGTGCCACTAGGCAGATGAATAAGTTGTAACAGGCCTAAACTTCTCAATAAAAAGATCTAAGTATGTGTAAGATGAAAAGAGAAGTTACTGTCCAAATTTGTCTCCTGTTCGGAACTTGGCGAAGCCCCCTTCGCACGTCGAGGTCTGCTTCGGAGGTTGGTGACGGAGTCTGTCCGCAAAGCCGAAGGTATCGCTGTCTAGCCTAGTTCGAAGTGGAAAGAAACGAAGTGTACTTCGGAGCGAAGTAAAACAGTGCCGGAGCTTGGTTCGAAGTATGCACTTCGAAGACAAGGCTTCGAACACAGCTTCGAATCACGAGCTTCGGAGCGAAGTAAAACAGTGCCGGAGCCTGCTTCGAAGTATGCACTTCGAAGACAAAACTTCGAACACACTTTGAACCGAAAGCTTCGAAGCAAAACCTTCGAACACAAAACTTCGAACACAACACACAAACAGACAACCTTCGGACAAAGAAGCGAAGTCTGTCACGTGACAGAAAATCAAGTCCGAAGCCTACACTCTATCTTCGAACAGGGAAAGCTTCGGAAGAAGAATCGAAGGCTGACACGCCACAAAGAAATCCAAGCGAAGTCTATCAGAAAAGACAAACTTCGAACCCAACTTCGAAGCCTAACGAAGTGTGCACTTCGAACAGATAGATTTGGGGTATGCTAGTTCGAAGTATGCGATGCTGTCCAAACAGGAAAAACTTCGAAGCTAGCAACTCAGACACAAAAACCGAAGTTCGCAGTTTGAGTGACCACTTTGAGAATGTTAGATCGAAGCCTGCCTCACGGAGCTGAGGGGCTTCGACCAGAGAAAGATGACTTCGCAGAAACAGTCAAAAAGGCATTTACTCCATTCTGCTTCAATCAAAAAGGCAGTATAGTAGAAGGTAAAAAGCTGGCAGCAAGTACTGTAGCTACAGAAAAGTAGTACTGCTTGCAACAGCAAGAACTAGTACTCAGTTTGTGAAGAACGGAAGCAACAGAAGAAGCTTCTCCTCAAGAACTAAATACAGCAGCCCGTAGCCAACGCAATAACTCCCCAAACCAAACCAGATGCAACCAATAAATTCATCAGGGACCAAGGGTTAAAAGCATCCAAGAGATTAGAGCCAAAATGAGCCACGAACAGAGAGGAGCAAGGGCCTGGCGGCGCACACAGGAGAGAGAAAACGGGAAACAAAGTGACCCAAAGGGTGGATTTGATTTCAGCTCAAAAGGGTAGTCCAAACCCTAGGGATTGGGGTGCTATTTATAGGCAGCCCAACACTAGGAATATTCTACCAGCCCCTTAGGGTTTTTACGGACTCAAAAATAAAGGAAAAGACTCTACTGCCCTTAGGAATTTTTACAGATACAACTGACTGACTGTGGGCCTAGAGAACAGATGACATATCTGGAAGCTACTCTTCTGGACAGTCGGATACAGAATCAACGGTTGTCAGTTTTACGCTGAAACTGACAAAGCCTCCACCAACTTTGCACCAGGTACCCGGATTGGGCCGGCCCGACTCCGCAGCTCTCTCAGCCCGGCAATCGCTCACCGCCCGTGTACCTGAGTCAGTCTTGGTCAACAGCCCAGTGGGTCTTCTACTGCTTCTGACCCATGCACCCGGATTGGGCCAGCCCGACTTCGCAGCCTCCTCTGCCCGACAGTCGCTCGCTGCCCGTGTACCTGAGTCACACGCGGCCCATGAAACAGCATATCTCTTCTCTTCTTCAGTCCTCTTTGACTATCGTTGACAATGACTCATCACTTCTGGAGCCATGAGGCCCACGCTATTCAGCATGGCTCCTCAATCTCCCCCTTGATGAGTGCATTGTCAACACTCCTCAATTCTAAGCTCTTCAGCACCTGTGAAACAAATGTGGAAACACGAAAACAAAATACAAGGAAACAAAGAAGAAGAAAAAAATAAGGTAAAAGTTTAACCAAAAACGAAAAGGCTTAAAATGAGTGCGATTTCAGAATAACAAGGGTATCAACAGAGTAAGAACTCCCCCTTAAAATCTGATCCCAAATTTCTCCCCCTTGTTGACAAGTGAACTCATCAAGCACTCAAAAGAGACACAGACTCCCCCTGAAAAGCAACTCCCTCTCAAAATATGCAGTGAATGCAACTGGGGTGCAGGTGGAGTGTAGAAAGCATGCTTCTCAGATATGATTGACTGCAAATACAGTATCTAACAAGTATAGCAAAAGAGATACTGTCTAAGACACATGGCATGATCAGTGCAACAGATGATATCTAAAGAAAGTCATTTAGCACGCATTTTTCAGTTTTTGCAAATAAAAGCATCACCACATTTTCTAGTAAACAAGCAAGGTAAAGTATGAGATGCAGAAGCTAACTGATATCTACCAAGATAAGCATTGTTCAAAACAAAGTGCTTCAGCAAACTTGTTATCCTTTTAAAGTTCAGGCTTTTTCATTTTCCTTTGTCATTTTTGCCAAGGGTTATTTGCATGTCAAACCTTATGCTAACCGACCAAGTCAAGCCTAGGCCAGAACTGGACCATCAGAAGCTTAAGACATTGGTCTTGGCATACACTACACTGTCCTAGTTCATACCAAAGTGCTATGGTAAGCAGTCCAGAACATTATAATGCGACAAAGCAAACCCACTTGGATCTTTTCAACTTAAGCATAAAAAGGCATGGAATTTTCATTTATTTTTGATTTTTATCATTTTTATAGCACATTATCCATGTTAAAGCATAAAAGATGTCCAAGTTCCATATCTGCATCTATGTGATGAACTGGCTACAAGGCATGTAACAGATAGCAAAAGCACTCAGCCTACACATGCTAGTTACCAGAAGCAAAGGTGATCATTTTTCAAGTTGAAAGCGTAAAAGCCATGCACATGACAGATATCAGATATATCAAGTGAACTGAATCAAAGCATGATCATCGACATGTAATCAAAAGCATGTACCAGCTAGAATAAGTAAAGCAGTTCAATCATATAATAGAAGCAGGCTCAAAAGTGTGATATGTGAATATGTATGATATGAACACACACAAAAGGACTCAAGAAAAGAGTAAATAAGAAAGAAAACTGACGCAAAATATCCTAGAAAGGATACACAACACCCAAATCCCCTCGTAAACGCTCAAATGTAGACTGATCTAGGGGTTTGGTGAAAATGTCAGCCAACTGATGATGGGTATCAACATGAACAAGGTCAATGACACCTTTCTCATATTGATCCCGCAAGAAGTGAAAGCGCACATCAATATGTTTGGTTTTTGAATGAAGACACGGGTTTTTCCCTACACTAATAGCACTCGTGCTGTCGCAAAACAATGGAACCCTGGTAGGAAAGAACAACCCAAAGTCTCGTAGAGTGGAGATCATCCAAACCATCTGTGAGCAGCAGCTAGCAGCAGCTACGTACTCAGCCTCTGTGGTCGAAAGAGCAACTCCAGATTGCTTTCGAGAAGACCAAGAGACAAGGGAAGAACCAAGAAACTGGCAAGTACCGGAAGTCGACTTGCGATCCAACCGGCACCCACCAAAGTCGGCGTCCGAAAAGCCAGATAAATCAAGTGATGATGATGCTGAATAATAAAGACCAAGATCAGGCGCATAGGTGAGATACCTGAAAATGCGCTTGATAGCCTGCCGGTGAGACGCGCGTGGTGAAGACTGAAAACGCGCGCAAAGTCCCACGGCGAACTGTATGTCCGGTCTTGTTGCCGTTAAGTACAACAGCGAACCGATCATCCCTCGAAATTCTCTCTCATTGACCTTGACACCGCTCTCGTCCTTGTCCAGACCCCCAGAAGTACCCATCGGGGTCATCTGCGGCTTCAATTCACCACCAAAGTCAAATTTCTTAAGCATTTCGCGAGTATACTTACCTTGGTGGATGAAGGTGCCGTCCTTGGTCTGCTTGATCTGGAGCCCTAAAAAGTACTTAAGCTCACCCATGAGGCTCATCTCAAATTCACTGTGCATCTGCTCAGAAAACTTGGACACAAGAGAATCAGTAGTACCGCCAAAGATAATATCGTCCACGTAAATCTGAGCAACTAAAAAATCTGAAGCATCTCTGAGCAAGAAAAGAGTTTTGTCCACAGAACCCATCACAAAGCCCTTCCCCAACAAAAATTGCTTTAACCGGTCATACCAAGCCCTGGGGGCTTGCTTCAACCCGTATAAAGCTTTGTGCAACTTAAAAACATGTCGAGGAAACTTAGGGTTCTCAAAACCGGGGGGTTGCCTAACATAAACCTCCTCCTCTATGAACCCATTCAGAAAAGCACTCTTAACGTCCATTTGAAACAGCTTAAAACCCTTTGAAACAGCAAAAGCTAAAAGAATGCGAATGGACTCAAGACGGGCAACAGGAGCGAAGGTTTCTTCAAAATCAATACCTTCCTTCTGGCAATAACCCTGGGCAACTAGTCGAGCCTTGTTGCGCACCACAACCCCATCTTCACCTTGTTTGTTTTTGAATACCCACTTGGTGCCTATGGGGTTGCATCCTGGTGGCGGCTCAACCAATGTCCAAACCCGATTGCGGACAAAATTCTCAAGCTCTTCTTGCATAGCATTAATCCAATTAGAATCAGAAAGAGCATGAGAAACGTCTCTGGGCTCAAAAGATGCAACAAACGCAGATTCAGCAAACACAGCGAGAGAGGCAGAAGAACGCAAAGTCCTCTCAGACAAATCACCTATGATGAGCTCTGAGGGATGGTCACGCTGAACTGCTCGGGTTCCCTGGTGATCTGAAGTCACCTCACCGGAGTCAGCAGCTGGCACCTCTGGACTCGACTGAGGGGGCTCGATCGAAGTGGAAGAAGTGATCAGAGGTCCATCCTCATCATCAGTCGAAGTCACAGAAGGTGTGGGCTTTGCGGGGGATGCAGAAGGCCCACCCTCAACAGCAGCTAGAGTATCCTCATCTTCCTCGAAGATGGACTCTCCGAGCTCATCATCACCAGAAAGCTCAAAAGAAGGAGTCAAAGAAGGCAAGGACTCATCAAATGAAACTTCACACGTCTCGACAAGCAGCTGGGATTCGAGGTTCCAAACACGGAAGCCTCGAGAATGCAATGCATAACCAAGAAAAACACCATCCCAACAACGAGACTCAAATTTGTCCAAATGCCCTCCCTTCTTGAGCACAAAGCACTTGCAGCCAAACGCTCGCAAGTGGCTCACCTTGGGCTGTCTGCCAAAACGCAACTCATATGATGTCTTACCAATGTAAGCTCTAAGAAAAATGCGGTTGGCCAGATAGCAAGCCGTGTTCATGGCTTCAGCCCAAAAACGCCTAGGAGTCCTATGCTCATCGAGCATCGTCCTGGCCATCTCGACTAGCGTGCGGTTCTTTCGTTCCACAACGCCGTTCTGTGGGGGAGTGTAAGGAGAAGAAAACTGATGATCCAGACCCTGATCACCACAGAAGCTGACGAACTGAAAGTTCTTGAACTCAGAGCCATTGTCGGAGCGAATTGCTCGCATCCGACCATTGTTCTCATTCTTCAGCTTCAAAATCAGGTCATGGACAAATTGAAAAGTTTCATCCTTAGACTCCAAAAAGAAAACCCACGAGAATCGAGAAAAGTCGTCAACAATCACAAGTGCATACCACTTCCCACCGACTGAGCGTACCCGAGCTGGACCTACAGTGTCCAAATGTAAAAGCTCGCCTGGATACGAAGTCATCACCTGAGTCACAGGTGAGTGAGAAGCGGCAACCATTTTCCCATGACGACAGGGATGACAAACCAGATCCTTCTCCATCTTAAGCTTGGGCAATCCTCGGATGAGGTCCATAGAGCTTAACCTGACTAGCAGATCAAAACTCAAGTGACCTAACCTCCTATGCCACTTCCAGAGCTAAGAAGAAGATCCAGCAATCAAACAGCGAGAAGGGCCAAAAGAACTAGAGAAGTCAATTCGAAAAACTTTACCAAAGGGTAAAATCTGACAAACCAAAGACCCTCTAGAATCAACCACAGAAGAATTGCCCTTCTTAAAACGCACTTCCAAACCATCCTCAAGAAGTTGCGAAACAGAGATTAAATTAAAGTTCAGATTTTTAACCAAAGCAACATTCTTTAAAGAGAAATGATCTGAAATGCTGATTGAGCCTATGCCACTTACTTTCCCTTGACCGCTGTTCCCGAATGTGATGTACTCTTTGGAGCTCGGGGGAGTGAGACTGGAGAACCATCTGCGATGTCCCGTCATGTGGCGAGAGCATCCTGAGTCCATGATCCAAACATCCTCCAGTCCCCGGTCCTGCACAATCAGTGTCTGTAAGTGGGAGCAAATGGTCCGGCACCAGATTTAGCAAAAGAGCTAAACCAGTGTCGAGCCATCTGCTCAAAAGATGGAAAGCGAAAACCATCAAAAGAGTTTGGACCAAAACGCGGCTCAAAGCGCGGTCCTTGGTTTTGCCTAACCCTACGACCACAAGGTCCAGAACCGTAACCAACTCGGTCTGGAACTCTGCCGAAACGAACACCACCACCTGGAGCACGGGTACGAAAACCGTCTCCTCTACCACCACCTACACGACGCGGCCTGGCCTCCAGCCTCTCCCCGCGCCGAGGAACACGCAGTCTACCACCCTGCTGGTAGAACTGCCTCTGATCACTACGAGCCCTCTCTGCTCTCTCAACCCGCTTCCTCCTGAAGCAAAACTCCGCAAGATGCCCGTCTCTCTGACAATACTCACAATGATAGGTAGGCTTCTTGGGATGTGGTTGAGGCTTGGGGTTCTTGGGCTTGGTAGTGTTATGTGTGGTCTTCTTGGGCTGAGAGGGTCCAGGAAGAGAGTCAAGAGAAGTGTGGAGATTTTTGGGCTTTGGAACCCAGATAGGTTTTTTGGGTGGAGCTTTAGGTGGTTCATGGATCACTCCATCCTTGGGCTGACAAGCCTGGGAAGACTCAGTGGAGTGAGTCTTGGGATACCTCTGCTCTGGAGTCATTTTACTCCACTCCACTGCCCGGCTAATGGCACTCTCAAAGTCAGCCTTGGTGTAGGTGTAACCTACCCCAAACCCATCCTGCCTCTTGAACTGCTGGATCATCATGCCAAGCTGTGGCTCTCTGGCACTGATCCAACTCAGGATAGAACGGAGGTAAAAGTTCTCATTCTGAGAATCTGCTAGCTCCTCTCTCAAGGAAGCTAGAACCTCCACCTGAGACAAGCAGGTCTCACACTCACTCTCTACTTGGACAGACTTTCCGGCTTTTAGCTTAATCAACTCCATTCTAAGAGACAGGCAGTTCTCACAAACAGTGGGTGGAACTGACAGTGTCTCAAGCTCTAGCCTAGTCTGGGCAAGCTCAGCTCTCAACCTCACTAAATCACCCAAATGCTCATTGCCCTTGGATTTCAGCTCAGCTAAGGCAGCTAGATGAGATGGGCAATCAACACAGGGTGTGACGACAGTGGCTTGAGCATCTTTCAGCTCCTGCTGAGCGCTTTCAAGCTCAGTGGCCAAAGCGTCCCTCTCATCAACCCTTTCTGTGTACCTAGACTTCAGAGTCGACAGGTCACACAGAAGCACCTCACACTTCGGGCACTCACTGCTATCACCCAAGCAAGGGGAAGAAGATAGACTCTCAATTCTACCGCTGGCCACGGCAAGCTCACTCTCTAACTGGTCTATCCTTTTCTTAGCCCCCCTAAGCAGTTTCTCCCGATACTTCAACTCCTGACGATTGCTCTCAAGTAAATCAACAATTTCACGCTCATATGATGATACCTTGTTATCGTCGTCGTCGGAGTCGTCGGAGGAGCTCTTTTCTTCTCTATCCCCAAGAGCCATGGAACAGAAGCTCTTGCGGGATCTTTGGCGCTGGTGTGAGCGGCTCTTCGGCTTGTCTCCGAAGGCCATGAAGCAGAGGCCCGCCGGATCATCCTTGTCCTTCCCCTTCTTGATGGATATCTCCTCATCGCTTGAGCTCGATGAAGAGGAAGAAGACGTGGATCTCTTGGAGTAGCTCTTCTCCATCTCGGCGAAGAAGGCCTTGTCGCGCTTCTTGTTCTCTCGCCGGTAGTCCTTCAGGGCCTTCTTGAAGAACCGGGTCTTCGGCTTGCCCTTGTTGAAGGAGGGGCTCTCATGCTTGCCGGAGTCGTGAAAGCTGCTGCCGGCGCCCTTCTTGTATCCACTGCGCTTGGGGCAGTCGGCGATGAAGTGTCCTGGATCACCACATTCAAAGCATCCGGATTTTGTGCCGTGTCTTTTGAACATTCTCTTATCATAGACACGACGCACCCGGTTGTTAAAGAGACACAAATCATCATCTCCCAACAACTCAAGCTGGTCCTCAGTGATAGACATCAAAGAGAACCCGACACAGCTCACAGCAGAAGGGTCAACAGAAGGTGTAGCAAGGGCCAGGGATTTTGATCCAGAACCAGTGAGATTTGATCTCAACTGGATATCTACCTCAGTGGCCTTCAGCTTGCTAAACAACTCAGAAATGGTCAAGGTATCGTAAGAAGTACTCTCAACGATTGATGATACCTTGATCTCCCTGATCTTTGGGTCCAAGGTATGAAGAACCTTGAGCGCCTGCTCGTGATCTGAGACTAACTGAGCACCCTCAGCCTTGTTGTCCCGAAGCTTGTTAATGATCGACTGAAAGCGACCAAACAAAGCCTCAACAGATTCACCCGGCTTCTGTGTGAAATTCTCATATTCACGCCGGTAGGTCTGATAGAGCCGAGCCTTGACCTGTGCTGTTCCCTCATGGTGTGCCTTGAGGGTAGCCCAGATCTCTCTCGCAGTGGAGAGATGACTCACACGCTCAAACTCAGTGGGACCTAAACCAGAAAACAAAATGTTCACAGCCTTACTGTTGCTCAGATGCTGAGCAATGATACCAGCAGTACCTTGCTCAGTTACTGGCAAAATGACAAATGTGGTGTGAACGCAAATATCCCATATGTCCGAACCCTGGCTCATGAGATAGGCTCGCATGCGAGTCTTCCAATAATTATAGCCATAGGCTTCCAAGGACGGGACCTTGCCAGGAGACGTCATAGTCACTACTGGGGTTTAGAACCGGTTAAGGTATGGAAAAACCCTAACCTTGCTCTGATACCACTTGTAGGACCGAAAGTAGCGACCAGAGGGGGGGTGAATGGGCGCCTTAAAAATTCTTTCGAATCAATGGCCTGTTCCCAATACCCAACGCACCTCAAAAAATACTACGCAGCAGAAAATAAACAGAAGGCCTAAGTCTAAAGGTTTCTAACCTATAAGCAACTGATGATAAACAGTGTAAAACTAAAGTGGTGCCACTAGGCAGATGAATAAGTTGTAACAGGCCTAAACTTCTCAATAAAAAGATCTAAGTATGTGTAAGATGAAAAGAGAAGTTACTGTCCAAATTTGTCTCCTGTTCGGAACTTGGCGAAGCCCCCTTCGCACGTCGAGGTCTGCTTCGGAGGTTGGTGACGGAGTCTGTCCGCAAAGCCGAAGGTATCGCTGTCTAGCCTAGTTCGAAGTGGAAAGAAACGAAGTGTACTTCAGAGCGAAGTAAAACAGTGCCGGAGCTTGGTTCGAAGTATGCACTTCGAAGACAAGGCTTCGAACACAGCTTCGAATCACGAGCTTCGGAGCGAAGTAAAACAGTGCCGGAGCCTGCTTCGAAGTATGCACTTCGAAGACAAAACTTCGAACACACTTTGAACCGAAAGCTTCGAAGCAAAACCTTCGAACACAAAACTTCGAACACAACACACAAACAGACAACCTTCGGACAAAGAAGCGAAGTCTGTCACGTGACAGAAAATCAAGTCCGAAGCCTACACTCTATCTTCGAACAGGGAAAGCTTCGGAAGAAGAATCGAAGGCTGACATGCCACAAAGAAATCCAAGCGAAGTCTATCAGAAAAGACAAACTTCGAACCCAACTTCAAAGCCTAACGAAGTGTGCACTTCGAACAGATAGATTTGGGGTATGCTAGTTCGAAGTATGCGATGCTGTCCAAACAGGAAAAACTTCGAAGCTAGCAACTCAGACACAAAAACCGAAGTTCGCAGTTTGAGTGACCACTTTGAGAATGTTAGATCGAAGCCTGCCTCACGGAGCTGAGGGGCTTCGACCAGAGAAAGATGACTTCGCAGAAACAGTCAAAAAGGCATTTACTCCATTCTGCTTCAATCAAAAAGGCAGTACAGTAGAAGGTAAAAAGCTGGCAGCAAGTACTGTAGCTACAGAAAAGTAGTACTGCTTGCAACAGCAAGAACTAGTACTCAGTTTGTGAAGAACGGAAGCAACAGAAGAAGCTTCTCCTCAAGAACTAAATACAGCAGCCCGTAGCCAACGCAATAACTCCCCAAACCAAACCAGATGCAACCAATAAATTCACCAGGGACCAAGGGTTAAAAGCATCCAAGAGATTAGAGCCAAAATGAGCCACGAACAGAGAGGAGCAAGGGCCTGGCGGCGCACACAGGAGAGAGAAAACGGGAAACAAAGTGACCCAAAGGGTGGATTTGATTTCAGCTCAAAAGGGTAGTCCAAACCCTAGGGATTGGGGTGCTATTTATAGGCAGCCCAACACTAGGAATATTCTACCAGCCCCTTAGGGTTTTTACAGACTCAAAAATAAAGGAAAAGACTCTACTGCCCTTAGGAATTTTTACAGATACAACTGACTGACTGTGGGCCTAGAGAACAGATGACATATCCGGAAGCTACTCTTCTGGACAGTCGGATACAGAATCAACGGTTGTCAGTTTTACGCTGAAACTGACAAAGCCTCCACCAACTTTGCACCAGGTGCCCGGATTGGGCCGGCCCGACTCCGCAGCTCTCTCAGCCCGGCAATCGCTCACCGCCCGTGTACCTGAGTCAGTCCTGGTCAACAGCCCAGTGGGTCTTCTACTGCTTCTGACCCATGCACTCGGATTGGGCCAGTCCGACTTCGCAGCCTCCTCTGCCCGACAGTCGCTCGCTGCCCGTGTACCTGAGTCACACGCGGCACATGAAACAGCAGATCTCTTCTCTTCTTCAGTCCTCTTTGACTATCGTTGACAATGACTCATCACTTCTGGAGCCATGAGGCCCACGCTATTCAGCATGGCTCCTCAGTGATCAGATCAAAAAGTTATAACCCGATTGGCCGAAATAGTAGGGTTGGTCAGACCGACCTAAGGGGACCGGTCAAACCGATTTTGACCCAACGATCCAACTGCGTCTAGCTGGTCAGACCGGCCATGCACTGTCGGTCAAACTGACGCATTCTAGCAATGGGATGATGGCCAGGCACGCCCCATTCAAACTGGGCGCCTGCTGTTGGTCAAACCAACAACGATAGATTAGATCGCCCAGGTCCTCCAGCCATCGCGTTACTGTTGGTATATTTGAACAAGTGTTCTTGGCGAAGAAAAAGAGGATGAAACACTACAAAAACACCCAGAGATCAAGGGCAATTCGTCCCAAAGACCAAATTACCGATAAAAACTAATAAAATGATAAAAAATTGTTATGTGGATTAAACGGGTGATTCACAAGGGAATCAACAAGGCTTATCATGAATACGACGCGGTGGACGGATGGTTTACAATAAAAACCACTAAAGACGGAAGTGCTATGCTAATCCTAGGGCAAGGAAGTAGATTGAAAGGTAAAAGTACGATTCAAGGTAAATAGTAGATTAGATCTATTAGGGTATCGACGGGGAGAGCCCTTAAATCGGCCTCGCCCCTATATCTATAGGGGTTGGACATGACGTGCCTCGGCTCTAATTTTACCTAAATATGAGTCCAAGTCGTTAAAAATTAATTAGATATAAAATCTACTCGAAATCAACTAATCTGACTGGGACTCAGATTAGTCCGGTGAGACCGGCCTATGCTAAGACTTGGCATATTTTCAGTCCAAATTACCAATTTTGACTTTTTGACAATTTTGACCATTAATGCCATTTTTTGCTATCAACACATGCACCCTTGTGTTTTGGCAAACTTAGTGAGCCAAAAGCACAACGAGCTAAGGGCGATACGCTCCATATCAACCTTTCGACACATCAACTGTTTTGTCACACACTTGGGAAGTACTTTTTCAAGTGTCTAGCATTCAAAGATCTACGAAATAGCTCTCCTTGTAGAGACTCTAACAAATATGCACTACCTGGAGCGATTTCAACAACTCTAAAAGGACCTTCCCAACTAGAAAACCATTTACCAAACATTGGGCTTTTAGTGTCTAAAGGCAAAATCATGTTCCAACCCAAGTCACCAAGTTGAAACGATTTTGCTCTCACCTTCCTATTATAAGATCTAGCCACTCTTCTCTTGTCTCTTCCTATAGAATCTAGAGCCCTTAATCTCTTATCGGTCACTTCTTCCAAATTATCCTTCAAAAGAGTTTCATACTCATCGACCAATAAGGCATCTTGCTTAAGTAACCTCAAAGAGCCAAGATTCACCTCTACGAGTAAAACGACTTCTTGTCCATACACCAATTTATATGTATTTACCTTGGTGGTGCCATGCTTCACAACTCTACATGCCCACAATGCCTCAGAAATCACTTCATGCCACCTTCTAGGAAACTCTTCAATCTTCTTCTTAATAAGCTTAATCACAGTTTTATTACTAGACTCGGACTGACCATTGGCCTAAGCATTGTATGGTGAAGAGTTTATCAACTTTATACCATAAGATTCGGCAAAATCACAGACTTCTTTAGAAACAAACGAAGCACCCTGATCTGTAGTTAGAGTTTTAGGAATATCAAATCTATGTATAATGTGCTTCAAGGTAAAATCGATTACCTCGTCGTGTGTCATGTTCTTGAGAGGCACGGCCTCGGTCCACTTGGTGAAGTAATCCGTAGCCATCAACATGAACCGATGACCTTTTCAAGAGGAAGGATAAATTTGGCCGATGAAGTCCAAGGCCCAACATCAGAACAACCATGATTTGATAATAGGATTAAGCAAAGACGCATGAGTAAGTTGAATATTAACAAACCTTTGAGATGCTTAACATCTTCTATAATACTTAAAACAATCCTCAGTCATAGTCGGCCAATAAAAACCCGCTCTTTTGAGCATCCAACTCATTTTCTAGTACGACAGATCAGTACGACAAAGACATTCATGTACTTCACCCACAACAAGTCTAGACTGATCGGTATTAAAACTTTTCAAAAGTATCCCATCGATTATTCAGCGATACAACTCATCATCAAGCAATACAAATTTAAACACTTGTCACTGAACTTTCTGATCAACCCGCTTACTAGGATCTCTCAAATATTGAATAATTGGAGTCATCCAATCACCCTCATGATTTTCGGAAGTACTCGCCAAATTCTCACTCGAATTGGCATAAAAATTACAAACCTTGGCTTGCCCCCCGTGTCCAAAAATTTCCTGACACGGGGCAGTAAGACCGACCATAGCGGGCCGGTCAGACTGGCCTGGCATGGCCAGTCAAACCGATCAGGCACTTGAGGTCAGACCGGCCATGTCAGGTCAGTCAGACCGATCTTTTTTGACTCGCGTGGCAACATAAAGTCAAGCATCAGTCTTTCTTGCGCGAAAAATCTACCTCTTTTAATTTGGTAACTAGATGCTTGCTTAGACAAATCATGTGCTACTAAGTTCGCTTCTCTAGACACATGAGAAATCTCAAAATCGTAAAAAGTAGCAATTATGTCTAGACATTTATACAAGTAACTATTTAGCCAACCATTAAAACATTGAGCACTTATAGCTACTTTCTGAACAACTAATAAAGAATCACCATACGCATGAACATATTTAACACCCATGGAGCTTAATAATTCAAGTCCTAGCAATAGCACTTCATATTCGGCTTAATTATTAGTACAAGGAAATTCTAATCGGGCCGAGGTCTCGAAACTCATACCACTAGGTGATATGAGCATGACTCCAACACCTTGGCCATTTTTACAAGCCGAACCATCAAAGTAAATTTATGTGACACTATTTCAATCGAAGAAGCATCATTACTCCAATTGACATCTACATGGTGATCAACTATAAAATTTACGACGACTTGGCCTTTCATAGATTTTAAGGGTTCATAAGCCAAATCATACTCAATCAAAGCATAAGCCCACTTTTTGATTCTCCCACTTAGAATCGACTTTTGCAACATATATTTAATAACATCGGTTTGACAAGTAATAATAAATGTGCCAGATAGAATATAGTGGCAAAGTTTGTGTAACACCCCAAATTTTCAAAGAAATAAAAATACATCTTATTATATTTTTCTGGAAAAGATTATTTTTGAATTTCCTTTAAGGCTATTTATACCCAAATAAACTAAAACCTGGAGGAGATATCCAAACCAGAGGTTAAGAAAATTTATATGTGATACCAAGGCCAAGACCTATTTTTGAGAATGTTTACAAATTTTTATCACCCTTGGAAGCAACCCAAACATTTTAAAACAATTTCAGGAATTAAATTTATTTAGAAATGAATTTAAACAGTAACGGGCCCCTTTCCCCATTCTCCCCCAACCAGCTGGCCCGGCCCACTCCCTCCCCGCGCCCCTCAATGATAGCCGGGACCCGCTCATCAGCAAGCCGCACTCCCTCCACACACGCGCCCGACACCTTGGCCCCACCTGTTGGCGCCAACACCCCCGCGCGTTTGACGCCATTGCCCCACCCGTCAGTTGTGTCCCATTGCCACGCCCTCACCTCGCGCACGCTGACCGATGGCCCCCACCTGTCGGATCCATCGTTTCCGTGAGATCCGTCCCCACATCCCCCTCGCCGGCCAAAACCCTAATCCCCCTCGGATCCGCCCTCGCCGGCCCCCTCTCATTTAATTGCAGCCATTAAACAATTTCCCACGGCCCGCTGACTGTTTCCCCTCTTAATTCCATGCGTAATCACCCCAGAGCCGTCGCTCGCATGCATGGAAAGGACCTCGCCGGCGTTTACTCTCGGCCTCCCCCGATTGCGCCCTCTTTGACCCCGCCGACGCCCCTACATAAACCCCCGGCTTGCACCGCCTCCAGCCCGCACGTCCATTTGCTTTGAGAACAAACAGAACGCCTGAACTCCGGTTTTTAGCGCCACACCACCGCCCGCCCTCTAACCATCATATGCCATCGTCGGAGTCATCCTCCCCCTCGGTGACCGCACCAACGTGACCGTAGACGCCTCCCCGACCTCAGCAACACTCCATCGACGATGAACCCCACCGGAACACCGACGTCGACGAGGGACACGAACACCTCCGCCACCCTCGCTCATCGCCGGCCACATCGCGTCGACCTCGGACCACCGCAGCGGTACCTTCATGTTCCCCTAGTCGCCGTCTTTACATTTCTAGGCGTAGATAGGACCGCCAACCATCACATCTCGGCCGTCACCGAAGAAGATGAACGGCGCGGGTAAAATACCCGTGCCTTGTCGGATTCGATCGTGACCGCACGATCTTGATCTGGCGGCGGGGATTAATCCACTTGCAGGATTTAATCTCGGCCGTCTGTCTTGACTTAAAGGGTATCGTGCAATCTCACGTGTCCGTTTTCATTTAAAACCCCGCGCCTCGCTCGTAGCCGTCTGATCGCGATCCAATGGAGATCCATGATCCGGCGCACACGCACAGTGCGCAGGTTCACGGTGGGTTCGGCTCACCATGGACCCGAGCCTATTTTCTGTTTAAATAAAAATCCAGAAATTGATTTAAACTTCTAAAATTCATATCTTGCTCGTTCTAACTCCAAATTTAACCAATTCAATTCCAAAAAATTTATAATTTCATTCTCTACATGTTTATGCAATAAAAGAAGTATGTTTGCTTTGTGTATTTTATTTTTACTTAATAAAGTATTCACATGCACTTTAGGATAAACTCAAAATTTGTCCATTCAATTTTAGAAAAAATTATCTTTTATCCTCTTCATATTGGTGTAATAAAAACAATAGGTTTATTCTGAACTTTTTATTATTAATTAAATGGATGTTTAAAATACGTTAGAATACATTTTTATTCCTTTTTAGAAAATTCCTATCTCCATCAAAATTCAATTTAAAAATTCAGATAATAATTTCAGAAGCTTAATAAATTTATTTCCTTTGATTTAACTAAACCAAAACCTATATGCTTGTTGTGTGGTTTTGAATTGTTTAATTGAATGTTATATTTTATTCGTATCGAGAAGACTACGACGCCGTCGAGGAGCTAGAATACTTCCCGGAAGTTCCTTCCTCCCCCTTCGCTGAACAAGGCAAGTCACCAAACCAATCTTTTGAGCATATTGAACCCAATTTTGTTAAACTATCGCTAAAACACATAGGTTATACATGCATTAGTCAAATGAAAGCCCTACATTATATTTATTTAGATCCCCGACCTTGAAGTGTAAATCTAAGCCATGCTATCTAGCCTAAACTACTTGTCACCATATTATTCGTACTATTAGATAGTGTCCAATGTATTGACACAATTGCTATAGGTTAAAGATGAGTCATAGCAACTTGGAATCTACTCTATGATCCCCGTTATTCTTATCTCTGGAATTTTGTTGGTGATAGAGTTATGGTTAAGTGTTTGCATGGTGGGTTCTGGGTGCAAGCTAGGGCATTGGTTGGTAGCACCCGGGGCAATATAAGGACCGGTCTGCGGGATCCGTTGCAATACACTTCCGGAGTAACCACAAGTCTAGTGGGTAAGTCCTAACTAAGGTATGAAGTGTTCCAATCCGAGGCACCACTTGGAGGTGGGTCAAGCAGCACCTGCGTGTGGCTTGTACCGACGTGGCGCAAAAGGGGGTGCGACGTTAGCCAGGATGGGGCCGGCACGCCGGCGAAACCTATAGCGGGTGATTATCACTTGGAAATTAATTAATGTTCCAATTTGGTATATCGGGGCGTCACAATATGGTATCAGAGCCAACATGACTGTAGGAAGCCAAACGGACCAGCCTAACACTTAGTTTTGATAAAATCTATTTCGCGAAAACCTATTTTATCACTTTGTTCCTTCCCTTATTCTTTTCAACTAGTTGTTTTTGTAGATGCCAGTCTACCAAGTCCACAGTTTTTGCCGTCACTTTGAGGGCGTCGTCCGGGAGCTCCGGATGATGGTGACCTTCCTTGGGTTCCTCTTTGAGCCCAAATTCCATGGCGTCTACATGGAGGAGTTCACGGGACCGTGTGACGTATCCCTCACCATCCATGGGTCCGTCGACCACCTGCCGTTCTTCACGGTAGCACTTTGGGGCCTGACCTTCGACGTCGCGTGCCAACACGTCGCCCTCCAAGCCCTCATGGAGCTGAGGATGATCTACGACGATCGTCTTCAGAACTCGTCCTTCCGGCTTGTACCGAAGCATACTCCCGGCGCCCACCGTAGTATCTACATCAGAGTCCACTCCAACTGTGATCCAATCATGGCCCGGCAGATTGGCTTTCTTTAGGCCATGGAAGACCTCCATACCGAGGCCGTGCTCGACACCGAGGAGCACCACGAGACGGTTGAGTTCCTTCGTTAGGACACGAAGAGCTTGATCCAATAGAACAGCGAGCTGCAGCGTAAGATTATACAGCTGCAGAAGGACATCGTGGAGATGATCCCTGTCGTTCTGAGGAGGAAGAAGCCCATCCGTGAGCCCACCCCTCGCCCCAAGACGATCACACCGCACCTCGTGCCCACTGGACCGTCTAGCTCCAGCGCCCCTGCTTCGTGCACCGCCATCATCGTTGACCCTATCATCGAAAACTTCACCGAGCCCACCGTCCCTCAGGACCCTCATGGTTCCCAGTGTACGAAGACCACCCCAGATGGCGAGTAGATTGTAGTTCTCGTTGATTGATTATTAATAAGTTTGTGACTATGGTACCACCTGCAACAGCTTGTGTTGTGGGTAGGTTAAAATAAGAGCTTCTAATTTAATGAACAATTCTATTACCCCACATATACATGAGCCCCTCTAGGCTATTTTTGGATAAAGTCCTTTTAAAAGTTCTTCTCTTATGATTGAAAATATTGTGTACTCAGAGAATGGCCGACAACCAGAACATAGGTTCCAACAATGGAGAAGGGACATGCAACGGTCTGCCCGAAAGTGTTGTGCCCAACTGGGGTGCTACGGGCCAGCGTTAGACTGGGCCACCATCCTCCAACCATCCCACCTTGGCAGAGATGATGGCAAACCTAAACCATTTGATCGCCGCCTTTCTGACACATGCTGCACCAGCAGTCTCAGCTGGACCGGCTGCTACAACAAAACGTGGAGCCAATCCCACGTGCACCAGCCCCCGCCCCCGCGCCTCAACTCTCAGAGTTTTTGTGCGTACGACCCCCGATCTTCTCCAGCACGACCAACCCCATAGAGGCCGGTGATTGGCTCCGGACCATTCGGAAGAAGTTGGACCTCCTCCCATGCACCGACTGGGAGCGAGTGGTGTTTGCCACTCATCAGCTCCAGGGACCTGGCACGGAGTGGTGGGACAACTACTGTGAGTCCCAGCTAGAGGACCACGAGGTGACTTGTTCGTAGTTCACCATCGCCTTCCACGCCACCCACGTCACCACCGGAGTCATCGCGGTCAAACAACAGAAGTTTTGGGACCTGCAGTAGGGAAGCCGAACTGTCATGGAGTATCTCCATGAATTCAACCGTTTGGCCCGCTATGCGCTACAAGAGGTGCGGACCATCGTTCTCTGCCAGGCTAAGTTCCTCTGGGGACTTAAGGATGAGCTCTCCATCTAGCTCATCGCCACTGACTACGCCGACTTCCACCAGTTGGTGAACAAGGCGCTCATCCAAGAGACTGAGCAGAATAAGCTGGACCTCAGGAAGAGGAAGATGATGGTGTTCAAGCATCATCAGGCGAACCCCCAGAGTCCCCGCTTCGTCCCTCTGCCACCGGCACCCACCTACCATCCTCGGACCATCTTCAGGCCACCACATGCCGCCAGTGACTCCAACGCCGGGCATCCTTGCCCCGCCCACCAGCTCCGGCCACTCAACCAGCACCCGCCACCAAGGCCCCGATCATGAGGGACCGCAACGGAAAGACGGTCATCTGCTTCAACTGCCAGAAGGAAGGGCACTTCTCCCACCAGTGTCCTCACCCCAAGCAGCCCCAAGGAGTGGCGCCCAACCAAGCAGTGCGTGCCCGTGTCAACCATATCAGCGCGGAGGAAGCTCAGGAGGCTCCTGAAGTCATACTCGGTATGTTCACCGCGAATTCAATACCTGCAATAATATTATTGGACTCTGGGGCAACACATTCCTTCATATCCGAAGGCTTTGTGAAAACAAATGACTTGGAAGTACTCCCTCTGCCCGCCCCCATGATGATTGCCACCCCTGGCAACAAGACCCTAGCTAATCTGTTCAGCCTGAAGGTAAGGATAGAAATCCAGGGAGTGTTATTCTGGGTTGAGCCAATTCTCATCAAGTGCACTGGACTCGACCTCATCCTAGAGATGGACTGCTTGATGAAGCTAAAGGGAGTAATTGACTGCGCCAGCAAGTCCGTCACTATGACCAACTCCGGAGGCGAAGCCGTCACTTTTCAGATGACCACTCGTGGTACTAGCGGGGAATCCCTTCACTCGTTGGCACTAGAAGAAGTGCCCGTGGTCAGAGAATACATGGACATCTTCCCGGAAGAACTGCCAGGGATGCCTCCCAAGTGGGACATCGAATTCAGAATCGAACTTGTCCCCGGGACCACCCCAATCTCCAAGCGCCCATACCGGATGGCCACCAATGAACTAGCCGAAGTTAAGAGTAATATTGAGGACCTAGAACAGAAAGGGTACATCCGACCGAGTACCTCACCCTGGGGTGCACTGATTATCTTCGCCATGAAGAAGGACAAGACCAAAAGGATGTGCGTGGACTATAGAGCCTTGAACGATGTGACCATCAAGAACAAGTACCCACTGCCTCGGATCGATGATCTATTCGATCAACTGAAGGGATCCTCGGTGTTCTCCAAGATCGACCTCAGGTCAATCTACCACCAATTGACGATTAGGGAAGAAGACATCCCCAAGACTGCCTTCACATCGCACTACGGACTTTACGAGTATACTGTGATGTCGTTCGGACTCACGAATGCCCCGGCCTTCTTCATGAACATGATGAACAATGTATTCATGGAGTTTTTGGATAAGTTCATCATGGTATTCATCGACGATATCCTCGTCTACTCCAAGACCAAGGAAGAACATGAAACTCACCTCCGTCTGACCCTCGGAAAGTTAAGGGAACAACAATTGTATGCCAAATACAACAAGTGCGAGTTTTGGTCATCCGAAGTGAAGTTTCTTAGCCATGTCATATGTACCCGAAGTGACTAATTGGCTACAACCCACGAACGTGACCGAGATCTAGAGTTTTCTCAAACTGGCCGGATATTACCGCCAGTTCATCGAGAACTTCTCAAAGATAGCCAAGCCCATGACCAAACTACTGCAAAAGGAAGTAAAGTTCGAATGGACTCCAAACTGTGAAGAATGCTTCCAGACCCTTAAGAAAAAGCTCGTGTCAGCCCCGATTCTGACCCTGCCAGACATCCAGAAGGACTTCCACGTCTATTGTGATGCCTCTCGTCAAGGGTTAGGGTGTGTCTTGATGCAAGATGGGAAGGTGATATCTTACGCCTCTCGTCAGTTGAGGCCGCATGAGCTAAATTACCCAACCCACGACCTGGAGTTGGCAGCCGTGGTTCATGCCTTGAAGATATGGAGACATTACCTTGTGGGTAATCGGTGTGAGGTCTTCACCGACCACAAGAGCCTCAAGTACATATTCACCGATCTGGACCTGAACCTCAGACAAAGAAGGTGGTTGGAGTTGTTCAAAGATTACGACTTAGGCATCCACTATAATCCATGAAAGGCAAACGTAGTGGAAGATGCCCTAAGTCGAAAAGGGTACTGTAATGCCATCATGATACAAGACCAGACCCCCTTGTTATACAAGGAAATGGAAAGGTTGAACCTAGGGATCACCACCAGAGCATATCTCGCTGCCCTAGAGACCAGACCTGTCTTAATGGACCAGATCCATGAGACTCAGAAGGAAGACCCGGACATCTTAGAGATCCAGTAGAATATGAGGAAGGGTAAATCCCAAGGATTCTTTGAGGTCGAAAACAGTACCGTCTCATTCAGAAACCGGATATGCGTGCCTAACAAGCCAGAGTTGAAGGCCTTCATCCTTCAAGAGGCCCACGAAACTCTATACTCCATACATCCTGGGAGTACGAAGAGGTACCAAGACCTAAAGGAGAAATATTGGTGAGCAACATGAAGAGCGAAATAGCTGAGTATGTGGCCAAGTGCAACACATGCCGGTGAGTCAAGGCAGAGCACCAAAGACTTGCCGAACTATTGCAACCCCTCTAGGTCCCCGAATGGAAGTGGGAAGAAATAGGAATTGACTTCATCACAGGATTGCCCAGGGCCCAAGCCGGTTGTAGGACCGAAAGTAGTGACTAGAGGGGGCGTGAATGGGCGCCTAAAAAGTTCTTGCTAAACTATGATCTAATCCCAACACCCAACGCACCCCGACAAAACAAATAATAGTAGCAAAGCAAATTACAGAAACTAAATTGGTTTAGCCTAAAAATAATCGGTGTCCCAATTAAAATGATATTAAAGATAAACTAAATAGAAATACTGCGGTAAATAAAATTGGTACTAGAAATATTTAATAACATAAGCAAAATGCCTAAATATATTAATAGAATATTCATACTACGATCTAAAAATAAAATACTAATCAACTAAATAAAAACACAGATCATCCATAAATTAATTTAGAAATAAAACTAAAATATTTAATGGAAATCTAAAATAAATATATTACTGCGACTAATAAATTTTTCTTTTTATATGAGCTGATTAAAGGATATTAAAATAAAATTACACGAGTACTAAGAGTATTTAAGCAAATTAAAATACCATGAAATTTCTAAATAAATTATCCGCTAATTAATTAATAGATGATTATCTCTAAAAATGATCTACTAAAAAATAGGAAATAAATTAAACTACTTACCTGCGTCTTCGTTCGCTGAACTTGGCTCCTGCGTTCTCACCGTGAGGCCGGCGCCGAATCCTTCCGGTGTGCGTGTCAAAACCCGTGGGGCCCCCCGTGTAAAATCCCTTGCGAAAAGCTCCTGCAGAAGAACAGCAAATCCAGGAACTATTTTTTGGTCACCTGTTGAGGATCCTGGTGCCGGGGTCTTAGGCAAGCGCCTATGCACTAGCTAGCCTGGCTGCAACTGCTGTGCGCATGGATCAAAGCCAAAACAGAGAAAGCTGCTGCCACAGCTTCGTGTTCCGCGCCAGGAAAACTGCGTGCCAAAGAGAAAAGAAACTAGGACTGCAACAGCTCCACCTTTTTTTTGCTGAACACTGCTGTGGCTTACGCTGCGTGCGGCGTGAAATTCCCGCCGAGGGGTTGCCTTGGGGCTGCCGCTGTAGAGCTGGCTGACGTGCGCAGAGCGATGCACCAAGAAAAAAATTTCCAGCGGCGAAACAATTTAGGTAGTGCACACGGCAAAAAACAACGGCGGCGGCTGCTTCAGGAGAACGACGGCAGTGCAGAAAAAAACTTCTGGACTATAGATTGATCTAGAGAAAAACAATCATCTATCCCCAAGGGGATAGGGGCTTATTTATAGGCGAATCCTAATACATGAAAAGACTAATTTACCCTCGGGTAAAATAAACTGACTCTAAAAATAAATTCCGAAAATTACTAAAATATTCTTAGACAAATTACCTGACTCAAATAAAGTTATTCTAAACTTAAAAACTAAATATTAATATCCTAAAAACGAATTAATCATAGGTTGTCAGTTTTACGACGAAACTGACAAAGCGTACATCGTCTTCGCACCGGGTACCGGATTGGGCCGACCCGACCCCGCAGCTTCCTCAGCCCAGCAATCGCTCGCCGCCCGTGTACCTGAGTCAAACCCAGTCAACAAACCAGTGGACCATCTGCCGCTCCTAGCCATGTACCCGGATTGGGCCAGCCTGACTCCGCGGCTCCTCTACCCGGCCGTCGCTCACTGCCCGTGTACCTGAGTCACATGCGCCTCAGACTCGGCAGGTCTTCATCTCTCCCTTCCTTTGACTTCCGTTGACAATCACTCATCACATATGGAATATCAAAACCATATTCTTCAACATGGTTTCTCAATCTCCCCCTTGATGAGTGCATTGTCAACAACCTTTTCAGCTCATCTTCAGAACCTGCAAAACATGTGGAAACAGGAAAAACAAAGACAAAAGAAAATAGAAGAAAGAAAATAAAAATTTAACCCTAATGACCAAAAGCCAAACAGAAGCAAGAAAAAATGGTCATTATGGTTAACCAAAAATAAAACCTCAAAAACAAGTGCAAATCTCGGAATTACCAACAAGAGAAAGCTAAAATATATCCAAAATTTCTCCCCCTTGTTGACAATTGGACTCATCAAGTGAGAATAAATGCACTCTAAAGAGACATAAACACAAACTCCCCCTGAAATGCAGCCCCCTTAAAATATGTCATGAATCCAGATGGGGTGCAGGTGGAGTGTGAAAAGCATGCTTCTTAGATATGATTAACTGCAATTACAACATCTAACAGGTATAGAAAAAGATATACTGTCTAACATACATGACATGATCAGTGCAATAGATGATATCTTAAGATAGTCATTAGCACGCATTCTTTGATTTTTGCAAAACAAAAGCATCACCACATTTTCTAGTTGACAAGCAAAGTAAAGCATGAGATGCAAAAGCTAACTGATATCTACCAAGATAAGCATTGTTCAAATCAAAGTGCTTCAGCAAACTTGTCATTTTTTAAAATTTTTCAGATTATTTATTTTTCTTTTTATTTTTCATTTCTGCCAGGGGTTATTTACATGTCAAACTTTATGCTAACCCACCAAGTCAAGCCTAGGCAGGAACTGGACCATCAGAAGCTTAAGACATTGGTCTTGGCATACATTACATCGTCCTAGTTCATACCAAAGTGCAATGGTAAGCAGTCCAGAACAATGCAATGTGACAAAGCAAACCCACCTGGATCTTTTCTAATAATCATAAAAAAAATCCATAAATTTTTCAATTTTCTTTTTTTTTATCATTTTTATAACACATTTTTCATATTTAAAGCATATAAATGTCCAAGTTGCATATCTGCATCTAAGTAAGGATCTAGCTACAAGGCATGTGTTGGCGTAAAAGATTACGCTAACAGGTTTCTGTAGAAAAGAAACTAACAAACGAAATGTTTGCGAAGCAAACTGTTCTAAGCCTCCGAAAGGATAATAGCTTAGAATAGTTCGAAAGTGTGTATTGATTCACTTGTAATCGGTCCCTATTACAGGGTGAAATGGGGGGTATTTATAGGCCCAAACATTAAGGAAAAGACCTATTTACCCCTCTATTACAACCGACATTAAGGAAACTATTCGGTTTCCTTAATAGGGCTAAAATGGTAAAAGACTAATCTAATAGGATAGAAGATAAGTCTTCCATCTTAGCTGGCAGAAAAGATCCTGGAAGGCTTTGGTTCGAAGATATACTTCGAACCAATGCCAGTCTTCGGACTCCTGACGAGGTTCCAAGCTGCCTTCGAAGATGACCTTCGGACTATCTTCGAACTGGTTGACTGTCTTCATGTTGCTTTGGCAATAACCCCGAAGATGGGATATTTTCCCCCAACAGTAGCCCCTCGAATACGCTTCTCCGTTCAGCCTGTAACGTTAGGAGAGCAGTATACGGAAAGAAAAGATAACCAATCATAGGGGTTATTAATTTTTGTTTTATCTCCGAAATACATGAAGATATGAACTTCGAATCAGTCATAAAGTAATTACTTTTCGAACTATCTTAGAACTGACTCAGGAAGTTCGAAAGTCTTTTTAGACTTAGAAAATATAACCGTTAGTTCCTGTTCTAACGGAGTTATACGAGGCGTTATTTTCGGAGGAAAATAACAGGCGGGAATGCGAAAGGGCGGAGCCCAAACGGTAACAAACGGAAAGTTTTGGGTTATAAATAAAGAACTCTGGAACTTACTCGATTACCTTTTCACCGCTCGCTCCCAGTCAAAAGCCTTTTGAGTTCTTGAGTTCTTGAGTTCTTGAGCCCTAACTCTCGAGTTCTTGAGCCCTAGTTCCCGTTCTCTCAAGTTGATCCGGCAATCGCGATGGTGAAGACCAAAGGATCTGCGCCGCCTTCGACCTTGGCTCGGCAGCAGGCAGCCGCAGCAGCAGCGGCGGCAACAATGGCGGCGGCACCCTCGATGCAGGCGGCAATGTCCATGGCGGCAGGGGGGAGAAATCCCCAAATCCCCGATGACCAAGGTCTGTGCCCTCCATCGACCAAATATTTGGATCAGTCCTTTGAATTGGGACCTTCGACCTGCAAAAGAGAGTCCTTGGCAATCACAGCAGGGGGTAAGATTAGCAATGGGGTAATGGTTCGAAAACCAGGCAAAGAAGCAATCCCATCGCCAAGACCCGGAGAAGTCGTAGTGTTCGAAGCTTTTTTCGAAGCAGGCTTGGGCCTCCCGGCTGTGGATTTTTTAGCCGAAGTACTTGACTTGTTTCACGTAACCCTCCCCCAGCTGTCTCCGAATGCTGTAGCCAGACTAGCCATCTTCGAGTGGGCACTGAGAGCCGAAGGTTGTGAGGGGAGGGCTGAAATCTTCGCTGCGTTGCATAGAGCAACTTGTCAGCCAAAGACCTTCGTAGGCTCCGGAGGTGAGAAGGTGGTAGTTTCCTTTGGAAGCATCAATTTTAGGCTTCGTGATGAATATGCACTGCAATTCCCTGCCAAGGCCATCAATGCTAGATGGTACACCGATTGGGTTCTGAGGTGGTTTTATGCTGAAGTTGGAGTGGGTAGTCCTCTGGCTGGTCCCCTCAAGGAAATCCAGTTCCGGAAGGAAGCCTTAGTGCAACCTGACGAAGGTCAACTCGAAGCTCGCCTCAACTTGCTTCAGAAAATCAGCAAAAGGTTGAGCATGCGGGACTTAGCCGAAGAGTTCATCGGACTTCAAATTTCTCCGTTGATGGCCAACTGGCCTATCGTCTTCGAAGATGACTCGGAAGGCGGTCTTCGCAAGATAAACTATACTTCGAGCCCTGCAGGTAACTTCGAAAACAACATGCATAATACATATTTACTTCGAAGAAGGATTAACTTGAGTTATTTTTTAGCTTCTTCAGCCCCTATTACTTCAGAGCAAATTATAAGGGCTTCGGAGAAGATCTTGGGTGCTCCAACTCCGTCAGAAAAGGAATGGCGAATCAAATTAGTCGGAAGTTGGGAGCGATCTAACAGAGTATGGGGAATGTTGGAGTTAACTCCGCCCCCTCTGATGGACTGGGTGCCTCAAGAGAAAGGACCCAAGAAGAGAGTAGCCGAAGCTGGAGCCTCCAGCTCCGCAAGGACTCCGACGAAGAGGGTGGCTCGGAAGCCGAAAAACCTCGCACCTTCGAGCTCAAGAGCTTCGGCTTCTAGCTCTAAAGAAGACGAAGGTATTTTACTAGTAAGATTAATTGACGAAGATGCAGCTCAACGAAGCATTCTCATTGAAGACACTGCAGGTATTCCGGAGCCTCAAGCCAACATCGAAGAAGTAAGAGCTCCGGATACCCAGGGAGAACAAATCGAAGCCCCTATGGGTGTGAATGAGGCCGAAGTGCCTGCGAACATACCGGAGTCTGGAGACAATGCTGATCAACCAATGACTTCGGTAGTTCAGGAAGGCACAACTCAGGCCGGAGTTTCAGTGGATGAAGGGGGAGTCGAAGTCACTATGGCTTCGATTCTCGAAGAAGTAACGAGGGCTCTTCAGGACGATGCTCCTGTAGCCCAAGATTTAACGGCTGATTCGGATGAGGACTACACTTATGATCCTCCGATCAGCCCGGTGCTTGATATTCCAGAGAATATCGAAGGTAAATTTTGCTTAATTCTTATCAATTTTTGCAAAATTATACAATGTGTAATATTTTTGGTTTTTTCAGAGCCTCCTGTTGTCGAAGTATCCCTCGAAGATACAACTCTAAGGCCTTCGACAACTTCGGGGCCGCAACCGGGAGTTGCTCTACCGGGGCCTGGAAGAGGAAAAAGACACATCGAGCCCCTCCCAGCTCAAGGATCGACTTCATCTGAGCCAATGGACGAAAGTGAATCGACTGAGGGGGGGCCATCTTCTGAAGTTCCAAGGGCCTCGGAAGAGACCTCCGGACCTTCGCTAAGCAGGGCTGACCAGAAAGCTTCGAAACTGATTCCTCTCATAACTCCTTTTTTGGAGGAGAAAACCGGACTTGGGACTTTGGTTAAACCTTTGGGTGAAGCCAGTCGCCAAGTCGGGGAAACAGAACTGGTAGCCCGCTTAAGTAGAGTGAAGGGTTCGGAGCTTAGCCTTGCTGTGGAAAGAGCAGCTTATCAGGTATAAAGCATCTTCGAACCAAATAATGAATTATATATGAATAATTTCTTATTCTCGTTTTTCTTTTTCTTAGCAAGCAGTCTTAGCCCGCGCTGCAGCTTTGTCGAATGAAAACGAAATTGCTCAACTTCGGGAAGAGAACGAAACTCTTCAAAGAAATCTTAACTTCTCCGAAGGTCGAGTATCTCAAATGGACAATGTGATAATAGCAGAGCGAAGGGCTAGGCAAAGTTTGGAAGCTGCAAGGAAAGAGCTCGAAGCAGAAAGAGTTGTGCTTCGAGCGGAGATTGAAAGGCTGCGGACGGAGGATGCTGCGAAGGACTCCGCACTTGTAAGGCTACAAGAAGAGGCTGGCCAACTCCGAACTCAAAAGAATGCTTTGACTACGGAGAACGCTCGAATCTCCGGAGTTTTAGCTGAAACAACTTCGGCCAAGGATATGCTTATTGAAGAAAAGGTTAAGTCAGAGAAGGTGGCTTCGGAGGTCATTGAACAAATGTTAGGTGTCTTGGAGTACTTCGGTACTACTGGATCACTACCTTCGGATGACAATGTAACTCTGCTGCGCCGGCTAAAGAGGATCCAAGGAGCAGCGAAGCAAATGAAGACGGCAGGCATACGTTATGGAGAACTCTCCGGACAAGTGTCTGCCCTTGGAATACTTCGCTACTACGAGGATTTGGGCCGATCAATCACTCCGAGCGCACAGGGTTCCATCATCTTCGACGACGACCGACTTTTAAAACCTTCCGAAGGTGTAGCTGTTGCTTGGCGAGCCTTCCAGACTTCATGGAGAGCCGAAGGTCGATCTGCGATCAAGGCTTGGATTGATGAAGGCCAACGGCAAAAGCAAGTTCGGAGTCAAGCTTCGAGCAGTCAGCCTCCTCCGAATCCGCAGGTTTAGGATTTTTTAGGATTTTTTGATTATGTAAAGCTGATGCTTGTAAATATTTATCAATGAAAATCTTGTTTGTCATATTTTTAGGCTTTGCCTCTTATGGAAGATATCGAAGTGTTAGAGCTTAACAGCGAACTTCGCTCACTGTGGAACACCTTCGAACTTCTAAAAAGTTATAAGCGTCCTCGATTTCTTATCCCTCGAGATGACTCCGGCGTTATTGCGCCCGAAGTAATCAAAGACATATTGTCTTATATTAAAGAGGAAGAAAAAGAGAGCGACGCAAACACCTCGTCTTCTGAAGACACTAATTGGTCCGAAGACGAAGGTGAAGCCCAAAATAAAAGATCTGAAGATCTTAGAAGCTGGGAGAGAAGCCCCGAGCGGCTTCGAACTTGGGCCGAACTTCAACAAGAGCAGAAGGATTTTAGAGCTTCGAAGGGGAGGAAGAGAGTTAAACGTAAAGTTCTTAGAACTTCTGATGTTGGAACTAGTCGTTCCACCCCTAGCTCTCGGGACCGAAGAGGTCTCCGATTCCTTCTTGGTATAGATACCAATTTTTCATGATGTAATTTGTAAATACATTTGTTTTGATAATGAATGCCGATTTAAAATTGTCTCCATATTTACTAGCCCCTCTTTGGGTATAAGCAACTTCGAACTGTATTCGAAGATGGTTATACGCAAAGAAAAATCTTCGGAGTACAATTTTTTGGGGGTTCGGAGCCCCTCTGTCATTTTTAAAGATCTTTTGAAATCTTTATGAGATGTCTTCGACTATTTGCAGTCAGAAGAATGGTAACTTGGTACCTTTGTTTGCTTTTACGAAAGAAATCAATTAAGATAACTTCGAGGACATTTTAATGTCTTAAGAATTTTGTCGCTTTGGACTTATATGAACAATCATTCGAAGCTCATGGCTTAAATGCTGCTTTGCTTTAGCCACCTTCGGCTATTTTTTTGCAGAAGTCTACTAGCCGGAGCTTGGACTTTGCAGAATTTGTAGCCACCTTCGGCTATTTTTTTGCAGAAGTCTACCAGCCGGAGCTTGGACTTCGCAGAATTTGTAGCCACCTTCGGCTATTTTTTTTTTTTTTTTTTTTTGCAGAAGTCTACCAGCCGGAGCTTGGACTTCGCAGAATTTGTAGCCACCTTCGGCTATTTTTTTGCAGAAGTCTACCAGCCGGAGCTTGGACTTCGCAGAATTTGTAGCCACCTTCGGCTATTTTTTTGCAGAAGTCTACCAGCCGGAGCTTGGACTTCGCAGAATTTGGCCACTTGGGCTCTTTTTTGCAGAAGTCTACCAGCCGGAGCTTGGACTTCGCAGAATTTGGCCACCTTCGGCTCTTTTTACGGAAGTCTGACAAGCTGCAGCTTGGACTCCGCAGATTTTGGCCACCTTCGGCTCTTTTTACGGAAGTCTACCAGCCAAAGCTTGGACTCCGTAGAATGTGGTATTGGCTCTTTTACGGATGCCTACAAGGTATCAGCTTGGGCTCCGGATGGATTTCAGCCACCACACCGGAGGCTTCGACTTTAAGGGTTCGAAGTCCGGAAATACAACCCAGCTTAATGACACTTCCCTCTCGATCGACTTCTGTCCCAGCGCGTCCGCTCGAGATACTAGGAGTGTCAAGGGGAAGGCAACCATCAGGGTGTATGCTTTATTAATTTAGAGGTGATTACAAGCGAATTACAAGGAGCCCTTATGCGAAGTATCGCTTTAGGTGCTCCGCATGCCAAGTATGTGCTAACTCTTCACCTTCTAAATTAGCTAATTTAAATGAACCAGGGCGCCCCGAGCGGACGATTAGATATGGACCTTCCCATTTATTGCCTAACTTCCCTGGTGCTATAATGCTTCGTAGAACAAGATGACCCGGTCTTAACTCGCTGAGCTTAACCTTCGGATCATACCAAGTCTTCGTCTGCTGATGATACTTAGATAAATTGGCTACAGCTCGAAGCCTTGTTTCTTCTGACAAATCTAACGAAGCTTGTCTTTCTTCTTCGATGTCTGGTTCGGTGCTGCGAAGTGAGCCTCCTTTGAGCTCCGTTGGAGTCATGGCTTCATCTCCGAATAGTAGTCTGAACGGAGTAAAACCTGTGGACCTTGTTTGCGTAGTCCGAATGGACCACAGAATCTTCGGAAGCTCTTCGGTCCACAGTCCCTTTGATAATCCTACTATTCTTCGATTTAGCCCTGATAAGATATTTCCATTGGCTCGCTCAACTGCTCCATTTGACTGAGGATGTCTCACTGCAGCAAAACATAGTTGAATGCCTAAGTCTTCGCAAAACTTCCTGAAGGGTTCTGCGTCGAACTGTGTTCCATTATCAACTGTGAGATATCTAGGCACTCCGAACCTGCAAATAATGTTTTTCCAGAAGAATTTCTGTACATTATTCGAAGTGATAGCTGTTAAGGGTTCTGCTTCCACCCACTTAGAGAAATATTCAATAGCTACCACTGCGAACTTGAGATTTCCCTTTGCTAACGGAAAGGGACCAATTAGATCCATACCCCATCTGGCCATAGGCCATACTGGAGCAATGACTTGAAGAGCTGTTGGTGGGCGATGACTCCGTCGACCCATCCACTGGCATCCTTGGCAAGTGCGGACCAAGCTCTCCGCATCAGCTGTTATTGTGGGCCAATAAAGCCCCTGGCGAAGTGTTTTTCCTGCCAGTGCTCTAGGGGCTAAATGACTTCCACAAAGGCCTTCGTGAATTTCTCGAAGAATTTCTTGGCCTTCGGCTTGAGATATACATCGGAGTAGAGGGGAACATACTCCGGCCTTGTATAATATACCGTTGATTAGCTGATAGTTTCTTGCTCTGAGCTTTAATCTTGACAATTGGGGCTCTTCGGGCAAATTTGTTCCTCCTTGCAAGAGTTCTATGATTGAATCCTTCCAATCTGCACTAGGAATGCAGAGAATCTCTGCAGAAGCAACTTGTGACACCGAAGGTATATTGAGCTCCTCATAGAAAGCTTCGTCAGGCACATCCACAGCTCCGGCAGCAGCCTTCGCTAAAATGTCCGCTTGCACGTTTTCAGCTCTTGGTATACTCCGAATGGAAATACCCTTGAAATGTGCTTCGATCTTGCGAATTTCTTCCAAGTACTTTGCAAGCTGTGGATGTCGGACTTGAAAACTTTTGTCTACGTGCCCTGCTACTATCTGAGAATCTGTTTTTATAATTATCCTTGTAGCCCCTAGAGCACGTGCTTTCCGGAGTCCCAATAATATTCCTTCGTACTCCGCTATATTATTGGTAGACTTAAAGTTGAGTCTTGCGGAGTACATTGCTCTTTGACCTGACGGAGAAATTAATACTGCTCCAATGCCTGCTCCGGATGCTTGAAAAGCTCCATCGGAGTAAATAGTCCAAACTCCGTCATCTGATTTCTCCGGAGTCAACTTCGCAGGTGGAGTCCACTCTGCTACGAAGTCTGCTAGGACTTGAGATTTGATAGCTGTCCTTGCCAGGAAAGATATGCCGAAGGGTGCTAGCTCTACTGCCCACTTTCCAATCCTTCCAGTGGAATCTTTGCTTCGGAGCATATCTCCTAAAGGATACGAAGTTGGTACAATTACATTGTGAGCCAAAAATAATGTCTTAGCTTCCTCGAAGCCATTATCAGAGCATAAACGAACTTCTCAAGTTCGGAGTATCTTGTCTTCGCTCCTGACAATGCTTCGGATACAAAATAGACAGGATTTTGGACCAACTTCCCATTGATATCAGCTTCTCTGACAAGGACTGCGCTGACTGCTGAGCCTGTGGCTGCAAGATACAGAAGTAGGGTTTCGTCCGCAATAGGCACCGTAAGTGTAGCAAGATTGCTGAGATAATCTTTAATATCTTCGAAGCTTTTCTGACACTCCGGTGTCCATGCAAAATCTTCGGACCCTTTCAAAGCTTTAAAGATTGGCAAGCTCCTCTCCGCAGACCTTGATAAAAACCTGCTAAGTGCGGCCAGACGTCCGGTCAGCTTTTGCACTTGCTTTACATTCTCCGGAGGAGCCATCTTCTGCAGCGCAGTTATTTGAGTAGGGCTAGCTTCAATTCCCCTGCTTGAAACTAAGTACCCTAACAACTTTCCAGCCTTAGCTCCGAATATACATTTTTCGGGGTTAAGGCGGATCCCACATGCCCGAAGGCTATTGAATGTTTCTGCTAAGTCTAGGCTATGTTGGTGCTTTAAAGCACTCTTTATTACAATATCATCCATATAGGCCTCCACATTGCGACCTAGTTGATGACCTAGAGCCTTAGCAACTAATCTTGAAAAAGTAGCCCCGGCATTTCTTAGGCCGAAGGGCATTCTTACATAGCAGAAGACTCCCGAAGGAGTTACAAAGCTCGTCTTGATTTCATCTTCGCGCTTTAACCATATTTGATGATAGCCGGAATACGCGTCGAGGAAGCTTAGTAACTCCGAACCTGCAGTGGAGTCAACTAGTTGATCAATTCGGGGCATGGGGTAGGGGTCACGTGGGCACGCTTTATTCAATGATGTGAAATCAATGCACATGCGCCACTTTCCGGAGGATTTCTTCCTGACGAAGACTGGGTTGGCTAACCACTCTGTATGGGCCACTTCTCTGATAATCCCAGCCTTCAACAGTTTTTCAACTTCGTCCTTAGCTAGAGCAGCTCTCTCTGCGGACATCTTCCGGAGCCCTTGTCGAACAGGCCGGGCCTTCGGGTTTACAAGCAAGCTGTGCTCAATAATATCCCGATCGACTCCGGTGATATCTTCGTCAGACCAGGCGAAGACATCCAAATTTTCTCCTACAACCTTTTCCAAGGAAGTTGCAACTTCGGGAGGTAAATCTTTACCAAACTGAAAAGTGTATTCTTTACCATCTTTGACAATGATCTTCGTTGCAATCTCTCCTTCGGGACTTGGTCTTGGAAACGATTTCTTCGAAGCTTCGAAGGAGGCTGAAAAAATTTCTCCATTTTCTTGGACACTGTTTACTTGCCTCGGATCAAGAGGAGGACCATGACCATATTCTGCTCTCCGAGCTATGGCTTGATCTCCGAAGACTGTCAGAACTCCTGATTGTGTGGGCATCTTCATGCACAAGTAATTGTGATGCGCCACAGCTCCGAACTGATTCAACATGCCTCGGCCAAAGATAACATTATAAGCATACGGGGCATCCACCACATCAAAGATAACTTCTTCAGTTCGGGCTAGTAAACCTTCTCCGAAGGTTACTTCCAGGCCTATCTGGCCAAGTGCATCTAGCGGAGGTCCTGCAAAGCCTTGCAGAGGACGAGCCGCTGGGAGAAGATGCTTCCGGGAAATGCATAACTGATCGAAGGCTTGTACAAATATGATATCTGCCGAGCTACCTCCGTCGATTAGCACCCTTCGGACTTCAGTTCCGGCAATATCAGCAGTGATAACCAATGGATCTGCATGCGGGAACTTGATACCAGCTGCATCCTCCGCAGAGAAAGATATTGGAACATGAGACCACTCCGGCATTGCAGCTGCAGATGACGAAGTCCCAATGTGGCCTACTTCTCGGACGTACTCTCTTCGCTGTCTCTTGGACATGCTTCCGAGGGTACCTCCTCCGGAGATAGGGAGAACTACTCTCTTCCCTCTATCTTGCCCTTCTTCTTGCTTCGGAGGTGGCATAACATTGGCCACCGGAGGATGCCTTGCAGCATCAAGATTTTCTATCCGCGCTACAGCCTGGACCGGCTCCGAGCGCACTGCTGCTGCTGGACTTCGGTCGGTACTACCTCGACCCGAAGTTCTCTCCAAATATTCTCCCCGAAGGGTAAGAATAGCCTTGCAGGTGTCAGTTGCATGGCTTCGGTTCTCTCCATGAATACAGCAAAAAAGGGTCTGGCCTTTGCCAGCCGTTTTCCCTGGCGGCCTCCAGCCGCTGGACTTGTTCCCCGCAGGCTGTGGAGCTCTTGGTGCAAACTTCTGCGGGGGTGCAATGTTTAAGACCTCAGAACGAGGGTGCTTTTGCCCTCTTCTTCTATCATGTTGCACTTCAGGGACTGGCTCTTGCGGCGGAGCCGAAGTCATTACTTCTGCTTTAACTTCTGTCAACACCGTCGAAGTAGCAGTAGTCCTCCGAAGCCAACCTTCTTCTGACTTCGAGTACTCCTCGAAGTACGACATCAACTGTGATACTGTGGTGATGCTCTTCCGATGCAATTTATCCAGAAGGCCTTTATGACTGACGCCTTCCCGAGCCGCATCAACCACCGAAGATGTGGACAGCCCCCGAATTTGCGACTTCGTGTGAGCGAAGCGCTTGAAGTACTGCCTCAATGTTTCTCCGGGGAGCTGTTTCACTTGGAAAAGGCTTCCTGTAGACATGGGGGGCACGAAGGTGCCCTGAAAATTACTTATGAACTTCTTTTTCAACTGTACCCATGACATGATTGATCCTGGTTTTAAAGACCAGAACCATCTCAACGCCACTCCTTCAAGGGCTAACGGGAAGCACTTCGCCATAGTATCTCTGTCTCCGCCACTAGCTTCGATTGCTAGGGCATAAGAACGCACAAACTCACTGGGATCTTCGTCTCCAGCATACTTGCAGAGCTTCGAAGTTTTAAACTTCGGATTGAAGCGAATCTTCTGAAGCTCAGGATGCAACGGAGATTCGTTGTCGTAAGAAGCGTTCTCCGGGGCTTCGGGATAATCAAGATCGTCGTCTTCGTGCACTTCGGGGATAGCTGGGGTGGCTTGAGGGCGAAGCCTGTTCGCAGCCTCCTGTCGCCACCTCGCTACCTCGGCTTGAAGATTGGCCATTTGAGTGGCCATATCTCCAAGGCTATCTTCATCTCCTCCGGAAGGACCTTCTGGGTCTTGAGAACTGGTATGATCAGTTCCGATCGGAATAGAGGGTGGCAGAGTGGCTCCGGGCGGTCGGAGTGTAAAAGGGGTTGGTGGAGAGGTTTCGTATCCTCGAGGGATAGAAGCCCCTTGCGGAGTTTGAGGTGGAGGGATAGTCGAAGACCCTCCGACTTCAACTGTGTCGAAGGGTATCTCTCCGGAGATCCGAGAGGACCTCCGAGTGGGATTGCGAGGTGCACTCCGCTTAGGAGGCATGATGCAAAAGGTTGGTAGAGAACGAAGTTTTTTGGACTAGGTTCCCCACGGACGGCGCCAACTGTTGGCGTAAAAGATTACGCTAACAGGTTTCTGTAGAAAAGAAACTAACAAACGAAATGTTTGCGAAGCAAACTGTTCTAAGCCTCCGAAAGGATAATAGCTTAGAATAGTTCGAAAGTGTGTATTGATTCACTTGTAATCGGTCCCTATTACAGGGTGAAATGGGGGGTATTTATAGGCCCAAACATTAAGGAAAAGACCTATTTACCCCTCTATTACAACCGACATTAAGGAAACTATTCGGTTTCCTTAATAGGGCTAAAATGGTAAAAGACTAATCTAATAGGATAGAAGATAAGTCTTCCATCTTAGCTGGCAGAAAAGATCCTGGAAGGCTTTGGTTCGAAGATATACTTCGAACCAATGCCAGTCTTCGGACTCCTGACGAGGTTCCAAGCTGCCTTCGAAGATGACCTTCGGACTATCTTCGAACTGGTTGACTGTCTTCATGTTGCTTTGGCAATAACCCCGAAGATGGGATATTTTCCCCCAACAGCATGTAAAAGATAGCGAAAGCATTCAACCTACACATGCTAGTTACCAGAAGTAATGGTGATCATTTTTCAATTTTAAAACATAAAATCCATGCATATGACAAATATCAGATATATCATGTGAGCTGAAATAGAACATGATCATCGACAAGTAATCAAAAGCATATACTAGCTAGAGTAAGTAAAGCAGATTAATCATATAGCAGAAGCACGCTCAAAATGTGATTGATGATTATGCATAATATGAACGCACACAAAAAAACTCAATAAAAAAATAAAAAGAAAGTAAAACTAATACCAATGAAAAGCTGAATCAAAATATCCTAAAAAGGATACACAACTCCCAAATCCAAATCAATAATTATGAGTAGGAGCAAACGGTTCAATGCCTGGTTTAGCAAAAGTTCTAAACCAGTGTCGAGCCATCTGCTCGTATGTAGGAAAGCAGAAGGAATCATATGAATCTGGACCAAAATGTGGATCAAAGCGCCGTCCTCTGTTCGGCCTAAAATCACGGCCCTGAGGTCCAAAACCGTATCCATAACGATCTGGAACTCTGCCGGAATGGAAACCATCCTCCGGAGCACGATCATAAAAACCGTCTCCTCTACCACCACCTACACGACGTGGCCTGGCCTCTAGCCTCTCTCTATGTCGAGGAACTCTCTATCTACCACCCTGCTGGTAGAACTGCTTCTGTCCACCTCGAGCTCTCTCTGCTCGCTCAATCCGCTTCCTCCTAAAGAAAAACTCCTCAAGATGCCCGTCTCTCTGATAAAACTCATAGTGATAGGTAGGCTTCTCGGGATGTTGTTGTGGCTTAGGATTCTTAGGCTTGGTGGTGTCAGGTGTAGCATCTTTGGTGTGAGAGGGTCCAGGTAAAGAATCAAGAGAAGTGTGGAGAGGTTTAGCCTTTGGAACCCAGATCTGCTTCTTAGGTGGAGCTTTAGGTTGGTCTTGAATCACTCCATCCTTAGGCTGACTATCGTTAAAGGACTCAGTGGAGTGAGTCTTGGGATATCTCTGTTCAGGAGTCATCTTACTCCACTCCACTGCTCGGCTAATAGCACTCTCAAAATAAGCCTTGGTATAGGTGTAACCTACCCCAAACCCATCCGGTCTCTTAAAATGCTGGATCATCATGCCGAGCTGTGGCTCTCTGGCACTAATCCAACTTAGGATCTGAAGGAGGTAAAAGTTCTTATTTTGAACATCAGCTAGCTCCTCTCTCAAAGAAGCTAACACCTCCACCTGAGACAAGCAGATCTCACACTCTCTATCAACAACGACAGACTTTTCTGCCTTTAGCTTGATCAACTCCATTCTAATGGACAAGCAGTTCTCACAAACAGTGGGTGGAACTGATAAGATCTCAAGCTCTAGCTTCGTCTGCTCCAACTCAGCTCTCACTCCAGCTAACTCGCTCAACTGCTCATCACTCTTGGCTCTCAGCTTAGCTATACTAGCTAAATAGGATGGGTAGTCTACACAAGGTGCGACGATAGTGGCATGAGCATATTTTAGCTCCTGCTGAGCGCTCTCAAGCTCAGTGGCCAATGTGTCTCTTTCCTCTACTCTCTCTGTGTACCTGGACTTAAGAGTCGTTAGGTCAAACAACAACACCTTACAGTTAGGGCACTCACCATTATCACCCAAGCAAGGGGAAGAAGACAAACTCTCAGTCTTGCCATTCACCGTGGCAAGCTCACTCTCAAGCTCATCTATCCTCTTCTTAGCCCCTCTAAGCAGTTTCTCCCGATACTTCAACTCCTGACTGTTCTGTTCTAGTAAATTAACAACTTCTTGTTCATAGGAAGATGCCTTCTCATCGTCGTCGTCAGAGGAGTCCTTTTCTTTCTTCTCCCCAAGAGCCATTGAGCAGAAGCTCTTGTGGGGTCTTCGGCTGTGACGTGAGCGACTCTTCGGCTTGTCCCTAAAGCCCATGAAATAGAGGCCCGCCGGATTGTCCCTGTCCTTCCCCTTCCTGATCATGATCTCTTCATCACTTGAACTTGAAGACGATGAGGAAGACGATGATCTCTTGGATTATCTTTTCTCCATCTCGGCGAAGAAGGTCTTGTCTCGCTTCTTGTTCTCACGCCTGTAATCCTTCAGAGCCTTTCGAAAGAATCTTGTCTTGGGCTTGCCCTTTGTGGAGTTGTCGTACTTGCCGGAGTTATAGGAGTTGCCGCCGATTCCCTTCTTGTAATTCTTCTGCTTGGGACAGTCAGCGATAAAATGACATGGGTCACCACACTCAAAGGATCCAGATTTTGTGTCGTGTCTCTGAAACATTCGCTTATCATAAACACGTCACACCCAGTTGTTAAACAAGCACATATCATCATCTCCTAGTGAATCAAGTTGTTCCTCGTAGATAGACATCAAGGAAAAAGCAGTACAACTCATGGCATTAGGATCAGCAGACGGTGTCGCATGTGCCAGAGTCTTGGGGCCAGAATCAGTGAGATTTGATCTCAACTGAATATCGACCTCTGAGGCCTTGAGCTTACTAAAAAGATCTGCGACGGTCAAGGTATCATAAGATGCGCTCTCAACAATAGAAGAGACCTTGATCTCCCGGATCTTAGGGTCCAAGGTATGGAGTACCTTAAGCGCCTGTTCATGATCCGAGACCAGCTGATCACGCCCAGCCTTGTTAACGGGAAGCTTGTTAATGATCGATTGAAAACGACCAAACAAAGCCTCAACAGTCTCACCCGACTTCTGTGAAATTTTTTTATACTCACGCCGGTAGGTCTGGTAGAGCCTAGCCTTGACCTGAGCTGTCCCCTCATTGTGTGCCTGGAGGGTAGCCCAGATCTCTCGAGCAGTGGTGAGATGGCTAACACGCTCAAACTCACTAGGACCTAGACCAGAAAATAAAATATTCACCCCCTTACTATTATTTTGGTGCTGGGTAATTACATCTGCAGCAGTATCCGTAGCAATAGTCGTTATGGTGAAACTAGGATGAACACAAATCTCCCATATGTCCGAGCTCTGGCTCATAAGGTATGCTCGCATGCGAGTCTTCCAATAAGTGTAGCCAAAAGCTTCTAGGGATGGGATTTTACCAGAAGACGTCATGATCACTAACTAGGTTTTAGAATCGGTTAAGATATTAGAAAAACCTAACCTCGCTCTGATACCACTTCTAGGACCGAAAGTAGCGACCAGAGGGGAGGTTTAATGGGCGCCTAAAAAGTTCTTGCTAAACTATGATCTAATCCCAACACCCAACACACCGCGACAAAACAAATAATAGTAGCAAAGCAAATTACAAAAACTAAATTGGTTTAGCCTAAAAATAACAGGTGTCCTAATTAAAATGATATTAAAGATAAACTAAATAGAAATACTGCGATAAATAAAATTGGTACTAGAAATATTTAATAACGTAAGCAAAATGCCTAAATATATTAATAGAATATTCAGACTATGATCTAACAATAAAATACTAATCAACTAAATAAAAACACGGATCATCCATAAATTAATTTAGAAATAAACCTAAAATATTTCATGGAAATCTAAAATAAATATATTACTGCGACTAATAAATTTTTCTTTTTATACGGGCCGATTAAAGGATATTAAAATAAAATTATACGAGTACTAAGAGTATTTAAGCAAATTAAAATACCACGAAATTTTTAAACAAATTTTCCGCTAATTAATTAATAGATGATTATCTCTAAAAATGATCTACTAAAAAATAGGAGATAAATCAAACTACTTACCTGCGTCTTCGTTCGCTGAACTTGGCTCCTGCGTTCTCACCATGAGGCCGGCGCCGAATCCTACCGATGTGCGCGTCAAAACCCGTGGGGCCCCCGTGTAAAATCCCTTGCGAAAAGCTCCTGCAGAAGAACGACAAATCCAGGAACTATTTTTTGGTCACCTGTTGAGGATCCTGGTGCCGGGGTCTTAGGCAAGCGCCTATGCACTAGCTAGCCTGGCTGCAACTGATGTGCGCATGGATCAAAGCCAAAACATAGAAAGCTACTGCCACAGCTTCGTGTTCCCCACCAGGAAAACTGCATCCCAAAGAGAAAAGAAACCAAGACTGCAACAACTCCCCTTTTTTGTGCTGAACGCTGTTGTGGCTTACGCTGCATGCGGCGTGAAATTCCCGCCGAGGGGTTGCCTTGGGGCTGCCGCTGTAGAGCTGGCTGACGTGCGCAGAGCGATGCACCAAGAAAAAAATTTCCGGCGGCGAAACAATTTCGGTAGTGCACACGGCAAAAAAAACGGCGGCGGCTGCTTCAGGAAAACGACGGCGGTGCAGAAAAAAACTTCTGGACTATAGATTGATCTAGAGAAAAACAGTCATCTATCGGGGCCTATTTATAGGTGAATCATAATACATGAAAAGACTAATTTACCCTCGGGTAAAATAAACTGACTCTAAAAATAAATTCCGAAAATTACTAAAATATTATTAGAAAAATTACCTGACTCAAATAAAGTTATTCTAAACTTAAAAACTAAATATTAATTTCCTAAAAACGAATTAATCATAGGTTGTCAGTTTTACGCCGAAACTGACAAAGCGTCCACCGTCTTCGCACCGGGTACCCGGATTGGGCCGACCCGACCCCGCAGCTTCCTCAGCCTGGCAATCGCTCGCCACCCGTGTACCTGAGTCAAACCCAGTCAACAGACCAGTGGATCATCTGCTGCTCCTAGCCATGTACCCGGATTGGGCCAGCCTGACTCCGTGGCTCCTCTGCCCGGTCGTCGCTCACTGCCCGTGTACCTGAGTCACATGCGCCTCAAACTCGGCAGGTCTTCATCTCTCCCTTCCTTTGACTTCCGCTGACAATCACTCATCACATCTGGAATATCAAAACCATATTCTTCAACATGGTTTCTCACCGGTCATGACTCTAACTGGGTGATTGTCGATTGACACACCATGGTGGCTCATTTCATCCCTATCAAAACGACTTACACCATCGCAAGATTGGCTGAGTTGTACATCACCCGGATTGTGTGACTGGACGGAGTTCCAAAGAAGATCGTATCTGACTGAGGGAGTCAGTTTACCTCCAAGTTTTGGAAGAATTTTCAGGAAGAACTTGGCACCCGGCTAAATTTTAGCACTGCCTATCATCCATAGACCGATGGTCAAACCGAAAGGGTAAACTAGGTGTTGGAGGATATGCTTAGAGCATGCGCTCTAGACTTTGGCAGAATGTGGGATAAGAACTTGCCTTATGCGGATTTCTCCTACAACAAATGCTACCAAGTCAGCCTGCAGATGTCCCCTTTTGAAGCACTTTATGGGCGCAAGTGCAGAACGCCACTACTTTGGGATCAGGTAGAGGAGTCACAGCTATTCGGGACAGACATGTTGCGGGAAGCAGAAGAGAAAGTTAAGGTCATCAGGGATAGATTGAAGATAGCCCAATCCCGGTAGAAGAGCTATGCCGATAACCGACGAAGACATCTGACTTTTGAGGATGGCGACTACGTCTACCTCCAAGTCACTCCCCTCCGTGGCACCCAAAGGTTCATAATGAGAGGCAAGTTAGCACCCCATTATGTCGGACCCTTTCAGATCCTCCGACGGCAAGGAGAAGTAGCATATCAGTTGGAACTACCACCATCTTTGGCGAGAGTCCATGATGTGTTCCACGTCTCTCAGCTGAAGAAGTGTCTCCGTGTGCCCACCGAGCAAACCGACCTCCAACAGCTCAATGTCCAAGAAGACTTGACCTACATCGAGAAACCCATCCGGATTCTAGAAGTCAAGGAAAGAGTAACCATAAGCCGTGTGGTTCGTTTCTGCAAGGTTTAGTGGGACAACCACCCCGCTGAAGAAGCCACATGGGAAAAAGACGACGAACTAAAGACCCAATACCCCGGGCTATTCGAGGAACATTTTGAATCTCGAGGATGAGATTCTTTGTAAGGGGGATAAGTTTCTAACACCCCAAATTTTCAAAGAAATAAAAATACATCTTATTATATTTTTCTGGAAAAGATTATTTTTGAATTTCCCTTAACGCTATTTATACCCAAATAAACTAAAACCGGGAGGAGATATCCAAACCAGAGGTTAAGAAAATTTATATGTGATCCCAAGGCCAATACCTATTTTTGAGAATTTTTACAAATTTTTATCACCCATGGAAGCAACCCAAACATTTTAAACAAATTTTAGCAATTAAATTTATTCACAAATGAATTTAAACAGTAACGGGCCCCTTTCCCCCATTCTCCCCCAACCAGCCAGCCCAACCCACTCCCTCTCCACGCCCCTCACTGATTGTCGGGACCCGCTCGTCGGCGACCCCCTCTCCCTGCGCGTGTGTGCCCGAAAGCTTGGCCCCACCTATCGGCGCCAACACCCCCGCGCGCCTGACGCCTCGGCCCCACCTGTCAGTTGTGTCCCGTTGCCACGCCCACGCCCTGCGCCCACTAATCGGTGGCCCCCACCTATCGGATCCATCGTCTCCATGAGATCCACATCCAAATCCCCCCCTCACCGGCCAAAACCCTAATCCCCCTTGGATCCGCCCCCGCCGGCCCCCTCTCATTCAATTGCCGCCATTAAACGATTCCCCGCAGAACGCCGACTGTTTCCCCTCTTTATTCCATGCGTAATCACCCCAGAGCCGTCGCTTGCATGCATGGAAAGGTCCTCACCGGCATTTACTCTCGGCCTCCCCAGATTGCGCCCCCTCTGACCCTGCCGATGCCCCTACTTGAACCTCCGGCCTCCACCGCGTCCAGCCCACACGTCCATTTGTTTTGAGAACAAACACAACGCCCACACTCTAGTTTTTAGCACCACACCGCCGCCCGCCCTCCAGCCGTCATCTGCCATCGCCGGAGTCCTCCTCCCCCCTTGGCGACCGCACCAACGTGACCGTCGATGCCTCCCGGACCTCAGCCACCACTCCATCGACGATGAACCCCATCGGAACACCGACGCTGACGAGGGACCCGAAAACCTCCGCCGCCCTGCTCATCGCCGGCCACACCCCGTCGACCTCAGACCACCACAGCGGTACCTCCATGTTCCCTAGTCGCCCTCTTTCCATTTCTAGGCGTAGATAGGACCGCCGACCATCGCCACCGACGCAAGCTCGTCGCCACGTCTTGGCCGTCACCGGAGAAGATGATCGGCGCGGGTAAAATACCTGTGCCATGTCAGATTCGATCGTGACCACACGATCTTGATCTGGCGGTGGGGATTAATGCACTTGCAGGATTTAATCTCAGTCGTCTGTCTCGACTTAAAGGGTACCGTGCGATCTCACGCGTCCGTTTTCATTAAAAACCCCATGGCTCGCTCGTAGCCATCCGATCATAATCCAACCGAGATCCGTGATCCGGCGCACGCGCACAGTGCGTGGGTTCACGGTGGGTTCGGCTCACCGTGGACTCGAGCCTGTTTTCTCTTTAAATAAAAATCCAGAAATTGATTTAAACTTCTAAAATTCATATCTTGCTCGTTTTAACTCCAAATTTAACCATTTTAATTCCAGAAAATTTATAATTTCATTCTCAACATGTTTATGCAATAAAAAGCAGTAGGTTTGCTTTAAGTATTTTATTTTTACTTAATAAAGTATTCACATGCACTTTAGGATAAACTCAAAATTTGTCCATTTCAATTTTATAAAAAATTATCTTTTTTCCTCTTCATATTGGTGTAATAAAAACAATAGGTTTATTCTGAACTTTTTATTATTAATTAATTGGAAGTTTAAAATACATTAGAATACATTTTTATTCCTTTTTAGAAAATTCCTATCTCCATCAAAATTCAATTTAAAAATTCAGATAATAATTTCAGAAGCTTAATAACTTTATTTCCTTTGATTTAATCCAACCAAAACCTATATGCTTGTTGTGTGGTTTTGAATTGTTTAATTGAATGTTATATTTTATTCATATCGAGAAGACTACGACGCCATCGAGGAGCCGGAATACTTCCCGGAAGTCCCTTCCCCCCCTTCACTGAACAAGGAAAGTCACCATACAAATCTTTTGAGCATATTGAACCCAGTTTTGTTAAACTATCGCTAAAACACATAGGCTATACATGCATTAGTCAAATGAAAGCCCTACATTATATTTATTTAGATCCCCGACCTTGAAGTGTAAACCTAAGCCATGCTATCTAGCCTAAACTCCTTGTCACCATATTATTAGTACTATTAGATAGTGTCCGATGTATTGACACAATTGCTATAGGTTAAAGATGAGTCGTAGCAACTTGGAATCTACTCTTTGATCCCCGTTATTCTTATCTCTGGAATTCTGTTGGTGATAGAGTTATGGTTAATTGTATGCATGGTGGGTTCCGGGTGCAAGCTAGGGCATTGGTCGGTAGCACCCGGGGCACTATAAGGACCGGTCTGCGGGATCCGTTGCAATACATTTCCGTACTAACCACAAATCTAGTGGGTAAGTCCTAACTAAGGTATGGAGTGTTCCAATCTGAGGCACCACATGGAGATGGGTCAAGCAGCACCTGCAGGTGGCTTGTACCGACATGGCGCAAAAGGGGGTGCGACGTTAGCCGGGATGCGGCCCGGCACGCCGGCGAAACCTAGAGCGGGTGATTATCGCTTGGAGCATTTCATGCTGAGGTTTTGGCACGAGTTCTTGTGGTATGGGTCATCTCACTACACTTTGGTGTTTGGGATGAGTGCGTGCCTTGTGGGTACAGTGGTACACCTTTGATCAGAGTTTTAAATCTTTTCAAAAAGCCAAGCCCACAGTTAAGGGTGGGTTGCGTGACATCCCACAATTAGCCTACTTTTATTTAATGTGCATGATGACATGGCATGCAAGGACTGTTGTGCGAGAAGGGAAAACATGCTCCTCGAGTTAGATGGTATTATGTTGTTCATGTTTAATATTCCGCATGATTAAATTTGACTACACTAAATGCTATAACTGAAAAATGTACTTTTCCGCACTTTTAGCCATTGTCCTTCCTTTGTTATTATCCTGCATTATTATTGCATTCGCGGTGGCTTGTTGAGTACTTTTTGTACTCATACCCGTTGGACACACACTTCAGAGGCTGTCTACTATGAGGAATATGGTCTGGAGTAGCGACAAAGTCAAGAAGAAGATCCTGAAGAAGACATTCGTCATGCCGTTTATTTTCATTGTTTCTTTTACTTTTACACTTGTGTAATAATGTGATCTTCGAACCACGAATGATTGCCTGTATGTACGTTGTCGCATGATGAACCTCTTGTTATTATTGTTTTTCTATGGAAATTCAATAATGTTCCGATTTGGTAAATCGGGGCGTCACCGTTTGGTACATGCATAATAAAGTGATAAACAAAAATGCTCTAAAAACACGTACCTGGTCTCAACATCTAATAGGTGGCGACTCAAGAATGTGATGATGTATTCTTGTCCCTCCACCTCCTAAGTCAACATGGCTCCTATCACGCTATCTTCTGCAGCAACATATAGACTAAATAGAATCCCAGCTTTTGGTGCTCTTACCATAGGTGGTGATGACAAGCACTCCTTAATTCGCTCAAAAGCACGTTGCTAACTTGCCCCCAAAGTGAATTCAGCTTCATTCTTTAGCCAAAGTATAGGGACAAAACCATCAATCTTGCCAGACAAGTTAAATATAAAGCGACAGAAATAATTGACCTTTCCTAGCAACTTTTCTACATCTCTCTTACATGTCGGCACTTCATAGTTCTTAATCTTCTCAAGTATCTTAGGATCAATCTCAATACCTCTTTCATGAATCATGAATCCTAAGAACTTGCATGGCTACACGCCAAAAGCATACTTGAGCGGGTTCATTTTTAAGCCATACTGACGCATTCTTTCAAAAGCAATTCTCAAATCGGCTAAATGGTTTCCCATAGCATCCAATTTGACTACAGTATAATCTGTATAGACCTCTAGCATAACTCCTAGCAAGTCATGAAAGATCAAATTCATAGCACGTTGATATGTAGCGCCATAATTCTTTAAACCAAAAGTCATGACAACCCTCTCAAACAAGCTAACAAAATCAGGGCATCAAAAGTCGGTTTTGTAAACGTCCTCTTCGACCATAAAGATCTCATTATAACCAGCATTGCCATCAAGAAAACTCAGTACCTTATGTACTGAAACATCATTGATCAACATGTCGGCTATCGGCATGTGATACTCGTCTTTCGGAGTGGATTTATTCAAATCCATAAAATCAATGCATACATGAATCGTGCCACTCCCTTTCTTTTCGATAGGAACAATGTTAGCAACTCATTCAGCATACCTACATGGCCTAATAAACTCAACCTTTAGTAGTCATTCTATCTCCTATTTAACTTTTAACTTGGTCATACACAGCTGAATTAGAGCGACGAGGGGACTGTTTATAAGTCCTAAACTCAGGTTTAATAGGCAGCCGATGCTCTACGAGCTCGCGGCTAAGTCCAGGCATCTCACTGTACTCCCATGCAAAACAATCGACGTACGACTGAAGAAATTCTATTACATCAGCCTTTTCATCAGCCTGCAAATTTTGATTTACAAACGTCGGCTTTGGAATACTACCATCACTTATATGTACCTCTTCTAGAGGGTCGGCCAATTCAAAGACTTGACCCAACTTTTCTACTTCGCTAAAATCTTCAATGGCTTCGGCTATACCATCTTTAGAAGACTGATATTGCTCTACAAGAGACTTCAACAAATCAAGATTACTCTTACTAGACATGACTATTAATTTAGGGACAGGTGAGCTACACTATCCGACTTTATAGACACTGGAACAAAGCGTCCCTCAGACATGCTAATAAAGTTGTAATCTTAGAGATCTCTACCTAACAAATATTCTACATAATCGTGGATTGCATCAATAGACACATCGGCCAAAGAAACCTGGACCAAAGTGTCAGCTAGTACGACTTCTACATCATTTCTGACACACTGAATCAGACACTGGTGCAAAGTAGATGGAATACAACAATTGGCATGGACCTAATCATGCCCATGTAGTACACTATAATTACCTTGCACATCGACAACAAAGAATGCTATCGGCAGTGTCTTGTTGCCCACTGTCGGCACCAAAGAAAGTACTCCCTTGGCATCAGAGCTCTCACCGTTGAAGTCGTTCAGCATCAGGTTGGGCTTCATCAAGTCGTCTTCATTTATGCCGATCTTCTTCAATAGATAGTACGACATCAAGTTGAGGGCGGCGCCTCCATCTACAAGCATCCTCGATATTGGCTTCTCGTTGATGTGCCCCTTGATTTACAGAGGCTTTAGGTGTCGAGATGTACACTCGGGCTTCTCGAAAATGGCCTCCCATGGGCCAAGGTTTAGTTGAGAAACCTTGGCCTCCATCGCCTGAGGAGAGGGCCCCTTAGAGACGGGCGAGTAGTCGTCATCCATCATATCATCCTCATCACCGCTCGGAGTAGGGGTCTGGTTGCTCACAGCAACCGGCTTGGGCTTCCATACCGGCTTCACCACTGGTCGGGGATGGATCTCCTCGAAAAAGCCGTCCCGCTCGTCCTTGGCCTTCTTCTCGCGCATCTCTTGGGCTCAAAGATGTTGAAGATTCCTATTCTAGGACATGGTCATGTCCGGAGGTGTCCATGAAGGCTGCAGCTTAGTGCCAGGCACCACGAACTTGCTTTTGGAATTTTTGGCCAAACGAGAATTGCTCGGATTAGCCTCGACAATTTTGTGCTTGGCGGAGACTTCTTACAATGTTATATTGGTCAGACCGACGTTACTAGGCCAGTTTTACCAGGCCCTATCGGTCGGAACGGCCATGGTAGTCCCATCTGACTAGTCAGTGCTGAATGACTGAAAAGGCTGGTCGGACGGACCACAATAGGCAGGTCAGACCGAAGTGGTGAAGGTAGTTTGATCGGCCCTAGGGTTGCGGTTATACCGGCAGTCTTCTCTTGTTCGACTATTTTTTGTGGCTCGCCTCCATCTGAGTCTGAGGGGCCCCCTTAGTAATTGGGACGTACTGGGACCCCACCTTGACCATGATTGTCTCAGATACCTCCTCCGGACACCCTTGTGGTGCAACGTATAATCTGTCGAAGACATCGCCCTGCATAGTGCCAATCTGATTCTACGGGTTATAAAACTCGGAGGGCACAAATGGAGCAATATAGTATGGGGCAGGGTACCCGAGAGGCAGAAAGTAACATGGAGGCCACTGCGCCATCGTCAGATGATACGACGGTGGAGGAAACAGGGGCTCCAATAGTTTCGCCCATCGTGGGCCGAACCTACTCTTCTGAGGAGGGTTCAGCCTCGGTGGAGGTCCTGGCCGAGTGTTCACCTTCTCGGCCCTCTTCTTATGTTTCTGAAGCAACATATCATACTTCACCTATGACTTCTTGCGGGCCGTAGCTGAAGACATTGTGTTGGTGTTTACTTTCCACACTCCTACCTCAAGATTCGTCGACACGAGCGTGTGTGTGCGAGGCTCTCCGAACATGACCTCATTCTCCTTGGATGACTTGGCCTGCTCGGGCCAAATAAGCACTTTCTTCCCATCGAGATCAATTGTGTTCATGGGAATGGGGTCCTGGTCAAGCTTCATTTTAGGATTTGTATCCAACTTCAATTGTCCTTCTTCTCTAGCCAATTGAACCTATTGACGAGAAACATTGCAATCGTTAGTAGAATGAGAGCATGAATCATGCCACATACAATAAGCTCGCTTCTTCAAGTCATCGGCAGTCAGGATAACCTGACCCTTTGGTAACCTGATAAACTTGTTCTTCAACAAAAAATCAAATATTATGACGCATTTGGTCACATCGAAGGCATACTTTACTTTGCTGGGCCGACTCTTACTGTGAGACGGTCGAAACTCAGAGCAAATAACAGGCTTGGCTTTGCTAGACAAGTCCACTCTATGGTGTACATGTTGGCCGATTCATCCTCGCTCTCTTATGATTCATCATCGTAGTGCTCCATGACATGCACCTTGGCCTTGGGCTTGTTAAAGGTTTTAATGAATTTTCTACTTTTGGTCTGACTTTCCTAAACTAGAGCCTTCTAAAGAACTGGACTAACTTCAAAGAAATCCTGGCCATTTAGCTTCTCCTTTAGCTCGGAGTGTAAACTGTTAAAGGCTAGGTCGGCCAAGTCTCTATCAGAAATGTTCAAGGTAATACATCGGTTTCTAGTGTGTCTAAAGCGCTTAATGTACTCGGAGACACTCTCACAAGCCTTCTGCCGAACTGATGTCAAATGTGAGAGCGTAATTTCAGTTTCCCCAGTATAGTAGTCATGGAACTTCTGCTCTAGCTAGGCCCATGTTTGGAGGGAGTTTGATGGTAACGCCGAAAACCAAGTGAAAGCGGTGCTGGGATGCGATAGGGAAAATAACCTAAGCTTTGCCACACTACGCTAATAATTGGCCTATGTGCTCTAGGGTGGTTTTACTACCTTCACTATCAAATTTAGTGATTTCGGAACCCTAAAGCCGAGAGGGTATGGGATATTGTCGAAGTGGTCTGGGTAGGGCTTGTGGTAAACCCTAGCCCAACCCCTAGCAGTCCAACCCGCACATTCTCTAAACAGTCTGTGAATTCGCTCTTTGATGTCATCTACGCCTCTCGCCTATGTGCGTCTCTCGTGCGGGGGCACGACAGGTGGTGGTATATCGGTGTGTTGGCCATGCGGCTCCTCCACTCGTGCTGGCTTGTGATGAGGGACGTGCTCGGGTCTATATGGGTGTGCGGGAGCAGGAGGTGCGGGTAGCGTAGGTGCTAGCGGAGGTGCCGCGTAATAGGTGGCAGGGCCGGTCTGACCATTGGTGTAATAGTCGATCGGATCGACATAATGGCCGGTCCGACCAACTATTGATGACTGCTGGGGCAAGCACATGCCGGTATGAACGGCCCAAGAACTGGTCTAACCGATAGGTCCATACGCGGTCTCGGCCATGGATGATGAGGCCGGAAATGCAATGGTTTTCCTGGTACTCCAGTCGGTTCTACTGTGTATGTGATGGATGTGGGTACGCTAGCAATTTGAGTTGGAGAAGTGGTCTCGATAAAGCTAAATCTCCTGAACATTGCCTCCATCATAGAATTGTGCTTGGGCCTTAGACGATTTGCAAAAGTGGCGCTAACGGCTGATCTACTATGGCGGCTATATTCTTCTCGATGTCCAGGGAGGATAGTGGAGTGGATGACAGTGTTACCTTACTCTCGGAGAAGTTGGGGATGTCGATATCATGTTTAACGAAGCCCCCATGGGTATTGGTGAAGCGCCCAAGTAGGAAAGCGCGTAAGCCCCCTGTCTTAGCCTTGATCTCAGCCCTATCCTCTGTGGAGAGGTCATCGAGGGTGGAGAGGGTGATGTTGTTGTCGTCGATCTCCGCGCTCCCCATCAGGTCCATCGGCATCGAGGGTCCTATTGATGTAGATGTAGTGGATGTACCCGTCGCCGAGGTGGTAGTACTTGGCATGTTTCTCCCTAGCGGAGTCGTCAAAAAGTGTGTTGACACTAAAACCTAATGGTCAAAGTGCCAAACACATAGACGCCGATTCGACGATCCAAAAGCTTGTGGATACCTAGAATCGACCCTAGCCATTACATGACACCGACATCGCATTCCGATGACCCTTGATTGTAACAAGGGAGGGGTGTAATCACTAGGCAATCAGATAACAAAGTTATAACCCTATTGGCCAAAATGTGAAAAAATCAATCAACCATCCAAACTTGGGCCGGTCGAACCAAAATAGTAGGGTTGGTCGGACCGACCTAAGGGGACCGGTCAGACCGACATTGACCTAGCTATTCAACCGCACAAGAAGAAAGAAAGACACTTGGGGCCGACTGTGTCCAGCCGGTCAGAACGACCGTGCACCATCGGTCAGACCGATGCATGTCGGCAACTGGATGACGGACTGGCAAACCGCGGGTGAGAATGACAGTGGTAGATCTGATCACCCGGGTCCTCCGGCGATCGCCTTGCTGTTGGTATCTTTGCACGGGGGTTGTTGGCGGAGAAAAAGATGATGAAACTCTGCAAAACACCCAAAGATCAAGGAAAATTTGGCCATGAGACCAAATTAGCGATAAAAACCGATAAAACGATAAAAATCTATTATGTGGATTAAACGGGTGATTCATAGGCAAATCAACAAGTCTTACCATGATTACAACACGGCGGATGGATGGTTTACAACGCAAACCACCAAAGATGGACATGCTAAGCTAATCCTAGGGCAAGGAAGTAGATTGAAATCAACTAATCTGACTCAAACTCAGATTGGTCCGGTCAAACTGGCCTGAGGAGCCATGCTGAAGAGCGTGGGCCTCATGGCTCCAGATGTGATGAGTCATTGTCAATGGAAGTCAAAGAGGACACAAAGAGAGGAGAAGACCTGCTTTGTCTGGGCTGCATGTGACTCAGGTACACGGACAGTGAGCGACTGTCGGGCAGAGGGGTCGCGAAGTCGGGCTGGCCCAATCTGGGTACATGGGCTAGGAGCAGCAGAGGATCCATTGGGTTGTTGACCAGGATTGACTCAGGTACACGGGCGGCGAGTGATTGCTGGGCTGTGAGAGCTGCGGATTTAGGACGGTCCAATCCGGGTACCTGGTGCAAAGTCGGTGGACGCTTTGTCAGTTTCAGCACAAAACTGACAACCGCTGATCTTGGATCGGACCGTTCTAGGGCGAAGCCATAGTCGCTATGAAAGCTCCACTTCCGGATAAGTCATCTATAAATAGGAGATTACTATTTTGTCCTTAGGCCCACAGTCAGTCAGTCGAGTCTGTAAAAATATCCTAAGGGCAGTTTGGTCTTTTCCATTTTATTTTTAGCATCTGTAAAAACCCTAAGGGTCTGCTGGTATATTCCTAGGCTATTGGGCTGCCTATAAATAGGGCCCCAATCCCTAGGGTTAGGGTTACCCTTTCTGAAATCACTTTTCTAATACAAAGAGATTGGGTCACTTTTGGTGTTCTTCCTCCCGGTGGTTTTCTCCACCACCATTGTTTCCATCAGGCACGTTAAGAAATCGATGTTCAGATTGATTCTCTTTGTCTCGTATCCATCGTGTGTTGCTTTAGATTTTGTTTCTCGATTTGTGTGGCTTGGTTGGTTCTCGGCTCCAAGTATGCTTCAGAGAGATTTCTCTTCACTATGTGGATATCATCGTTTTTATTACTGAGTTATAAAGTTATTTTACTCCCTGCGGAGTTTATCACTTTGTTTTTGGCAGCGTGATTCGCTATGTTATGGCTAGCCGGCAGGCTAGAGACAGCCTCTTTGCCGCAGTAGCACTGCTGTGCTGTTTACATTGAAATTTGATTTGCTAGCCTCTAGGGCCTGTAATGTAGAGCTGCAGAATTGTTTTACAGTTTACATGAACAAGCACAGGCATTTGTGATCATCTCTGAATAGAAAATTGTTCCACGCCTGTGCACTGTTTCTTCTTGTGACCGGCTCCTGTATTCGCGTCTTTGTATTGGCCATTATTTTTCAACACGGCTTTCTGCGTGTCAGGCAATCATCTCATAGGCTTCAGCCTATATGGCCTATTCCACGTATAGGTAGCAAAAGAATACTCAGTGCTATCAAAAATTGCAGCCATACACGTGTGGGTCCCATGTCCGGCTCACCTAGCTTTGGCTGTAGACTGTCTGATCTTTGTGTGTGATTTTTTTTTATCGGTAGTGTTTCTCCGGAGTTTGCCGGACTTGTGGTTTCGTCAGGATTTTTGCACTGTGCCAAGGTACTTCGGCAGCAGGCTTTGGTTCAAGCTTTTTGAAGCTCCGAAGTACAACTTCGCAGAGCTGCAGGCTTCAGTTCGAAGTATGAACAACTTCGAAGCTTGTGACTCGATCTGGCTTCGCTGCTGACAGTCTCCTATTTTGTTTTGTTCGAAGATTGTTTCTCTGTTGGCTTCATTCGAAGTGTGCTGCGAAGTGCTTCTTTTTCCTAGCGTCATTTCTGTCGTGGGTCCCACTTTAGTTGCGCTTTCCAAGGCTGCGGTTCAGAGTCTGTTTCTAGCTTCGGTACTGTAGTTTTCGAAGAAGGCTTCGACAGCTACACACTTAGCTGAACTATACTGCACGGGCTTTGACAACTTCAGGCATCGCACGATCACCTCGAACAGGCTTCGACAAGTACCGAACAGGAGACAACCTCGAATAGTAAGACTCCTCGTTTTACGTGCACTTAGATTATATTTATGTGATGATCTATTTCTATGAAGCTTGATTCATCCATGTGTTAAATGCTTTGTTAATCTGCCTCTAAGCACTGTATTGGTGTTTCTTTGTTTAGGACACCAGTCGTTTATAGGCTAGATCTTTCTAGGCTTTGTTGATCTGGTTATTTTTCCTGCTAAGTCTATTGAGGTGTGTTGGGTGTTGGGAGCAGGCCATTGATTCAAAAGAATTTTTTAGGCGCCCATTCACCCCCCTCTGGTCGCTACTTTCGGTCCTACAAGTGGTATCAGAGCCTAGTTAGGGTTTTTCCATACCTTAACCGGTTCTAAACCCCAGTAGTGGTCATGACGTCTCCTGGAAAGGCTCCGTCCTTGGAAACTTATGGCTATAATTATTGGAAGACTCGCATGCGAGCCTATCTCATGAGCCAAAGCTCGGACATTTGGGACATTTGTGTTCATGCTACTTTCACCATATTGCTAGTCTCAGATCATGAACAGGCGATCAAGGTTCTTCATACCTTGGACCCTAAGATCTGGGAGATCAAGGTATCCTCTATCATTGAGAGCACCTCTTATGATACCTTGACAATTTCTGAGTTGTTTAGCAAGCTGAAGGCCACTGAGGTTGATACCCAGTTGAGATCAAATCTCACTTGCTCTGGATCAAAGACCCTGACCCTTGCTACACCTTCTGCTGACCCTCTTCTGTGAGCTGTGCTGGGTTCTCCTTGATGTCTATCACTGAGGACCAGCTCGAGTCGTTAGGAGATGATGACCTGTGTCTGTTTAACAACCGGGTGCATCGTGTCTATGATAAGAGAATGTTCAAAAGACACGGCAAAAAAATCCGAATGCTTTGAGTGTGGTGATCCAGGTCACTTCATCGCCGACTGCCCCAAGTGCAATGGTCATAAGAAGGGTACCGGTGGTGGCTTCTACGACTCCAGCAAGCATGACAGCTCCTCCTTCACAAAGGACAAGCCAAAGACCAGATTCTTCAGAAAGGTCCTGAAGGATTACCGGTGTGAGAACAAGAAGCACGACAAGGCCTTCTTTGCCGATATGGAGAAAAGCTACTCCAAGCGATCCATGTCTTCTTCCTCTTCATCGAGCTCAAGCGATGAGGAGATTGTCATCAGGAAGGGGAAGGACAAGGACGATCCGGCGGGCCTTTGCTTCATGGCTTTCGGGGACAGACCGAAGAGCCGCTCACATCGACGCCAAAAATCCCGCAAGAGATTTTGCTCAATGGCTCTTGGGGATAAGGAAGAGAAGCGCTCCTCCGACGACTCCGACGACGACGAAAATGAGAAGGTATCCTCTTACGAACGTGAAATTGTTGATTTACTTGAAAGAAATCGTGAGGAGTTGAAATATCGGGAAAAACTACTTAGAGGGGCTAAGAAGAGGATAGATGAACTTGAGAGTGAGCTTGCCGTGTCCAATGGCAGAATTGAGAGTCTATCTTCTTCCCCTTACTTGAGTGATAGCAGTGAGTGCCCAAAGTGTGAGGTGTTGCTGTGTGACCTGACGACTCTGAAGTCCAGGTACACAAAAAGGGTTGTTGAGAGGGACGATTTGGCCACTGAGCTTGAGAGCGCTCAGCTGGAGCTGAAAGATGCTCATGCCACTGTCGTCGTGCCTTGTGCTGATTGCCCATCCCATCAAGCTAGTTTAGCTGAGCTAAAAGACAAGGGTGATGAGCAATTGGGCGATTTGGAGAGAGTTAGAGCTGAGCTGGAGCAGACTAGGCTAGAACTTGAGACACTATGAATTCCACCCACTGTTTGTGAGAACTGCTTGTCTCTTATATTGGAGTTGATCAAGATGAAAGCCGAGAAGTCTATCCAGGTTGATAGAGAGTGTGAGACCTGCTTGTCTCAGATGAGGTACTAGCTTCCTTGAGAGAGGAGCTAGCTGATGTCCAAAATGAGAACTTTTACCTCCATCAGATCCTGAGCTGGGTGAGTGCCAGAGAGCCATAGCTCGGCATGATGATCTAGCAGTTTAAGAGGAAGGATGGGTTTGGGGCAGGCTACACCTACACCAAGGCTGACTTTGAGAGTGCCATTAGCCGGGCAGTGGAGTGGAGTAAAATGACTGCTGAACAGAGCTACCCCAAGACTCACTCCACCGAGTCTTTCTAGGCTAGTCAGCCAAAGGATGGAGTGTTCCGAGAACAGCCCAAAGCTCCACCCAAGAAGCCCATCTGGGTTCGAAAGCCCAAACACCTACGCACTTCTCTTGACTCTCTTCCTGGACCATCTCACACCAAGGAGTCTACACCCAAAACCACCAAGCCCAAGAACTCCAAGCCTCAACCACTTCCCAAGAATCCCACCTATCACTGTGAGTACTGTTAGAGAGACGGGCATCTTGCAGAATTTTGCTTCAGGAGGAAGCGGGTTGAGAGAGAGAGCAGAGAGAGCTCGTGGAGGGCAGGAGCAGTTCTACCAGCAGAATGGTAGACTAAGAGTTCCTCGACGCGGGGAGAGGCTAGAGGCCAGGCCACATCGTGTAGGTGGTGGTAGAGGAGACGACTTTCATACCCATGCTCCGGTGGGTGGCATTCGCTCCGGCAGAGCTCCAGGTCATTTTGGATACGGTCCTAGACCTCGTGGCCGAGGTTTCAGGCAGAACCATGGACCGCGCTTTGAGTCGCGTTTTGGTCCAGATTCTTATGATGATTTCTTCTTTCCGTCTTTTGAGCAGATGGCTCGACACTGGTTTAGTTCTTTTGCTAAACCTGGTGCCGGACCATTTGCTCCCCCTTACAACCACTGATTGTGCAGTATCGGGGACTGGAGGACGTATGGATCTTGGACTCAGGATGCTCTCGCCACATGACGGGACATCGTAGATGGTTCTCCAGTCTCTCTCCCCCGAGCTCCAATGAATACATCACCTTCGGGAACAGTGGTCAAGGGAAGGTACACGGCATTGGCTCAATTCGTATCTCTGACCATTTCTCTTTAAATAACGTTGCTTTGGTTGGAAATTTGAACGTCAATTTGATTTCTGTTTCGCAACATCTTGAGGATGGTTTGGAGGTTCGTTTTAAGAAGGGCAGTTCTTCTGTGATTGATTATAGAGGTGAGGATCCATGCTCAATAGCATGGGCCTCATGGCTCCAGATGTGATGTGTCATTGTCAACGATAGTCAAAGAGGACAGAAGAAGAAAGGAGATCTCCTGCTTCATGGGCCGCGTGTGACTCAGGTACACGGGCAGCGAGCGACTGTCGGGCAGAGGAGGCTGTGAAGTCGGGTTGGCCCAATCCGGGTACATGGGCCAGAAGCAGCAGAAGACCCACTGTGATGAGGACATCACTTCACATGATACACACATGGAGCCTCCACCTACAATTCAACTACAAGGACCAATCACACGCGCCCGTGCCCGTCGCTTGAACCATGAGGTTAATTCTTTCCTTAGCAACTATGTTAATATTTGTTTGGATGGGATGCTACTGAATACTAGTAATATTTTGTTGCTTAGGAACTTGGGAGATGGAATAGAAGAGTTGGAGTTGAAGACGGAGTCGCACGGATGACTTGAAGTCAAGAATTCGCTGGTTCGGACTACATAACCACCCTGCACCAAAATGGGCATAACATCCTCATACGAAGTACGATTGGTGCGTTCTTTGACTTTTTGGAAAGCTCAAGAGAAGACGGATCGTTTGCCGTTGGTTTCACCTCATTTGGAGTCTCGAGTCGTCCTGTGTATTTAAAACAGTCCTGCGTGACAGAACTGGGCCGTGTTGGCCCATAATCCGAGTCTGTACATCTTCTAGCCCACAGCCCAAGTCTGTTCACCTCCCACAGGCCGCCACCCTATATATTCTCACGCCAGCCGCCTCTAGGGTCAGGTTTTGCTTTGTTGCATCTACACTGTTGTGTTTAGATCCCGCCTCTTGCACCGGACCGATTGGCTGCTGCATTGGCGTTTGTGAAACCTCACCTTATCTTCGTTTGTCTGTGATTTGGCATTCGATTTGTATCCTTCCTGTTCTTGCTTGTGTTCTTGGGTTCGCTTGCAGGAATTAGCCTTCGTGGCGAGGTCAATCGCGTCCTGCGTGGTTGATAACCAACGGAGACAGTGGTGTAACGATTGCAAGGTTTTGATCCGCCGGACCGGAGCCTTGGATCGCCAACGTCGAGATTCTCCACCAACCCAAGTTTATCCTTTACCTAGCGGAAGATCGGGACCATTCCCCCATCAGCTGGTATCAGAGCTCAGTTTTCCCGTTAGGTAATTTCGATCTGCTTTTGTTTTTACCTAGAGTCCAGAAAACCGCACCAAAAAAAATTCCCCACCGAGAACCCCTTTGTGCCTTGCGATTTTAATTTCAGTTTTAACTTTGTTGAGTTCGTGTTCTTGGTCGAGTTTTGTTGCTGGTTTAGTCATCCCTCTGTGTCGTTTGACTAGTAGTTGTTCTTGTGTCTCAGAAAAAATTTCCCCACCGAAACCCCCCCTTCCGCAACCCTATTTGTTTTCCACATCGAGTCTTTGTGACCCCCCTTCAGTAAAACAGGCATAACTTTTCGCTCGTTTGGCAGAACAATCTGAAATTTTTTGAGCGTGTTCCTGACCCGATTTGGGTTGGTACCGCCGGTTAGCCCTCACCAAACTCGCCAAAAAAAATCAGGAAGATAAAGAAAAAAATTGGACAAAGTTTTTGCTCGACGGACAGCGAACTTGTTGAATTTCTGTGAGCCACATCCCACCTCAGTTGCAGGTGCCAATTTTTGTGGTTGCATCTCTGGTCATCCTTGTTCAAAAAAAATAGAGTGAAAAAAAAAGAGAAAAAAAAATATAAAAAAGGAGAAGCGGTCCTGTTTGTTGCTTGTCCGAACTCTTGTCCGAACTCCTGTCCGAACACTTGTCCGATCTGAGGAAGGCATTGGCTGTTTGTTGCTTGTCCGATCTCTTGTCCGAACTCTTGTCCGAACTCTTGTCCGATCCCTTGTCCGATCAGCGGCAGAAAAAAAAAGAAAAAGAAAATTGTGCACATACCCTTGTCCGATCCCTTGTCCGATCTGTAGAGAACTGAATTTGGCCTGTTTTTGCTTCCATTGATTTTTGGACACATAGTTTCCCTCTTTTGCTTGAACTTTCACTTTGGGAGCACTAAGGTCAGCAACTTTGACGAGTACTAGGGAATACTTATTGAACTTGGTTTAACTGTTATTATTATCGCTAATCCTTGCTACTCACTTTGCCTTTCCAAGCTACACCTTTCTCTTGGTCAGGACAGGTTCATTTCTTGCAATTGTACACCACCCTCCACTTGGTTCATCACCTGTAGGCCGGTGACCTCCCTGCGGCGTGGTAAGAACACTTGCAAGCGTGGGTAAGGTGCTTGACGGATTGCTTCCACCCCACACCCACCACCACACCTAGCTGTTTTTCCATCAGGATTATTCTTTGTTGTTTTGTCTTTCACTAACATGGCAGATTACAGCGGTACCCCTCCATCTGATTTTAATGAATGTGTCTCACGACGTGCTCTACTAGAGTCACAGCGGCAGACCCAACATTCCATCGAACATCTCGCACGTACTGTGGCTGACCTAGTAGACCGAATGACTGCCTTGGAAACACGCTTGCCTGCTGCACGAGCCAACAATGACCATGTTGAAGAGGAAGACGACCATATTGAAGAGGAAGACGACCTATCCTATGCTGGGAACAATGGCATTGGACCTGATGAGGCTGCACATCATCGCTTTCAGTTCAACCATCAAGGTATGGGCGGCCACCGCAACCGCCCTCCACGAGGTAACAATGACAACCACAGGAACAATGATCCCTACTCTAAGGTAAAATTTTCAGTACCTCCTTTTGCTGGCACCTATGATCCAGATGCATATTTAGATTGGGAGATGTCAGTCGAACAAAAATTTAATGCTCACATGGTTCCTGCTATCCACCGCGTGCGTTTAGCTACTAGTGACTTCACTGGATATGCTCTTCTTTGGTGGACTGAAATAGTTCAGGTTGGAAATGAACCACAAACTTGGGATATGTTAAAACGGCAAATGCGTGGTAGATGGGTCCCTCCTTCATATAAACGTGATTTGAGAAAAAAATTGCAGCGCCTAAACCAAGGAAATAAATCGGTAGAGGAGTATTATCAGGAGTTGCAAATAGGTTGCATGCGTGCTGAAATTGAGGAGGACAATGAGGATAAAATGGCCCGTTTTTATGGTGGTTTAAGACGTGAAATTCAGGATATCATTGATTATAAAGAATACAATACTATCACTCGTCTTTTCCACCTTGCTATGCTTGCAGAAAAAGAATTGCAGGGTCGCCAAAAACCACAACGCAGCATGAGGACCAACATTGGTGGTGCTACTTCACGCTCAAGTGGTCAGCAGCAACGACCACCCCCACCCCCTTCTCGACCGGCGGCTACATCAGCACCTTCTACATCTACAACCCAGGTTGAGAGTTCCAAGACTGCAGCATCCAAGGCGCCAGCCAAGCCCACCTCCTCGGCGGCCTCTACTGCACGTTCTGCGGCGATCCAGTGTCACCGATGCAAAGGATTTGGCCATGTGATGAAAGACTGCCCTAGTCAGCGGGCTTATATTGCTACGGAAGACGGTGACTATGTAAGTGCTAGTGATGTTGAAGATGAATATGCACTTGCTGCTAACATTGCAGGAGATGATGATACATTCGACGATGACGCTGTTATTGCGTCGGATGCCACTGCTGACCTTGAAGCACTTATTGTACAACGCGTCTTGAGCACTCACATGGAGCAGGACGACAGGGCACAACAGAACAATCTGTTTCAGACCTTCTTCGGCGTCAATAACTGTCGTGTACGTGTCATCATCGACAGCGGTAGTTGCAACAATTTGGTGAGCCACGACATGGTAACGAAGCTTCAACTTCCCACACGTGCGCATCCACACCCTTACCATGTGCAATGGTTCAACAATAGCGGTAAGGTCAAGGTAACACAAACTGCTCACATCAAATTTTCCATTGGTACATACTTCGGAGCTGCTGATTTTGATGTAGTACCAATGCAAGCATGTTCTCTGTTACTTGGTAGACCTTGGGAGTATGATACTGATGCTACCCACCATGGTAGGAGCAATACGTACACATTTATGTATAAAGGAAAGAAAGTTACATTGCTTCCTATTACTCCTGCTGAAATTGTAAAATTTGAACAAGAAAAACATGCTAGGGATGCACAAAAGAGCAAACAACCTTCTGAAAATCAGCAAGTAGCTAAGACGCTTTTGAGGCAACAGAAAGATAAAATTGCTTCTCCTTCTTCATCACAAGTTATAAATCTGAAAGGGCGTGTCATGCTTGCAACTAAAACTGACCTTGCTGAAATTTGTGATGATACCCCCTTGCTATATGGCTTGATTTGCACAAACGTGTTGTTTTCACTTGCGAACATTCCTAGCTCTGTTCCTGTTGCAGTCACTGACCTTTTGCAGGAGTTTAAAGATGTTTTTCCTGCTGAGATACCACCCGGGCTGCCACCGATACGCGGCATCGAGCACCAAACTGATTTGGTCCCGGGAGCGTCTCTTCCTAATCGTGCAGCGTACCGTACCAATCCGGAGGAGACAAAAGAAATTGAGCGCCAAGTACAAGACCTTCTTGATCGTGGGTACGTCCGTGAAAGGCTTAGTCCTTGTGCAGTACCCGTTCTTTTGGTACCTAAGAAAGATGGTAGTTGGCGCATGTGTGTTGATTGTCGTGCTATTAATAATATCACCATTCGATATCGACACCCTATTCCTAGATTGGATGACATGCTTGATGAGCTTAGTGGTGCCATTATCTTTTCTAAGATCGATCTCCGTAGTGGCTACCACCAAATTCGCATGAAACTAGGTGATGAATGGAAAACTGCTTTTAAAACAAAGTTTGGATTATATGAGTGGCTTGTCATGCCTTTTGGACTTACTAATGCACCTAGTACCTTCATGCGCTTGATGAATGAAGTCCTACGGCACTTTATAGGACGCTTTGTGGTTGTATACTTTGATGATATCTCGGTTTATAGCAAGTCTCTCACTGAACATGTTGAACACCTACGTGCTGTTTTTTCTGTCCTCCGTGAAGCTAGAATGTTTGGTAACCTTGAGAAGTGCACGTTTTGCATGGATCGAGTTGTGTTTCTTGGATATGTTGTCACTTCACAGGGTATTGAGGTTGACGCGGCAAAGGTAGAAGCAATCAACAGCTGGCCGCCTCCCCAAACTATCACACAGGTACGTAGTTTTCTTGGTCTTGCAGGTTTCTACCGGCGTTTTGTGAAAGATTTCAGCACCATAGCCGGTCCTTTACATGAGTTGACCAAGAAGGGCGTTACTTTTACTTGGGATCCAACACAAGAACAAGCTTTTGCCACACTCAAGGATCGCCTTACACATGCACCTCTACTTCAGTTACCCGACTTCGGTAAGCCTTTTGAGTTAGAATGTGATGCTAGTGGTTTTGGATTAGGAGGTGTGCTGCTGCAAGGAGGTAAACCCGTGGCCTATTTTAGTGAGAAATTACATGGCTCACAGTTGAACTATTCTACCTATGATAAGGAATTATATGCCTTAGTGCGTGTGCTTGAAACTTGGCAACATTACCTTTTGCCTAAGGAGTTTATTATTCATTCGGATCATGAAGCATTGAAGCATATACGTAGTCAAGCAAATCTGAATAAACGACATGCTAAATGGGTAGAATTTATTGAAACTTTTCCATACATCATTAAGCATAAGAAAGGGAAAGATAATGTGATTGCGGATGCTTTGTCTAGACGTTATACATTGCTTTCTCAACTTGATTATAAGATCTTTGGTTTAGCAACATTGAAGAACATGTATGCTACTGATTTGGACTTCAAAGATGCTTTTGCAAATTGTACAGATGACCGTGCTTGGAACAAATATGTGCTGAATAATGGATATCTTTTTCGTGCTAACAAGTTATGTGTGTCGGCTAGCTCTCTTCGCTTGTTGTTATTGCAGGAAGCACATGGTGGTGGTTTGATGGGTCATTTTGGATCAAAGAAAACTGAAGATGTGCTGTCCACACACTTCTATTGGCCTAAGATGAGACGAGATGTTGAGCGCTATGTGGCACGATGCACTACTTGCAATAAAGCTAAGTCCCGACTAAACCCACATGGTCTTTATATGCCTCTGCCCGTTCCTAGTGTACCTTGGGAGGATATTTCTATGGATTTTGTGTTAGGATTACCTAGAACTAGGAGGGGGAGGGATAGTATTTTTGTGGTGGTAGATCGTTTCTCTAAAATGGCGCATTTTATACCTTGTCACAAGAGCGACGACGCTACAAATGTTGCTGATTTGTTTTTCAGAGAGGTCGTACGCTTGCATGGAGTTCCCAATACCATCGTTTCAGATCATGATGCCAAATTCTTAAGTCATTTTTGGAGGACGTTGTGGCATAAGTTAGGGACAAAGCTGCTGTTTTCTACTACTTGTCACCCCCAAACGGATGGACAAACGGAGGTCGTCAACCGTACATTGTCCACCATGTTGAGGGCTGTTTTGAAGACCAACTTGAAACTATGGGAAGAGTGTCTACCTCGTATTGAGTTTGCATATAATAGGTCAGTACACTCCACTACTAAGGTAAGTCCATTTCAAGTGGTCTATGGCTTTAATCCGCGTGCTCCTATTGATTTACTACCATTGCCACCATCTGAAAAATTGAATTTTGATGCTACTACACGTGCTGAATTATTGTTGAAGATGCATGAAACTACTAAAGCAAACATAGAGAAAATGAATGAGAAATATCGTGCTTATGGTAGTAAGGGTAGAAAAGAGATAACATTTGAACCGGGTGATCTTGTTTGGTTGCACATGCGCAAGGATCGTTTTCCTGATTTGAGAAAGTCTAAATTGATGCCCCGTGCTGATGGTCCTTTCCGTGTGCTTGAGAAGATAAATGATAATGCATATAAACTTGAGTTGCCTGCAGCTTTTGGGGTTAGTCCCACATTTAACATTTCAGATTTAAAGCCCTATTTGGAAGATGACGATGACCTTGAGTCGAGGACGACTCCAATTCGAGAAGGGGAGGATGATGAGGACATCACTTCACATGATACACACATGGAGCCTCCACCTACAATTCAACTACAAGGACCAATCACACGCGCCCGTGCCCGTCGCTTGAACCATGAGGTTAATTCTTTCCTTAACAACTATGTTAATATTTGTTTGGATGGGATGCTACTGAATACTAGTAATATTTTGTTGCTTAGGAACATGGGAGATGGAATAGAAGAGTTGGAGTTGAAGACAGAGTCGCACGGATGACTTGAAGTCAAGAATTCGCTGGTTCGGACTACATCAACCACCCTGCACCAAAATGGGCATAACTTCCTCATACGAAGTCCGATTGGCGCGTTCTTTGACTTTTTGGAAAGCTGAAGAGAAGACGGATCGTTTGCCATTGGTTTCACCTCATTTGGAGTCTCGAGTCGTCCTGTGTATTTAAAACAGTCCTGCGTGACAGAACTGGGCCGTGTTGGCCCATAATCCGAGTCTGTACATCTTCTAGCCCACAGCCCAAGTCTGTTCACCTCCCACAGGCCGCCGCCCTATATATTCTCATGCCAGCCGCCTCTAGGGTCAGGTTTTGCTTTGTTGCATCTACACTGTTGTGTTTAGATCCCGCCTCTTGCACCGGACCGATTGGCTGCTGCATTGGCATTTGTGAAACCTCACCTTATCTTCGTTTGTCTGTGATTTGGCATTCGATTTGTATCCTTCCTATTCTTGCTTGTGTTCTTGGGTTCGCTTGCAGGAATTAGCCTTCGTGGCGAGGTCAATCGCGTCCTGCGTGGTTGATAACCAACGGAGACAGTGGTGTAACGATTGCAAGGTTTTGATCCGCCAGACCGGAGCCTTGGATCGCCAACGTCGAGATTCTCCACCAACCCAAGTTTATCCTTTACCTAGCGGAAGATCGGGACCATTCCCCCATCACACTGGGCTGTTGACTAGGATTGACTCAGGTACACGAGCGGTGAGTGATTGCCGGGCCGAGAGAGCTGCGGAATCGGGCCGGCACAATCCGGGTACCTGGTGCAAAGTTGGTGGAGGCTTTGTCAGTTTCGGCGCAAAACTGATGACCGCTGATCTTGTATCGGACTGTCTAAAAGAGAAGCCGTAGTTGCTACGAAAGCTTAGCTTCTGGATAAGTCATCTGTAAATACGAGTTTTCTATTTTGTCCCTAGGCCCACAGTTAGTCAGTCGAGTCTGTAAAAAATCCTAAGGGCAGTTTAGTCTTTTCTTTTATTTTAGCGTCTGTAAAAACCCTAAGGGGCTGGTGGAATATTCCTAGCTATTGGGCAGCCTATAAATAGGGCCCCAATCCCTAGGGTTAGGTCACCCTTTCAAGAAATCACTTTTTAACCAAGGATTGGGTCATTTTTCCTGTGTTCTCTCTCCTGCTCCCTGCATGCGCCGCCAGGAATGTTCTCCTGTTCATCTCATTTTATTCCTGAGCTCTTGCTGCTTCGCTTCTGTTCTTAATAATGCTATAAGATTATATTCCCTGTTCGGGTAGTGTGGTGTGCAACGGTTGTGTTGGAATCTGAAGCTTCGTTTTGTGCGCCTGTGGTTTATCTCAGAGTTCACGCGCTTCTCTGTTGGTTTGTGTTCTACGAGCTGAGTACTAGTTTATGTGTACTGTAGCTACAGTGTGCTAGTCCTTTAGCCTTGCTTTTGACTGCATAGCCTTTTTTATCGAGTAGACAGAACTTACTTTTTCTCTGGCTGTTTCTGGTGAAGTCCCCTTCTCTGTTTGAAGTCTCTCAGCTCCGTGAGGCAGGCTTCGATCTTATTTCTTCGAAGGCTTTGCTAGATTTTTCGGCTCCGATTTAGAACTGTGAACCTAGCTTCGAAGTATGTTCTGTGCTTCGTTTTTGTTCTGTTAGCATACTTCGACAGTTCTTGCGAAGGTATACTCTGACTCGAGCGGTACAAAGTCAATACTTTGACAAGCTTCGAATTGAGCTTCGAAGCATGTCTTTCTAGTAGACTTCGTTCGGAGTATGCTCTCTGAGGTTTTTCTGTTGTGGTCTTTTGCGAAGGTCTCAGTTTGTGAGTTCGAAGTTTGTCGTTCGAAGTGTGTTTGTGGCCTTCGATTTCTTGTGTGGCAACACCTGTAGACTTTGTTTCGAAGTTGGTCTATGTGTCGAAGGTCATCACTTCAGCAATCTTTCTTCGATCTAGCTAGCTCCGAATGTAGAGTGTAGGCTTCGATTTGGTCTTGCTGCCGTGTGTTGGGCTTCGCTTCTCGTTCGAAGTCTGCTTTTCTGTGAACTTTATTCGAAGCTTTCTGATCGAAGTCTAGGCTTCAAAGTACACTGTTTGAAGCAAGCTTCGATACATTCATACTTCGCTTCGAAGCATACTTTGCTCTATGCTACACTCAAACTAGGCTAGACTCAACAAACCTTCGGCACTTCATCGACAACCTTCACTAGACATCGACAAGGGACTCCAAAGCAGGCTTCGACTCAGCGAAGCAGGCTTCGCCAAGTTTCGAACAGGAGACAGATTTTGAACTGTAACTTCTCATCCCATTCCATGTGTACTTAGATTATTTTACTGAGAAGTTTAATTTGCCATGTCTTGAATATTTTGCTTATCTGCCTTTTTAGCACTGCATTGGTGTTTCTCTATTTCTGGCACCGATTGCTTTAGGCTAGATACTTTTAGACTTAGGCTTTCTGTGCACACTCTGGTGCTTAGTCTTTTGAGGTGCGTTGGGTATTGGGAGCAGGCCATAGATTCGAAAGAATTTTTTAGGCGCCCATTCACCCCCCCCCCTCTGGTCGCTACTTTCGGTCCTACAAGAGGTTCTTTGATTTGCTAGATCTTACCTTTCGGTAAGGTTTTTCGGATTGACTTCTCTAGTTCTTTTGGCCCTTCTCGATGTTTGATTGCTGGATCCTCCTCTGAGCTCTAGAAGTGGCACAGGAGGTTGGGCCATTTGAGTTTTGATCTGCTAGTTAGGTTGAGCTCTATATATGGACCTCATCCGAGGATTGCCTAAGCTTAAAATGGAGAAGGATCTAGTTTGCCATCCCTATCATCACGGGAAAATGGTTGCCTCTTCTCACTCACCTGTGAATCAGGTGATGACTTCGTATTCGGGCGAGTTGTTACACATGGACACTGTTGATCCAGCTCGGGTACGCTCAGTCGGTGGGAAGTGGTACGCGCTTGTGATCGTTGATGATTTTTCTTGATGCTCGTGGGTTTTCTTTTTGGAGTCTAAGTATGAGACTTTTCATTTTGTTCATTACCTGATTTTGAAGCTGAAGAATGAGAACAATGGTCGGATGCGAGCGATTCGCTCTGACAATGGCTCTGAGTTCAAGAACTCCCAATTCGTCAGCTTCTGTAGTGATCAGGGTCTTGATCATTAATTTTCTGCTCCTTACACTCCCCCACAGAACGGCGTTGTGGAACGAAAGAACCGCACGCTAGTCGAGATGGCCAGGACGATGCTCGATGAGCACAGGTGTAGGACCGAAAGTAGCGACCAGAGGGGGTGAATGGGAGCTAAAAAATTCTTGCTAAACTATATGCTAATCCCAACACCCAAACAAACTTAACTAGTCAAATAATATTATCAAAACAAATTATAGGAACTAAAGTTGTCTACCCTAAAAATGATCGGTGTCCTAATTAAAATAATATTAAAGATGAACTAAATAAAAATACTGCAGTAAATAAAACACCTAGATAAATCACGAAATATTTATATTTCAGTCTAGAAATAAAATACTAATCAAATGAATAAACCTTAGATCATTAAAAATTGATTCAGAAACAAACCTAAAATATTTCAGGTAAAAATTAGAATAAAATATTACCGCGGCTAATAATTCTTTTTCTTTTTATATGAGCAGATAAAAACACTTAAATAAATAATACGAGATGACTAATAAAAAGTTAACAGATTAAAAATTAACTATGAAATTTATTATTTTTAGGCTAATTAAAAGATAACTAACAGATTTAATCTAGCCAAAGATTAGGAGATAAAGAAACAAACCTGCGGGTGTTGACTTCGCAGTGGGCAAAGGATCCGACCGAAAAACAATTTTTGCCACTCTGTTTGCTTGCACGAGCTGCACGTTGGAAGGAACAAGAAAAAAACTTCTCTGAAACAACGAGCTGCACGTTGAAAGAAAAAAACTTCTCTGGAACACGTCCGGCCGCATCACCAAAGGAAAGCAATTGTTTGTTTTTTTCTGAAACACTGCTGCCACAAGCTGCTCTTGTGAGACGTGCAAGAGGAGAAAGGAATTTCTAGGGGCCCGCAACATTCAGTGAAACCTGTTGCTTTTGAAAGAAAATTGATTCTGCACCTAGTCTCATTGTCACCCGCTCCGTCTGGAAGCTACTGCTGCTAGCCCCATAGGCTGCAGCTGCAATTCTGCTGCATGTTCTTGCACTGCAATGATGTATGCGCCAACGTGGGCTTCCACTGCGCTATGGCGCCGCGCTCCTATGTTGCACCGGCGGGTCCCGCCAAAGACACCAACACGACGTAAGAAAGTAGAAGAAATAAAATAAGATTTTAACCCTAATGACCAAAAGCCAAACAGAAGCAAGAAAAATGGTCATTATGATTAACCAAAAATAAAGACTCAAAAGCACGTGCAAATCTCAGAATTACCAACAAGGAACTCCCCCTGAAATAAATCCGAGAGAAAGCTAAAAATGTTCCCTAAACTCCCAAATTTCTCCCCCTTGTTGACAATTGGACTCATCAAGTGAGATTAAATGCACTCTAAAAAGACATATACACAAACTCCCCCTAAAATGCAGCTCCCCCTCAAAATATGCCATGAATGCAAATGGAGTGCAGGTGGAGTGTGAAAAGCATGCTTCTTAGATATGATTAATTGCAATTACAACATCTAACAGGTATAGCAAAAGATATACTGTCTAAGATACATGACATGATCAGTGCAATAGATGATATCTAAAGAGAGTCATTAGCACACATTTTTCGATTTTTGCAAACAAAAGCATCACCACATTTTCTAGTTGACAAGCAAAATAAAGGCATGAGATGCAAAAGCTAACTGATATCTACCAAGATAAGCATTGTCCAAATCAAAGTGTTTTAGCAAACTTGTCATCTTTTTAAATTTTTCAGACTTTTTCTTTTTCCTTTTTATTTTTTCATTTCTGCCAGGGGTTATTTGCATGTCAAACCTTATGCTAACCGACCAAGTCAAGCCTAGGCCAGTACTGGACCATTAGAAGCTTAAGACATTGGTCTTGGCATACATTACACCGTCCTGGTTCATACAAAAGTGCTATGGTAAGCAGTCCAGAACAATGCAATGCGACAAAGCAAACCCACCTGGATCTTTTCTAATAATCATAAAAATGCATAAATTTTTCATTTTTCTGAATTTTTATCATTTTTATAGCACATTTTTCATTTTTAAAGCATATAAATGTCCAAGTTGCATGTCTTCATCTAAGTAAGGATCTAGCTACAAGGCATGTAAAAGATAGCGAAAGCATTCAGCCTACACATGCTAGTTACCATAAGCAATGGTGATCGTTTTTCAATTTTAAAGCATAAAAGCCATGCATATGACAAAAATCAGATATATCATGTGAATTGAAACAGAACATGATCATCGACCAGTAATCAAAAACATATACTAGCAAGAGAAAGTAAAGCAGATTAATCATATAACAGAAGCAAGCTCAAAATGTGATTTATGATTTTGCATAATATGACCGCACACAAAAAGACTCAATAAAAAAATAAAGAAGAGAAGAAAAACTGACTCAAAGTATCCTAAAAAGGATACACAACTCCCAAATCAAGATCAATAATCATGAGTGGGAGCAAACGGTCCAATGCCAGGTTTAGCAAAAGTGCTAAACCAGTGTCGAGCCATCTGCTCGTATGTAGGAAAGCAGAAGGAATCATAAGAATTTGGACCAAAGCGCGGCTCAAAGCGCGGTCCTCTGTTCTACCTAAAATCACAGCCACGAGGTCCAAAATCGTATCCATAACGATCTGAAATTCTACCAGAATGAAAACCACCCTCCAGAGCACGATCATAAAAACCGTCTCCTCTACCACCACCTACATGACATGGCCTGGCCTCTAGCCTCTCTCTACATCGAGGAACTCTTTCTCTACCACCCTGCTGGTAGAACTGCTCCTGCCCACCTCGAGCTCTCTCTACTCGCTCAACCCGCTTCCTCCTGAAGCAAAACTCCTCAAGATGCCCGTCTCTTTGACAGAACTCACAGTGATAGGTAGGCTTCTTGGGATGTTGTTGTGGCTTAGGATTCTTAAGCTTGGTGGTGTTGGGTGTAGCATCTTTGGTGTGAGAGGGTCCAGGTAATGAATCAAGAGAAGTGTGGAGAGTTTTAGGCTTTGGAACCCAGATCTGCTTCTTAGGTGGAGCTTTAGATTGTTCTTCGAACACTCCATCCTTGGGCTGACTATCCTTAAAGGACTCAGTGGAGTGAGTCTTGGGATATCTCTGTTCGGGAGTCATCTTACTCCACTCCACTGCACGGCTAATGGCACTCTAAAAATCAGCCTTGGTATAGATGTAACCTACCCCAAACCCATCCTATCTTTGAACTGCTGGATTATCATGCCGAGCTGTGGCTTTCTGGCACTAATCCAACTCAAGATCTGACAGAGGTAAAAGTTCTCGTTCTGAACATCAGCTAGCTCCTCTCTCAAAGAATCTAAAACCTCCCCCTCAGACAAGCAGATCTCACACTCTTTATCAACTTCTACAGACTTCTCAGCTTTTAGCTTGATCAACTCCATTATAATGGACAAGCAGTTCTCACAAACAGTGGGTGGAACTGACAAGGTCTCAAGCTCTAGCTTAGTCTGCTCCAATTCAGCTCTCACTCCAGCTAACTCGCTCAACTGCTCATCACTCTTCGCTCTCAGCTTAGCTATACTAGCTAAATGGGATGGCAGTCTACACAAGATGCGACGACAGTGGCATGGGCATCTTTTAGCTCCTGCTGAGCGCTCTCAAGCTCAGTGGCCAAGGCGTCTCTCTCATCTACTCTGTCTATGTTGCACCGGCGGGTCCCGCCAAAGACACCAACACGACGTCGAATGCCGGTCGCTGCACATCATGCGCGATGCCTAGACTGAAAACAACTTCTGCCACTGAAAGATGTGTATCGCCGGAGAATAACAATTGCAGAGATGAATAAGCGACGACGACGGAAACTTTCAGATCCGAAAAAAACCTGCGGCCCAAAAATTATGTGGACTGTAGATTGATTCTAAAAAATAGTCATCTATCCAAGGGGGATAGGGGCCTATTTATAGGCGACTCCTAATACATGAAAAGACTAATTTACCCCTAGGGTAAATTAAACCGACTCTAAAATAAATTCTGAAAATTACTAAAATATTCTTAGAAAAAATCACCTGACTCAACTAAAAATATTCTAAACTTAAAAACTAAATATTAATGTCCTAAAAACAAAATAATCATAGGTTGTCAGTTTTGCGTCGAAACTGACAAAGCGTCCACCGTCTTCGCACCGGTTACCCGGATTGGGCCGACCCGACCCCGCAGCTTCCTCAGCCCGGCAATCGCTCGCCGCCCGTGTACCTGAGTCAAACCCAGTCAACAGACTAGTGGATCATCTGCCGCTCCTAGCCATTTACCCGGATTGGGCCAGCCCGACACCGCGTCTCCTCTGTCCGGCTGTCGCTCACTACCCGTTTACCTGAGTCACACGCGCCTCAGACTCGGCAGGTCTTCATATCTCTCTTCAACATGGTTTCTCAACAGGACTCCTAGGCTTCCGTGTTTGGAACCTCGACTCCCAGCAGTTTGTCGAGACTTGCGAGGTTTCTTTTGATGAGTCCTTGCCTTCTTTGACTCCTTCTTTTGAGCTTTCTGGAGATGGTGAGCTCGGAGAGTCCATCTTCGAGGAAGATGATGATGCTCCAGCTGTTGATGAGGGTGGGCCTTCTGCACAGCCTGCAGAACCCACATCTTATGAGACTTCGACTGAGGATGAGGGCGGACCTCTGATCACTTCTTCCACTTTGATCGAGCGACCTCAATCGATTCTAGAGGTGCCAGCTACTGACTCCGGTGAAGTGACTTCAGATCACCAGGGGTCCCGAGCAGTTCAGCGTGATCACCCCTCAGAGCTCATCATCGGTGATCTTTCTGAGAGGACTTTGCGTTCTTCTGTTGACTCGCTTGCTGTGTTTTCTTAATATGCTTTTTTTTCATCTTTTGAGCCCAGAGACGTTTCTCATGCTCTTTCTGATTCGAATTTGATTAATGCTATGCAAGAAGAGTTTGAGAATTTTGTCCGCAATCGGGTTTGGACACTGGTTGAGCTGCCACTCGGATGCAACCCCATATGCACCAAGTGGGTGTTCAAGAACAAGGAAGGTGAAGATGGGGTTGTGGTGCGCAACAAAGCTCGACTAGTGGCTCAGGGTTTTAAGCTTTTTCAAATGGATGTCAAGAGTGCTTTTATGAATGGGTACATAGAGGAGGAGGTTTATGTTAGGCAGCCCCCCAGTTTTGAGAACCCTAAGTTTCCTCGACATGTTTTTAAGCAGCAAAAAACTTTATACGGTCTGAAGCAAGCCCCTAGGGCTTGGTATGATCGGTTGAAGCAGTTTATGTTGGGGAAGGGCTTTGTGATGGGTTCTGTGGATAAAACTCTTTTCTTGCTCAGAGATGCATCAGATTTCTTGGTTGCTCAGATATACGTGGACGATATCATTTTTGGTGGTACTTCTGATGCTCTTGTGTCCAAGTTTTCTAAGCAGATGCACAGTGAGTTTGAGATGAGCCTCATGGGTGAGCTCAAGTATTTCTTAGGACTCTAGATCAAGCAGACCAAGGATGGCACCTTCATCCACCAGGGTAAGTATACGCGGGACATGTTAAAGAAGTTCAACTTTGGTGGAGAGCTGAAGCCTCAGATGACCCCAATGGGCACATCCGGGGGCCTGGACAAGGACGAGAGCGGCGTCAAGGTCAACGAGAGAGAGTTTCGAGGGATGATCAGTTCGCTGTTGTACTTGACAGCAACGAGGCTAGACATACAGTTCGCCGTGGGACTGTGTGCGCGCTTCAAGTCTTCACCGCGCGCGTCTCATCGGTAGGCTGTCAAGCGCATTTTGAGGTATCTCACCTATGCGCCGGATATAGGCCTTTATTATTCAGCATCATCATCTCTTGATTTATATGGCTTTTCGGACGCTGAGTTTGGTGGGTGCCGGTTGGATCGCAAGTCAACTTTTGGTACTTCCCAGTTTCTTCGTTCTTCTCATGTCTCTTGGTCTTCTCGAAAACAGTCTGGAGTTGTACTTTCGACCACTGAGGCTGAGTATGTAGCTGCTGCTAGCTTTTGCTCACAGTTGGTTTGGATGATTTCCACATTGCGAGACTTTGGGTTGTTCTTTCCTACGAGAGTTCCTCTGTTTTGTGATAGCACTAATGCAATTAGTGTTGGGAAAAACCCTTGTGTCCATTCAAAAACCAAACACATTGATGTGCGCTTTCACTTTTTGAGGGATCAATATGAGAAAGGTGTCATTGACCTTGTTCATGTTCATACCCATCATTAGTTGACTGACATTTTCACCAAACCCTAGATCAGTCTACCTTTGAGCGTTTACGAGGGGATTTGGGTGTTGTGTATCCTTTTTAGGATATTTTGAGTTAGTTTTTTCTTTCTTCTTTACTCTTTTCTTGAGTCTTTTTGTGTGTGTTCATATCATGCATATTCTCATATCACACTTTGAGCCTGCTTTTGTTATATGATTGAATTGCTTTACTTATTCTAGGTGGTATACGCTTTTGATTACTTGTCGATGATCATGCTTTGCTTCAGTTCACTTGATATGTCTGATCTTTGTCATATGCATGGCTTTTATGCTTTAAAATTGAAAAATGATCACCATTGCTTCTGGTAACTAGCATGTGTAGGCTGAATGCTATTGCTATCTGTTACATGCCTTGTAGCTAGTTCCTTAATTAGGTGCTGATATGCAACTTGGACATCTATATGCTTTACCATGGAAAATGTGCTATAAAAATGATGAAAAAATAGAAAAATGAAAATTCATGCCTTTTTGTGCTTGAGTTGAAAAGATCCAGGTGGGTTTGCTTTGTCGCATTGCATTGTTCTGGACTGCTTACCATAGCACTTTGGTATGAACTAGGACAATGTAGTGTATGCCAAGACCAATGTCTTAAGCTTTTGATGGTCTAGTTTTGGCCTAGGCATGACTTGGTCAGTTAGCATAAGGTTTGACATGAAAATAACCCCTAGAAAAAATGAAAAAGGAAAAAGAAAAAGCCTGAAAATTAAAAAGATAACAAGTTTGCTGAAGCACTTTCTTTTGGACAATGCTTATCTTGGTAGATATCAGTTAGCTTTTTTATCTCATGCTTTTACCTTGCTTGTCAACTAGAAAAAATGGTGATGCTTTTGTTTCTTAGATATCATCTATTGCACTGATCATGTCATGTTTCTTAGATAGTATGTCTTTTGCTATACCTGCTAAAGGTTGTAATTACAGTCAATCATATCTGAGAAGCATGCTTTCTACACTCCACCAGCACCCCAGTTGCATTCATTGCATATTTTGAGGGGGAGTCTGTGTCTCTTTAGAGTACATTTAGTCTCGCTTGATGAGTCCAAATATCAACAAGGGGAGAAATTTTGGGAGAAGAGTTTAAGGGGGAGTTTTGGCTTTCTCTGGGATTTATTTCACGGGGAGTTTTTGTACCGTTTGTCCTTACTCTTTGGATATCCTTGTTGATAATTCTGAGATTGCACTGGTTTTGGGCTTTTACTTTTGGTTAACCATAATGACCGCTCTCGTGCTTTTGTTCGGCTTTCGGTCATTACGGTTAAACTTTTATTTTACTTTCTTCTTCTCTATTTTTCTTGTGCGTTGTTTTCGTGTTTCCACATGTGTTGCAGGTACTAGTGAGATGATGAAGAGAATTGTTGATAATGCACTCATCAAGGGGGAGATTGAGGAGCCATGCTGAAGAGCGTGGGCCTCATGGCTCCAGATGTAATGAGTCATTGTCAACGGAAGTCAAATAGGACACAAAGAGAGGAGAAGACCTACTGTGTCTGGGCTGCATGTGACTCGGGTACACGGGCAGCGAGCGACTATCGGGCAGAGGGGCCGCGAAGTCGGGCTGACCCAATCCGGGTACATGGGCTAGGAGCAGCATAGGATCCATTGGGCTGTTGACCAAGATTGAGTCAGGTACACGGGCAGCAAGTGATTGTCGGGCTGAGAGAGCTGCAGAATCAGGCCGGTCCAATCCAGGTACCTGGTGCAAATTCGGTGGATGCTTTGTTTGTTTCGGGGCAAAACTGACAACCGCTGATCTTGGATCGGACCTGAGAAACCAAGGGTTGGTTTCAGAGTCTGTGATGAGTGATTGACTGAGTTTTCCCTCTGATTCGAAGGGGTCCCTCCGAAGGGGTTCGGAGGTTGGTTCTCTGAAGGGGACTTCAGAAGATGTTTCACCGAAGGGTTCGGTGGGTCTAGTTGCTGCAGCTGTTACAGCGGAGTGTGTCTGTCGGAGGGGTCCGACAGTACACGATTATTGGTTGTACCGAAGGTCTCGGTACTTTGGGCGGTACACCGGAATGTGTGTCGAAGGTTGTTTACCCGGAGAGGTCTCCGGGGTACTGGAAACACTTGTCTGCTTGTCTATGGTGTGCAGGTGACTTCGGAGGTGACGGACGGTTCGTAGCAAGTGAACCTTGGTCAAGCGGGAGGCTTGATGCCAGGGGAGCAGGGAGCTCCGTCATGAAGTCTGCGAAGGGGTCAAGGTCGGACCTCGGGTCGAGGTGCACCAGGAGAAGGCAGTAAGTGCGAAGTGTGACTCTGAGTGAAGGTACTCTGAGATGAAGTTCTCGGAGGCGACGCACTTCGAAGGGTACTCCGAATGGAGTGACTTCGGAGTATGGTGGATCAAGTCCTCAGCAATGAGGCAATGTGTTCGAGGTGTGCTCCGGAGGGAGACACTCGAAGGTATACCCGACGAAGGTCTCAGAAGTCGAGGTGCATCGAAGGCATGGTCCGAGTGAGGCTCGTCGAGGAGTGTGCTCGGGGAGAGACACTGCGATGAAGTGCTCATGGAATGCTTCATGTGGAGGCCTTGGACGAATGAGGGACTTCGAATGGTGGTACTCCAAAGGTGGGGGCTTCGGAGTGAAGCTGGCTTCGGAGTGAGGCTGGCTCCGGAGTGAGGATGACTTAAGGTACTTCGGCCATGCATGGCTTCGGTACACGGACTGACGGAGTTCTAGCTGGGAGAAGCTGTGAAGCCGTGGTGGTCCACTCCGAAGGTGTTGGTGCGAAGGCCCAAGGGCTTTGACGGCTTCGGCTCAAAACCGTCACTGTATCAAAGACTGACTTCAGTGAAGCGAAGGCCATCAGGCTCAAGGCTTCTCACCGAAGCTACCGCACCCCTCGCGTGCGAAGGTGGGCTTCTGAAGAATCCAAGACTGTAAAGGCTGACAGTGTCTGCTCTACAAAAAGCTGACGTTGTCCCCTCTCTCTGCAAAAAGTGACAAGAGAACCCTCCAAATAAAGCAGACTACCTTTTGTACCCCTCTGTTCTGATGAGACAACAGCAATGTAAACCCTAGGGGTAATGTAGTCAATTCACATGGGTGAATAGTGCCTATAAATAGTGGAGGCTGGGTAGGTTGCATTTAAAACACTTTGAGCATTCATTGTTGAGCTCCTATACTAGCCACCACATACTTTGTATTCATCCTGTGAGTTCAATTTTTGTGTTCCCTATTCAAGCATCGAAGTCCTGATTTTGTGTTCAGTGTCTGCTTGAGCTTGTTTGCATACCTCGCTGCATGCTTCGATCTCTTGTGTGTCACTTTGATTGACTTGAGGTAGTGCACCGAAGCCTGTTTGGGCGAAGGGTGTTTGAGCGAAGTGTGCTTTTTCAGTGTGAGTTCGCTCTGTGTAAACTGGAGGCTAGACCTCGCTGATTACTAGCGAAGCACTGATCGAAGCCCCGTTTTTTCTTCCCGTGTCAAAGTCCTCGGCGAAGTCTGTTTAGTGTGCGTTTAGACCTTCGAAGTACGAAGCCCAGCAACAGTTGCTGTTGCTAAGTATTTGGTCGAACTTTTATGCCTTGCGAAGCCTGTTTTCGGAGCTGTAAAATACCTCCGAACCAGAACTTCGAAGGATGTGTTCGAAGCCTGTTCCGCAGAAGACAAAATTAAAACAGAAGGCTAGTTTAGTCTGAAATTTTAAAAGCTCACATTCACCCCCCTTTGGTCGCCGTTTCCGGTCCAACAGGACCGTTATGGGGCGAAGCCGTAGTCGCTATGAAAGCTCCACTTCCGGATAAGTCATCTGTAAATAGGAGTTTACTATTTTGTCCTTAGGCCCATAGTCAGTCAGTCGAGTCTGTAAAAATATCCTAAGGGCAGTTTGGTCTTTTCCATTTTATTTTTAGCGTCTATAAAAACCCTAAGGGTCTGCTGGTATATTCCTAGGCTATTGGGTTGCCTATAAATAGGGCCCCAATCCATAGGGTTAGGGTTACCCTTTCTGAAATCACTTTTCTAATACAAAGAGATTGGGTCACTTTTGGTGTTCTTCCTCCCGGTGGTTTTCTCCGCCGCTGTTGTTTCCATCAGGCACGTTAAGAAATTGTTGTTCAGATTGATTCTCTTTGTCTCGTAGCCATCGTTCGTTGCTACAGATTTTGTTTCTCGATTTGTGTGTCTTAGTTGGTTCTCGGCTCTGAGTATGCTTCAGAGAGATTTCTCTTCACTCTGTGGATATCATCATTTTTATTACTGAGTTACAGAGTTATTTTACTTCCTGCGGAGTTTATCACTTTGTTTTTGGCAGCGTGATTCGCTATGTTATAGGCTATCCAGCAAGCTAGAGACAACCTCTTTGCCGCAGTAGCACAACTGTGCTGTTTCCATTGAAATGTGATTTGCTAGCCTCTAGGGCCTGTAATGTAGAGCTGCAGAATTGTTTTACAGTTTCCATGAACAAGCACAGGCATTTGTGATCATCTCTGAATAGAAAATTGTTCCGCGCCTGTGCACTGTTTCTTCTTGTGACCGGCTCATGTATTCGCGTCTTTGTATTGGCCATTATTTTTCAACACAGCTTTCTGCGTGTCAGGCAATCATCTCATATGCTTCAGCCTATATGGCCTATTCCACGTATAGGTACAGTGCTATCAAAAATTGCAGCCATAGACGTGTGGGTCCTGTTGGGGGAAAATATTGCATCTTCAAGATTATTGCAGCAACAAGATAAGACTAGTGATTAAGATGATGTTCGATATATAATTTCGGAGATGCATTCAGTCAATTTCGAAGTATGATGGTGGGCTCTAGTTCGGAGTACACCTTCGAACATGGACTCTTCCAGGAACCTCTTTGCCAGCTAAGATGGAAGACTTATGTTCTTTCTAACTAGATTAGTCTTTTACCATTTTAGCCCTATTAAGGGTACCGAATAGTTTCCACTATGTCGGTTGTAATAGAGGGGTAAAAAGGTCTTTTCCTTAATGTTTGGGCCTATAAATACCCCCCGTTTTACCCTGTAATGAGGACCGAATACAAGTTATTCAATACACACTTTCGAACTATTCTAAGTTATTATCCTTTTGGAGGCTTGGAATAGTTTCTTTCGCAAACACTTCGTTTGTTAGTTTCTAATTTTCAGAAACCTGTTAGCGTAATCTTTTACGCCAACAGTTGGCGCCGTCCCTGGGGAACTTAGTCCAAGAAACTTTGTTCTCTACCAACTTCTTACACCATGCCTCCTAAGCGGAGCACAACTGGTAACCCTATTCGGAGGTCCCCTCAGACCTCCGGAGTGATATCTCCAGACACAGTTGAGGTCAGAGGACCTTCGACGTTTCCTCCACCTCAAACTCCGGAAGGGATTCCCATTCCTCGAGCATACGGAGTTCCTCCGCCAACTCCATCTATACTTCGGCCACCCGGAGTTCCTCTTCAACCTCAAGTTCCACTCCGAACTGATCCTCACAGTTCTCAAGACCCGGAAGATCCTTCTGGAGGATATGAAGACAATCTTGGTGATATGGCCGCTCAAATGGCCACTCTCCAAGCTGAAGTAGCGAGGTGGCGGCAAGAAGCTACAAATAGGCTTCGCTCTCAAGCCATCCCAGTTATTCCTGAAGTGCCTGAAGATGACGAAACTATCTATCTTGAAGCCCCGGAGAAAGCCTCCTTTGATACCGAGTCTCCGCTGCATCCTGAACTACAAAAAGTTCGCTTCGACCCGAAGTTCAAGACTTCGAAGCTTTGCAAGTATGCCGGAGATGAAGATCCTGGAGAATTTGTCCGATCTTATGCTTTGGCGATTGAAGCCAGTGGAGGAGTGCGGGACACCATGGCAAAATGTTTCCCCCTAGCTCTTCAAGGAGTAGCTTTGCGATGGTTCTGGTCTTTAAAACCAGGATCAATCAGTTCATGGGGGCAATTGAAGAAAAAGTTCGTGAGTAACTTCTAGGGCACCTTCGTGCCTCCAATGTCGACGGGAAGTCTTTTCCAGGTGAAGCAGCTCCCTGGAGAAACCTTAAGACAATACTTCAAGCGCTTCGCTCATACGAAGTCGCAGATCCGAGGGTTAACTACGTCTTCAGTAGTTGATGCAGCTCGAGAAGGAGTCATTCATCCAGGCCTCCTCGATAAACTTCACCAGAAAAGCATATCTTATGTTTCTCAGCTGATGTCCTATTTTGAAGAATATGCAAGGTCAGAAGAGGGCTGGCTTCGGAGAACTACAACTACTCCGTCCATACTACAGGAAGTAAAATTGGAAGTGAAAACTTCGGCACAGCCACAGGAACCTGTCTTCGAAGTTCAGCATGATAGGAGAAGGGGGCAAAAGCATCCTCGTTCAGAAGTTCTGAACATTGCACCTCCGCAAAAGTTTGCCCAAAGAGCTCCACAACCTTCGGGAAGTAAAACCAGCAGTTGGAGGCCTCCAGGGAAATCGGCCGGAAAAGGCCAAACTTTCTTATGCTGCATTCATGGTGAGAACCGAAGTCACGCAACTGACGCGTGCAAGGCTATACTTGCCCTGAGAGGAGAATATCTAGAGAGAACTTCGGGTCGAGGTACTGTTGACCGAGTTCCAGCTGAAGTGCGTCCGGAGCCTGTCCAGGCTGTGGCGCGGATAGAAAACTTCGAAGCTACAAGACGCCCTCCGGTGGTCAATATTATGACACCTCCGAAGCAAGAAGAGGAGCAAGACCGAGGAAAAAGAGTAGTCCTCCCTATCTCCGGAGGAGGTACTCTCGGAAGCATGTCGAAAAGGCAGAGAAAAGAGTATGTCAGAGAAGTGGGGCACATTGGAACTTCGTCGTCTGCAGCTGCTATGCCTGAATGGTCCCATGTGCCAATATCTTTTTCTGCAGAGGATGCAGCTGGCATTAAATTTCCACATGCAGACCCACTTGTCATTACTGCCGACATTGCAGGAATTGAGGTTCGAAGAGTGCAAATTGACGTAGGGAGTTCGGCAGACATTATTTTTGTTCAAGCTTTCGATCAACTATGCATCTCCAGAAAGCACCTTCTTCCAGCGGCTCGCCCTTTGCAAGGCTTTGCAGGACCTCCGCTTGATGCCCTCGGCCAAATTGGCCTAGAAGTTACCTTCGGAGAAGGATTGTTAGCCACGACAGAGGAAGTAATCTTCGACATTGTGGATGCTCCATATGCCTACAACGTCATCTTCGAAAGAGGGATGTTAAATCAGTTCGGAGCTGTGGCACACCACAATTACTTGTGCATGAAGATGCCCACACAAGCGGGAGTGCTCACTATCTTCAGAGATCAAGCTACCGCCCGAAGAGCGGAGTATGGTCACGGCCCCCCTCTTGATCCAAGACAAGTGAATAGTGTGCAAGATAATCAAGAAAATTTTTCTACTCCTAGCGAATCTTCGAAAAAATCATTCCCAAGACCAAGTCCTGAAGGAGAGATTGCAACGAAGGTTATTGTTAAAGATGGCAAAGAATATTCATTCCAATTTGGTAAAGATTTGTCTCGAGAAGTTGCTACCTCCTTGGAGAAAGTAGTTGAGGAAAATTTAGATGTCTTTGCTAGGTCTGACGAAGACATCACCGGAGTCAGTCGGGATATTATTGAGCACAGTTTACTTGTAAACCAGAAGGCCCAGCCCGTTCGGCAAGGACTCCAAAAAATGTCTGCAGAAAGAGCTGCTCTTGCCAAAGACGAAGTTGAAAAATTGCTGAAGGCTGGGATTATCAGAGAAGTGGCTCACACAGAATGGTTAGCCAACCCAGTCTTCGTCAAGAAGAAATCTTCCGGGAAGTGGTGCATGTGCATTGATTTCACATCCTTGAATAAAGCATGCCCTCGTGACCCCTACCCCATGCCCCGAATTGATCAATTGGTCGACTCCACTGTAGGTTCGGAGTTATTAAGTTTCCTTGACGCATACTCCGGTTATCATCAGATATGGTTGAAACGCGAAGATGAAATCAAGACAAGCTTCGTAACTCCTTTAGGAGTCTTCTGTTATGTAAGAATGCCTTTTGGCTTAAGAAATGCCGGGGCTACTTTTTCGAGGTTTGGTGCTAAGGCTCTAGGTCATCAATTAGGTCGTAATGTAGAGGCCTATATGGATGATATTGTAATAAAGAGTGCTTTAAAGCACCAACATAGCCTAGACTTAGCAGAAACATTTAATAGCCTTCGGGCATGTGAGATTCGTCTTAACCCCGAGAAATGTATCTTCGGAGCTAAGGCCGGGAAGTTGTTAGGGTATTTAGTTTCAAGCAGAGGTATTGAAGCTAGCCCTACTCAGATAACTGCGCTACAGAAGATGGCTCCTCTAGAAAATTTAAAGCAAGTGCAAAAGCTGACTGGTCGTCTGGCAGCACTTAGCAGATTTTTAGCAAGGTCTGCGGAGAGAAGTTTGCCCATCTTTAAAGCATTGAAAGGGTCCGAGAATTTTGCATGGACACCGGAGTGTCAGAAAAGCTTTGAAGATATCAAAGAGTATCTCAGTAATCTTGCTACACTCACGGTGCCTACTGCGGACGAAACCCTACTCCTTTACCTTGCAGCTACAGGCTCTGCTGTCAGCGCAGTCCTTGTCAGAGAAATGGATTTCAATGGGAAGTTGGTACAAAATCCAATTTATTTTGTGTCCGAAGCATTATCAGGAGCGAAGACAAGGTATTCCGAGCTCGAAAAGTTCACTTATGCTCTGATAATGGCTTCGAGGAAATTGAGACATTATTTTTGGCTCATAATGTAATTGTACCAACTTCGTATCCTTTGGGAGATATGCTCCGAAGTAAAGACTCCACTGGAAGAATTAGAAAGTGGGCAGTCGAACTAGCACCCTTCGGCATATCTTTTCTGGCAAGGACAGCAATGAAATCGCAAGTCTTAGCAGATTTTGTAGCAGAATGGACTCCCCCTGCAACGTGGGTTCCAGAGAAGTCAAGTGAAGGAATTTGGACTGTTTTTTCTGATGGGGCTTTCCAAGCATCCGGAGCTGGTGTTGGAGCAGTTTTAATTTCGCCTTCAGGGCAAAGAGTAATGTACTCTGCAAGACTCAACTTTAAGTCTACCAATAATATAGCGGAGTATGAAGGGATTTTACTGGGACTCCGAAAAGCACGTGCTCTAGGGGCTACAAGAGTTGCTATAAAAACAGATTCTCAAAGAGTAGCAGGGCATGTAGATAAAAGTTTTCAAGTTTGGTATCCACAACTTGCAAAGTACTTAGAATAAATCCGTAAGATCGAAGCACAATTCAAGGGTATTTCCATTCGGAGTATACCAAGAGCAGAAAATGTGCAAGCGGACATCTTAGCAAAAGCTGCAGCCAGAGCCATGGATATACCAGAAGAGGCTTTTTATGAGGAGCTCAGTACACCTTCGGTGCCACAAATTCCCTCCGCAGAGATTCTTTGCATTCCAAGTACATATTGGAGAAATTCCATCATGGAACTTTTGCAAGGAGGAGAAAATTCGTCTGAAGAGCCACAATTTTCAAGATTGAAACTCAGGGCCAGGAATTATCAAATAATCAACGGTATTTTATACAAGGCCGGAGTATGTTCCCCTTTACTCCGATGTATATCCCAAACCGAAGGCCAAGATATTCTTCGAGAAATTCATGAAGGGCTTTCTGGTAGCCATCTGGCCCCTCGAGCTTTGGCAGGAAAAACACTTCGCCAAGGGCTTTATTGGCCTACGATAGTAGCAGATGCGGAAAACTTAGTCCGCACATGCCAAGGATGTCAGTGGATGGGTCGACGGAGTCATCGCCCACCAACACCTCTTCAAGTTATTGCTCCGGTATGGCCCATGGCCAGATGGGGTATGGATTTGATTGGCCCTTTTCCAGTAGCTAAGGGAAATTTAAAGTTCGCAGTGGTAGCTATTGAATATTTTTCTAAGTGGGTAGAAGCAGAGCCCTTAACAGCTCTCACTTCGAACAATGTACAAAAATTCTTTTGGAAAAGTATCATTTGCCGGTTCGGAGTGCCTAGACAACTCACAGTTGATAATAGAACACAATTTGATGCAGAACCTTTTAGAAAGTTCTGCGAAGATCTAGGCATCCAGTTATGTTTTGCTGCAGGGAGGCATCCTCAGTCTAATGGAGCTGTAGAAAGATCCAATGGAAATATTTTGTCAGGGCTAAATCGAAGGATAGTAGGATTAGCAAAAGGACTGTGGACTGAAGAACTTCCGAAGATTTTATGGTCCATTCGGACTACGCAAACAAGGTCCACAGGTTTCACTCCATTCAGATTGCTATTCGGAGATGAAGCTATGACTCCAACGGAGCTCAAAGGAGGATCACTTCGCAGCACCGAACCGGAGATTGAAGGAGAAAGACAAGCTTCGCTGGATTTAACAGAGGAGACAAGACTTCGAGCTGTAGCCAATTTATCAAAGTATCATCAGCAGACGAAGGCTTGGTTTGACCCGAAGGTTAAGATCAATGAGCTTAGACCGGGTCATCTCGTTTTACGAAGCATCATAGCGCCAGGAAAATTAGGAAATAAATGGGAAGGTCCATACTTAATTGTTCGTTCAGGACATCCTGGCTCTTTTAAATTAGCTAATTTGGAAGGTGAAGAAGTAGCACATACTTGGCATGCGGAGCACCTAAAGTGATACTTCACATAGGGGCTCCTTGTAATCATCTGTAATCATCCTACGAATTAATAAAGCATATGGTTCAGATAGTGCCTACCACTCATAAACTTCCAGCTTCCGAGTGGACGCACTGGAACCGCGGAGTTGACCGAGAGGGAAGTGTCATTAATTTGAATCATATTTTCCGAGGTGGTGGGCTGACATAATCTGGAGTCCAAGCCACCGGCTTGAAGACATCCGTAAAAGAGCCCGAAAACCACAGAATGCGGAGTCCAAGCCACTGGCTGGAAGACATCCGTAAAAAGAGTCCAAAGAGACCAAATAATGCGGAGCCCAAGCCACCGGCTTGTAGGTATCCATAAAAAGAGTCCAAGGAGACCAAATCATGCGGAGTCCAAGCCACCGGCTTGTAGACATCCGTAAAAAGAGTCCAAAGAGACCAATGCGAACTCAAAACCACTGGTTTTACATAATTCTCAAAAAAGAGCCGAAGGAGGCCAAAACAAAACAGAGTTTGAGCCATGAGCTTCGAATGTCTGTTAAGAAAGTCCAAAGTGACAAATTATCTAAGACACTAAAGTGTCCGGAAAGTTATCTCAAGTGATTTCTTTCAAAAACAGAAGGTACTAAGTTGCCATTCTTCAGACTACAAATAGTCGAAGACATTTTATAAGATTTTAAAAGATCTTTAAAATACTGAGGGGCTCCGAACCCCCAAAATTGCACTCCTAAGTTTTTCTTTGTGCTTAACCATCTTTGAATACAATTCGAAGTTGCTTACGCCCAAAGAGGGGCTAATAAATAGGGAGACAATTTTATTTTGATATTTATTATTCGAACAAATATGATTACATCATGAAAAATTGGTATCTATACCAAGAAGGAATCGAAGACCTCTTCGATCTCTAGAGGTAGGGTTGGAACGACTAGTTCCAGTGCCGGGAGTTCTAACAACTTTATGTTTAACTCTTTTGCCTCCCTTCGAAGCTCTAAAGTCTTTTTGTTCTTGTTGAAGTTCGGCCCAAGTTCGAAGCCGTTCGGGGCTCCTTTCCCAGCTTCCAAGTTCTTCAAGCTTTTTACCTTGAACTTCACCTTCGTCTTCGGACCATATAATGTCTTCAGAAGACGAAGTTTCCAAGTTAACTTCTTTTTCTTCCTCTTTAATACAAGATAATATATCTTTACTTATTTCGGACGTAATTGCTCCGGAACTATCTCGAGGAACTAGAAATCGAGGATGCTTGTGAAGTTTTAAGATATCGAAGGTAGCCCATAATAAGCGAAGTTCGTCATTAACATCTAACACTTCTACATCTTCCATATGAGGCAAAGCCTAAAAACATGATAAACAAATCTTCATTCATAAATGTACAAAAGCGTAGTGCTTTACATAGTTGAAGATCCTAAGGTAATTCTAAACCTGCCGGTTTGGAGGAGGCTGACTGCTCGAAGCTTGGGACCGAGATTGCTTCTGGCGTTGTCCTTCGTCAATCCAGGCCTTGATCGCAGAGCGACCTTCGGCTCTCCATGAAGTTTGAAAGGCTTGCCAAGCAGCGGCCACACCTTCGGAGGTAGTAAGAAGTTGGTCGTCATCAAAGGTAATAGGACCCTCTCCTGCGCTCGGAGTTATCGATCGACCTAGATCTTCGTAGTAACAAAGAAGGCCAACAGCAGCCACTTGTCCGGAGATTTCTCCATAACGAATGCCTGCTGTCTTCATTTGCTTCGCTACTCCTTGAATCCTTTTCAGCCGACGCAGTAGGGAGATGTTGTCATCCGAAGGAAGCATCCCAGTAGTACCGAAGTACTCCAGAACGCCTAGCAATTTGTCCATGACCTTCGCAGCTACCTTCTCAGACTTCAGCTTATCTTCAATTAACGCATCCTTCATCGAAGTTAGCTCTTCTATTACTCCAGAGAGCCTATCCGCTTCCGTAGTTAAAGAATTCTTATGATTCAGTAGCTGGCTAGCTTCTTCTCGGAGTCTAACAAGCTCGGCCCTCACAGTAGCGTGCTCCGCCCACATCTTTTCAATTTCTGCTCGAAGCACAATTTTTTCTGCTTCGAGCTCCTTGTTCGTAGCCTCCAAGCTTTGTCTGGCCCTACGCTCCGTTAAAACCATGTTGTCCATGTGAACCACTCGACCTTCGGAGATAGTCAGATTTCGTTGAAGAGTTGCATTTTCCTATCGAAGGCGAATGTTTCCACGCTCATTGGAGATGTTCACAGCTCGAGCCAAGACTGTTTGCTGCGAAAAGAAAAAACCAAGGTGAGAAATTATTTGTATATAAATTTGATGTTGTTTTGCAGATACTTCGTACCTAGTATGCTGTGCGTTCCATGGCAGCATTAAGCTCCAAACTCTCCCCCTCGCTCAAGATGGCCACCAAGTCCGTCTCCCCAACTTTGCGACTAGCTCGATCCAAAGGTTCGAGCAAAGTCCGAAGCCCAGTTCTTCGCTCCAAGAAAGGAGCTAGAAGGGGGAGCATGCTTAAGGCTTGTTTGTCAACTTCGTTTGGAGAAGGCCCGGAGTGTTGAGCTATGGTCTTCGGAGCTCTAGTAGACTGGCCTCCCTCAGTAGATTGGCTCTCGTCTGTTGACTCAGATGGAGTTGATCCTGAGCTCGGAGCAGGGAGGGGGTCCATCTTTCCTTTGCCTTTTCCAGGTCCCATTTGAGTGGTTCCTGGAATTGGCTCCGAAGTTGTCGAAGGTCCAGGAACTGTATCTTCGGGACAAACCTCTTCCATGGAAGTGGACTCTGTAAAAACATTGTATAATTTCGCATTAAAAAAAGGATAAAAGAATTATTCGAAGTTTACCTTCGACATTTTGGCGGCGGGTGAGCATTGGACTGCTTGGCGGATCGAAGGCAAGATCTTCGTCAGAATCAAGCGTCAAATCTTCGACTGTCGGAGCATTTTCCTGAACAGTCGTTGTTGCTTCATCTGGAATCGAAGCTACAGTGACTTCGATTCCACTTTCATCCACAGGGGCTCCGTCCTGAGGTAAATCTTCTTGAACAGCGGGAGTCCTCACTTGCTCAAGATTCTCTTGAGACTCCGGCACGTTCGCAGGTTCGTCAATTCGTACAGCTCTTTGAGCTGCATCGGAGATTGAAGCACTTGGGCTTGAAGGCGCATAAATTTTTGGCTTTCGAGCCACCTTTTTAACTGGAGTTTTGGTGGAGCTCGAAGTTCCAGCTTCGGCTTTCCTCTTTTTGGGGCCTTTCTCTGAAGGTACCCAATCCATCACAAGGGGCGGAACAATTTCTAGCAGCCCCCATACTATGTTGGATCGTTCCCAACTACCAACCAATTTGATTCTCCATTCTTTCTCGGTCGGAGTTGGAACGCCCAAAATCTTCTCCGAAGCCCGTACGATTTGCTCCGAAGTTATAGGGGCTGAAGAAGCAAAAAAATGAGTTAAGTTTGTTAATTCTTTGAATAAATATACATAGAGTATATTGTTTTCGAAGTTACCTGCAGGACTCGAAGTTGAGGAAATTTTTCGAAGACTGCCTTCCGAATCCTCTTCGAAGATGATAGGCCAGTTGGCCATCAGGGGAGAAATTTGAAGCCCTAGGAATTCTTCGGGTAAGTCCCGCATGCTCAAACGACGACTGATTTTTTGAAGCAAGCTCAAGCGAGCTTCGAGTTGGCCTAGATCCGGGTGCACTACGGCTTACTTTCGGAAGTAGATTTCTCGCAGAGGTCCAGCTAGGCGGCTGCTCGCCCCAACATCGGCGTAAAACCATCTCAAGATCCAATCAGTATACCATCTAGCATTAATGGCCTTGGCAGGAAACCGAAGAGCATATTCGTCCCGGAGTCTGAAGTTGATACTTCCGAAGGCCACTACTATCTTTTCACCTCCAGAGCCTATGAAGGTCTTCGGTTGACAGGATGCTCTGTGTAGTGCTGCGAAGATCTCCGCTCTTCCTTCACAACCTTCGGCTCGCAACGCCCATTCGAGGATGGCAAGGTGTGCTACCGCATTCGGAAAATGTTGGGGGAGGGTGACATGAAACATGTCCAATACCTCCGCTAAAAAGTCGACTGCCGGAAGCCCCAATCCAGCTTCGAAGAAAGCTTCGAAAACAACCACTTCTCCGGGTCTCAGTGATGGAATGATTTCCTTCCCAGCTTTGCGAATCATAACCCCAGAACTAATCTTGCCCTCTACTGCGGCCGCAAGTGATTCTCTTCTGCAGGTTGAAGGCCCTAGCTGATAAGATTGATCGATATATTTGGTCGACGCTGGACGGAGGTCTTGATGGCCAGCATTTTGGGGATTTTCCCCCGCCCTCACCATTGTTGCTGTTGCAGGTGTCGGGGCAGTCGCTGCCAGTGTAGCGGCCGCCGCTGCCGCCACAACTTGCTACCGAGTCAAGGTTGAAGCCGTTCCCGGACCCTTGAAGCTGGTTTTCGCCATTAGATCTCTTGGACTGCTTTGAAGGAAAAGGAGAGGCTAGGGTTCGAGAGTTGGTCTGTTTGCACTAAAGCAGTGGAAAGGTACAAGAAAGGGTCGGGCCCTCTATTTATAGCTCAGGCCTCAATTTTTTACCGTTTGCCTATGCCGTTTCGCATTCTTGACCATTACTTTATTCCTGAATTAACGCATTACGTAACATCCATCAGAAGGAAAAAGCCAACAGCTAATTTTTCCAAGTCTAAAAAGACTTTCAGATTTCCCAAATTAATTCTAAAATACTTCGAATGCAATTCATTAAGAAAATAATTTGAAGTTCGCATCTCTGTACATTTCGGAGATGTATTGAGTCTGCTAATCTCTGCACATGAATATGTTTCCTTGCGTATACTGCTTCCCTAACATCACAGATTTAACGGAGAAGCGTATTCGAGGGGCTACTGTTGGGGGAAAATATTCCATCTTCAAGATTATTGCAGCAACAAGATAAGACTGGTGATTAAGATGATGTTCGATATATAATTTCGGAGATGCATTCAGTCAATTTCAAAGTATAATGGTGGGCTCTAGTTCGGAGTACACCTTCGAACATGGACTCTTCTAGGAACCTCTTTGCCTGCTAAGATGGAAGACTTATCTTCTTTCTAACTAGATTAGTCTTTTACCATTTTAGCCCTATTAAGGGTACCGAATAGTTTCCACTATGTCGGTTGTAATAGAGGGGTAAAAAGGTCTTTTCCTTAATGTTTGGGCCTATAAATACCCCCCGTTTTACCCTGTAATGAGGACCGAATACAAGTTATTCAATACACACTTTCGAACTATTCTAAGTTATTATCCTTTCGGAGGCTTGCAATAGTTTCTTTCGCAAACACTTCGTTTGTTAGTTTCTAATTTTCAGAAACCTGTTAGCATAATCTTTTACGCCAACAGGTCCTATGTCCGGCTCAGCTAGTTTTGGATGTAGACTGTCTGCTCTTCGTGCGTGATTTGTTTTTACCGGTAGTGTTTCTCCGGAGTTTGCCAGACTTATGGTTGCATCAGGATTTTTGCACTGTGCGAAGGTACTTCGGCAGCAGGCTTCGGTTCAACTTTTCGAAGCTCCGAAGTCCAACTTCGCAGAGCTGCAGGCTTCGGTTCGAAGTATGAACAGGTTCGAAGCTTGTGACTCGATCTGGCTTCGTGGTTGATAGTCTCCTGTTTTGTTTCGTTCGAAGATTGTTTCTCTGTTGGCTTCGTTCGAATTGTGCTGCGAAGTGCTTCTTTTTCCTAGCGTCATTTCTGTCGTGGGTCCCACTTTAGTTGCGCTTTTGAGGGCTGCGGTTCGGAGTCTGTTTCTAGCTTTGGTACTGTAGTTTTCGAAGAAGGCTTCGGCAGCTACACACTTAGCTGAACTATACTGCACGGGCTTCGACAACTTCAGGCTTCGCACGATCACCTCGAACAGGCTTCGACAAGTACCAAACAGGAGACAACCTCAAACAGTAAGACTCCTCGTTTTACATGCACTCAGATTAAATTTCTTTGATGATATATTTCTGTGAAGCTTGATTCATCCATGTGTTAAATGCTTTGTTAAGCTGCCTCTAAGCACTGCATTGGTGTTTATTCGTTTAGGACACCAGTCGTTTATAGGCTAGATCTTTTTAGGGTTTGTTGATCTGGTTATTTTTCCTGCTAAGTCTGTTGAGGTGCGTTGGGTGTTGGGAGCAGGCCATTGATTCGAAAGAATTTTTTAGGCGCCCATTCACCCCCCTTTGGTCGCTACTTTCGGTCCTACATGGCCTTATATGGCCGGTCAAACTGAAGTGGGCCAGTCAGACCGGCGGTACTTGGCCGGTCAGACTGGCCTGTGCTAGGACTTGGCATATTTTCGGTCCAACTTACCAATTTTTACTTTTTGACAATTTTGACCATTAATGCCATTTTTTGCAATCAACTGAAGGAAGAGGCATCAAATCAATAGGTGTGCAAAAAACAAAACCATACACAACGTCAGAACAACACAACTTATGGTAGATTATAGTGAACGATTATAAGAAAATTCTATATGAGGTAAGCAATCTTCCCATATTTTTAAGTTTTTGTTTAAAATAACCCTTAACATAGTAAACAACATCCTATTGACTATTTTAGTTTGTCCATCGGTTTGGGGATGACATGTAGTACTAAACAACATGTTAGTCCCCATCTTATCCCATAAACATATCCAAAAGTGGCTAAGAAATTTAGTGTCATGATCTGAAACAATAGTATTTGGCACATCATACACACGAAAAAATTCATGGAAGAACAAATTAAAAACATTTGCAACATCTTAATTCTTGTGACAAGGAATAAAATGTGCCCTTTGTGAAAACCTATCCACAACAACAAAAATAATATCTCTCCCTTTTTGTGATCTGGACAATCCCAAAACATAGTCAATAGATATATCCTCCCAAGGAACAGTAGGAACATAAAGAGGCATGTATAAACCATGTGGATTAAGGTGTGACTTTGCTTTTTGGCATTTATTACAGCGGGCCACGAATCTTTGAACATATTGACGCATCCATGGCCAAAAGAAGTGTGTAGCAAATACATCCTCCGTCTTCTTCACTCCAAAGTGACCCATCAATCCTCCTCCATGCGCCTCCTGTAATAACAAAAGATGAATAGAGCTATCTGGAATGCATAGCTTGTTAGCATGGAACACAAATCGATCATTAAGGACGAATTTGTTCCATGTTCTCCCATCTTTACAATTCAACGGTACAAATTTAAAATTAGCATCATGGAAATATTGTTCTTTAATGGTTTCGAAACCAAAAATATTATAATCAAGATAGGATAAAATGGTATAACAGCGATATAATGCACCAGCAATAACATTATCTTTACCCTTTTTGTGTTTAATGATATAAGGAAAATATTCAATAAACTCAACCAACTTAGCATGGTGCTTGTTTAGTTTAGCTTGACTATGAATATGCTTCAAAGATTCATAATCAGAATGGGTGACAAATTCTTTAGGCCATAAATAGTGTTTTCATGTTTCTAATGTTCGAACAAGAGCATATAATTCCTTATCATAAGTAGAATAATTTACACTATGCCCACTTAGTTTATCACTAAAATATGCTACAAGTTTGCCTTCTTGTAACAACACACCTCCCAACCCAATGCCACTAGCATCACATTCGAGCTCAAAAGTTTTATTAAAACCAGGAAGTCGTAGTAATGGTGTGTGTTAACATTTCATTTAGCAACATGAAGGCCTCTTGTTGAGCATCGCCCCAAACAAAGGGGACATCTTTCTTACTGAGTTCATTTAGTGGCACAACAATTGTTCCAAAATCTTTGATAAGATGCCTATAGAACCTAGCGAGGACAAGGAAACTCCTCACTTGTGTGACTATTTTAGGAGGCAGTCAACTCGAAATGTCTTTAATCTTGGTTGAGTCAACTTCAATTCCCCATGGAATGTATCATTTGTCGAGGAGGCCCTGAATTTTGCGTTGAATATCTTTTTTCTCCACTAGATTTGTATGATAGGACGCACAGTTGGGCAGTGAAGCACTAGGAATTAAGTCAATTTGATGCTCTATATCCTCGGGTGGCAAAATGTTAGCAACCGCTGGTGGCAAAGAGAGCGGTATATCCTCAAATGAAAACAAGACCTCTTTGCAAATAAGTGCATAACAAACAGAAGTATTCACATCCAATTCGACAATATCAGATTTGTTAGAAAGCAAAGAAGGATGCTTCAATGTAATCTCATTTGGAAACCTTAGAATCAGATTTACTAGTATTCTTAGGTGGCACAAATTCTGTAGGAACAATCTGATTTTAGCTCTGATGTTTGTCCTGGTTTTTTGCTCTACTAGTTCTAGCAAAATAATCTTTTTAAACTTGCTCAGGAGTCATAGGTTTTAACCAAATTTTCTTTCCCTTCACTACTACAAACACTCACTATAGCGGCGGGCAAAAATGTACTGTAGTGGCGGGCAACTAGTCTGCCACTGCTCTAACGCCACTGCTAACCCTGGTTAGCAGTGGCGGCCAGAGTGCCTGCCACCACTGTGTCAATAGTAGTGGCGGGCGCACTGACATCATCTGCCTACCACTACTATGGCAAGTAGCAGTGGTGGGCAGATGACGGCAGCGAGCCCGCCACCACTGTGTCAACAACAGTGATGGGCGCACTAACATCATCTGCCCACTACTGCTATGGCTAACAACAGTGGCGGGCAGATGACGTCAGCGTGCCCGCCACTACTGTATTTTCCCCATTACACAGAAATGTTATAAACCTTAATTCAATCAGCCCCACAAACAAAAACACAGAAATATACAGCTTCACACAGCAATCCACATCCACAGCAGCAACACAACCACAGAAATTATCAGCTCCCACAACCATCCACAGCAGCAACACAACATTAACACAACAACAACCCATTTCATCAATTTACAAATTTACAAAGTTTACATTTATCACACATCAAGTTTACAAAGTTTACATCTATCAACACTTCAAAATTAATAATTGTTCACAAATACATGCTCATTTTGTTTAATGTTTCTTCTCGGAAGGCCAACTCTTATCTTGCGCATCTTCTTTTCGCTTCTGAGCTTTAAAATTCTTGGAAATTTGTTGTTCTTGCCTTGAGGTCTTCTGGCCAAACGTCTCAGAGATGGATGCTTCACCACTTCACCCTCACGATCGAAGAATACTCCACGCTCATGAATAATTTCATGCATCGTGCAGCGGCGCATCCTTGATATGATTCCATACATTTTTGCATCAGAGAGTTGGCTATTCTCGGCAACAGTTGATAGATGTGATGTCTGCATACGTAACATATAAGTACATACATTGCAGGTTATATTAGATTAACACGCAATAAATCAACTTACTTCTTTAGTATCCTTATATACTGTCCGCGCATACTTTCATAAGTCATTGCTCATAAAATCACACGTGTAATACCTACAATGCACCGAACAAGGAAGTTGTTTGTGACACTTCAAAATAGACAAAGTTAGAACGATATATAGTTTGGCTTTATTAATTGAATAAAGAAATTTCAAAATATAATCTTACCGGATAGTTAGTTCTAATATGCATTTCTTTCGGCCTTTGTAGATCGTGTGGGCCATGTAACTTTTCCACGTAATATTTATATGCACTCTGAAGAACATTTATTATATCTTGATATTCTTTTCTGGGTTTGTTGAGAGAGTCAAGCACCCAAACCCTGGAGTTCTTCGGGTATATCAGAAGTGGAATCCAATGATCACTATCGAAAGAAATAATATGTGATTATGTTAGTTTCATAACCGATAAAATGTGATTAAGTGGATATAATGGTTATACTTACTTAAAGTTGTATGCCCCGCTTATCATTTCTCTGTCCCTCCATTGAAACATGCACCGTGCAATATACAATGCGACACAATTCCTTTTATTCTTCTTAAGTGTGTCTTGGTCTTTATTGAAAATCTTTGAAACTTTTTCCAACCCGCACTCTAGTAATTTGCATCGTTTTTGTTTAGTATTGGGTTCAGTGTACTTTGACTTATTAATGATGGGTTCAAGTACCCATATTGTTTAGACTTATCATTACATGAATTCAAACTGCATATGTTATGGAACACTAGTCAATATAAGACATGATTGATTTTTGCATTGTATTGACAAAGTAAAAACTACTTACAGGCACCAGAGCATCATACTTCAAACGAAACATCCGGTGGAAGTCATCGAAAAATAGTGCAAGATTAAACTCTAGGCAGTTGAATAATTCTTTTGGAACCTTCACTTCTATTTGCATAACTCTTAACGAAGACGCTTCAAGATACCAGTCATGAAATGATTTCATCTCCTAGTTCATACTCTTAAGTACTCGTTGGGGTAAGAATGGTTTGCTGGTTCGTACTCGATAAAATCATCGTCTCCGTAGGTCCATTTATTTGTAGAAAGTGAGCCTTGATTTTTTACTGGAGCCTTTAAGTGAGCCTCTACAGGTATAGAATGTGTTTGCCCCATAGTAGTAAAGAATTTAAGCATTTCAGGCAATAGCACCAACTCTGTCACTTGAGGCTCGGCCGTTGGAACTCACTCTTTCACTTGATCAGGCTCGGCTGCTAGAACTGGCTCTTCCACTTGATCAGACTCGGTCACTTCCTCCGGCACATGTTGTTGAGCCATTTGTTGATCTGCCACTTTTTCGGGCACGTGTTCCTCAAGTTCTTGAGCCATTTGATGATCTGCCATTTTATTGGGCACTGGCTCCTTCTCTGCCTCTTCCTCCATCTCACACTCATCAACAGGTGATAAAAATCCTATATTTTGCATATCATGAGATGAAGGATATGTGGGGGGTTGCGACGAGAAAATAGGCGATTTACTCTGAGAACTTGTCGGAGACTTCCTCTGGAGAAATTTGATATCGCGGCTCGCCCATAAGACAAAGTTATACAGTGCATCTTCGATTGTCTCAATCCCCTCACCAGGCATTGGAATATCCAGGGGGTCATTGATAAATCTGTCATTGATTATCTCATTGACCTGAACCTTGGTATACTCCACGGGAATAGGCTAATTGTGAAATAGATCCCTAGGCATAGCAATGCCTCATGTAGCCTCTTGGGAATGCCCTTTGCATCTAATCGGTACATGTAGACTGCATGGTGTGTCCTCTTTGATATAATTTATAGGAAATTTCTCTTGTACTAATCCAACACTTCTTGGTACGTCAAATCGTACCCCTGGCACAACTATTTGTCCCGCTGCAGCCTGCATGATGTTTGGATTCTCACTAATAAATTCAAAAAAGTGTCTCTCCCACTCTGCATGGCTCTCTACGGCGTCGTCTGTTCGTGCTTGATGCTTCTTGTTTGTTGCACCATCCTGTTTCTTGAAAGTATTTTTTAGGGTGATATAGAAGAAACACCTCGGGTGCACCCTCGATGTTTCTCGTTTCACAGAGCAGATGTAAGCTGGTCATTACATCCATCGGGCTTGAACTTTCCAGCCTTCTCCAACTCAGTGATTTCCTGTGCTTTCTGAAATACTTCACTAGTCTGTGAGTCGGAGAGGATATATTGGACCTCAGGTGTTTTTTAGCTCGACCTAGGAGCCATCTCTTAGTGTGCTGATCAGCACCTAAAAACTGTTCAGGTAACCCAACTGCATAGTCCTCCTCTTCCTTTCTACTCCACTCATTCTCCTTGTCCTTATATCCACCTGGGCCAAGTTTATGTGGGAACTTATTCTTCTTATTAATCTCTTTGACCATAATGCTCTCTTATTTGGCTTCTTCCGAGCAATGCTGCAATTTGAATTCGTTCCATTCATTTGACATGATAAAGGCGTAGTCGTTGAGCGGCGACTCTTCTTTCTGAAGGTATTGGGTGTTCAATTTAGTCCTGAATGAACGAAGAGATTTCACGATAGTCTTCAATGTGGCAGCTTTAGCGTCTTCTAAGCAATCTTTTGGGAATTTATAATTCATTTTTGTATGCTGCCACAATTTGTTCTTTGTAATTTCAGGGACACTCTTCCAGTTTTTCCAAACTAGTTTACATCGCTCACTAGCGAGACATCCACAGTCGTTGTGCCACTTAGTTGTGATTTCTTTCGGCTTCTTTGGAGCCCAATCAACATACACTTCTTCAACCTCGTAGATAGCTGTATGCAGGTTGTGCTTCTCCCATTTTGCTCTCTTCTTAACATTTGCAGAGGATGTAGTGGCAGCGGGCTCAATAGTTGTTGTCTCAGATGAATCAACAGTTGGGACAATAGCTGTTAATTTCTCGACTTGCAATAATCAACACTTACTTCCTCGCTTTGGATGATCCTACGATGATAGACAATGTGAACTTCAGGAATGTAATCCTCAGTTAGAAACTGCTCTGACTTGTTACTAACGCAATAATTACCTCCGCTTGAGCTTTAGGAATGTAATCCTCATCGGCGTCTTCTCTCGTTCGCTTCTTCCTAGGCTCCACTGGATGTGGATCCTCTAGAGAGTGGTACAAATATTCTCTATCAGAGGATCCTTCAGATGAACCATCTTTATTTGTGTTTGCAGGAGACTCGTAGATGAGCTCCTCGACGGGACGTGCTTCTTCTGCCATAGATGAACTATTCATAGTTAAGAGGCTAATGTATCAGAATTTTGGTTATGCAAAAAAGGTCTGCTATCATATTTTCATGTAAAAAACAATGCACAAAGTTGTTGAGGCCTCAATATATTTTGTGTTGTTTTTCAAATATGTTCATGGTTGCCATGGAACACATGGGCACATCCATATCCTACCAGCAGCACAAGAAAGAAGAAGTTGTTGCAAGGGTATGGATGTGTCCCACGGCTTTGATGACATACATGAGATAACTCAATAACAATTTGCATCATAGGCCTCTAAAAGGAATTGCAAAATAGGAAAAAAAGGCATAGAATTGCAATAGAGAAAAAAAGACCTATCCGGATATGGGAAAAGGTGGCTTTTCCTACTGCAATCACATGCATGTCGTCCATGAGTTAGGTTAAGAGTCTAATTAGGTTAAGATTCCAATTAAGTTAGATTTGAGTTCTTAGATTAAATGAGTCCTATTAATGTATGCTACCACACAATAGTTGGCTACGACTCGCCATATGGGATGTGGTGTCTGCCTCATCCATCCGGATCAACGCCTTCGTCGCATATGAAAGCCTCATCCCTTATCATTCATATTTTCATGTACGAAACAATGCACAAATTTGTCGAGGCCTCAACATATTTGTGTTGTTTTTCAAATATGGTTATGGCTGCCATGGAACCCATGTGCACATCCATACCCTGCCAACAGCACAAGAATGAAGAATCTGTTGCAAGGGTATGGATATGTCACATGGCTTTGATGACATACATGAGATAACTTAATAAAAATTTGCATCATAGGGCTCTAAAAAGAATTGCAGAATTCAATGTTAGGCTTCAGCCATTTTAAATCTCTGAGCTTATTTAAAAAATCATCACATGACTCCACATGCCGGATGCACTTGAGGATTAGTATAGTAGCTTCAGAAGGAATAGCAGTGGCCTCATGCATCAGTAGTCAGCTATTACTATTGAAGCTACTATACTAATCCTCAAGTATTGTTGTTCTCTCTCTAGTATCGTTGTGTTACATTGGATTCTGCACAACGTTGTTGAGGCCTCAACATATTTTGTGTTATTTTTCAAGACTGATCTGAGAGTAAGCCTAACATTGGGGAGGTTATGGGTATACCCATGTTTCCCCATATTCATATCTATAACAAGTCTTACCCAATCTTACCCTCCCCAATTCTCTATTACCCAAAATTCCCCATACCCATTGGTTAATTGAGTAAAACTTATTGTAAATAAGGCACTATTTTCCATTACCCTCCCCTCCCCAATTTTAATTGGATAATACCCATACCCACCCCACTCCAAATGGGTAAAAACAATTTTACCCATGCCCTCCCCATTTCTTGTGGGTATTGGTTTGAATAATGGGTAAGGGTACCCAAGGGTATGGGTTTGAATAGCTGGCAGTGTGCAACTTGCATTGTTTGGTATCAAATCTCCAAACAATGTCAGCATGCCAACTGAAGCTAGCTTTTCGATCACAAGTGCTTGCATGCATATATGTACGTACGTATATATCTGCTGCTAGCTATATATATATCTTAATAATGTTTAGATTTTCTTTCTTAATTTGATGTCAGGGTCAGATCCACATTACAGTTAAATTAGAAGAGGTTGAATATATGAAAAACTATATATAATAACAGTTCTGCAGGAACTAGATATATAACAAGTGTTGACTACAGTTCTATAGGACTATATATACTTACATATAAACATTGGATGAGTTGCTTAATTTTTCATAACTAGCATCCACTATGGATCTAGATATCCATTCAAGTAGAAGCATGTATAAAGCATTAAAGCTACTCATCTGTAGTACATTCATAACAAGATACTCATCATGCAAGACAAATAAGAGCAAGTCTTGGTACAGGACGGCATAATAAACAATAGATGAAATGAATGGAAGGAAAAACAATTTGTTCCTTAATCATGAACATAATAAAAATACTCTCTACGGTTAATTGATAGAACTACTAAAGGCAATAGAGATGTGTCCCCTACAATAGGGGAAAAGATGGAGCACACAGTGACACTTCATGCAGAGCCACTTCACACACTCACATGCACAAGATTTTTCTCTCAAAGCTTAATTTACTCACGTACTGCGCTACAGTGCATATGTATGCTTGGACATGCATGCATGGTTTGAGTTATAGCTTACAAATTGCCTTAATTTTAGAAATATATTTTCTTATAAACTCAGTAGGCAACAAGTTCAATATGATGAAGTTGGACATGGCCTAAATACGACCTTCTAAACCCTAGTTGTATTAGTTAGTTAATTTGACCATAAATTCATGCCATTCGATCTTTCATTACCACCAGATCACGCATTTAGTGGTTTGGGCAGACTAATCCAGAGATACCGTGTGAGAAAAATAAAATGGAACCGATGCGAGTGTCATAACAGTGGCGGCGACGGGCTCTAGTGGCGGCGACAGGCTCCGGGGGCGGTGACTGGCTCTGGTGGCGGCGACGGGCCGGCTTCGGTGACAACGATGGGCAACGGTGGCGGCTGAGGTGTCCGGTGGCGGCGACAGTCTCCGATGGCGGCAGCGGTCTCCGAGGGCGGGGACGAGGATGGCCTCTGAGGTGACGAACTCTGGGGTGACATCGATGGGCGGCGGGGATGGGCTCCAGGGGCGGCGGCGACGGGTTCCAGTGGTGGCAGCGTGGGCTTTGGGGTGATGTCGACGGGGAGTGGCGCGAACTTTGGGGATGGCGGCGACGATCTCTGGGACGACGACGACAGGCGAAGGGCGACAGCGTGGGATTTGATTTGCAAATGAAGTTAGGTTTTCGGAGAGGGCGGGAGCGAAAAACTTATATAGGTGGATTAGTAGTGGCGGGCAAGATAACGTCATCTTGCCCGCCACAGCTATCTCTCTTATTAGTGGAGGGCGGTGATGTCATCAGCCCACCACTACTAATCCGTCCGCCGTTGACGTTTGACTTAGTAGTGGCGGACCGCTGATGTCACCCGACCGCCACTACTAAAAAAATGTTTCAATATATATTTTATACTTAATTTTTTTATTAATTTTTTTAAGGAATTTTTTGATTAGATTAGACATATATTAACTATAATTAAATAATAAAATATATTACCAATATATTAAACAAAATGACACTCTACTAGTTTTATACATATTAATGACATAAATAAAAACATATATTACCAATGTCTTAAACATAAATTACACTTCCAAATGACATAATTGATTTTACAAATACACACAATCTCTTAAGCTAAACATAAATGATTTAGCCTTGCACTAATTTTCCATCGTCATCGGTACGTAGATAAGGAATCACACTACCAAATGACAGTTTTGCTTCAATCACATTGATCCTTGATATGTCAACGAAGAATGGCACCTCATAAAACTGATTGTATTCTTCTTCATCTTCGAGTCCATCAAGTCCAACAATTCTTTGTTTTCCTGGAGGAATGATGTATTTCTACTCATCTTTAGGATAAAGTATGTAAAATACTTGTGCCACAGATTGAGCGAGTATCCAAAGGTCATCTTTATAACCCACCATATTAAGGTCAACTATCGTAAACCCATAATCATCCACCTCCACACCTTTTGCATGTCTGACCCACTGGCACTTAAATACGAGGATTTCTATAGAGTTCCCGTAGTTAAGTTCCCATATTTCTTCGATGTATCCATAGTAAGCATTCTTTTGTCCAGTTATGTCTTCTACATCTGCTCTGACACCACTATTTTGGTGCTGACTCTTTTGATACTTTGCTTTGGTATAGAATGTGAAACTATTGATGTTATACGCTTGCCATGTTTTTACCATGCTGAATGGACCGTAAGACAATTTATTTATCATCATCTCTTCGTTGGTTTCTCCAATCGAAATATTTAGATCCCTCAGCCATGATGTGAAATCAATTTTGTGCTCTTTCATAATCTATTGTTCATCGTGATCTTCATTCTTTTCACGAAGCTCTTGCAGATGTTGTTCAACATATGGTCTCATAATCGCCAACTGATGCATGACACTGTAATGTGATTCTCTTACTGTTTGGTAGCTATTGTCTCGTATGATTTTTCTGCCTTTAGTTTCTTTATCGGTGAGTCTTCCATGGTGCCGGGACACGGTAACTCCTATTGGTTTTCCATCTCTTATGTAATCTATGTAGCACTCAATGACTTCCTCAGTCATGTAACCCTCTATCATGGAACCCTCTTGATAAGCACAATTTCGTACGTAACCCTTAACGATAACCATGAGACGCTCATACACATACATATTGTATAGGTACGTTGGACCGAAAACAAAGATCTGGTCTTCTATTTGTATCATATAGTGCTCCATAATATCAAAGTATGAAGGAGGAAAGCACATCTCAAGCCGACACATAGTCTCCCTCATTTGTTTACGTATTTCATTTAACTCTTCGGGTCGATCACCTTATTTGATATGACGTTGAAGAAGTGACACATGCGTGTGATCACCATCTTTAGAAATAAATGTTTGATTCCTCTTACTGTGATGGCGAGGAATAGCCCAAACATTACATGACAATCATGAGTGTTGTAGCCACTCATCATCAGATCTGCTACAGAGACAATATTTTTTATGTTTGTTGAGAATCCTGTTGGAACTCTAATTCCATGTAGACACATGTAGATTGATCTTTTCTTGTAAATTGTGAGGTTATAGCTAACAGCCGAAAGGAAAAATTTTTCATTGGCTCTTTCCGGTGGGTGATGCTTGGGTCTAGTTCTGATAGTTTGAAGGTCCCTTTGTACTTTGAGTCCATCTTTTGACTTGCTCAGTATGTCTAACAAAATACCGATGGTGCGTTTGAAGATATTTTTCTCAACGTGCATTGTATCGATAGCATGACCAATCTCCAACTCCTTCCAATAGGGCAAGTACCTAAAGAAGATTGACTGCTTTTTAAATGGAGCATCCTTTAAATTTTTTTCAAATTTATTCCTCTTCTTTTTCCGAAAACAACTTTGATATTTTTCACCATTTCGAATAGAAATTTGCCGTCTTGATGTCGTGGCGGCTTCCCAAGCTCGATTGTACCATCGAAATGGTTCCTATTTCTTCGATATTTGTGGTTTCTTGGTAAAAATTTGTGGTGTCACATATATATCATCTTAACAAATGATGGAAGATGCACATATTCTGTCTTGTCCACACTCTACACATGTTGTCTTTCCTTTAACATGTCATGTTAAGGACATACGCCCTGGGTTGTGAGCTATGGTGCAAAAGATCATGGCTCTTAGATTGAAGTGCACTTTCTTGTGCTAATCCCACACACGGACACCATGTTCCCATAGACATTTCATATCCTCCATAAAAGGTTCTAGAAAGACATCAATATCATTGCTAGGTTGTTTTGGACTGGAAATTAGAGTAGTGATCATAAGGTACATTCTTTTATAGCACAACCATGATGGAATGTTGAACAAGCACAGAAAGACCGGGCACGTACTGTGTGGGTTCCTCATCTCACCGAAGGGATTCATGCCATCCATGCTAAGTCCCATCGTGATATTTCTAGGATCCTCTGAGAAGTCTTGATGGGCCAGGTCAAATGATTTCCACTGCCTAGCATCCACAGGGTGCCAAAGTTTTCCGTCCTTCTTTCGCCTAGCAAAATGCCAGATTAATAGTTCAACATCTCTCATATTAGAGAACATTTGTTTCAAGCGATCAATTACCGGTAGGTACCATAGTACTAAGGCTAGAACTTTTCTCTTCGTCTTATATCCGTAATCTGCAATAACAATGTTCCTCTTCCTCTTCTATAACCTCTTTTTCTTCTTCCGGTGGTCATTGTAGTCCTCTACACAGTCATTTGCATGTTTATATCGACTTGTGTTGTACTGCGGACAACTCTCTAACAATTCATACTCTCTTTGGTGTTGGATGCAGTGATGTGGGCATGCATCAATCTTCTGAAAGCCCAAAGTCAATGGACAAATCATCTTTTTGCTTGGTACGTATCAGATGGCAGACCATTAGGTTTCATCAAAACCTTTTTTAGGAGCAGCAAAAGATCTAAAAAACTAATGTCGGACCATCCATTGCTTGCCTTCAGTTTCATAAGCTCAAGAGTTGTGTACAACACAATATACTTCTTATCACAACCATGACATTCCTCGTAAAGAAGGTTTTTCGATGCTTTATCAAGTGCTTCAAAGTTATTGTAGCCTTTCATTGTAGTTCTCTGCAACAACACCTTAGGCGCAACATTTCGCATCAGTTCCTCCACATCAAAGGCGTCATCATAATCATGTTGATCAACGTCATGTGTTATGTCAGATGTATGATCACAACCTCGTCTATGTTGATGAGCATCTTGCGGCACATCAGAATCATCAGGAGGGTTCACTACTACAAACTGTCACTGTAGTGGCGTTGGGCAAAACCACTGTAGTGGCGGGCCATTAGATGCCCACCACTAGAGTTGCTGGTGCTGACGGCAGCACCAGCGCCCGCCACAACTGCTGGTAAAGTAGTGGCGGTCGGTGATGACGTCGGCCCGGACCGCCACTAATGTACCAATAGCAGTGGCGGGCGCTGGTGCTGCCCGCCGCTGCTAAGATGGCCGCCACTAAAGTAATGATGACATCACTTGCGACCGCCACTACTATTCTAGCTATAAATGCGCAACGTCTTCCTCCCCGAGCTCTACTGGAGTTCGCATTCAATTTTGTCCGTACAATGGCGACAAAAATCTAGATAAAGAGGGGGGAGGCTTTGTTTTCGTTTCTTTTGAAGGATTTCATTCTAGGAGGTAAATCCATGCCGAATCTCACATTTATTTTGTATTTAATCATGTATACAATGAGTTATTATCGTTTTTCTAATTTAGGGTTTGTGAATAGAAATTTTCAAATAATCTTCCATTTACGGTGTTACCTTCTCCCAAATGAACAAATATGACCCTCCTCACAATTATTCATCACTTGTATATTGATTTACGTCATTTTAATCTCTTTTTTAATTTGATTTATGATTATAGATCTAGAGTTATGTTGTTTGGAGAGAGAGAGAAACCAATATAGTTAATTTATTTAATAATTTTTTCTGCTTAATAAGTAGTTTTAATTAAAGCATTGAGGATTTTTAATTAATGTTGTTATGAGCGATAATAAATCAATATATTTTCAATTTGTAAATTAATAAAATTAACAATAATGATTTTATTAATATTTTTTCAAATAATATATGTTTTAGATGGAGCACAGGTCCTGGATGTACTCGTCCAACGACGGAGATGTGGTGGCATATTTTAACAGAGTAACTAAATTTACTGAAGCTGCCGCACAATATGCTTCCCATCAGAGTGAAGAGGCAATATATTGTCCTTGTAAAGTTTGTAAAAACGAAGCGATGTATCCGTGTTCTGATCGTGAAACCATACGATTTCACTTGTTGAAAAATGGTTTCGTGAAGAACTATTATATATGGACGAAACACGGTGAGATGGGCCAAAATCCTCCTGAAGATTCTGATGTGCCGCAAGATGCTCATCAACATAGAAGAGGTTGTGATCATACATCCGACATAACACATGATGATGTTGATCAACATGATGATGATGACGCCTTTGATGTGGAGGAACTGATGCGAAATGTTGCGCCTGAGGTGTTGTTGCAGAGAACTACAACCAAAGGATACGATAACTTTGAAGCACTTGACAAAGCATCAAAAAACCTTCTTTACGAGGAACGCCACGGATGCGATAAGCAGTATACTGTGTTGTACACAATTCTTGAGCTTATGAAACTGAAGGCCAGCAATGGATGGTCTGACACCAGTTTTTCAGATCTTTTACAACTCCTAAAAAAGGTTTTGCCAAAACCCAATGGTTTACCATCTGATATGTACCAAGCAAAGAAGATGATTTGTCCGTTGACTTTGGGCGTTCAGAAGATTCATGCATGCCCGAACCACTGTATCATATATCGAAAAGAGTATGGATTGTTAGAGAGATGTCCGCAGTGCAACGCGAGTCGATACAAACGTCCAAATGACTGTGCGGAGGACTACAATGACCACCAGAAGAAGAATAATAAGAGGTTGCAGAAGAGGAATAAAAATGTTATTGAAGACCATCCTGGAAAAAAGATGGAGAGGAAAGTTCCGGCCTTAGTAATGTGGTACCTACCGGTGATTGATCGCTTGAAACGTATGTTCTCTAATCCTAGAGATGCTGAACTATTAATCTGGCATTTCGCTGGGTGAAAGAAGGACGGAAAACTTCGGCACCCTGCGGATGCTAGGCAGTGGAAATCATTTGACTTGGCCCATCCAGATTTCTCGGACGATCCTAGAAATATCAGGATGGGACTTAGCACGGATGGAATGAATCCCTTCGGTGAGATGAGGAACCCACATAGTACGTGGCCAGTCTTTCTATGCTTGTTCAACATTCCATCATGGTTGTGCCATAAAAGAAAATACCTTATGCTCACTACTCTAATTTCTGGTCCAAAACAACCTGGCAATGACATTGATATCTTTCTAGAACCTTTGATGGAGGATATGAAACGTCTATGGGAACATGGTGTCTGTGTGTGGGATGAGCACAAGAAAGAGCACTTCAATCTAAGAGCCATAATCTTTTGCACCATAGATGACAACCCAGGACGCATGTCCCTAACAGGACAGGTTAAAGGAAAGACAACATGTGTAGTGTGTGTGGACCAGACAGAATCTATGCATCTTCCATCATTCGTTAAGACGATATATATGAGACACCGCAGATTTTTACCAAAAAACCACAAATATCGAAGAAATAGGAACCATTTCGACGGTACAATCGAGCTTGGACAGCCTCCACGAAATCGAGATGGCAAATTTCTATTCGAAATGGTAAAGAATATCAAAGTTGTTTTCGGAAAGAAGAGGAAGAAATCTGAAAAAATTTCAAAGGACGCTCCATTTAAAAAGTCAGTCGATCTTCTTTAGATATTTGCCCTATTGGAAGGAGTTGGAG